>CM038679.1:641732743-642405214 GCA_021605205.1 Aegilops longissima
AAATATGAAACCATTGATATAATCAACATGTTCTCTCACCAGATTAAATGGGAGAAAGGTCCACGTGGGGTGGTCAAAATTTATCCGCGGAAAGGCGATATCTGGGCTTTGTACCGAAATTGGTCCCCTGATTGGAGCGGAGATACTCCTGATAATGTGCTTCATGTTTATGATCTGGTTGAGGTACTGGATGATTATGATGAAGATATTGGAATTTCTGTCATTCCCTTGATTAAGGTTACTGGATTTCGAACAGTTTTCCAGCATCATCAGGACCAGGATGTCATCAAGAGGATTCCAAGAGAAGAGATGTTTCGGTTTTCACACCAGGTTCCCTTTTACAGGATGTCAGGGGAAGAAGCTCCAAATGTCCCCAAAGATAGCTATGAGGTAGATCCAGCTGCTATCTCTAAAGAACTTCTTCAGGGAATCACAGAAACTGTGAAGGAGGCAGAGGGAACTTCTAAATGCTGATTAAAACAGTGATGCTGACTCGGTTATGCCTTTGTTGACCTGCCATTTTGAATCAAATATTTGTTGACATCTGCTAGTTTCTATAGTTTCCTAGCCTCTACTACTTTTGACTATCACCTTTGTATACAGTTGTTGGTCTGGGGCTAGCCATTCCTAAATTATCTTGTATGGCATCTGGGCATCTGTCTTGTCATCTCAAAACTTAAACAGTGATGCTCATAATGTGAGTTAGAGACATAGTCATTTTGTATGTCACAAAAACTTGGAAGTGCTGATACTTCTACAATATGTTGTTTTATCTCTAGCTGTATGAGGATGAAGGTTTTGCTATTTTATCTGGTTGCTCAACATACCACTTACTTGGTTACCATTATGGATGGTTTGGATCGGTACTCCACCAACATCCTATTCCAGGTTGTTACCAGCAGTACTGATATTTGTGGCTGAACAGTGTATTACAGTATTGTTTTGTCCTTATTGTCAGCGAAGCTTTTCCCTTTTCCGGAGTTTTTTTTAAAAATTCTTTTACTCCCTCCGATCCATATTGATTGTCGCAGCTTTAGTACAACTTTGTGCTAAAGCCGTGATAATTAATATGGATCAGAGGGAGTACTGTTAACCAAATCCTGAATGGCATTAATATTTGGACATATGAAGAAGAAAGTTCTTTGCAGAATATCAGCTGTTTGTTTTCAGGTATGCGGAGTGTCCAGGTAATGCTCACCTACAACCTTTTTTCTGGGCAAAAACATGTACATTAGATTCACAGCTTATTATGTACAGACTGCCTTTTCTGGACCTCACAGCCGCGGTCTACAATGCCCCGCAGCTGCGGTGTACAACCCCTCCTGTTTCCAAAAGAAAAGAGTCTGGCAGCAATCGAGGGCAGAACCAGTTACTTGGTGAGCCTCATGGATGATGCACACTTGTGGAGAGTGAGCAATCAAGCATGGTTCAATCCTGAGGTGTCATTGTGGTTGTGGAAACTGAGGAACTAAGCAAGGTTCTTCAACCTCAGTTGACCTTTGTTGACAGTGAGTTGCCAGGCCTGGCATGGCTAAGTGAAGCAAAATCGGTTCTTATCATAACTGAGCCCAGGGAAAAATCAAGGTACCAACTGTCATTTTTCTCCTGTCTTCCTGCATTCGCACAGTATCGTTTGCTTTTCTTCTGTTTTCCTTGTCTTAAAATATACTTTAGCTATTGTATGTCTGCATAAGATAGTATTACTTTCGATGTGAAACTTTTCCGCTGGAACTACTGTTACTATTAGACTTAGCAAAAACTCGTGCCTTCCTTGGCTTGGTGTAGTTGCATTTATTTCATTATTAGTAAAACAGGGCGTCTGCTGAAGTAGCCTGTATATCTTTTATTATAAAGATATTGGAATATGTCCTTTTTGGCAAATTCCCCTTAACTTTACTCGAAGAACATTTAAGAGTTGCTGGTGAAATAGCCCTTTTAGGTCCATATCACCAGGAACAAGAATCTCTGTCGTAAAAGAAAGAATGTAAGCAAAGCCAGAACGCATCACATTTCCTTTACCCAAAGTCGAGATGGACATGTGAGCTTGTGTTTGATCTAGCTCCAGATATACTGCTTTGCATATATGGACTCAGGTGGAGCTATGTCGACTAAAGGGACTTTAGATATTTCCTAGGTACAGTAGTATGTTGCGCCAACGGTCTCTCGTCTTTTTGTTATCCGATTTAAGCTTAACAAGCTATATGTCAAGTCATGTCTTACTGTGTGCCTTACGAAGGCTAGTTTTCCACTATCATGTACTCACCTTAGAGGCGCAAAAATTAATAAGCAATTGAAGGGGAAAGTGGGTGGAAAACCTTGTCTGCTTAAAAAGTGTTTGTACCGTGTTAGTTGCCTCTTGTATTTCCGACGACCTACATCGATAATTTACTGTCAGTTAGAGGTTGAGGCAGGTCTAACTAGACCATCATCTATTTTGATGGCAACAGAGCAAGACTAATAAGTTAACCTGGCAAGGCTGATGTTGAGCTCACAGTACGGATGACGCATCTCTGGCCTGAGCACGACATGATTGAGGCGTTATCCACGTACGGTTGGTTATCGATCTCTGTAATAACATTTGTGTTCCCTGGATGTGAGTATGAAATCTCTCTCTCTTTTTTTAGTAACATGTGAGTATGAAATCTTGCAGGGTGTTGGAATGGACTGCCCTGACTGAGAGGGCCGGTCAAATGCGGTCTCGGTTGGTTGCCCATGGACACTTGTCGGTCGGTTGCTAGTGATTTGATCTTTCTTATTTTCATTTCTGATTGCCGTAAACCATGAAAGGAGTTACTGCATACAGCCAGGTTCAACTTTCTGGTCTACAACTGTTGAGCCCAAAAGTTGAAAAACTGCAAACACAGCAGCACATTGGCATTTTGAACTGGCAGCAATCCAGACAGGGCTGGAGCAGGGGTTCTAAAAAGGTACTCCCTCCGTAAACTAATATAAGAGCGTTTAGATCACTACTTTAGTAATCTAAACGCTTCTATATTACTCCCTCCGTTCCTAAATAATTGTCTTTCTAGCCATCTCAAATGGACTACAACATACGGATGTATGTAGACATGTTTTAGAATGTAGATTCACTCATTTTGCTCCGTATGTAGTCATTTGTTGAAATCTTTAGAAAGACAATTATTTAGGAACGGAGGGAGTAGTTTACAGAGGGAGTACTCTCCTTATTTTATGGTTTCACCATTAATTCAAGTGGATTGATGTCAACTCTGGATTGCATCTAGCACCGTGATTATTAACTCGTTGATTATTGGTAGTAACTCGTTGGAGATCGATCGGGTGGAGCATTGCCGTTAGAAGTTAGAACCATGGCCGCCACTCTAGGCGCATCCTCTTGCCCGCTCGTCGGCCCAGTCCCGTTCAAGGACGTCGTCTCCCCGCCGGAAGAGTACGTGGGCATCATCTCCACCATGCCCACCATCACCGTGCGCGGAGGCCTGATGATGCGCCAGAACCAGGGCGCCTGGCAGGGGTCCACCAGAGGGCGGCGACGTGCTCCTCGCCAGCCCGCCCAAGTGCGGCACCACGTGGCTCAAGGCTCTGTCCTTCGCCACCATGGCGCGGGTCGCCTACCCGACCGGCGGCGACGACCACTTGCTCTTGCTCCTCCGCCTCAACCCGCACGACTGCGTCCCTCTGGTTGACAGCCTATTCAGTGCCGGCCAGGAAAGCAAGCTGGACGCGCTGCCGTCGCCCAGGCTGATCAACACGCACGTGCACCACTCCCTCCTGCCTCCGTCCGTCGCCCACAACCCCGACTGCAAGATCGTCCACGTCTGCAGGGAGCCCAAGGACATGCTGGTTTCCCTGTGGCACTTGTACCAAAGCTTTGCCACGGCAGAGGGCAGCACCTGCACGTTCTCCCACCTAGTACTGTATTCGAGAACGCATGCCAAGGCAAGCACGCCAACGGCCTCATCTGGGACTACGTCCTCGGCTACCGGCAGTCGAGCAGAGCCAGCCCGAAGAGGGTCCTCTTCCTGCGGTACGAGGAGATGTTGCGCGATCTGGCCGGCGATGGCCCTATTTGGATACTCTAGATTTTAACCCTGAACAAATCCTAAACTAACTCTAACCAAAGTCGTGTTTGGATGACAGGGTTAGATTGACAAGAAATGCTCTTTCTCAATGGTTTGACTACTTTAGACCCTATTTCCTGCCGGATTTGATGTGGACGGCTCTTGTGTGGCCTCCTCCCGCTCACAATTGACATAAACGAACCATCTTTACAAATTAAACATGCAAAACATGATAAATTTTATTTTATCCATACAAATGAAATGAGATGTCCCACTTAAACATATAAGTCGTCAATCAAGCTTAAAAAAAAGGATATGATGAAATGGATCAAATGAAGGACAATTGAAGGTTTCCCAAACCAGAAATGCTCCTTGGATGGCTTTATATTCGGGACTTGGCTTGTTTCATCTGCTAATGATGATGCTGCCTTTTGAGCTAATCGAGTAATAATGTGTTGTAGCTTTGCGCCAACAACAAGCATGAGCTGCAATTTACCCCATTGTTAAGAATTGTCCTCGATCAGATAAAAAGGGTTTTTTGAGCTTACTTTTACTAAATAAGCATAACAACTAACATAGGCGTGATCAGAATTAAGAAGTACAGTACCAGGAGAACTAACCCAATTAGCACCTCTCCACCGGGCTATTTTTTTAGCTGGTTGGATCCATCTAACTCAAACTAACCCTTCCTGTTTGGATACTTCAGGGCTATTTCAGCCCAAACTAGCTCTAACTTATGCATCCAAACAGGGCCAATGTCAGGGAGCTGGCGTGGTTTCTTGGAGTGCCATTCACGGTGACCGAGAAGGCTTTGGGGCTTGCCGGCGGGCATCGTGAAGCTATGCAGCATCGAGACGCTGAGGGGCATCAGTGCCGACGGGATCTTTGTCAGGTTCCTGCACACATCCTTCTTCAGGAAAGGGGTGGTAGGAGACTAGGTGAACCATATGACGCCGGAGATGGCACATTGCTTCGACGCCATTGTCGAGGAAAAGCTTCGCGGGTCGGTTTGTCTTTCAAGTCTTAGTTAACGGAAGACCCCTTTTTCAACAACAAAAATCAGGGCCACTTGTTTCATTATTATCACTGTCTACCACTTCAGTTTTGCAAAAAAAATTGCAAGCTAATTTTGCAAATTTATTTGGCTCAAGAATTCTGGTGTTGTCGTTATTTAGATGAATGAATGCATCTCCATGACTAGTGTGGATGGTGCATCTTGCAGAGCAGCCTGCCTTTTGCGACGCAGAAAAGCGGATCGTACGCATTTCTCTCACTCCTGCGCCTAACAAACACGACAGCTGTGTAAGAACCTGAAGATAAAGCCACAACAATACATCGGTGATCAATCTTGTAGAAGTAACGTGTAACCGTCAGCGCATGGTATTAACGAACAGCGACCTCCAGCGGAAGCCATTGCACAACGGCAATGAACTTGTCACTTTGCAACACACTGCCAAGACATGGAATGGGATGATGAATGATATTCCCACCGTAAAGAAATATAAGACCGTTTGTACATTTGTTTAGATCACTACGAGTGATCTAAACGGTCTTATATTTCTTCACGAAGGTAGTATTGTACTAATCAACAGCAGGTCAGCAGGACATGGCAAAAATTATTGTAGTGCGGTGCGTTCCAGAGTTCGCCTCGCTCGATTTCAGGATTAGACACATCACCTCCATTCAACATGCAGGCAGGTCTTCGCTCTGCTTTTCTTCAAACTAGGAACAGAAATTGGGCCAGATAGATCCATCACCTTCCTTGGACATGTGAGCGCTGATATGATATGGCACTCCAAATGCAGATCGATGGCCTTAAGCACACCTTAAACAAGTAACAAGTCAACTATTAACACAATTCAGCGAGTCAGATGGGCTCATAGTGAATTAGTGCATCGAATAATCAAGCGTGCTCTAGGGTGCGGCACCTGTTGACTGACTGAAGCTTATACTCACCAGAAAAGAACCGTGGAGGGAGGAGACATGCAAAGTTGTCGAAGCAAGCAAGGCGCAGCCAGACGAAACTTACATCGATCCTCACGCGAGCTCGCAAGGCACCCATTGTTTCACTCTCAGGCTCAACTCGCTAGGAACCGAGGTTGACCACTCCTCCAAATCCGGGAGGGGACCCGTCAACGCGACGTAGTTTACGCTCTCCTTCTCCGAAAGCCTCTTCCAGTTTAGCTGCGGTATAGGGTGCATCATCAGCATCCAGCAGGAGATCATTTAGCACCAGCAGTCGAAATTCGAAAATATAGAGTTTCACTAGTCTGATGACTATGATTACTCTTACCTGCCCAGGAAATGCAGAGCATAGAGCCTTGATTGTGGGATTCTGAACCCAGGACGAAACACCCGTGTCGGCAGTAAGAGATACGGCGGTATCTGCTCCACCGCAGTTGACCATGATTCGACCATCGGGCATCAGCTTCTTCGCAATCTCTAACCAAGTGTCAGCCTGCAACAATGTTGGCACCACGGTGAAACCAGCGGAAGTTTGTCGAAATGAAGTAAATACTCCGTAAAAGCACCATTCATCAATTTACAAATCTCGGATGTGCTGTTTGTAGAAATATGCAAAATCTTTATGTACTAAGTTCATCTTGTTATAAAGATCATTTATATGTTTATTTTGGGATGTATAAGTTTTCTTATGTCAGTTTTTCAATGCCAGTAAATTACCTTTTTTTGATAAGGAGGAAAGCCCCCAGCCTCTGCATCAATCGATGCATATGCAGCCATATTATTAAAAAGTAGCGTAAAGTGAGTATGAGCATTCATTTATACAACATGCTAACAGTTCAAATTTGTAACCACCATGAAGATATTTATGGTGGATCTATGGTGACTCACACATGCAGACCATACCACCATATGGCTCTGTCGTGTTGTGCAAAGAGCACGAGACAATGATAATAGTGAAAAGTACAAACTCTGAATGCTAGCCATGGTAGAAATACAGAACAGTAACAAATGAACTAGAAAGGAATGGCAAGGGAGATATTTACTTCCTGCAGCTGAGGTAAGACTTCTCCATCAGCAAATAAATCAACAACAATACCTGCAGATATGAGCTAGGTACCGTCAGACACGAGCAAGTCAGTTCCCGAAACTAAAAACTTTAGAGCCTCCGAGAAGCCAATTTATAGGTATTCTATCACCAACTCTATCACATAGAGTCTAAATTTATCACAGATAATCATTGAAAACTGATCACTAGAGAGCTTGCCATAATTCAATTCCAAGAAGGCAGTAAAACATGCATTATGTTTGCATCACATAAAATGTTCACCAGCAAATCCTCCTTCTACTGTAGCCGATGGGGAAAGTGCATCGCCAATATGCACTGAAAGTGAACCACCTAGTTCCGTGGTCTTCTCTAAAGTGGTCATACCAAAATAATCCCTCGACAATTCAATTACCTGTCATGAAACGATAAAGTGATTTAGGGTTTTCACTTTTCAGTTATGATCCCAAATATAAATAGATGGCTGTATGATCAGGAAAAGCATAAAACACAGCAAGGCTGAAAAACATGAATAGTTGTAATTGCATAACCAATCACAGAATAATGGTAATGGATGTTATCTTGAAATAGCATAACCAACATTACCCAAAAAAAAACCAAAAAACATTACAGGAAATTAATGCTCTTCTGAGCAGTTTCCAAGACTACCGTATAACTGAAATTGGTAAAATTCTCCAGACATTCAGTCATGTGATCAGTAAAGAAATGAAAGGAAATTGATAACAGTTTTCACCGTCGGATCAATCTCCCATCCGATAAGCTGTATCCAAGGCCAAACTTCTAGCATCATATGTGCTGCTGTCCCAGCACCCTGAAAGAAGCATGTAGAGAAGAAATGAATCACATCTGCAAGAGGTGTGAATAGCTAATTATTTAAATAAGGGAGCACTATGACGCTGTATTGCTTGTCTAAGTAGATCACGTAATGCTCTTACTAGGAATTGTGACGTACAATAGTCTATACAAACTCGTTGCAATTGGTTGAATACTAAAGTAGTGCATAAAACAGCAGTTTTTTTTACTATTTTTTGGATTTTACTGTTCATGTGAGCACGAGCTCACAAAGTCACTTTGGTTTTGCAGAAACAATGACGTGTATAGAAGAGGAGCATGGCTAAGAAATGTCAGAGAATGGATTTACCAAACCTAGAAGTGCAACAGGGCCGCGTGGAACAATGGTAGGTAGGCTGACA
Organism: Aegilops longissima; assembly: GCA_021605205.1. Classification (NCBI taxonomy): domain Eukaryota; kingdom Viridiplantae; phylum Streptophyta; class Magnoliopsida; order Poales; family Poaceae; genus Aegilops; species Aegilops longissima. Next base: position 641,741,002 of record CM038679.1, read on the forward strand.
CACTCATCCTGAATGATCAAAAACAAAACGGGTTATAAGAATTTACATTCAGTGGCCGCTTTGAGGGAAAGAAAAATTGTACTATGTGAATACAAGAGGTGAAAGAATAATATATATGATGCCTTCATTAAGAAATTAAACCCTTGCATTGCACGGCCAACTGGCGATGTATGATGATGCCAGCAATGAGCAGTGTTGGAAGTTGATTAAAACTTTTCCTGTGCGATAAAACATATTTTTCGTGCGATGGTTCTATGTAACAAATCCTGTGCGGTAAAAACAACTTTTCAGTTGTCATACCGAAAACGTAGGGGTACATTTATAATTCTAACAGAGTAACAGGCCTACTGGAAGCATCGAGCATAAACTCCTAATGCCTACAGCCTACTAGGAGCTCGATAATATGCTTATAACAATTATGTATTCATACCGGTTAGCACGCTTTGTCCATAGACCCTCTTATCCGGCGACCGTTTGCTGGGATGGGGTGGCATTTTATGAACGTTTTGATGGCAGTTTTAATTGGTTGAGGGGTGGTAGTTTCCTTAAAACAACATGTCATTTTCTGGAATGAAGACTCAAAACCATCATCCTCCAAAAAAATGTTGTTGTTCCGAAGAAATTGTCACCCCCTATACAATTAGAACTGCCAGGAAAAACATTGGAAATGTCACGCTCTCCTAGTATTGATCCTTTGGTTAGGTTGTGAGTTCAAAACTTTGTATTGTGTTTTTGCTATTTTCATCTATTTTACAAATTTTCACTATTTTTATCTGATGTGATTGCAGGTAATTTCTTTTGAAAATTAAAAATTCAATCAAGATTAATTTAGATTTACGGATCATGTGGATGCAACATGTGCAACACTGGTCAAACGATTCGGGATGGTCCGAGGATGGTATTTCATCTGTTTTGAGGCTGATAAAATGCAACATGTGTTGTTTCAAAATGTCTTAAAAAGGCCCTAACTTTTTTAAATACAGACGTTGGCTCTAATTTTCAACTTGTATTTACCTCCATATCTTTGATAATTCATGATGCTTAGTATAAATAGATAAAAGTAATTGAAATTAATATGAACTAGAAAGATGTTGGTAAAGAAACAACAAGAAGGTGGACTAGAACTTAACGCCAAGGCATGTCAAGATCCAACACTCTAGGAGAGCAGTGACCACACGATCCACCGACCTTTTCTATGGTGCCAACATGACCGTCACCGACAAGGTGTATCAATGTGGATCACCACAATGCCATTACTGAGGAACAAACCTCTTAACCCTAAGAGACCTCACTTTAATGCTGCAACACATATATGAGTCACTCCGCACCGGAGGAGGGGACTCGTGGCTTTGTCGGCAGGGAGCAGGTGGAGCGGTGGCGGCTATTGTGTTTATGGAGAGGGATATGGCTACACAACCTATATCGTTCAACATGTCGTGACCGGCGAAATAACGCCGTGAGAATCAGGATGACCTCGTCAATCTCAAAATTCCCCCTTCCAAGTAGGATTGGACACTTTGAAATTTTGAAACAAAAAACAAAAGCAACCTAAAGTTTAAACATAAATGTCTCTTAAATTGACTTTCGTTGGTTTAATTCAGGTAGGAAACATCAATGTACTCCCTCCGTAAAGAAATAAAGAAATATAAGAGCGTTTAGATCACTATATATATTATAAAAACCGGACCGTACCATACATCAAAGGAGAAAAGCTAAAACTAGCCTTAGTGGTTTTTAAGCATATCGACTATCCCCATCATCAAACTAGTAAAAACCCGTAGAACCGTTCGATTGATAGTGAACAAGGCAATTCAATCTCCATCCACAAATATCACTCAATATTTTTATTTCGTGTGAAAAATATATGGATAATTACTTTTACGAAAATGGTAAAGAAAACACGTTAGTAGGTTTCCTTATTTGGCCTGGACCATGCGATTAGGGGGCGTTTCCGTTTTCCTTTTTGGAAATGGGGGTGTTTCCTTAGGGCCAAGGAGATGACTGGCTAAGACAAATATATTTACACATGTTAATTATCTCAACTGTTCAGATCTTCTATGCCCTCTACTACTCCCCTGAGGTAAGAGAGACGACCATGTTAAAACAACAGCTCTACCGTCTTACGTACTCATATGACGGATGTAGAGCATTAATAATCTAAATGTGGGCTCATCTAAATTCTGTTTAGATTAGGGAGCAGTACCCAGTAGGAATTGGTCCAGGCGCCCTTCTTGGGGAGAATGCTGTGGACGTTGCCTGCACGAGACAGCCAAACACGGAGCTCGAACTCACTGGATTCAAGAAACTGAATCCAAATCCGCGAGCAACCGGTGATACGTACGGGTGGGGTCGAGGACGAGGTAGCGGTTGGAGGGCGAGTCGATGACCATGATGACCTCGTTGAAGGCGGTGCGGTACGAGGCGAGGAGCACCAGCTCCTCCTCCTCCTCCTGCTGCTGCTGCTCGGTGGTTGTGGCCGCGACCTCGTCGGCGGCGCAGCGGAGCCGCGCGAGGCGGGCCGTGGAGCGCGGCTGCTGGACCTTGGCTTGGCGGTGGAGGAGGAGGAGACGGGGCGGGGACAAGGTTAGCGGCATGGTGGCCGGCATTGCTCTTGCTGCTGCGGGATAGATAGAGCTGGGGCTCGGCTCCTTGTTAGTGTTAGCTAAATATAGTTAGCTGCCCCAGGATCAAACCATGAGGACCGGAGCAGCTGCACGAGGAGGACTCCAATCCTTATATAGGATCGAGAATACATTTTATCGGAAAAAAAGGATCGAGAATACAACGTGGCAATGAGCTGCACGTGAACAGCCAGCACACATATTGCTAGAAGCTAATACTACAAGTGGTAAGGTATGCAGCCTTGCCGACTTCCTATATCAGGATATTTCTTCTCTTCAGATATTTGTGCACTGCCGACATGCATGTTAGATATTCCCAGCAATCAGTTCACTGCTAGATGCACCTGCCAGGCAACATGATTATTTGCAACATTTCACGCCCTAAACGTGTTGCCTATCTTTGATATCTTGTATGCCGATTCGCTCTCTTATTTTCAGGAACTTGGGTCTGCCGAGGGGTTTAGTGAGAATATCTGCTAACCGATCATCTTTTTTTTGAATGCCATTATGGCTTGCTAACCGATCATCTTTAGTTGTGACGTACTCCACCTCGATTTTACCATCTTCCACGCACGCACTCATGTATGAACTGGTACCTTGTGTCGATGTGGTCTGCTTCTGTCGCGATAAACCGAATTCTTGCATAATGCAGTTGCTGATTTGTTGCCCACCCTGAGGGTAACCTTGTCATCTGATTGCTTTTTCAATTCATTAAGCAGGCATGCAAGCCTGATGCCTTGACAAGCTGCGTAGTAGCAGCAATGTACTCCACTTCAGCCTTCAGATGATGGTAATGCTATCGTCTTTTGCTTCTGAGATCCCCAAGTTACCAAATTTGGACTAAGAAAAATATAGTGCCAGTAGTGCTCTTCGGGTCATCAACTTCTGCAGCCATGTCACTATTGCTATAGCCCACAAGACTAGAATTTTCCAAGCCCTTTCTCAATAATGACATCCAAAATTAATTGTACCATGGACACACCTCAAGATTTGTCTCAGTTGGTGTTTTCATGTAGCGACTCACAATTGCTACCGCATAAGCTATGTATGGTCTTGTATTCAACAAATATCGAAGGCTTCCAACTACACTGTAGTAGTCTGTCTTATCAACCAGAGGACTCTTGCTTGATTTACTCAACTTGAACCTCGCTTCCATCGGTGTCTCTGATGCAATAATTCTACACCTATTTCTTCACTAATTGTCGTGGAATTGTCACGGCAGATGTCCTTAGTGTTAGGACTTAGTCGCGAGGCCAACGCATCTATGCGGTAGCTTGAGAGGGGTTGAGCGGGACGAGAGACGCGAGGTTTTACCCAGGTTCGGCCCCTCACGGTGGAGGTAAAAGCCTACGTCCTGCTTCATTGATATTGATGATGATGATCACGGTTACAAGAGTGCTCTAACTCGAGAGCTATTGTCTAAACCTAACTTGTCCAACTTGTCGAACTTGTCCCCCTTTTGGGGAGCCCTGCCCCTCCTTATATATGTTGGAGGGGCGGGTTACATGTAGAGTCCTATTAGGATTAGGACTAGTCTATCGCTAATATAAGCCGGATACAAGTCCAAGTCTTAGCTCCTTGTAAGATAATATTCCTCCTCCCTTTTCCTCTTAAACCGGCCCACCATTAAACGTGAACCGGCCTTCTGGGCCATGGGCCTCGTCATCCATCTGACCCGCCCGCCGGGTTACTAATGAACCGTCAAGACCGGGCGGGTAGCCCGTGAACCGCCAAGCTCCGGGCGGGTTACCAGTGAGTCATCCAGTCCGGCCGGGTTATACTTCCGGCCGGTTTACTCCACGGGGTATATCCCCGACATTAGCCCCCAGTTTAATTTGGATTTTATCCATGTTAAACTGATCCTGTAAAATAAACACAAGAGCAAACTTGACAGGTTGTGCCCTGGGTTAAGAATTCTTGTAAACCGGCATCTGATCATCCTTAAATCCTTGTCATTTCCTCCTTCTAGAAAATCCGGTTTAATAGGCCAGCTTCATAATCAACTTGCTGACATTGGTTTCTCATAGAAAATATATTGTGAAGAATAACTCCTTTGATTCAGCTCGCAATGCTTAAAAACAATATCGGTCCTTGAAATATTCATCCAATCTTCAGCCGGTTTAAGGACGTAGAACTTGCCGGTTTATCATTGCCAAGATCACCGGTTTATAAATATTGATGGTACCGGGTCATGATTGTTGCAGACATCGGTTCATGATTGTTTGCCAACGTTGGTTCATGATTATTAATGACGCCGGGTTGCAGCCACAGGGCCATAATGATTGGTGACGCCGGGTCAACCTAGTTTGCTCAATCAGAGAATTTGAAAATATTTCCTCGATAATAATATAATACCTGTAGCCCTCAAGTCTTTGAGCAGAACAAAGTGGTAGCTTAAGACTTTGCTTCAATATAAATACTGCCACTTTCAAAGAAATCCATGTTGTTCATCCCAGTGACTAGTAAAAACTGAATACTCCATACTATGTAGCCCCCAAGTGCCGGGTTGTCATGCTTGCAGCAACCTGGGACTTGTAATTGTCTTATACTCATAAAAACTTCAACCAGTGTAGCCCCCAAGGGCCGGGTCATTATGCAATAATGAGCAGGGACTTTGTATATACTCCAATGAAAATAACATCATATGATGTAACCCTCATCATGGGACTTGAATCCACGTCCACAAGGTTAAGAGCCTTGTGCTTTACCAACTGATCAGTAGACTCTTCAATATAATGAATAAAAAGCTTTGTACCTTCAACTGTTGACAGGAGCAATTGGTAGCCCCCAAGGGCCGACTCATTATAATGTGATGAGTCGGATCTTCAATAATATGAGCAAAAAATGACTTTACATTAGCCCCCAAGTGTCATGGTGCATGCTTGCAGCGACATGAGACTTGCACATTTGATGTAATCTCCATTTAAATAATGTAGCCCCCAAGTGCCGGGTTGTAAGCCTGCAGCGACTCGGGACTATTCCTTCAATTGTAGAATAAATCATATCCATTAATAATATGATAACCATTGCGCTAAAAGCGACTTTGAAAACCTCAATTATAATATTGGGTATTGATAACCATAATAAAAATCCAGCCATGTTGGCTATTAAAGATAACATAATCTGGTATGAAAATCCTTATTTTTCAATACCATAATGAAAATTCAGCCAAGTTTGGCTATTTGAATAATATAACCCAATGATTTATAAGCGCATGATTTCAATGGCGCAATCCAAATAGGTACTGGCGACTTATAGTCCAAAGCCAGGCCGGGTTAACAAACACCGGATAATTTCTCATCATATACTGGCAACTTATCGTCTTAAAGCCAGGCCGGTTGAATAAACACCGGATAATTTATCATCATGCTTTATTCAACCTGTCTCTGCATACAACAAGCTTAAAATGTCCTGGCGGTTTACCACCGGACGGGTCATAATGCCCAACATATAACCCAGGTTTATAACCAAGGCTGCACTTTAAGAATAATCAATGAAATATATCATACCTGGGACATTGAATCACATCATTGGTTTACCAATGTTTTGTAGTATAGGTGATGACCCCAATCTTGAGTAATGATAACTCCTTTCATACTGTGCCGGTTTATGATAAAACCGTACCGGGCTGTGATAAACACCGGTTTAACCATATATAATATTGGCGACTCGTAGTCAAACCAGACCGGGCGGATAGTCTCCGGATTATGATTTGATCATGTACTGACAATTTGTGATTGAAAGTCAAGCCGGGTTAATGAACACCGGTTTACTCCATAATAAGATGGTAACATAAAATCAAACCGGGCAAATAGTCTCCGGATTAAGATTTGACCGTGTTCCGCCAATTTGTAATTGACAGTTTGAACCGGATTAATAATGTCGGTTTGAAAACACAACAAAAGAAATAATTTTAAAAGAGAACAAAATTCAAGCAAAGGCAAATATAAAACCATTGCAAATGAGGCTTTGAGCCGATCAAGAGGCATTACCATGGTCGGACACGACCAAGCCCCCAAAAGGCGTAGCTATGGTTCGAGTCAGCCAGGTCCCCAAATGATGCATTGGCATTACGCCGATCAAGAGGTGTAGCGATGGTTCGGGTTCGACCAAAGCCCCCAAGTGATGCTGTGGCACTAGGCCGATCAAGAGGCGTGACTATGGTTCAGACGTGACCACAAGTCCCCAAGTGATGCTGTGGCTTTTCGCCTACCAAATGGCGTTGCTATGGTTCGGACACCACCAAGGCCCCAAGTGATACTGTGGCATTGCGCCGATCAAGAGGTGTGACTATGGTTCAGACATGACCAAGCCCCAAGTGATCAATAATATGATAAGCCAACAAGGCATGATATCCATGTTTGAACCGCGATCATGGCAGCAGGTCCTCTTTGGCACCCTTTAACTTTTTGCAAGAGATAAATCCTTCTTGAACCGGGATTTTGAACCGGATATTGAGAGCTTCAAAGCTTTGTGGGAGACATCTTTCCCTTGAACCGGATGTTAAACCGGAATCTTCATTTTCAGCCAGAAATTTTCTGACGGCCTTTAAACTCGAACTTGCGAGAAGTTAATTTCTTTTTGAACCGGACATTGTTAAACCGGATTCGAGAGCTAAAGAGCTTTGTGAGAGAACAGATTTCCCTTGAACCGGATTGTAAACCGGATATTTGAGAGCTTCAGTGAGACTGACTTTCCTTTAGCCGGATTTTAAACCGGAATCCTTTCTGATGATCCGGAACTTCTTCCTTGAGCCGGGATTTTGTAACTGTCATATACTTATTAAGCCGGAAATTTTCTGACGGCCTTCAAATAACAGTAGCCTCCGGGACCGGGTTATCTTTCCCTCCATCGTCCTGGGGTTCTTAAATTTGCTGGCAAGATTTGCTTAGTCATGTCATCGTAGCCCCCGAGTCTCAAGGTGACTCGAGGAGTTGGCTTGAAACTCTCCATATTTGGTGGTTCACGACTCATTGGTGTTGATAACACGATGCAAATCCACAGAAGGTTGTGATGACTGCGGCGGGTTATAAATGATCCCGTATGAGCCGTGTCAGCAACTCGGCCAATGGTTCCTTCCAACTGGCGATTTGAAGTTAACCAAACTGTAGTGGCGGCGATTTTTGCGCCTGCCCATTGAGCCATCCAGTGCAAACGGCGGTTGATTGTATATGATAATTGGCCTCCTTTTTGTTGAAAGAAAACTGGGCTACCCAAGCTGTGACTTGCTCATACTCAATAAACAGCTCATGCAGACAGGTGCGGCCCGGTATGTTGATGTAGACCAGGCCGCGAGAGACGGACGACAAAAGACGGCCGCGACTTCAGAGGCGACATAAACAGATGAGTCGCCCGCGGTGCTGTAAGCCGGTGCGGACGGGAGAGTCGGCCGCGGCATTTGTAAATTAGTGCGGACCGACAATTTTAGGGCGCGGCAGCGGCAGCCGGTGCAGGTGCGAGAGTTCTCCACGACATTTAAGCCGGTGCGAGCCTCCTGTCCATGGTACGACGCCACTTTTGTAGTGGACTTTGTCCTGCATAAAATATATTGAAAGACAGAGTAACTGTTTTCAAACAAATTAATATGCGCTAATAAAATATATAGAAAAGATAGCACCTGGCAACTTGTCAGACAAACGCAGGCATCAGTAGTGGATGATATAGTCGGACGAAAAGAGTTCTCAGATATACTTTGAACTTTGTCCAATCTTTTTTAAATCGCCGGACGCGTCTGACCACTTCATGGAGTAATGTTTCCTGGATTGCTATGGAAGAGGCGTCGGGCAGTTGCAATAATCGGCCTTGAGCCATTGTATCCTTCTGCCCACGTTCTCCTCCCCCACCTTTTTGCATGCACACAGATTCTTTGCCCCGTCCCTTTCTCTGTGGATGTGCATGCGCCTGCATGCAGTGTTTTTTTTTCACTTGTTGCTTTTGCCCAATTCTCTCCTTGGTTTGTTGCTCACCCCTCTCTTGCCAGAGGGTGAAATGGCTAACTTTGATCATAATTTCTTGACAGGGTGAAGAATCGACACTGTTATCCACCAGTACACCATATTATACAACCACGTCGCTGATCACAAGCAGGAGCAGGAACAGAGGCGCCTTGACAACGGGCGACTCGCGGCGAAGCTTTGCAAGGCAATAGCGGCGAGGCAAAGAGCCAGGGGCACGGCCTCACTGGTGCATCGGTGAAGCGGCCCCAACGGCGAGTTGCTGCGGAGGCGGCTTGTTTGAAACACTAATGATTGCAGCACCATCTTGTCTTGAGCTTTTCGATCTTATCAGGCTGTGTCCAAATTCAGAAACAAGTGCGGAGTTGGAGCTGATTTTGGGTAGTGGCAAGTGACCTCAGAACAATTATGGAGAAGAGAAGCTTTCCTCCTCCTTGTCATAGAACAAGAAACACTCTCCCGACAATCCATCTTTTGCTTTGTCAGACCGTGCCATGGTGGCTTGGATGTGAAGGCGAGGGCGGTTTGAGGTGTCTGCGGGTCGGCGATGGCGACCCAGAGGAGGCGAGGCACGACTGAAACGGCGGCGGGTTGGAAAAGCGCGGCTGCGGGTCGGTGATGGAGACCCAGAGGAGGCGAAGCGCGACTGAACCAGCGGGCCGGCCCTCAAGGGGAGGTGGCTTGTGGCTCGGAACGGCGCGCAGCCATGGCGACTTGGAGGTGGCAGCTCAGGGGCGCCGGTTTAAAGCAGCGAGGCCGGATCGTGGCAGGGTCGTGGGGCGACTCCATGTTCGGCAGTAGTGGGAACAGGGATGGCAGCGAGGCGGAGCGGTGGCTCACGGCAGCTCCAATGGAAGGAAGTGCTCGATGATGCTTCTTTGGCCGAAGTAGGCGGGTCACGGCACTCGGCGGCGGTTCAGCGGCGGCGAGTTGGTGGTCCCGCGACCGCCCAGCGGCGGCTCAACAACAGACGCAACAGCGGGCGTCAGCAACTTGCGGGAGAAGTGTGGCGACTCGGCGCCGGAGCGGCTCAGATGCAGAACAATTTATGGAACATCATCGAGCATGACGGCAGAGACCCGGCGTGGCAAGGCAACGGAGGTGAAGGTAGGCAAGTCCAGCGTGGCCCGGCACCGACCGCCGACCGCGGCGTAAGGCGGCAAAAGAGGCATAGAGCCGGTTTGAGGACGAAGATACAGCTCGCCGGCAACGGATGTTGAAGCGGACAGCGGTTCATTGGGCTCGGCGGCCGGCGACTCAACGCGGTGTCCGGCGGGCTGGCGAACAGGTGACGACCAGAGGCCACGAGCAGACAGGCGGGACGGGGGTGATCCGGCGACAGAAACTGAGCGGCGGCAGCTCAAAGCGCGTCCGTGACAGCGGGTTGGAAGCAGGGAGAGGCCGTGGCCGGTTTAGCGCAGGCACGCAGAGCCGGAGGTGATTTGGTGGCAAACCGAGGCGGCCGGCGGTTTGGCAACTTAGCAGAACGGCGCTTGGAACGACGGGTCGACTCGGCGGCCGGCTTGGAACGGCTTCAAGTGTAACTTGACGCTGACAACAGGGGCGACCGCTTTGATGCGTCCATGGTGTTGGTCAGCTGTAGAGACGGCTCGGAGGATCCCGGCGAGTCTGTGGTGGAAGGGCGCGTGAACCAGCTTGCAGAGGAGACTCCGACGGGCGGCAGTTTACAGCAACCAGCCCAGACCAGAGAGCGGGCGATCCCGCGGAGGCGGTTCAGGAGCGGCGAGATTCGACGACTGCCTGAAGCAGCTAATGGATCCTGAACCAGAGGCGGAGCGAAGGTCAGGCCTATGGGCCCGGTTTGCTTTCTTATCCGTTTCCAGGTCGTGGACTTGTAGCTGCACCTGTAGCGTATAATAGCAACTTGTGGTAAAAAACAAAACTTGGACCATCCATTGTGGCGGTGGAATAGACTCGACGGTTTGTGCCAGTGCATCCGACGCTGTTTTAATCTCTTTCGATCTCTGCAGAACCTGTGGTCAGCAGTTTGGATGAACCTTGTAATATCTTGGGAGCAGCAGCTGTTCCGGTTTGCTGTCGGGCTATTCCGATTTATTGAAAATCAGGTGGCCTTCTTGAGACTTGAGCCAGCGGTAGGGGAACTCAGCGAATCCGACCGTGCAGCAGACCAACTCCTTGTCAACCTTAGACTCAACGTAGAATCGGTTTCGGCGGATCGCCTCGTTACGTCTAGCGGCGCAGACGATGGAACCCTAATTTCTTGATTTCAAAACCCCTCGTGTTGTAAATTCCAAAGTTAATCATGATTTTGACCATCAAACCATCTTTTCTTCATCTGACCAATCACGAGCTTCTCGATCCCTGAGAAGTGATCCCTCCAAGAACTCAACACCACCGTGCGTAGGCCCCACGGTGGGCGCCAACTGTCGTGGAATTGTCACGGCAGATGTCCTTAGTGTTAGGACTTAGTCGCGAGGCCAACGATCTATCGCGGTAGCTTGAGAGGGTTGAGCGGGACGAGACGCAAGGTTTTACCTGTGTTCGCCCCTCACGGTGGAGGTAAAAGCCACGCCCCGCTTCATTGATATTGATGATGATGATCACGGTTACAAGAGTGCCCTAACTCGAGAGCTATTGTCTAAACCTAACTTGTCCAACTTGTCGAACTTGTCCCCTTTTAGAGCCCCGCCCTCCTTATATATGTTGGAGGGCGGGTTACATGTAGAGTCCTATTAGGATTAGGACTAGTCTATCGCTAATATAAACCGGATACAAGTCCAAGTCTTAGCTCCTTGTAAGATAATATTCTCCTCCCTTTTCCTCTTAAACCGCCCACCATTAAACGTGAACGCCTTCGGGCCATGGGCCTCGTCATCCATCGACCCTACCACCGGGTTACTAATGAACCGTCAAGACCAAGGCGGGTAGCCCGTGAACCGCCAAGCTTCGGCGGGTTACCAGTGAGTCGTCCATCCGCCGGGTTATACTTCCGCCGGTTTACTCCACGGGTATATCCCGACACTAATCATCCCCGATTTCACTGGGGCCTCCTCCCTACTTCAACCACAGATTGCCAAGTGGCTAATTACGTAAAATTAAATGTAACTCTTCGATATATAGCATTGCTCATCTGTGACGGGTTGCAAGTTGCAAGCCCACATTTCTCTATTATTTTTGCTACATAAGATGACTGACACAAGAAAATTTCTTCATCTTTCTGTTTTACCTCAATCCTCAAATAATAGCTAATAATATGAGGTCAATCATGCTGAATAATTGCTTCATCTGCATCTTGAATTTTGCAATTTTAGCGGTGCTCGTTGCTGTGATAATCAAGTGATCCACATATAAACCACCTAGGAGACTTGTATCACCAATAATTCTCTTGTAGACAGCATGCTCAGGTGGGCTTCTCTCAAACCTGAGTGACACTAGGCTTTTGTCAAGTTCTGCGTACCATGCTCTTGGTCCTTGACGAAGCGGATAATCAATTTGAGTTTGGATCCAGATGGTCATGGAATCTAGACCGCTCCGATGCTTGAAGATTCACACTAAGTAATAATCACTCTCCCACCTTATCCATGAACGTTGCTACACGCATGATATTTCACACACTATACACGCAAGACACTTCACACATGATACATGCACATCGCTGCATATCTCGGCATCCATGTGAAAGACCAAACTGCAGAAAGCTGTTGGATTAGCCATCGTGTAAGGATCGTCCCAACATATTTCGTGTGTGAAGTAATTTCGCATATCGATTCCATTTGCGTCCTCTTAATCTTGATTTCGCAGAAAGCTGTGTGAAGTAATTTCTTGCAACCCAGGAACCAGACATCAGAGCTCCTTCCCCTCGCCCCTTGGCCTTGTTGAGGCAGTAGAAAGTTGCTAATTTCCTTCGCTAATGGGAGCATCAAGTCAGGGATTACGTTTTACTAGTGTTGCCTTTTCAGCGAAAGCACTTCGCCCCTCAGACCGTCTCCATTTATCAACATCTGTTTGTATTTCGAGTTTAAATTGTGCAGTTGTTCCATCAATTTTTCGTATCATCGTGTTAAACATTATCTCATCAACTGGTCCTTTTGGCCTTTACTAACAACGCATGATCGACACATGGCTGCAGTAACCTACCGCTTAGAGCATCTCTAGCAGATTCACTAAAAACCCCAAACCGTAAAACCAGTTTGTGGTACCCCCGAAACTGGTTTTACGGGCTGCAAAAGCTTCAGCTGAAACAGATCTCCTCAACGGTACTGGATAATTCAAAAAATTATTTCGCGTGAGAATTTGTTTGAGATCATGTGGCAGTTCATCACAAACAATGCACACAAACGGAGACGAGTTCATCAAACACAACTGAAAGGACTACCGAAAGATTACATACTAAGAAACCGAACCCTAACCCTAGCTCACACGTTGTTGCCGAGGTAATGCTTCATGGCCGACTTACGCAGCGCCACCGCGAGTATAACAATTATGTAGCTGAGTAAGAACTAAGAACCTGATGCTGAACAACAACATTACACTGACAAAAGACTGCAAACCGTGGCTGGCCTTGATTCAGCTCAGCCGTGGCACGAATCGGTCGTGTAAACAACAGGAAAATAACAGGTTGTTACCTAAAAAAAACAAAGGGATGTAACGCGCGCTTACTAATCACCGTCTGAACTTGACACTGTGACACCCATGAAGGCATGGAATGATGAATGATAATCAACAGCAGGTCAGCAGGACATGCCACAAACTGTAGTGCGATGCGTTCTTCCCTCGGCTCGGTTTCAGGATTACACGCATCAACTCCATTAAACGGACAGGTCTTCGCTCTGCTGTTATTCAAGCTTTGGGAGCCAGATAGACTACCTTCCACATTGCAATTCCTTCCTTGGAGATGTGAGTGCTGATATGATATGGTACTTCTTCAGATGCAGACAGATGGCCTTATGTACACCTTGAGCAAGTAACAATTCAACATTAACATAATTCAAAATAATCAAGTGTACGGTATGTACTGGCTGCAGCAACTACTTACCTTAAAAGGACCGTGGAGGGGGGAGACAGACAAAGTTGTAGAAGCAAGCAAAGGTGCAACCAGAAGAAAACGCACATTCTCACGCGAGCTCGCAAGGCACCCATTGTTTCACTCTTGGGCTTAGCTCGCTAGGAACCGAGGTTGACCACTCCTCCAGGTCTGGAAGGGGACCCGTCAACGCTACGTAGTTTACACTCTCCTTCTCCGAAAGTCTCTTCCAGTTTAGCTGCGATATAGGGTCGTATCAGCAGGACATCATTTCGCACCAACAGTCAAAAACATAGAGTTTCAGTGGTCTGGTGACTATTACTCTGACCTGCCCAGGGAATGCAGAGCACAGAGCCTTGATTGTAGGATTCTGGACCCAAGACGAAACACCCGTGTCGGCAGCAAGAGATACGGGGGTATCTGCTCCACCGCAGTTGACCATGATTCGACCATCTGGCATGAGCTTCTTCGCAATCTCTAACCAAGTTTCAGCCTGTGACAATGTTGACATTACTACATTAAACCCAGCGCAAATCAGAGTGTACTATGTAGTTTGTTGAAATGAAGTAAGTACTCCATACAAATATAGCACTCAAGTACTAACAAATCTCAGAAGTACGCTTTGTCATAAGAATACAAAAGCTTTATATAAATTTAGTTTTGGCATAAGCATCATACCAGAGTATTCTCGAACACACTAAGGCCCTGCTTGGATTATCGTTTTCATTCCAAATACACCCGTATAAAATTTACAGACCTCCGCCTGTCGTTTTGATTTCCGCCCGGAAATAGCTCTTGGCCGGTAAGTTACACTTGTAAGGATAATACACCTGTATTCAGTTACACCGATGCCAAGCGCGGCCTAATGTTTTCTCGAACACGAGAGTTGCTAAGGTTGCAAGAAGTAGCTAACTGTTGTTAGAGTCTCCCTAGAGCAGAGTATCCTAGAGGTCCTAAATCACTTTTATGCATTTGCATGTACTCTATTTACTCTGGGATGTGTAAGCAGTTTTATGTCAGGTTTTCTAAATCGGTAAATTAAATACCAGACCGAACTGAATTTGTGCACTCATTAATACAACATGTTAACAGTTCAAATTTGTAAGCACAGAGATATTTTTTTGTGGAGCTATGGTGGTTCTTGCATGCTAGACCATACAACAATATGACTCTGATGTGTTCTGGAAGGAGCACGAGGCAAATACATATAGTGAAAAGTACAAAACTAGCCATGGTAGAAATAGAGAATAATAACAAATGAATTAAAAAGGCATGGAATATTTACTTCCTGTAGCTGAGGTAAGACTTTTCCATCAGCAAACAAATCAACAACAATGCCTGCAGTCATGAGCAAGGTACTGTCAGGCTAAAACCCTTGCAAGTCAGTTCCCGAAACTGAAAAATTTAAATGCTTTGAAAAGCTAATTAAAGGCATTCGAAACACTAACCTAATAACACAGAGTCTACAATTTATTACAGATAATTATCGGGAAACTGACTACTAGAGAGCATGTCATAATTCAATTCCAATAAGGCAGTAAGACATGCATTATGTTTGCATCAGATCAGATGTTCACCAGCAAATCCTCCTTCAACTGTAGCTGATGGGGAAAGTGCATCGCCTATGCGCACCGAAAGTGAACCACCTAATTCCGTGGTCTTCTCTAAATTGGACATACCAAAATAATCCCTCGACAATTCAATTATCTGTCATGAAACGATACAGTTTTGCAGGGGTTTCAGTTACAAAAATATAAACAGATGGCTGTATGATTAGGAAAAGCATACATCACAAGAAACGAGGCTCAAAAACATGAATAGTTGTAACTGCATAATCAGTCACAGAATACTTGTAATAGATGTGTGCTTGAAATAGCATAACCAACATTACAAAAAATTAATGCTCTTCTGACAAGTTTCCAAGACTGATGTATGACGAAATTGGAAAATTTCTGCAAACTTAACTCATGTTATCAGTAAACAAATGAAAGGAAAGTGAGAACAGTTTTCACCGTCGGATCAATCTCCCATCCGATAAGTTGTATCCAGGGCCAAACTTCTAGCATCATATGCGCTGCTGTCCCAGCACCCTGAAAGAAGCATGTAGAGAAGAAATGAATCACGTTTGCAAGAGTGCGAAGAGCTAATTATTTAAATAAGGAGCGCTATGACGCTATGTTGCTTGTCTAAATAGATCACCTACTGTGCTTACTAGGAATTGTGATGTACAATACTCTACACAGACTCATTGTAACTGGTGGAATGCTAAAGTAGTGCTTAAACATCTCCTCCTCAAGTTCCCCCAACCCCAAGCATACTAGGATGTTTGCTTGTCATGCACTGAAGCAGCTTCACATAGCAATTACTTATAAAGAACAGGAGCATAGCTAAGAAATGTCAGAGAAGGGGTTTACCAAACCTAGAAGTGCAACAGGACCACGTGGAACAACGGGAGGTAGGCTGACGAACTCATCCTGAATGATAGCAAAAGCAAACATGTTATAAGAATTTACATCCAATAGCTGCTTGAGGGGGAAAATGGGCCCTCCGTTCGTTTTTATAAGGCGTTTTAGACAGCTGCTTTTCAACTGTTTAGAGCACCGTCTGAACAGGCTTAAACGTCTTATATAAGTGAACAGAGGTAGTATATAAATACAGAGGATGAAAGAATAATAGGATGCCTTCATTTAAGAAAATAAGCCCTTACATCCCATGGTTAACTGGTGATGAATGGTTATACCATCAATGAGCAATTGAGCAGTGTTGGAAGCTGATTAAAACAATTTTTTTGTGCGACAAAACATATTTCCGCCTTTCCGGGCGATGAAAACATCGCCCATGTAAAAAATCCAGTGGGATGAAAACATCATTTCTGTTCCCATACCAAAAACTAAGGTTGGAGTGCAGTTCCAATCCCTACTAGCAGCATCGAGCACTCATAAAAGTCCTAATGCCTACCAGGTGCTCGATAATATGCTTATAACAATTATGTACTCATTTGCCGAAAACCCACTAACTTGGGGATGGTAGAGCATTAATGTAAATGTCGGCTCATCTAAATTCTGTTCAGATACCTACCCAGTAGGAATTGGTCCAGGCGCTCTTCTTGGGGAGAATGCTGTGGACATTCCCTGCACGACACAGAGGTCGAACGCACTGTATTCAGATTCAGAAACCAACTCGATCGACCCAAGTCCGCGGAGCAACCAGTGATACTTACGGCTGGGGTCGAGGACGAGGTAGCGGTTGGAGGGCGAGTCGATGACCATGATGACCTCGTTGAAGTCGCTGCGGTTGGAGGCGAGGAGCACGAACTCCTCCTCCTCCCCCTGCTGCTCGGGCTCGGCGGCTGTGGCCGCGACCTCGTCGGGGGCGCAGCGGAGCCGAGCGGCGCGGCGCGAGAGGAGCGCGAGGCGGGCGGTGGGGCGCTGCTGCTGGAGCGTGGCTCGGCCGTGGTGGCGGTGGAGGAGGCGCGGTGGGGAGATGGTCAGCGGCATGGTGGCGGGCATCGCTGCTGCGGGATAGAGCTGGGGGCTCGACTCGCTGGTAGCCGTTGATGCAGATGACGGGGTACCCACAGATTGGTGGTGCACCATACTACGTCAGAGAATCTCCACCTACGAAACGCCATGCACTAGGGAATTTGCCTGCGTATATTCAACTCAATCGAATATTTTAGCGAGGTCGTTGTACAAACGTAACGAGTAAAATTGTTTCGGAATTTACTTGACATTCATGAAAAAAGAGTCAGAATTAATTATGGTTATATGGTTGTTGTTGTTTGCATTCATAGGATTTCCTTCCCGGACTGTTTGGGGAGCAAAGGAGGCCATCGTGGGAAGGGATCCCTCTGACGTGGCGGCGGCCTATCTAAATCAAAAGATAGAGTTTTTAGAAGGAAAACGTTTATTTTCCACTTGATGAACTTACTCTCGCTTAAACCGCACGCTACGACTTTCGCGCGTCATGGTGGGGCCTGTCCACCTGCCCGGCCTTATCTCTTCATCTCGAGCGAGAACCAGTCAAAACCCACCGAACTCGATACCCTTCGCCATGGCCTCCCATCTAAGTCCCGTTCGCCATGGCCTATCCCCCAAGCTCCACCTGTTGTTGCTGAAGGTCCTCCCGTCCAAGTCCCTCCGCCATGGCCTGCCCCAAGCTCCACCTTGTTGCTGCTGAAGGTCCTCCCGTCCAAGTCCCGTCCGCCATGGCCTGCCCCCAAGCTCCACCTTGCTGCTGCTGAAGGTCCTTCCGTCCAAGTCTCGTCCGCCATGGCCTGCCCCCAAGCTCCACCTGCTGCTGCTCAAAGTTCACACGACGACACCATATGTGAAGGAAATATGCCCTAGAGGCAATAATAAAGTTGTTATTTTATATTTCCTTATTCATGATAAATGTTTATTATTCATGCTAGAATTGTATTAACCGGAAACTTGATACATGTGTGAATACATAGACGAAACACCGAGTCCCTAGTAAGCCTCTACTTGACTAGCTCGTCGATCAAAGATGGTTCAGTTTCCTAGCCATGGACATGTGTTGTCATTTGATGAACGGGATCACATCATTATGAGAATGATGTGATGGACAAGACCCATCTGTTAGCTTAGCATAATGATCGTTCAATTTTTTAATGCTACTGATTTCTTCATGTAAAATACATATTCCTCCGACTACGAGATTATGCAATTCCCGGACATCGGAGGAATGCCTTATGTGCTATCAAACATCATAACGTAACTGGGTGATTATAAAGATGCTCTACATGTATCTCCGAAGGTGTTTGTTGGGTTGGCACAGATCGAGATTAGGATTTGTCACTCTGAGTATCGGAGAGATATCTCTGGGCCCTCTCGGTAATGCACATCATATGAAGCCTTGCAAGCAATGTGACTAATGAGTTAGTTGCGGGGTGATGCATTATGGAACGAGTAAAGAGACTTGCAGGTAACGAGATTGAACTAGGTATGAAGATACCGACGATCGAATCTCGGGCAAGTAACATACCGATGACAAAGGGAATAATGTATGTTGACATAGCGGTTCGACTGATAAAGATCTTCGTAGAATATGTGGGAACCAATATGAGCATCCAGGTTCCGCTATTGGTTATTGACCGGAGAGGTGTCTCGATCATGTCTACATAGTTCTCGAACCCCTAGGGTCCGCACGCTTAATGTTCGATGATGATATGTATTATATGAGTTATGTGTTTTGGTGACCGAAGGTTTTTCGGAGTCCCAGATGAGATCACAGACATGACGAGGAGTCTAGAAATGGCCGAGAGGTAAAGATTGATATATTGGAAGGTGGTATTCAGACACCGGAAGTGTTCCAGAATGAATCGGGTACATACCGGAGTACCGGAGGGGTTACCGGAACCCCCCGGGGAAAGATATGGGCCATATGGCCATAGGAGGGAGGCAAACCAGCCCACAAGCAGCTGGCGCGCCCTCCACAAGGGAGGAGTCCGAATTGGACTAGGGGAGGGGGCGGCGCCCCCCTTTCCTTCTCCTTTCCCTGTCCTTCCCCCTTTCCCCCTCCGGTAAAAGGAAGGGGGGGGGGGGGAATCCTACTAGGACCCCAAGTAGGACTCCTCCTACTTGGGGGCGCGCCTAGGGCCAGCCTCCTCTCCCTCCCTCCTTTATATACGCGGGGGGTCTAGAACACACATGAATTGTTCCAAGCCGTGTGCGGCGCCCCCTCCATAGTTTACACCTCCGGTCATATTCTCGCGGTGATTAGGCGAAGCCCTGCGTGGATCACATCGCCGTCACCACGTCGTCGTGCTGACGGAACTCATCTACTTCCTCGACCCTCTGCTGGATAAAGATCTTGAGGGACGTCATCGCGCTGAACGTGTGCAGAACTCGGAGGTGCCGAACGTTCGGTACTCGATCGGTCGGAACGAGAAGACATTCGACTACATCAACCGTGTTAAGCAAACACTTCCGCTTTCAGTCTACGAGGGTACATGGACACACTCTCCCCTTCTAGTTGCTATGCATCTCCTAAATAGATCTTGCGTGAGCGTAGTTTTTTTTTTTGAAATTGCATGCTACATTTCCCAACAGTGGCATCCGAGCCAGGTCTATGCATAGATGATATGCATGAGTAGAACACAAAGAGTTGTGGGCGGTGATCGTCATACTGCTTACCACCAATGTCTTATTTTGATTCGGCGGTATTGTTGGATGAAGCAACCCGGACCAACCTTACATGACCACGTTCATGAGACCGGTTCCACTGACATACATGAAACTAGTTTTGCATAAAGGTGGCTGGTGGGTGTATGTTTCTCTAACTTTAGTTGAATCGAATTTGACTGCGGCCGGTCCTTGTGAAGGTTAAAACAGCGAACTTGATAAATCACCGTTGTGGTTTTGTGCCGTAGGTAAGTACGGTTCTTGCTAGAAGCCCATATCAGCCACGTAAAACTTGCAACAACAAAGTAGAGGACGTCTAACTTGTTTTTGCAGGGCATGTTATGATGTGACATGGTGAAGACATGATGTGATATACGTTGTTGTATGAGATGATCATGTTTTGTAAAAGTTATCGGCAACCGGCAGGAGCCTTATGGTTGTCGCTTTATTGTATGAAATACAAACGCCATGTAATTACTTTACTTTATCACTAAGCGGTAGAGATAGTTGTAGAAGCAATATTTGGCGAGACGACCACAACGCTATGATGGAGATCAAGGTGTCAAGCCGGTGACGATGGAGATCATGACGTTGCTTTGGTGATGGAGATCAAAAGCACAAGATGATGATGGCCATATCATGTCACATATTTTGATTGCATGTGATGTTTATCTTTATGCATCTTATTATGCTTAGTACGACAGTAGCATTATAAGATGATCCCTTAACTAAAATTTCAAGGTATAAGTGTTCTCCCCAAGTATGCACCGTTGCGAAAGTTCTTCGTGCTGAGACACCACGTGATGATCAGGTGTGATAAGCTCTATGTTCAAATACAACGGGTGCAAGCCAGTTTTGCACATGTAGAATACTCGGGTTAAACTTGACGAGCCTAGCATGTATAGACATGGCCTCGGAACACTGGAGACCGAAAGGTCGAACGTGAATCATATAGTGGATATGATCAACATAGAGATGTTCACCATTGATGACTACTCCATCTCACGTGATGATCGGACATGGTTTAGTTGATTGGGATCACGTATCATTTAGATGACTTGAGGGATGTCTATCTAAGTGGGAGTTCTTAAGTAATTTGATTAAGTGAACTTAATTTATCATGAACTTAGTCCTGATAGTTTTTGCACATCTATGTTGTCGATCAATGGCCCGTGCTACAGTTCCCTTGAATTTTAATGCGTTCCTAGAGAAAGCTAAGTTGAAAGATGATGGTAGCAACTACACAGACTGGGTCCATAACTTGAGGATTATCCTCATTGCTGCATAGAAGAATTATGTCCTTGATGGACCGCTAGGTGTACCAATCCCAGCAACTGCAGACATTGTGAATGCTTGGCAGTCGCGTGTTGATGACTACTCGTTAGTTCAGTGTGCCATGCTTTACGGCTTAGAATCGGGACTTCAAAGACGTTTTGAACGTCATGGACCATATGAGATGTTCCAGGAGTTGAAGTTAATATTTCAAGCAAATGCCCAGTTAAGAGATATGAAGTCTCCAACAAGTTCTATAGCTGCAAGATGGAGGAGAACAGTTGTGTTAGTGAACACATACTCAGAATGTCTGGGTACCATAATCACTTGACTCAGCTGGGAGTTAATCTTCTAGATGATTGTGTCATTGACAGAGTTCATCAATCACTGCCACCAAGCTACAAAGGCTTTGTGATGACCTACAATATGCAAGGGATGGAAAAGACTATTCCCAAGCTCTTCGCAATGCTAAAGGTTGCGGAGGTAGAAATCAAGAAGGATCATCAAGTGTTGATGGTTAACAAGACCACTAGTTTCAAGAAGAAGGGCAAGGGAAAGAAGGGGAACTTCAAGAAGAATGGCAAGCAAGTTGTCACTCCCAGGAAGAAACCCAAAGCTGGACCCAAGCTTGAAACTGAGTGCTTCTACTGCAAAGGGACTGGTCACTGGAAGCGGAACTGCCCCAAGTATTTGGCGGATAAGAAGGATGGCAAAGTGAACAAAGGTATATTTGATATACATGTTATTAATGTGTACCTTACTAATTCTCGTAGTAGTGCCTGGGTATTTGATACCGGTTCGGTTGCTCATATTTGTAACTCGAAACAGGGACTATAGATTAAACGAAGATTGGCTAAGGAGGAGGTGACGATGCGCGTCGGGAATGGTTCCAAGGTCAATGTGATCGCCGTCGGCACGCTACCTCTACATCTACCTTCGGGATTAGTTTTAGACCTGAGTAATTGTTATTTGGTGCTAGCGTTGAGCATGAACATTATATCTGGATCTTGTTTAGTGCGAGACGGTTATTCATTTAAATCGGAGAATAATGGTTGTTCTATTTATATGAGTAATATCTTTTATGGTCATGCACCCTTGAAGAGTGGTCTATTTGCGTTGAATCTCGATCGTGGTGATACACATATTCATAATATTGATGCCAAAATATGCAAAGTTGATAATGATTGTGCAACTTATTTGTGGCACTGCCATTTGCGTCATATCGGTGTAAAGAGCATGAAGAAACTCCATAAAGATGGACTTTTGGAATCACTTGATTATGAATCATTTGATACTTGCGAACCGTGCCTTATGGGAAAGATGACTAAAACTCCGTTCGCTGGAACAATGGAACGAGCCAATGCCTTATTGGAAATAATACATATCGATGTATGCAGACCGATGAGTGTTGAGGCTCGTGGCGGGTATCGTTATTTCCTGACCTTCATAGATGATTTAAGCAGATACGGGTATATCTACTTAATGAAACACAAGTCTGAAACATTTGAAAAGTTCAAAGAATTTCAGAGTGAAGTGAAGAAACGTCATAACAAGAAAATAAAGTTTCTACGATCTGATCATGGAGGTGAATATTTGAGTTACAAGTTTGGCCTTTATTTAAAACAATGTGGAATAGTTTCACAACTCACGCCACCTGGAACACCAGAGCGTAATTGTCGCGGTTTTGTCACGGCAGCTGTCCTCATGAAAGGACTTAGTCGCAGAGCCATCGCTACGGGTTAACTTGGAGGGGTTAAAGCGGATGCAAAGACACAAGAGTTATACTAGTTCGGCCCCTTCGATGAAGGTAAAAGCCTACGTCTAGTTTGTGATGGGATTGATATGGTCTCGATGACTAGGGAGCAAATAGCTTCGCCTAGGCCTCGAGTTGTTGTTGTCTCCTTAAACCGCCACGGTCGCCCCTTATATACATGGGTTGACCTTGGCTGGTCTCTGAGTCCCGAGGCCGACTCGCATAAGTGTTCGCTTGGTCTCTCCTTCCTTATCTTACAACACAAGTTACATGACTATGACGGTTTTACCATTATGGGACCTAATCCGCCTTTGGGCTCCGGGCCTCTAAGTTTCATAGTAAAGCGCCATCTTCTGAGTCTTCATGGGCTTCAATATAGCTGAGGGTGAACCGGCCCTCCCGGGCGGTTTACACTCGAGAGTTACATCCCCAACATTAGGCCCCGATTGATTTGAACCTGTTCATGTCAATCTTCAACACTTTAGAAAAACTCTATGAACATCTTCCTTCATTTCTCGTGAACTGCCATCTTGTTAAACCGCCATGACGCTATCCTCTGGACACAAAGAATGATCATCTTGACGTCATCTCTATAAAAACGAAATAACAAGATTCCTTCATTTAATATTATCCCGAATCGAGGCGACAATTGCGCCATCCGCCGCTTTCAGCTCCTCGATTCTCGCTCCCATCAATTACTCTCGCCTTATTATAAATAGACCGAGGGCCCTTTTCTTCTTCCCTTCCGTACTTCTTCTTCCTCGCGACGCCCCACTCTCAAGCTCGTCGTCTCCTTCGACCTTCGAACGCTGCATCAACAAAGGCCGCTGCATCAACCTGGTTGTACCAGAGATCCTCGGTGTCCCTCCGCTATCCTGCGATCCGTAAGATTCTTCCTCATACCCCTAGATCTGTATCTTAGGGCTCCTGTTCTCATCGGCGCTCATAGGTGTTCATCCCTAGTTTCTTCAGATTCGCTCCGCCATAGCTTCTTTAATTCAAGCTGTAGCATATATCTTGTGCGGTAGTTGCTCCGCATTCAGTTTAGCACTTAGTAGATCTTCCTTTTGTTCGAATCCTTGATAGAACGCATTTAACTTTTCTGCCCTTATTTAAAGCCTTTATAGATCGCAGAAAATTTTCTTCATCAATCTTTGGTAGATCCAAATTAATCCCGTCGATGTGTGAAACCTGTTTCGTCAACACTTAGCAGATTTTTCAGCTTTGTCCCTTACGCCTAAGGGCGGTTTAATTTTGATAGCTAATCCGCCATACCTCATTAGTCCTCACTTAAACCGCAACTCAAATCGAATGGCAATCTGCCGGTTTAACACTGAATAATATGCATAAAACGTTAATCAGAATCCGCCTTTACTTTTCCTTTCACAGCTTTTTCTTCCGAATGGCCAAACAATTCTCTCGCTCGCAATTGGGTGCCGCCCAAGATCATGAGACACAAATCAATGGATATGTCACCACTGGCGCTTTAGCATCCAAAAGTGTCCTTCATTGGCGTGTTCGGATTCGAATGCCCTCCCGAACCTCAAGAGGGAGAAGTGATTGTATTTATGCAACACTTAGACCGGGATTCAGCCCGCCGGATCAAAATTTTCCGGATGTCCTCGCAAGCTTCCAACTCCATCCACAAGATATTGGTCCGAACTCGTGTCCAATATATGCAACTTTCAAGTCTTCTGCAAGTCTATCTTCAAGAAGAACCAACTGTGGAATTATTCCGAGATTTCTTTCATTTGAACCGCCGTACAGAGTTTTCGGACGGTCCTAACACAGAACTTGGTGGCGTTTCAATCCAAAAAAGGAAAGAAGTGGACTTTCCTCACGCCAAACATCATAGCCATCTGAAAGATTGGAATCAAACCTGGTTCTATTGCCGGAATACTGCTCCTAACGGAGAAAATCCCTTGCTGGGTTATCGCCCTCACCGGCTTAGCAACAATCACCCATTGCCTTCACGCTTGACTGCCGTAGAACGGAAGAACTTTGCACCCCAAATTATCAAGCTCCGGGCTCTAATGGCCAATGGCTTAACTGGTATTGACCTTGTCCGCTGTTGGGTTTCTTGGGGCATCTTGCCATTAAGCCGCCGCCCCGGATTGATGCATGAATACACCGGTAACGTCAAAGACCCTCAACGACATCACGAGCTATCAATAACGAGCTTGAAGTTGCCGAGACAAAGTGAAGAAAATGCTCGATGAACCGATCTCCACGTGCAGCCAAACCGGTTGGCCCTGCTGCGTCTCCAACAAACCGCCCGAAGAAGGCTCCACTCATTGCTCTACTGATTTTGATTCCTATTGATTGTATTAATCCCTTATTAATTCTCGGCTAACAGCTCCTTTTGAAACGAACGAAACCGCCCGGTTCCTCGTAAAGACCAAGACCACCAAGAAAGCGGCAAGAGGAAAACCGCCGAGTCTTCGAACCACGGAGGATGAAGAATCGAGATCGAGGAGAGCTTGACTTACTTTGCTCCTTTTTGTCATTCATCTTATTGATTACAATTCCCGGGATGACGCCGAGGCCAGCCATGCAGATCCCGTTGAGGTAATCCTTCTTTCTTCCGATTCGATCTTGTACGGTTAAAAGAATTCGCCGCTGACACCGGAAAGTGAAACAATCTCACTCTCGTGCTCATTTGAATCCAAAACTTTCTTTGAAGACACAACAAACTGAAGAACGCCCGACGACCCGGCATAGCGGTCAACAAATTACGTCGTCCGGTTTAGCAGACACACCAACCCGGAAACGTCGCCCGAGGTGACTTGTTCTCCTGAAAAGCGTTATCCTTTGAAAGGTTTCTTCCGATGTCCTCTCAATCCGTCTGACCCGAATTATCAGGCTTCTTCCAACTCGTCTGGCGGTTCATCAACCACTCAGCTGCCTCCTCTCAAAGTTGCTACTGGGTAAGCATATTACTCCATTTGTTTTTTGCATTTGTCGGTTTATCATATTCTAACCCTTGATGTTGTAGCACCAAGGCTCGCCTAAGTAAGAAGGCGAAGACCCTCGACCCCATCAGGATGTTGATCCGGAGAAGACTCCAGAGCATCATGGTGAAAATCCCAAAGTTGCTAAAAGCAACTCTGCTGGGGTTAATCACGATGACAATGCTAACCCGCCAGAGGTTGAACCGGATGTCCAAGTTGGGACGCCACATCCTGCTCCATCGAGTCCGCAGCGAGAACAACGGGATTCGGCCGCTGATCCGCCAAGCCCGGGTATGAAAGCACCAAGCCCAGGGAAAAATGCCAATCCGGCCAGCCCGACCAAAGATGACGATGTCATAGTGACGGGCA
Organism: Aegilops longissima; assembly: GCA_021605205.1. NCBI lineage: Eukaryota > Viridiplantae > Streptophyta > Magnoliopsida > Poales > Poaceae > Aegilops > Aegilops longissima. Next base: position 641,767,073 of record CM038679.1, read on the forward strand.
CCGCATATACCGCCCCTCGCAATCCGGTTGCTCTATCAAAACACAGCGCCAAGGAAGAGTTTATCGCCATGAGTAAAGGGAAGGAAAAACTGATCTGTCGACTTATGACAATCTCTCGCCCAAGATCTTCACTCCGGCTTCTGAACCGGCTCTACACAAGTCGTGATTTGAAGCCGGTCCGGTAAATCTTATGAAGGAGCGCTATGAGGTAAGGAGTTATGCCTCACTTGTACCTTCATTGCGTAGTAGCCCCCAAGGGCGGTTCAACTTAGCTTAGTTAAACCGGGACTTAATAAAACTCAAACTTTTCAGACTTCATTGATGTAGTTTCAAGGGCGGTTCAACTTAGTATAGTTAAACCGGATCAGAATTTGTATCGCCGTAGCGAGAACATGTTCGAGCAAATAGCCATTAGCCCCCAAGTGCCAAGTTGAATACCAGTATTGAGCTTGGGACTTTGTGATGAAACTACTAACGTGCTCCCTTTTTGTCGAGTGAGATACGCCAACAAACCTCACAAATCAATGACCTTCATGTCAATCTGAAATCTCAACAAGCGAAGCCTCCAAGGCCAAGGATGAGCTGAAACCGCCTTTGACTACTATGGAGCAGCTCAAGGAGTGGTTTAAATCGAGCAGGCCAACTGGGATACTAAGAAAGCTGGGTTGCTAAAACGGGCGGAGGATGCTGAAGCAACTCTTAAACCGGTGACGGAAGAGCTCACCGGATTAAAGCACCAAATTAACGCCATGACCTCTACAATATTTGGTAAGAAATGTTTCACCAAGGTTATGATTAATATTCCGTTTTGACATTTCGCGGTTTAAACTGAACTTTCTTAAACCGGTATAGGTAAGCGCATTGCTCATCCGGCTCGACATGCGGAAGAAACTCAAGGTCGCGATACGCTAATTGAACAGCTGTATACCGGCACCCAGCGAGTTATTTGCGCCACCTCTTATGATATCACAGCTCCGTCCTTGATCAAGGATACACTGGACCGGCTATCCATGATACCGACATAGCTAGAAGAATTGAAACGATCCGCTGCCCGGGCTGGCACCTTATTGGCTCTAACTCGCGCCAAAGCATGGATAGCTGATCTTGATCCGGCTGACATAGCCAAAGGCTTCCCCAGTGCTCAAGAAAATGGCGAAGCATTTGATAATGATGCTCTCAAACGGGTAACAAGGGAGATGCGTCCTCTGGCGAGTCAACTGGCAGCAGAGGCCAACCTGACGGTTCACCGCTCCTTCTACGATGCAAACAACAGACGGATTGAAGCTGTTATTCCAGAAGTGCAGAACCATGTTCCACCAACCCGTAAGCACACTTATGCCCCTGACGTTGATCTGGCTGAGCTTATAAGTGAAGAGGCTGTCTTCGTGCTTTAACCGGATTGATCGACCACCAATGACTTCCGCCATTGGGTGGTGAGGAGGAAGAAGTTGAACCGACGCCAGACGACCCATCTTCTTCACGTTAACCCGGCAATGAAGCTTAATCCGTCAAGCCGGTTGATGCATCAGAAGCTGCCTATCATGACGCCATTCCAAATTTTGGGCCTCTGAATGCCTTGTAATAGGATAGCCATCACTTTTGTTTTTAATATGCCTTCGTGCCCTGGTGCGGACTCCTTTGATTGAATGATCGAAACCTTCAATTTAAATTGCTCTGTAGTTGCAAAATATTAAACCGCCCAATGATCTGTGCCGCCAATCGGTTTGTGACATTCATACATATATGAAATATGGAGGTATATAATCAAAATTTTGTGATACAAAATACCGCCGTCATTGAGCATGAAGTTGGCTTAGCCAATCTTAAAGCGGAGGTTGTATAAACCATTCTTGTCAAAGGAGAGAACAGCTCCGTGTTTATCTGCCGGTTTACCACGACACCGTGCGGGTTAGAATAAGCCCCTGTTACTCCATAATAGGATGTTAACAGAAAAACATCAAACCGTGAAACTATCACGGATTAAGAAAAATTGACCGAATTCCATTAACTGACAGCTTTGAAAACGGTTTTAATAATGTTGTCGGTTTAAGAAACGCAACAAAATCAAATAACAGTTGACAAACATGGGAGCAAAGGCAATGATAAACCGTTTGCAAAAGATAACGCCAGATCTTGAGCCGATCGGATGGTGTTACCATGGTCGGACACGACCAAGCTCCTATAAGGTGTAGCCATGGTTCGAGTCAGCCAGTCCCCAATCTGAAACCGTGGCATTATGCCAATCAAGTGGCGTGGCAATGGTTCGGGTTCGACCAAGCCCCCAAGTGACTCTATGGCCTTAGGCCAATCAAAAAGCGTGACTGGTTCAGATTTGACCATGTCCCCAAGTGATCTGGTGGCTTTCGCCTATCAAAAGGTGTTGCATTGGTTCGGACACGACCAAGCCCCCAAGTGATATCATAAAGCTTTTTAGAAAGCAAACTCAAGGGGTAAACCGGAGGCTGCTTTAAGACAGAACAACTCCATGTAACCACGCATGATGTAACAGAACAGATACCCCACTTTAGTCGAGGCTCCGGTTTATTGCTTTATTCATAATATATACATTTTCATAATATGTACATAAGTAGAGCCGATGGCTTAGGTATAATAAGGCCGAAGATGAGCTATGTTCCACGGCCTGTTGGTCTCCTCTTCTGACGTGCGTGAGTCTTTATGCTCTCGAACATCGATCGATAATACGACCCGTTGTGCAGATTCTTGCGACCACTTAAAGGTCCCTCCCAAGGTGGGGATAGCTTGTACATATCTCGTGCGGTCTTGAATGAGCTGAAGCACCAAATCTCCTTCTTGAAAGGTTCGGTTCGACCCGCAGCTATGATAACGACGAAGATCCTGCTGGTAAATCGCCGAGCGAGCAGCTGCTATGTCTCGCTCTTCATCCAACCGATCCAAAGCGTCCTGTCGTGCTGTCTCGTTATCCGCTTCAACATAGGCTGCCACACGAGGTGAGTCATGACGGACGTCGCTGGGAATAACCGCCTCCGCTCCATAAACCATAAAAAATGGCGTGTATCTCGTGGATCTGTTAGGTGTAGTATTTATACTCCATAACACAGACGGTAGCTCTTCTACCCAACAACCCGGCGTCCTCTGCAAAGGGACCATAAGCCGGGGCTTGATGCCTCTCGGGATCTCTTGATTGGCTCTTTCCGCTTGACCATTGGACGTGGGTGAGCTATCAAGAAACGTCAAGCGGATGTGCTCACGTTCGCAGAACTCCTTCATGGCACCTTTGGACAAATTGGTACCATTATACGTAATGATCTTGTGTGGAAAACCAAACCGAAAATCACCTTTTGATGAATTGAACCGCCGTGGCGCATCACACTTGCTAACAGGTTCTGCCTCTACCCACTTTGTTAATTTATCAACCGCCACCAACAGGTGTGTCTTCTTGTCCTTGGACCTTTTGAAAGGTCCAACCATATCCAGCCCCCAAGTCGCAAACGGCCAAGTAACTGGAATCATCCTCAATTCTTGGGCCGGTACATGAGCACGTCTGGAAAACTTTTGGCAACCATCACATCGTCTGACCAGATCTTCCGCATCAGCATGGGCAGTCAACCAATAGAAACCGTGGCGGAATGCTTTAGCCACCAAGGATTTTGCACCGGCGTGGTGACCATAGTCTCCTTCATGGATCTCACACAATATTTCACAGCCTTCCTTAGGGGACACACAACGTTGAAACGCCCCTGACACACTGCAATGATGCAACTCACCATTAACAATGGTCATAGACTTAGACCGCTGAACTATCTGTCGGGCCAACGTCTCATCTTCTGGTAACTCGCCCCGGTTCATGTACGCCAGATAAGGGAGCGTCCAATCCGGAGTGACGCGCAGAGCTGCCACCAATTGAGCCTCCGGATCAGGAATAGCCAAATCCGCTTCACCGGGGAGCTTGATGGCGGATTGTGCGAGACGTCGAGAAAAACATTAGGCGGGACGGTTTGCGTTGAGAGCCCAACTGCTCAAAGCGTCCGCTGCTTCATTTTTCCGGCGATCCACGTGGTCCACTGATAGCCCTTGAAATGACCTGCGACAACATCCACCTCACGACGATATGCAGCCATGAGTGGGTCCTTGGAATCCCAAGTGCGGACACTGTTGAGCCACTAGGTCCGAGTCACCAAGCACTTAACCCGGCTTAGATTCATCTCCTTAGCCATCCAAGACCATGGAGCAAGGCTTCATACTCAGCTGCATTGTTAGTACAAGGGAACATTAAGCGGAGAACGAACAAAACTTGTCACCTCGTGGGGAAGTTAATCGACTCCAGCCCCGAGCCCTCAACTGCTGGATCCGTCAAAATGGATGGTCCAATATGTATGATCCGACTTTTCTTCAGCGCTTGCAACTCCGTCCAATCATTAATGAAATCCACAAGTGCTTGAGACTTTCTTGCCGTCCGAGGTACATACTTCAAACCGTGCGGCCCAAGCTCTATGGCCCACTTGGCAATCCGCCGATCGCCTCCGGTTCAGTATGATATCACCTAAGGGAGCTAGGCCGACCACCGTGATGGGATGCCCTTGGAAATCTTGCTTCAGCTTCCGCTTGCCATAAAACTCCATACACCAGCTTACGCCAATGCGATATCTTTGCTTAGATTCAATAAGCACCTCGCTGATATAATAAACCGGACGTTGAACGGATGCTCCTTCCCGCCTCCTTCCGCTCTACCACAATGGCCACGCTTAATCGCCTGGCGTTAGCGACAACATATAGCGAAGCAGCTCCTTGTCGATGGGGGCGGCGAGTACAAAGCGGGTTGGCCAATTGCCGCTTTAAGTCCTCCAACGCTTCATCAAGCGGTGGACTCGCACAAACCGATCTGTCTTCTTGACATCGGTACAAAGGATGGCCTTCTCTCCGAGGCGGTGATAAACCGCTCAACAGCGGCAATCCGCCCGCCAAACGCTGGACATCATTAATACACTTTGGTTTAGCCAGGAGGTGATAGCCGTAATCTTCTCCGGATTAGCTTCAATCCCCTGTTGGACACAAGAAAACCCAATAACTTGCTCGCGGAACACCAAAGACACATTTGGCGGGTTGAGCATCATCTTGTAAACCCGCAGGTTGTCAAAGGTTTCTTCAAATCATCAATCAGTGTTTCCTTCTTCCTTGACTTAACCACAATATCATCCACATAGGCATGCACATTACAGCCGATCTGTTTATGCAAGCAATTACATACACAACGCCGATAAGTTGCTTGGGCGCTCTTGAGCCCAAAAGGCATAGACACATAGCGAAGGCTCCAAAGGGAGTGATAAACGCTGTCTTCTCCTGGTCCTTAACCGCCATCTTGATCGATGATATCCGAATACACATCCAAAAGCTCAAACGCTCACAACCCGCATGGCATCAATAATTTGGTTAATGCGGGGCGCAAAAGGATCTCATTGGACAAGCCTTGTTAAGATCTGTAATCCACACACATGCGCCAAGTGCCGTTTTCTTAAGGACCAGCACCGGATTAGCAAGCCACTCGGATGAAAAACTTCAATGATAAAGCCCGCCGCTAAGAGCACCGCAACCTCCTCTCCAATGGCCTTACGCCTCTCCTCGTTAAACCGCGGAGAAACCGCTTTACCGGTTTGTACTTGGGATCAACATTAAGAGTGTGCTCGGCGAGCTCCTCGGTACACCGGCATCTCGGAAGGCTTCCATGCAAAATGTCCCGATTCTCACGGATGAACTCGATGAGCGCTTTCCTATTTTGGATCCAAGTTGGCACCGATCTTTGAATCGCTTGGATGAATCGCCGGTCTGAAGTCAACAAGCTTAGTCTCATTGCCGATTTAAACTTGGGCGGATCATGCTCAGTAGTTGGCTTCTTCAATGGAGTCATGTCCGGATCAACATTGTCCTTATAATACTTCAGCTCCTCGGTGGCACAAACCGACTCTGCGTAAGCCGCATCACCTTCCTCACACTCCAAAGCGATCTTGCGGCTCCCATGAACCGTTATTGTCCCCTTGTGACCCGACATCTTGAGCTGAAAATAGATATAACAAGGTCGTCCCATGAACTTGGCATAAGCCGGCCGCCCAAACAGGGCGTGATAAGGACTTTGAATTTTCACCACTTCAAACGTCAATGTTTCTGATCTGGAGTCATGTTCATCCCCGAAGGCCACCTCCAGAGCTATTTTACCAACCGGATATGCTGACTTGCCAGGCACCACACCATGGAACACTGTATTGGACGGTTTGAGATGTTTATCTCATAACCCCATACGACGGAAGGTCTCGTAGTACGGATGTTGATGCTGCTCCCTCCGTCCATAAGCACCTTGGTGAACTTATAACCTCCCACCGAGGTGCCACTACGAGGCTAGCTGGCCCGGATTGTCAACCCGGGAGGATGATCCTCTCTACTCCACACAATGGGCTGCTCGACCAGCGAGGTAATGAGGCACGGCCGGTTCAACAACGTTGATCGCCCGCTCAAGCTTCGGTCTCGCTTGTCTAAGATGGTGGTGAAGACGTGGTACGCCCACCATTCAACTGCTTTGGGTTGCTCGATAACCCGGCTGCTGCTGCTGCTGATTGTAACCACCACGGTTATTCGATTGTTCGATTGTTATATCCGCCTCGATTACCATTAAACCCTGGACCGGAATTTCCTCCACCGTAACCCGGGCCGGACCCTGAACCGCCGACGGAACCTTGATCATACCGGAAAGCATTAGAACTTTTGAACTCCTGCATAATGTAACAATCCTTCCAGAGGTGATTTGCTGGCGCCTCCTTCGTCCCATGCTTCGGACAGGGTTGATTCAACAGATAGTTCAAGCGGTCCGGATTGGGATTAGGCGCTCCACCTCGATTCGGCTGTTTACCCTTGCGCCGATGGCCCTTGTCCTGCGCGTTGGTGTTGGCTACGAAGTCCATGTTGCCGTTCGCTTTACGCTTACTTCCACCATTACCTGCCGAGTGATGCTGCTGGCCTTTGGAGTTGCTGTTCTTCTTTCCCTTCCCTGTCTCATCATCATCATCAGACTCGGGATCCTTGGTACTATCAGAATCAGCATACTTCACTAAAACGCCCATGAGAGTGCCCATGTCATTGCAAAACCGCTTCATGCGTCCCAGCTTCAACTTTAAAGGTTTAAACCGGCAGTTGCCCTCTAGGGTCAAGATCGCAGAATCAGTGTTGATCCGGTCTGAAGAATGTAAGACTTCCGAAACGCGGCGTACCCAATGGGTTGTTGACTCCCCCTCACCCTAGACACAAGCCGCCAAGTCCACCATGGACATGGGCTGCTTACAGGTATCTTTGAAATTCTGAATGAACCGGGTCTGCAACTGGGCCCATGAACTGATGGAATTGGGTGGCAAGCCTTTCAACCAAGTACGGGCCGTGCCCTCGAGCATCACGGTGAAGTACTTTGCACACGCGGCTTCATCCACATCCAGCATCTCCATGGCCATCTCATAACTCTCTATCCATGCTTCGAGCGGATCGGCGGTGTAATTTGGCACCTTGCGCGCCCCTTGAAATCCTTGGGCAAGCGTACATTGCGAGAGCGGGACGAGGCAAGGCACCCCAAAGAGCTAGAGGTAACTCCAGGCTCAAAGATGGTCGGATGAACCGGCGTAAGCTGATAATCCTGATGCTGTGCTGCTAACTCGGCCTCCCTACGTGCCCGGGCCCGGTCCACCACCTCCTGAGGGTTGTCGAAAACACCCGCCGGGTTATTGCCACGGGGCGCACCGCGCCGTGCATTACTTGATACGGCCAGTTCATCCACGCGCCTGCTATAGCTCCGGCTTGGCGGGGTAGAGTGGATCCGATCGCGATCGTCTGAATACGCTTCTGCTGGACCGAGCTGTCCTAAGGAGTTCCTTGACGGCGCGTCTCTACCGCTTTGTGGTGAATCGCCTTCAATTGAATCGCCTCCAACCGTGCCGCAGCTGCAACAAGGTTATCCATCGGGTTGGAGTAGTGACTGAGGTGTTTGCACAGCCCGATGCGTGCGGTATGATGGCGAGGTAGATCTATTACGCGGGGCTGAACGGCGCGCCCGTCCAGTGCTTCCGCCCGGTTTACCACCGCGGATTATCGTCCCTCGCTCCCGGGTGTTGAAGAGATCTCTTCCTCGAAAACGAAGGCAAACGGGATCTGTATTTCCTCTTCATGACTTCATGCGACGCGCTCGATCCAGCATGAGCCTATAAGCTTGCGCATCCAGCGGCCCGCTCGCCACCATCTGGCGTCTGCGGCTGCCGGATCCGCTTTAGCCTGAGTGATTTGTTCCTTCACCTTTCCAATATCCGCATTATGAATGTCCTGGTCCGCCAGGTTAGCCTCTGCCATGAGCACAGCCAACGCATCGAATAGTTACGATAAAACTTGAGCGGCGGGCGACAGGTCTCCTGCCCGGCTGCCATCGCTCTTTGTTGAACCGCGACGATTGTCGCAGCGGTCAAGAGTGAAGCATCGCTTGTGTACCGCCATGAATATTCCAACCCGGTTGGGCATATCAAAGGGTCCGAATATCGTCACCGTCGGAACAGCCCCAATCTGCTATCTTGGTACCGATCTGAGACTCGGTTTCTCGATCGACGACTCGTCATCGAGTAGACGACGGTTTCGCCACCAGATGCTGATTCGTCCTCATAGTTTCCTCCGTGGATGACTCCACGAAAGCACGCTGACGGCCGGTTTAGCTGGGCAGGTTTCGCGACGCCGAGCCGTCTCGATGAGGTCGGTGCAGATGTCCGGCTCAGCCCTCGCTCACCGATCTTGCCGATGAAAACGTACGCCACCAAAGGGACCCGGTACCAGACTCAATCGAGCCGGCCTCGGGGCTCCAGCCTGCATCGTCGATGTAGAGCTTGCCGCGACGACTCTTGGTCATCCGGCCCACAGCGTAGCCTTCGAGTCCTTTGAGCTTGCCCTCCAAGATCATCAAACCATCGTGCGATAGCCCCACGGTGGGCGCCAACTGTCGCAGTTTTGTCACGGCAGATGTCCTCATGAAAGGACTTAGTCGCAGAGCCATCGCTACGGGTTAACTTGGAGGGGTTAAAGCGGACGCAAAGACACGAGAGTTATACTAGTTCGGCCCCTTCGATGAAGGTAAAAGCCTACGTCTAGTTTGTGATGGGATTGATGTGGTCTCGATGACTAGGGAGCAAATAGCTTCGCCTAGGCCTCGAGTTGTTGTTGTCTCCTTAAACCACTGTCGGGTCGTCCCCTTATATACATGGGTTGACGCCCGGCTGGTCTACAGAGTCCCGAGGCCGACTCGTACAAGTGTTCGGCTCGGTCTCTCCTTCCCTTATCTTACAACACAAGTTACATGACTATGACGGTTTTACCATTATGGGCCCTAATCCGCCTTTGGGCTCCGGGCCTCTAAGTTTCATAGTAAGCGCCATCTTACGAGTCTTCGTGGGCTTCAATATAGTGAGGGTGAACCGGCCCTCCCGGGCGGTTTACACTCGAGAGTTACATCCCCAACAGTAATGGTGTGTCTGTAGGATCGAAAGTATGTCTAGAGGGGGGGGGGGGGTGATTAGACTACTTGACCAAATAAAAATTTAACCTTTTCCCAATTTTAATTCTTGGCAGATTTTAGAAACTTAGCACTAATAAAGCAATCAACCTAACACATGCAATTCAAATAGTATAGCAGTGAAAGTAAATCATTGCATATGAAGGTAAAGGGAGGAGTTTGGAGGGAGCAAACGCAATTGTAGACACAAAGATTTTTGCGTGGTTCCTATAGGTGGTGCTATCGTATATCCATGTTGATGGAGACTTCAACCCACCAAGGGTAACGGCTGCGCGATTCCACGGAGGGCTCCACCCACGAAGGGTCCACGAAGAAGCAACCTTATCTATGCCACCATGGCCATCACCCACGAAGGACTTGCCTCACTTGGGTAGATCTTCACGAAGTAGGCGATCTCCTTGCCCTTACAAACTTCTTGGTTCAACTCCACAATCTTGTCGGAGGCTCCCAAGCGACACCTAACCAATCTAGGAGACACCACTCTCCAAAAGATAATAGATGGGGTGTTGATGATGAACTCCTTGCTCTTGTGCTTCAAATGATAGTCTGCCCAACACTCAACTCTCTCTCACAGATTTGGCTATGGTGGAAAGATGATTTGAGTGGAAAGCAACTTGGGGAAGGCTAGAGATCAAGATTCATATGGTTGGATTGGAATGTCTTGGTCTCAACACATGAGTAGGTGGTTCTCTCTCAGAAAATGAGTGGTGGAAGTGTAGGTATGTTCTGATGGATTTCTCCATGAATGAAGAACAAGTGGAGGGGTATATATAGCCTCCACACAAAATCTAACCGTTACACACAAATTCCCAAACTTGGTGGGACCGAATCATGAAATTCGGTCAGACCGATTCAGGTCAAAATATGAATGTTAGGATTTTCGGTGGGACTGATTTAGTCAACTTGGTGGGACCGATGCAATAGGGTTAGGGCATAACGTAATCTTGGTGTGACCGGTCACATGAACTCGGTGGGACCGATTTCAGTAATAGGCAACCAGAGAGTTGGTTAGGAAAACTCGATGGGACCGATCCACTCGTTTCGGTGGGACCGAAGCGTTATGAAAAGGAAACAGAAAGTTTGCATTGCGAACTCGGTGGGACCGATCGCTCATTTCGGTGAGACCGAAATGTTACGAAGGGAAACAAAGAGTTTGCAATCCCATCTGGTGAGACCGAGATCCCTATCGGTGAGACCGAAGTGACTAGGGTTTGTGGCTATGGCTATGTCAAATGAACTCGGTGGCGCCGTATAGATCAAATCGGTGGGGCCGAGTTTGACATTTAGGTTTAGGAAATATGTGGATATGAGAAAGTGGTTGAGGGTTTTGGAGCATATCACTAAGCATTTTGAGCAAGAAACCCATTAAGCAACACCTCATCCCCTTTTAATAGTATTGCTTTCCTATAGACTCAATGCGATCTTGGATCACTTAAATAGAAAATGTAGAGTCTTGATCTTGTTGCCAATATGTATCCTTTGCATTTTGAGGGGTCCACATTCCTAGTCCATGCCATGCCAATAATTGAACTTTCTGAAATGATTATCTTGAAAGATCATTAGTTCAATGAGCTATATGTTCTTAAGAATTACCAAAACCACCCAGGGATTAGTTGCACTTTCAATCTCCCCCTTTTGGTAATTGATGACAACATATAGATCAAAGCTTTGATAAATGATAATAAGAGTGAAAAACATCATCGCTTTGAGAAGTATGTGATAAGCAAGAGCTCCCCCTAAATTTGTGCATTAGTTTAAGATTTGCTTTGGACTGCAAATGCACAATCTTTTAGGATCATGGGTTACTCTTCGATGTCACATACATCTTTATGGAGCGCTCAAAATGATAGAATATAAAATATGCACTCATCACCAAGGCAAAGTGAATGATCATACATAAAGATATAGACAATATCATCATTCAAGCATAAGCATAAAGTATGATACGACCAAACACATGATCATACAGAGTATCTCACACACAAGCATTAAGTATCTCAAACAAGCAAACAAGGTAGCAAAAAGAGAAAATAAGAAGCAAAGGTCTCTCTCTCTCTCTTCGAAGCCTATGATCTATACACTTTCTCCCCCTTTGGCAATAAGTTACCAAAAAGCTTGAAAATGCATAGTGCTATGCGACTCTCTAGGCTTGATCTTCGGGAGGTAGCGTTGAGATGACTCCAAGGACGAATGCATCAGTAGATGATGTTGGAGCTGGAGGGTTGCCATTGGAGGGGTAACAGGAGCTGTGGCTGCAGGTGCTGAAGTTGTTGCCCTTGAATCTGGCACTGGCACTACTGCAGACCTCTGTGCTCTAGGCACTCTGTGAAATACCTGTGTAGTTGCTTTGCCCTTCCTCTCTTGTTCTTCCTCCTGGAGCTCTTCAACTGCTGTCTGAATTTCAGTTACTTTCAAGTCAAGATCATAGAATTTTGTTTCGATGATCCTCTCCAAGCTTTCCTGGTTTTGAGTCAGGGTGGCCAGTCCTTTCTCAATCCTCAGAGTGGCCTGAATCAGATATCCAAGCTACTCTTGCTTTGACTTAAGGAACACTTCTGAAGCTTCTTTGGCACTTGGCATCTTTGCAGCCTTCTCATCTTGAGCTTTCTCTTTCTTCTCATGAGCTTCAACAAAAGTGGGATCTTCAGCATCCATGACAACAATGTTGTCCTCAAAATCAGGCAGCAAAGGAAGATGTTCTTTGTCCAACAGATACACTCCTGGCTTCATCTTGGAATTTATCAACATTTGGATGTGTGGAGCATACCCACAAGATCTCTTCTGGTCAGCAACTGTTCTTTTGACTGTCTCAACAATCAAGCTCATAACGTTGAACTTTTGTGGTATGTTAAACAGCTGTAGCAAGTTGATGGAATGGCCTCTGATCATCCTGTGATCTCCATATTTGGGCAACAGAGTGTGCCTCAAGATGGTGTTTATCGTGGCCAAACCAGACAACAAGTAGTAGACTGACCCAAACTTATGTGTCTCCAAGGCCTTTTCTGGGATCTCCTTGTACATATTGGCCATGGAGTTATGATCCTTCTTCTTCTCAGCATAGACATCAATGTCTTCTTCTTCTTCTTCTTCTTCTTCTTCTTCTTCTTCTTCTTCTTCTTCTTCTTCTTCTTCTTCTTCTTCTTCTTCTTCTTCTTCTTCTTCTTCTTCTTAGGGGCATTTATGAGCTTGGCCCACTCATCAACAGTAGATTGGTGCCTTTGACCTTCTGTCATCCACACAATCCTTCCATCATGATAGAAATGAGCTGTTGAGTAGAATTGCATAATGAGCTCATCATTCCACTTTGTCAACTATTGACCAACAAAGTCATCAACACCATTGGACTTGAAGCTGTCATGCACTCCTGGGAAATGATCTGCATTTGCATCAATGTATTTCCAATCAACCCATCTCATATCACTCACAATGGGCTTCTTATCAAGCAGCACTATCTCATAGAAATCCTGCTGTTCTTTGGTATGGAACCTATAGTCCACATCAGTCCTTCTCCTCATAGCATATGGATATGCTTGTCTCCATCTTCTGAGACCTGCATCCTTCCTTTCCTTCATGTTTTCAGCCACTGGGTGACTGTCATCATGGTCTGGAATCTTGGGCTTGAGTTTCCTGAGCACTGGGGCTTCAACATCTTATGCAACTTCAGGCACTGGGGCCTTGTTCTTCTCTGAAGCAGGAATGTTTCTAGTGCTTCTCTTAGGTGCAGTCCTAGTGGCTTGAGCTGGTGCTTTGGGGGCTGTCTTGGGCTTTGAAGGAGCCGCCCCAGACTTGATGGCATCCCCCATCAGCTTTTGAGTCTTGGAAGGCGAGGTGCTTGTGGCTCTTCCTCCTCCTCTACCATAGTTGGATGTCCAACCACTCTTGATCCTTTCTTTCCTCTTCTTGCCTTCTCCAGCAACTTCACTTGGTTCAGCTGGTATTTGAGTTGAAGCTCTAGCTTTTGACATAGGTATTCTCCTGGCAGGGGTCTTCACATTTTGTCCAGGCTTAGTTGAGGCAACAACAACAAATTCTCTCTTCAACACTCTCTTCTTGGAAGTTACTTCTTCTTCAGCAGCAATATAGTCTTCATCTTCAGAATCCGAAGTTCTCTTCTTCCTCTACCTAGTTTGTGCCTTAGGCAGGTTGCTTGGAGTGCTCCTGCTTCCTTCCTCAGAGCTGCTAGAGGGACTAGTGCCCTCACTCAAGTTCACTTGCTCCTCAGACACATTCTGGCTGTCACTTTGATCAGACATTCTGCACTGCAAACTAAGAGCTGACCCTGTGAATAGTTGTAGATGAGATACACTAGATGAGCATCACAAAGTGCAGAGATTTTCCAAAAAGAATGAGTCAAAAACTTAGTTTTAGTTCTCCACAGAAAGCATTTCGGAGCTACCGATTTGTAAAACTCGGTGACATCGAAGCAACTTTGGAGTCTAAACTAGTGGAATCGGTCAGACCGAGACACAGTTCGGTGACTTCGAGTTTGCTAGGGTTTCACAAAGTCTTGATTTCGGTCACACCGATTTGCAATTTTCGGTCAGACTGAAAACCACATGTGCAATGGCTTAAGCCAAATCGGTGAGACTGATTTTTACAATTCGGTCGGTCCGAGATGAGTCCGGCGGAAACCTAACCCTAAATTTTCGACTCAAAACTAATCTAATGGATGTTTTCTATGGATGGATCAATCTCATACTTGGTAAGAAACATAGCATTGCCTTTGTGCTAAGAATTGGAGTTAAAGGAATGCACAAAGCGTCAAACTCATACCCTAACTCGGCGATGAGCTTGCTATGGCAGCAACGGGGGTGAGGAATTCTGTTGACGGCGGCAGAGACCAGCGGCGGGAGGTCGCTAACGACGAGATGACAATCCGGAGACCCGAGGCGGCAGAGCAGGACACGCACGGGCAAAGAGGTTTTGGAGAAATTTCCAAAATCTGACCCATTGGTATATATATCCTGACACTGTCGGTGTGACCGAGTGGAACAATTCGGTGGGACCGAGATGCAAAATCGCAAGCGGTTACTTCAACTCGGTGTGACCGAAAAGTACTAATCGGTTGCACCGAGATTGAAAACCTAGATCAACCCTATGAACTCGGTTTGACCAAAATGGATGGATCGGTCAGACCAACGTGCATAGAGAGGTTTTGGAAGTTTTTAGTCCATGACGAATCGGAACTCCGAGTGCTCCTCACACAAAGGGTTCGAATTTGACTTAGTTCAAAATGTAGCATGAATAGAGTTTGAGACGAGAAAAGCATAGATAGCTAAAGGAAGTTCTTAGGCATTCTTTTCCATCCATTTGGCAAAAGAAAACAAGCCAAACAAACATAATAACAAATGGATGTCCTCGAATGAGAAAATATGCAATCAACATGCTCACACAATAAAATGGCAATTGAAATATGTGGCAAAGCATGCACAATCACTCTAGCATCTATCAAGCAATTGGCGATGACTAGGTCATCTATATATGAGTAGATTGACTTAGGAGTCAAATGAGAACATTTGATCATAGGTCTACTCATCGTTTAAGCACAAGTGGGGTTACCAATTTTACATAAAGCATTGTTGTGTTCACATCATTAGAGTTGATTTAGCCCAATTCTTAGAGTAAAACCCCCCTAGATGTGATATCCCCCCTAAGAGGGATGAACTAACCTTGGGTTTTTGTCGATGATGACTTCATGTAGGTGTTGAAGATGTGGATGCTCATTGTTGATGTAGATTATTTGAAGCAACCCATTGGAGTGAGTTGCACTTTCAATACCTACATGGGTTAGTCCCACAAGGAACAAACAAGGATATCCATAGACATAGAGTGAAACACACACATGGTGATGTCCATGAGAGCATTAGGTTACCTTGTCCCTTGTCTTACCAACAAGAGGGTTTGTGAATCCTTGAACTAGTGCAAGATTGGAAGTTGTTTACACTAGTCCTTGCCAAAATGAATATGAATGAAGTATGTTGGCGGAGTCACCCTCAAGAACTATCTAGTTCTTCTTCTTTGGGATCCACACCATCTTGATGGGAATCCTTGGGGTTGTAGATGTACTTGATGAAGTAGAACTTGATGTAGTCTTGGGAACCCACTTGACCAAGGCCTTCGGAGCATCTTCAAATGCATCAATATCTTCTTGAAGCTAGTCCTTGCCTTTTAGCTTGTGGTCTTGTGGTGGAAGATCATCTTGAGCTTGTGTCCCCTTGAAGGAAGTAGGATCATACTTCACTTGTTGAGGAACAAACTTTGTCTTGGGGTATTGATCTTCTTCCCACTCAACTCCATTGGCATTAAACTTCCATTCAAAACCAACACCTTGATTCTTCCGGTGCCTTCCTTGCTTGCATACAATTTCCTCAAATTGCTTAGTTCTGGCAAGGCACTTGTAAACACCTTTCTCTATAATTCCCTTCAATAAGCTATTTTCTTGCTCAAGTGTAACTTGGCTAAGAGAATCATTAGTGGAATCAAGAGAACTACTAGAAGCAACAACATTGGATTTAGCATGATTATTGTTACTACTAGAAGACGAATCTTTCTTGTTCTTCTAGCTAGATTTTACTTGTGGCATGTAAGTAGACAAGAGTAAACGCTTGACAATGTAAGAAGAACTTTTCTTCCAAAGATCATCATTGTTGGCCTTTAAGAACCCATGTTCTTGCTCAAGATTGAGCTTCTCAAAGCGTAGCTTCTCATGAGTTTAAAAGTTCTCGATGATCTTCTAAAGTAGTTTCATGAGATAACTTTAGAGTGTTTAGTTCTTTAGTTAGACGCTCAATCTCCTTCTTATCATTGTCATTTGTTTTATCTTGATTAATGATTAATAGACATTTCATCATAGTATTCATCACTAGAGTGGTCAACAAGTAGGTCATCATCACCTAGCAAGTCATGTTCATCACTATTGAAATCAACATACTCGGGGTGTGATACCTTGGGGCCTTTAGCCATGAAGTATCTTCCAAATCCTTAATTTGGTGAATCAAATATGTCATAGGAGTTGGTTGACACAAGTGCTAGACCGGCAACACCTTCATCTTGAGTATATTCGGAGTCAGAGTGATAACTTCTCTCAGAGTGGTGGTCGGAGTCGGAACCGGATACCCATTCACCAACATGAGCTTGATGTCTTTGTTTTGTATAGCTCCTTGATGACTTGTCCTTCCTTTTCGAATCCTTGCTTCTTCGAGAAGTTCTTCATTCATAGCGATCATCTCTACTCCTTCTCTCTCTCGGTGGTGATTCTTCCCTTTTACTTCTCCTTTTAGGTGAGTCTTCTCTTCTTTTGTAGGGAGCCGTACACTCATTGGAGTAGTGTCCGGGTCTTCCACAATTATAGCAATTTCGCTCACGACTAGAAGATCTTTTATTGTTGTAGGACCTTGACTTGGAACTTCTTTCCTTGCTTCTACTCTTGTAGAATTTGTTGAAGTTCTTCACCATTAAGCTCAATTCTTCGTTTAATATTTGTTTCTCACTTGATGATGTGGGAGTATCACATGAGGCTTTGTAAGCACCACTAGACTTGTTGTGTAGCTCTTCTTTATCCTTGAGTGACATCTCATGAGCAAAAATTCTTCCAATGACTTCCGTTGGCTTGAGATCTTTGTAATTTGGCATCATTTGGATCAAAGTGCACACGTATCATATTTTCCATCCAAGGCTTTTAGGATCTTCTTGATGATGAATTTGTCGATCATCTCTTCACTTCCTAAGTTGGCAATCTCATTTGTGATGAGAGCAAGCCTAGAGTACATTTTAGCGACACCTTCACCATCCTTCATTTTGAACCTCTCAAGCTGACTTTGAAGCACATCCAACTTGGATTCCTTGAAAGAGTCGGTACCTTCATGCATATCAATCAAAGTATCCCAATTTCCTTTGCATTCTCAAGACGGCTGATTTTGTTGAATTCTTCGGGGCACAATCCGTTGAAGAGGATATCGCAAGCTTGAGCATTGTATTGCAGCATCTTCAACTCTTCCGCGGTAGCTTCACGATTTGGTTCTCTCCCATCGAAGAATTCACCTTGCAAACCAATACACACAATGGCCCAAACGGCGGGGTTATGTCCAAGAATATGCATTTTCATCTTATGCTTCCAACTAGCAAAATTAGTACCATCAAAGTAAGGACCTGTACGGTGGTAATTTCCCTTGCTAGACGCCATACTCTACTAGGTTGTGAAACCAAGGCTATGATCACCAAAGCTATGGAAATCAAGGCAAATGGAGACCAAAGCTCTGATACCACTTGTAGGATTGGAAGTATGTCTAGAGGGGGGGGGGTGATTAGACTAAACCAAATAAAAACTCAACCTTTTCCCAATTTTAATCCTTGGAAAATTTTAGCAACTTAGCACTAGTCAAGCAATCAACCTAACACATGCAATTCAAAGAGTATAGCAGCGGAATGTAAATCGTTGCATATGAAGGTAAAGGGAGGAGTTTGGATGGAGCAAACGCAATTGTAGACACAGAGACTTTTGGCGTGGTTCCGATAGGTGGTGCTATCGTACATCCACGTTGATGGAGACTTCAACCCACGAAGGGTAACGGCCGTGCGAGTCCACGGAGGGCTTCACCCACGAAGGGTCCAGGAAGAAGCAACCTTGTCTATCCTACCATGGCCATCGCCCATGAAGGACTTGCCTCACTTGGGTAGATCTTCATGAAGTAGGCGATCTCCTTGCCCTTACAAACTTCTTGGTTCAACTCCACAATCTTGACGGAGGCTCCCAAGCGACACCTAACCAATCTAGGAGACACCACTCTCCAAAAGGTAATAGATGGTGTGTTGATGATGAAATCCGTGCTCTCGTGCTTCAAATGATAGTCTCCCCAACACTCAACCCTCTCTCACAGATTTGGCTATGGTGGAAAGATGATTTGAGTGGAAAGCAACTTGGGGAAGGCTAGAGATCAAGATTCATATGGTTGGATTGGAATGTGTTGGTCTCAACACATGGGTAGGTGGTTCTCTCTCAAAAAATGAGTAGTGGAAGTGTAGGTATGTTCTGATGGCTTTCTCCATGAATGAAGAATGAGTGGAGGGGCATATATAGCCTCCACACAAAATCTAACTGTTACACACAGATTCCCAAACTCGGTGGGACAAAATCATGAAACTCGGTTAGACTGATTTAGGTCAAAATATGAATGTTAGGATTTTCGGTGGGACCGATACAGTCAACTCGGTGGGACCAATGCGCTAGGGTTAGGGCATAACATAATCTCGATGTGACCGATCACATGAACTCGGTGGGGCCGATTTTAGTAATAGGAAAACAAAGAGTTGGTCAGGAAAACTCGGTGGGACCGATCCGCTCGTTTTGGTGAGACCGAATCATTACGAAAAGGAAACAGAAAGTTTGCATTGCAAACTCGGTGGGACCGATCGCTCATTTCGGTGAGACCGAAATGTTACGAAGGGAAATAGAGAGTTTGCAATCCCATCTTGGTGAGACTGAGATCCCTATCGGTGAGACCGAAGTGACTAGGGTTTGTGGCTATGGATATGTCAAATGAACTCGGTGGCGCCGGATAGATCATATCGGTGGGGCCGAGTTTGACATTTAGGTTCAGGACATATGTCTATATGAGAAAGTGGTTGAGGGTTTTGGAGCATATCACTAAGCATTTTGAGCAAGAAACCCATTAAGCAACACCTCATCCCCTTTTAATAGTATTGCTTTCCTATAGACTCAATGCAATCTTGGATCACTTAAATAGAAAATGTAGAGTCTTGAGCTTGTTGCCAATATGTATCCTTTGCATTTTGAGGGGTCCACATTCCTAGTCCATGCGATGCCAATCATTGAACTTCCTGAAACGATTATCTTGAAAGATCATTAGTTCAATGAGCTATATGTTGTTAAGAATTACCAAAACCACCCAGGGATTAGTTGCACTTTGAGTGTCCGAACATCGTAACCACACTTTATTAGATATGGTGCGATCTGTGATGTATCTTACCGATTTACCACTATCGTTTTGGGGTTATGCATTAGAGACAACCGCATTCACGTTAAACAGGCACCGTCAATATCCGTTGAGATGAAACCGTATGAACTGTGGTTTGGCAACAAACCTAAGCTGTCATTTCTTAAAGTTTGGGGATGCGATGCTTATGTCGAAAGGCTTTAGCCTGATAAGCTCGAACCTAAATCAGAGAAGTGCGTCTTCATAGGATACCCTAAAGAAACAATTGGATACACCTTCTACCACATATTCGAAGGCAAGATTTTTGTTGCCAAGAACATAACCTTTCTAGAGAAGGAGTTTCTATCGAAAGAAGTGAGTGGGAGGAAAGTAGAACTTGATGAGGTAATTGTACCTTCTCTCAATTTGGAAAGTAGCTCATCTGAGAAATCCATTCCCGTGATGCCTACACCAACTGGAGATGAAGCTAATGATAATGATCATGAAACTTCAGATCAAGTTGCTACAGAACCTCGTAGGTCAACAGGAGCACGATCCGCATCAGAGTGGTACGGTAATCCTATTCTGGAAGTCATGTTACTTGACCATGAAGAACCTACAAACTATGAAGAAGCTATGATGAGCCCAGATTCCTAGAAGTGGCTTGAGGCCATGAAATCTGAGATAGGATCCATGTATGAAAACAAAGTGTGGACTTTGGTGGATTTGCCCAATGATCCGCCACCCATAGAGAATAAATGGATCTTCAAGAAGAAGACTAACATTGATGGTAATGTTACTGTCTATGAAGCTCGACTTGTTGCAAAAGGTTTTGGACATGTTCAAGGAGTTGACTATGATGAGACTTTCTCACCCGTAGCGATGCTTAAGTTTGTCCGAATCATGTTAGGAATTGCCGCATTTTATGATTATGAAATCTGGCAAATGGATGTCAAAACTGCATTCCCTAATGGATTTCTCAAAGAAGAGTTGTATATGATGCAACCAGAAGGTTTTGTAGATCCTAAAGGTGCTAACAAAGTGTGCAAGCTCCAGCAATCCATTTATGGACTAGGCAAGCATTTCGAAGTTGGAATATACGCTTTGATGAGGTGATTAAAGCATATGGTTTTATACAGAATTTTGGAGAAGCCTGTATTTACAAGTATGTGGATGACATATTGTTGATTGGAAATGATGTAGAATTTCTGGATAGCATAAAAGGATACTTGAATAAAAGTTTTTCAATGAAAGACCTAGGTGAAGCTGCTTATATATTGGGCATCAAGATCTATAGAGATTGATCAAGACGCTTGATAGGACTTTCTCAAAGCACATACCTTGATAAAGTTTTGAAGAAGTTCAAAATGGACCAGTCAAAGAAAGGGTTCTTGCCCGTGTTACAAGGTGTGAAGTTGAGTTAGACTCAATACCCGACCACTGTAGAAGATAGAGAGAAAATGAAAGTCATTCCCTATGCCTCAGCCATAGGTTCTATCATGTATGCTATGCTGTGTACCAGACCTGATGTGTGCCTTGCTATAAGTTTAGCAGGGAAGTACCAAAGTAATCCAGGAGTGGATCACTGGACAGCGGTCAAGAACATCCTGAAGTACCTGAAAAGGGCTAGGGATATGTTTCTCATTTATGGAGGTGACAAAGAGCTTGTCGTAAGTGGTTACGTCGACGCTAGCTTTGACACTGATCCGGATGAATCTAAGTCACAAACTAGATATGTATTTTTATTGAATGGTGGAGCTGTCAGTTGGTGCAGTTCCAAGCAGAGCGCCGTGGCGAGATCTACGTGTGAAGCGGAGTACATAGCTGCGAAGCACCAAATGATGGAGTCTAGATGAAGGAGTTCATATACAATCTAGGTGTAATACCTAGTGCATCAGGTCCAATGAAGATCTTTTGTGACAATACTAGAGCAATTGCCTTGGCGAAGGAATCCAGATTTCACAAAAAGACCAAACACATGAAGAGACGCTTCAACTCCATCTGAGATTTGGTCAAGGAGGGAGACATAGAGATTTGCAAGATACATACGGATCTGAATGTGGCAGACCTGTTGACTAAGCCTCTTCCACGAGCAAAACATGATCAACACCAAGACTCCATGGGTGTTAGATTCATTACAATGTAATCTAGATTATTGACTCTAGTGCAAGTGGGAGACTTAAGGAAATATGCCCTAGAGGCAATAATAAAGTTGTTATTTTATTTTTCCTTATTCATGATAAATGTTTATTATTCATGCTAGAATTTTATTAACCGGAAACTTGATACATGTGTGAATACATATACAAAACACTGAGTCCCTAGTATGCCTCTACTTGACTAGCTCGTCAATCAAAGATGGTTAAGTTTCCTAGCCATGGACATGTGTTGTCATTTGATGAACGGGATCACATAATTAGGAGAATGATGTGATGGACAAGACCCATCCATTATCTTAGCATAATGATCGTTCAGTTTTTTATTGCTACTGCTTTCTTCATGTCAAATACATATTCCTTCGACTATGAGATTATGCAACTCCCGGACATCGTAGGAATGCCTTGTGTGCTATCAAACATCACAACATAACTGGGTGATTATAAAGATGCTCTACAGGTATCTCCGAAGGTGTTTGTTGGGTTGGCATAGATCGATATTAGGATTTGTCACTCCGAGTATCGAAGAGGTATCTCTGGGCCCTCTCGGTAATGCACATCATATGAAGCCTTGCAAGCAATGTGACTAATGAGTTAGTTTCGGGATGATGCTTACGGAAGGAGTAAAGAGACTTGACAGTAATGAGATTGAACTAGGTATGAAGATACCGACGATCGAATCTCGGGAAAGTAACATACCGATGACAAAGGGAATAATGTATGTTGACATAGCGGTTCGACCGATAAAGATCTTTGTAGAACATGTCGGAACCAATATGAGCATCCAGGTTCCTCTATTGGTTATTGACCGGAGAGGTGTCCCGGTCATGTCTACATAGTTCTCGAACCCGTAGGGTTCGCATGCTTAATGCACGATGACGATGTGTATTATATGAGTTATGTGTTTTGGTGACCGAAGGTTGTTCAGAGTCCCGGATGAGATCACAGACATAATGAGGAGTCTCGAAATGGTCGAGAGGTAAAGATTGATATATTGGAAGGTGGTATTTGGATACCGGAAGTGTTTCAGAATGGATCGAGTACATACCGGAGTACCGGAGGGGTTACCGGAACCCCCCGGGGAAAGATATGGGCCATATGGGCCATAGGAGGGAGGCAAACAAGCCCACAAGGGGCTGGAGCGCCCCCCACAAGGGAGGAGTCCGAATTAGACTAGGGGAGGGGGCGGCGCCCCCTTTTCCTTCTCCTTCTCCCTCTCCTTCCCCGTTTCCCCCTCCGGCAAAAGGAAGGGGGGGGGGGTAGAATCCTACTAGGTCCCCAAGTAGGACTCCTCCTACTTGGGGGTGCACCTAGAGCCGGCCTCCTCTCCCTCCCTCCTTTATATACGCAGGGGGTGGGGCTAGAACACACATCAATTGTTCCAAGCCGTGTGCGGCGCCCCCTCCACAATTTACGCCTCCGGTCATATTCTCGCGGTGCTTGGACGAAGCCCTACACGGATTACATCACCATCACTGTCACCATGCCGTCGTGCTGACGGAACTCATCTACTTCCTTGGCCCAATGCTGGATCAAGAGCTCGAGGGACGTCATCACACTGAATGTGTGCAGAACTCGGAGGTGCCGTATGTTTGGTACTCGATCGGTCGGAAGGAGAAGACATTCGACTACATCAACCGCATTAAGCAAACACATCCGCTTTCGGTCTATGAGGGTACGTGGACACACTCTCCCCCTGTTGTTGCTATGCATCTCCTAGATAGATCTTGCGTGAGCGTAGGAATTTTTTTGAAATTGCATGCTGCGTTTCCCAACACCATGATGCGGTGATTTTGTTGACGACAGCTAGTGCTACAGTGCAGCCTCGTCGTTGACTCGGATGCTACCGGTGCTGTGACCCGACGAGTCAATGGTCCTACCAGCGTCCTATGCTGCAACCCGATGACTCACCGGTGCTGCCAGCATTGTGACGCGACGCTCATCATCGCCAGTGCTACGATGCAACACACATGGGAGGTTGGGCTGCTCGCCGTTAGTGTTGCAACGAAGCAAGGAGGTCGAAGTGCAGTCGGGCACCGCTCGTCGCCGGTGATGTAGTGCAACACACAGGGAGGAGGTTGGGGTGCTCACGTCGGTGTTGCATTGGAGTTTTTTCCGCGCCGACGGAGTTGCAATGGAGCGCCTCCCGGGGTTGCACTACATCATCGGTAGCTCTCGATGTTGTCACAGAGCAGCACGCAGTGGACCTTGGTGATGCGATGCAGCGGTCATCGTGTAACGCCCTGATTTTCGTGCCACTACACTTAAGCTAACAACCATGATAAAATGTGGTTTGACAAAAAAGTTTTGAGTGCTTTGGACTCTGCTTGATTGATTTTTGTCTGCTGTTTGCAAGTGCTCCAAAAATCAAATAAATCCTCCAACTCCTATACTTCATCTCCTTGCTCAAACTCTTGATACAATGATAATGCCATGTGTAAAGTACATCATAGGATTTTATTACAAAAATAATTTGGCCAAAAAGTATTTTCTAAATTTAGTTTTCCAAAACCCCCTGAATTGAGGTTTGCACTGCAAGTACTTGATTTGGGGTGTGAAAAGTCTTTTAAAGAGTATGTTTGACTCCTATTAGGTATAGGACTCCCATAAACCACAAAAATATAATTTTAAAAGTTATTCTACTATTTTATTTAAAGGCTTTTTCTTTAGGCCGGAAATGGTCTTTAATAGGTTAAAATTATTTTAATGCTTTAAAAATATTTGTGAAAATTTAGGGAAACTCAGTGGACATATATTGTCCATATATATGGGTTTCAACACATGGTCATGTTCAAAATATTGGTCAAATCCCTCAAAAACCCTTCCTGGATATTTCAAGCTTTTGAAATAATTACAAAGGAAATGTTCTCTAAAAATTTCAAGAAAAATCTAGTATTTCACCTATGACATGTTTGATGATCTTGCCAAGTCTCATGTCATGGAGAATAGTATAACCCCGTAAAACCCTCTCAAAACCATTTCTGGCCTTTTTCAAATTTGAACAACTCTACATTGGCAACTTTCTCCTTTTGATCTCAACTTTTATGGACATGTCCAGAACCTCAAATGATGACACTACACCAAGTGGTGCATCAAGGAGAATAGATTTGCATGACTAAATCTTGGCAAGTCCATTTCTGTTGATTTCTAGGGTTTACAAAAGTTGCATTGGCAACTTTTCCCAAATGGACTCAATATTGGTGCAACCTCTTATTTTCTCAAGCCATTTGAACCTGTCAAGCCTTATGACAAGAGGAGTTCATATCTTGCCCAAATCAACAACAAACACCTTCTGCCATTTTCTAAAAATACCACTTTAACCACTTCCACTAATCTCCATGAGTTCTACTTTTTACCAAAACCCCTCCTAGTCCCCCTCTACCTCTGGTATGCTTCCCTGCCCGAGAGGCAATGATGAAGGAGGGCAGGGATCCACTTTTCTTCTCTGGACAACAACTTTGTCTCTCTCTCAGCCCCTCTCTCCCTCCTCAGCTTTTTAGGGCATCCAAGGCTCCCCACTGCCTTTGCCCACACCTCCTGCACCCTCCAGACACTAGTGGACGCGCGGGTGCGCGCAAAAACCGCGGATGCCGACCATTTGGGCGCTCTGGAGCGCGCTATAGTGCGCTCCCGCACTGTAGCCGCCCCCTGCCAAGCACCTCCGGCTACCTCGGGCCTCCCCAGCACGCCCGACGAGGTGCCTCGACTTTTGCGACACGCTAAACCCCTGTCCCCCTCCTCCTTCTCCCTCCTGCTGCCTCTGCTCGCATGCGTACCGGCCGCCCGAGAGCTCCAATGAGCGGCCTCACACGCGCGACACCTCTGGCCCTCCCCCGCTCTCTCTCTTCCGATCACTGGCCGTAGACCACACCCACAAGGATTCCAGACACGCTCAAGTGAGCCTCCGTGGCCTCCAGCGATGGCTACGGCCTCGCCGGCGCACAGCCCCACGGTGCACCTCGGCCCCTTCTATTTAAGGCCACCCCCGATCCTCCTCTCTACTCCTTTGGCTCTCTCTCCCTCCCGTGCACCCCCCGGACAAACCCTCTCTCTCTCTCATGCCCTCCATCCTCCTCCTAGGCCGGAGCCGAGCCGCCGGCCACTGCTTAAATTCGCAGGCCTCGGCCCCTCTCTCTTCCCCCTGGACAACCCCGCACCCTCATGTCACCACCACAAGCCCTTACCTCGCCGCTGTTCATCCGCAGGAGCGCCGTGCGCTCAAAGCCAAAGATGTCCGACGGCCTCTTCCGTGGTCGTCCAGGCCGTCGCTGCTACGACTCTCCTAGGCAAGTGAGCCATACACCGATGGATGCGGCTCGTCCTCTTGAGAACACCGGTGGGCGGAGCGTCGCCGGAGACGCTCTATAGCCTCGGCTATCGCCATCGGGAGCCGCTTCTCCCCGCGGCCAGAGCGTGCGCGGGAGGTTGAAGGCGACCTGCCGCTGGGCCCCGTGCCTCAGCGACCCAGTGGGCGGGCCCCGCCCCGTTTAAGTGGAGACGGGCGCCGCTCGATGCCGCCTTCGCTCGGGGAAGGCGTATTACCCCGAGTACGCCTCCTGCGTCGACAGCATGCGTGCAGCCGAGCAGCTGGGCCAGGTCGAGTGCGCTGCCCCGCTAAGTCTTGCCCAGTGCACGCTGTTGCCGCCCAGATCCAACCCGTTTGGGTAAAAACATTTCCCTTTTTCTTTTCTGTACAATTTGTAAAATCCATAAATAATTCAAATTAACTTCAAACTTGATAATTCAAATTTCTAGTAGTTTCTAAATTCATGCCCTATCACATGGTGCTATTTGCACATTTTTCCAGAAATATTTCTTTCACAAATAATTAACAAATCCCATTTTTCCATTTCTGTCACAAACTTTAGAAAATCACAAAGGGCTCAAATTTGACCCAAATGCCATGATTCAAATTCCTAGATGCTTCTAAGTTAATAACTTAGTTTATGAACATTTGTCTTAATACTTTCCATGCCACACAAAATAATGAGCCATTTCTTCATATTTGTCAACTTTGTACATTCATAGGAAAATCATTTGAACTCCAAATCCAGTGAAACCAACTCCTAGATGCTCCTAAAATCATTTTTGTTCAATGGGTGCCTTTTCTCATTTTTCAAAATAATATTTCTATACACTTCTTGCAAATCCACAAATCCCTTGATTCCATCATATTGAAATGTTCAGAAAATCCACTAATCCAATTCCAATGAAACCACTTTGGTCATTTTTCATATGATCAGAGGTATCCTAGAAAAGTCCAATTCACATTTTTGGAGCACTTTTATTTTTGCCTTGTTGTGTTGCTTATCGTGATTGTTTCCGACGTTAGTTGGCGAAGTAGACGGAGTACTTGGAGAAGGACCAAAAGATTTCAAGACTCTGATGAACCAGGCAAGCAGACCATGATGAACCCTTTTTAATCATAATAGCATTTCTTTCCATTATTGTTGAATGCATGGCAACCTTGCTGGGCTTCCTTCGTTGCATACCCCGTTGACACTTGCATTATTCATGACTCTATCCTTGTTCAGAGTTGTGTTGGTGGGTTGTGGAAACGTGATATAGTAGTTGGCTATGAAAAATGGGTCAGGGTTATGCATGAATAGCAACAAGTGTGGTTTGACATACTTGCAAATAGCCCCAGTGGGTGCCACTAATGCCCCTGGGAGATGATGATGAACTAGGTCACTACTTGGTGGAGAGGTGGTGTACTGAGGCTTGATGAAAGTGTTGTTTACAAAGACGGATCATATTTAAGATTTGTTGACCGTCCCAACCCTACATGCGCAACCACTCTACCCTTATATGGGAAAGGGCATTACTGATTACCTAGTTCGTGCTAACATGGATGCCCGCATTACTAGTGATGGGCGTGATTTGTGGTCACTCTCGGGACGGGTTCGTGCCAGGTAGGGCGGCCATGACTGTTTTTACAGGGCACCAGACACACCATTGGTACCCCATGCTTGTGATATGTGATTAATATGGGAGCGTGGCTCCACAAAAAGAATTTTTTTTGTGACAATGTTGGGCACGGGGGCTACTACCAATCGAGTGGACTTCTTGTTAGTCACAGCTAGGGAAAGGTAGTGATCGGGTGCTTACCCCGGGTACTTGAGGTACCGCGGGTCGTGGATGACACGGAAGTTCCCCGGATCTTGTGGGTGAAGTGTTCAACCTCTGCAGAGTGTCAAACTATTCGAATAGCCGTGTCCACGGTCAAGGACAGTTGGGTGGTGCTGCTTAGACTATGTCCATATGTTTCTGACAAACAACACAGTTGGTGATATTGATGATGTGACTCGCGAGGAAGTCACGATGAGCTTGAGCATGAGTTGTTCATAACTCTTTATCGATGTTGATGTCTGTAACCTCCTGATACTTGTTGCAGATGCACTCATGTGCTTTATAAATGTTGATAATACTTGCATGAGAAAAACTAGCTTTCCACAAAAAATCCAATTCAGCAGTAGAGCCTTACATAATTACTTTTTTTATCACTCTTGGGTTGCTTGTGAGTACATCCAAACGTACTCACTGGCTTGTCCCTAGCTATTTACTTGGCCAGGCTTGAAAGAGCAGGTATACGAAGAAGAGTTCTTGGTGATGATCGTGCGAGCTAGGACGCTTCCCAGTCAGAATGCCTGTAGGGTTAAGGCAGATGGCATGGGTCCAAGTTATCGGTGAAGATTTCCGCTGCGATGTTATACTCAAGACTTGACCATAACGGTCATAATTTATGTAAGACGGTATGTATGGATGTAAGACTCTTGTTATTCAGCTTCTGTGTGTTCGATGATCATTGATCTCTGGGATCACTGTACACGTGCAATCAGTGATCATGACTTTTGAGTCGGGGTCCCCACAGAGTTGGTATCAGAGCCATCCTAACTGTAGGAAGCCTTAGTTAGCATGGTCGTTAGTTAGGGTAGGACTATTTTCAAAACTATTACTAATTTGCAAAAACTATCTATACTTCTCTTCCCCTTCTCAGTTTTTCGAAAACTAAGATATACTTTTCTTATTGATCTCTTCCCCTTCAAAATTTTAAATGGTCGCTAGAATCCTTATGCCCTTGACCACGGGATTCCTTGTAATCCTCGTGGATAATCTAGAAGGAATACGCCTTGCCAGACGTTCGCCCACATCTTTGGAACACAAGTTTGGCAACACCACAACAAGACGATGCCAACAGAAGATATGCCCTCGAGGAATGAGGACATGAAGACCCAGAGGATGGTGACACCTTTGAAATTGCCCCAGGATTATGCAACCTTGGCCTGTGATGACCAGGGCATAGGATATGCAAGATCATGATATACATCGCTAGTAGAGCAACCCTGTCCTTATCATTGTTGTGTCGGCAACCACCGGTGGATGAGAACCTCGCCATTTGGTCCGCCTCACTATAGTGAGCAGGAAAAATGGTTCTCGGCATCCCCCGCTCTCGGTGACGATACTGGCAACAGTGTGTCCGACAGATTGTACCTCTACTATGCCTTGTTAGTGTCATTACATAAATGATTGCCTACCTGAAACCCTCGATGCCTTAGAAGGCAAAAGGGATCACCCTGATTAAGAAGACAAGAGAAGACCAAGTCAATGCCAGCTACGAGGAGATACCTTCACCCCATCACTTCAACATGCGAGAAGTTGTTGAAGACTCTTTAGGCTCAACCCAGATCGTTCCATCGAACAACTACTAGAGACGAAGCGACACCTGAGGAAAACCCCAGAAGACTGCACGAGGCATGAAGCAAGCACGATTATTGAGTCCGAGAACCCCTAGGGTAGGATGAGTCGTGTACCCCCTATGCGCAATCGAGTCCGTATGATGGTTCAAATAGAACCATGATTGTGTGTTGTTTGTTTTTATTTGTTTGTGTTTTGATATCAGTCGCCCTTTTTGCCCTAGGCAACAAGTACGTGACTATATCACCTTCCTTATCTTAATGCTTATGTTTGGCCCTTTCGGCACTTGTTGTTTGCACTTGCACTATAGAACCCCCTTTAGGCATCCCCCTCCTCTATGCTACTTTTCTCTCAACTCTCTCCCCAATTGAAGGCCGGCAAGACAAGATACACCAAGGGTTCTACCTTGGAACCAACTAGCACCGAGGACTTTTGCTACACCTCCTCGACCAACTGCAACCCCGTAGAGTTAAGTTTAATCCTCCAGACTGGAAACCCATCCCTAGACCCTTCGAGACTCCACGAGATACCCTAGCTCGAATCCTTAACCATGTGCTTAACCAACAGAATTGCAAGAGAACCAGTTAAGCCTCCGTAACCTTGCACAACAATGGGTTTATTATGGAACTAGTGGACATAGTGAACGAGCACATTATCATCCTAAGATAGCACCAGAACTGATGATTGCCATAGGGAAGACCAATTTGAGGATATAGGAATAGAGGACAAATGACTTGTTGAGGCTATACTAGTAACCTTGAGGAATTATCTGAGACTCTTTGGTGGATTATGAGGCTTTCATATGTTGACAGATGAACTTGGTGGGATCAGTTAATAGAGTAGCATAACTCTCATTGCCCCTGAGTAAATTGGATTTAAATAGGCGATCCTAGTGGAGTTTAGACGCTGAGTAAGTCTACATGGTTTGGAGTAAATTGGATTTAGACCGATGATCTCGATCATGACACCATATTTCTCGGTGGACGATAAACTAGGAGATTGGATTAATTGTCGGAGTTGATTTAGGGACCTGTATAAGCTTGGCATAGGAGTTTATCCGATCACGAAATGGGAATTGGTGGACTGACTATAGTAAGGATAGCCCTTTCAAGTATTTGGGGGTTATAGGGACATTAGAAGATCGGGTGGAACACCATAGACATTGGATTTGTAGAATTAATGGATTATGTAGCAATTGATGGAAGTCAATGAGATGTTGGAGTTGATTCATAGGAAGGAAACAAGATCTTGGAGTGGCATACGACGTGTTTCCTTAGGATAGAGATGCGCTATCTTGGACCTTGGGATAATAAGCTGAGCACTTGGATTGCGATGTTTAATTCAAGCTTAGCAGCCTGATGTTCTACCCATGGGTTTTTACATATATGTGGGTTTGGGGATGGTTGATGTGTGTGATTTTTGTTACCTCCTCTCGGGAGTCAGGAGGACATGAATAACATGAGTGATGATTGGAGTTTATCTATACGAGGTGATGCTTTCGGTGGTTTAAAGTGATATGTTTAGAGCACTGGATAGAACTATTGGCATCTCAGAAACTGTGCTCAAGGATAGGAAGATAAACATTCACTCGCACACTAGAATCCTTGAAACCCTTAAGCCCTACCAAGC
Organism: Aegilops longissima; assembly: GCA_021605205.1. Taxonomy (NCBI): domain Eukaryota; kingdom Viridiplantae; phylum Streptophyta; class Magnoliopsida; order Poales; family Poaceae; genus Aegilops; species Aegilops longissima. Next base: position 641,798,044 of record CM038679.1, read on the forward strand.
CACAACATGGTCAGATCATGACCCTGGGACATGGCTCTAGGTCGGGAAGACCTTTGCCAATACTCAACCGTGACCACCACCAATGCCTCAGCCCACTTTACGTACCCCATCTACTTCATGGAGTACTTGGGAAAGTTAGTTGTCATCTTTATTTGAGGACATACCTGTCTACCCGAAGACGGAAGAAGAGTTGTTCAGCTGGTTAGGAAATATCTGAAGACTGCCATGTCAAGGAGGAAGAACTATACCAACCACCATCGCCAAGAAGTAAACTTTCGCATCGGAGACCAGGTGTATCTGCAAGCCATTGCTCTCAAAGGAACCAAGCATTTCCATGTCAAGGGGAAGCTCACACCAAGATTTATCAGCCTCTCCAAGATCACTGCAAGACAAGGAATAGACAGCTACCAGCTAGAGTTACCACCTGAGTTACCCACTGTGCACAACGTCTTCCATGCGTCACAACTCCGGAAGTGTTTCCAACTTCCTAACAAGCACGATCCCTATAAGGACATCGCTCACCGAGCCATGAACCTCCAGGCCAATCTGACCTACCGCGAGCTACCCGTTAGCAACCTGGATCAAGCAGAACACTTTACATAAAGCCACACCCACTACAAAAAAAATACACTTTCGTGATGATACGTGTTTGTCACAGTAGGTCGCGTTTTTTGTCATGCATGTACATCCATGAAAAATTTATGACAGAATCAAGATAGTCATACCTGTGCTATCGTAGAAGTGTTCCATGACATTACCAAAATTATCATCACGGAAGTGTCCACTTCCATGACGATAAATTGCGCGTCACAGAAGTGCTTTCGTCAAGGGTGACCAACACGTGACATCCACCGTAACGGAACGCCGTTAAGCTATCGAGTAGGGTTTTGGATCCGATAACCCGTTAACAGCCCCGACCAATGGGGATTTTCCACGTGTAAAATCATCATTGGCTGGAGGAAACACGTGTCGGCTCACCGTTGGGACAGATGTCATCGGCTCAATGGACCGAAGGCGCCTATGATATGGCAACACGTGGCACGGCCCAACAGAGGCCCATTCCTGTGAAAAGGCCGGCCCATTTGACTTGGTCAAAAGGTGGTGGCCCGGCCCACGGAAAGCCTGTTAACGGCCTGTTTGCATATAGCCCATTTACAGCCCGCTAACCCAGGGCCCGTTACGCCCTATCCGAATTAGGCCCAGTAGCGTCATCTGGGCCGTCCAATATGATTCAACCTGTCGGGGAGAGCTGATCGTGTGCCACGAGCACCTACGGGACCTGGGCCCCTTGTGGTTCGGAGGGGGGCGGAGATTGCACAAAGAGCGGATCGAGGCGATGCACACGAGCAGATTTACCCAGCTTCGGAGCTCTCCGAGAGATAATACCCTCTTGCTGCTTTGTGGATTATCTTGTGTTCTTGCTAGGGAGCAATGGGAGCTACAAGACCTAGCACGAGTGTGGTTTCGATGAGTATGATGAACTAAGCCGAGCTGGACCGAACCCCTTCTACGTTGCACTTGGGCCTCCTTTTATAGGCATAAGGGGTCACCACATGTGGCAAGTAGACAAGGGCAAAACAGTAAAAACATAGGTTGGTACACCGCTCTGTACAGTGTACAGTAATCTATACCTAACTCGACGGCAAGGGACAAGAGTCATCAATGCTGTCTCGGCCGCTCGAACAAAGGTAATGAGGACCGTCAAGTGCGCCTCCGCTTGCCACGATGGTAGCCTGTCGGCGCCGCTTATCGCTGCTCCCGCTGGCTGCACAGCCCGTCGACACGCGTGCTTGGGAGAGCCCTGTGGTGACACGTTGGCGGGTGAGCTGGAGCGAGATGAAGAGAGGTCACTTGTCACGGTGAGTACCTTGCCGCGGCAAGGTTCTTGTCGCCTTCGAGCTTATCGCCACCAAGCCTTCCCCAAGCTCCTCTTGCCGGGCCTTGTTCCTTGGCATACTGAGTGGCCTTCCCGGCAGCTCCTCTTGCCGGGTCTTGATTACTTTGTTCTTGAATGGCTTACCGGCAAGCTCCTCTTGCCGGGTCTTGTTTTCTGAAGGGCCACGAGGGTCTTGGCAGACGCCGGCAAGGCTTGCCATGGGAAGCTCATTGCCCGCCTGCACAGTGTTCGGGGTACTAAGGTACCCCTACTTTAGTACACCGACAGAGCCCCGGTCTAGGCCATACATGGTGCCGAAGGCTGTTGGGCCAGGCCCAAAACTGGCACGGGCATGCGTGGCTGGGTCCAAACCAAATCCACCAGATCCGCGCGTGCCCCTCAGCAACGCGCGTCAATTGCGGCGTCGTGGGGAAGTGGGCGGCGGCGAGGTCGCCTCACCCGTCGCCTCGGTTCTCATCCCGCCATGTGGTTCCCATGCTCTTGGGGTCATGGACGGTGGGAGGGAAGCTGGGCCGTTGAAAGGAGGCAGCAGGTCGGCCCGATTCCCTGCTCTTCCTATGCCCTGATTTCCCGAGCGGGGCGGCCGAGCCCCCACCTTGCTTCTTTAAAAAGAGCGGAAGAGGAGCGCAGAAGCCCGCACTCTCCCATCTCCTCCCTTCCTCAACCTCTGCTCCCCTTTCTCTCATTCGTCATGGAGAAAAGGAACCTTGGTTCTTCATCGGTGGCAGCGAGGGTCGCCGCTAGACAGCGCTCCCCTCCCAACCCCACGCCCGGGGTGGCAGAGCCAGCCACAAGAGGAAGAGGGAGGGGGCGAGGTCGTGGACGAGGTCGAGGCGCTCGGGGAAGAAGCGGACGGGGCGGCGCGCCGTCTCCGCCTCCGCCGGCGGTTCCCCTCCCTGCGGCGGTCCATACACGGGACGACCCTTGCGAGTTCTTTGTCAGGCTGCGCCGGGCGCCTCGTCGTCGTCTCCGGCTTCCAGCTCCGTTCGCGAGCGCGATGGAGTCGGATCCGCCAGAGACACTAAGACTGCACATGAGGGGCTGTGGAATCAGCGGCATGCGAGTCCGTGTTGTATTCCCAGCCCCTAATGTGATGTATCTTGATCGTGGGTGGAAGACGTTCACTCGCATCCACAGCCTAAGGGCGGGGTTTACCCTCCATTTTAAGTTAATGGAGGGTGATCTCCTCTCCGTCAAGGTCTTCGGGGATCTCGGTACTCGGGCGAAGTGCTGCGTGGATAGCTCCTCCGACAAATAAGATTCCTCGAGCGAGAGTGACGAGGAGGAGAGCGACAGCGACGACGAGGGTAGCGGGCCCGATTAGTTGTCGAGCGCCGCCAAGGCCACCTGGCGACCCCATCATCCGCCGCCGGCTCCTTGAACTCCCGGGTCGCCTCCTTGGGCGACCGCATAGGGAGGCTGCGGAAGGGAAGAGGGATGGCGACAAGGTCGTCAAGTCGAGTACGAGGGGCGAGTGCCCTCGACAACGGCCGACGCCCTGCCGCCTGCCTCGAGCCCCGCTTCGGCACCGCCATCTCCGTCAAGCCCTCGGAGAGCCCCGGATGTTCCTTGGTGCCATCTGCACCTGTAGCTCGCCTAGGCGCCTTTTGCCCTTCTCGCCTCCTTGACCTACCTCCTGAAGAGAGGGACAGGAAAAGGATTACGGTATCTTATCTTTTAATTTGTAAGCCTTCGGCCTTATCCGCATTTAAAACTTGTAATCCTCTCTTTCATGTTTTTCATTCTCCACGGACTGATCCGAGTAGAATGTTTTTAATGAAAAGGATGCTTGAAAAGGGACGAAAAGGCTTATCCGATATCGCAGCCCCGCAACTCTGGCTTGCCGCAGCCCCGGCAACTCGGCTTGCCGGGCTTGGTGCTTGCCGCCCTTCTTCTCCTCTTCATTGTTATTTCAGTTCGAGAACAATTTAGCCAATGCTGCAATAAGTTATTTTTGTAATATAACTTTATTCGGGCAATATTTGCTATGTTACTTCCTTTACTCGACTCTTGGCTTTGTATGTTACTGCCCCACGCTTTCGGGAAACTTGCGGTGCAGCACCCTTGCTTTGAGCGCCGAGTGCGGAACTTCAGCAGCCTCTTTGGCAAGGGTCGCTAACCGACAAGCAACCTTGTCGCAACTAGTTGCAACACACTTAAGTTGTTGAGCAGACTCAAACAAAGTAAGGGCGCAAGCTAGTCGTGAGTCGGTTCCTCCAGCGCTGAGTTTTCCATACAAAGTACTATTGTTCGAGGAAGATAACTTAAAATTTAAACTGGTCGCTTAAACTTAGCAACTTAGATTTTCTGTTGTCCATTTTCCGCAAAGCGACAGTTCCTCGAAGCGACGCTTTTATGCCCACACCATTATCTTCTCCTTCCCCCGGTGAACTTGTGGGTGGATGAACCTTCTTCTTGTTTGAGAAGAAAGAAGAGAAAAGAATGTTATGGAGCCTAGTGGCTCGTTATCGCCATCGGTGTGGATGCTGCACAAAATGTTAGTAGACACATGCATATATGATTATGAGGGCATGTATTGACAAGTTGTGCGCAGCGCATAGGCTTTATCGATGCACGGGTCTGCGCGCTCGCTTTGTACAAAGGATCACATGCAACAGGCAAGACTTGTACAAAAGGGTGGTTGCTTGAACGGGTTCCGCAACCGCGCCTCATGGGTAAAACTTGCGAAGATGCTCTATATTCCAGGAATTGCTCACCGAAGGCCATCTTGGTCTCAAAGCGGACAGCGCCGGGCCTAGTGACTCGTTTCACCCGATAAGGGCCTTCCCACTTCAAGGCCAACTTGTTGGAATTCTTGGAGGATTGAACGCGCCAAGAACAAGGTCGCCTTCCTCGAAGCTTCCGCATTTACTTTGCGGCTATGGCAGCGACGCGCAAAGCTTGCTGGTAACGAGCAGCTCGACAAAGAGCTCGAAGGCGATCTTCCTCGAGGAGCAGCGTCATCTTGTCGCAGCTGCTCTTGCTCAAGCTCATCATAAGCGAGCACTCGAGGTGACCTGCACACGAGTTCCGCGGGGAGAACTGCCTCTGCTCCGTAGACTAGAGCAAAAGGTGTCGCCGCTGGCTCGATTTGGCGCCGCCCCGACGACCAAAGAACCACCGCAGCCTCGATCCAGTTCCTTCCGCACTTGGCGCAGCCTCGTCGAAAGTTCTGGTCTTGATTCCTCGCAGCACTTCAGCGTTTGCTCTCTCGCTTGACCGCTGCTTTCGGATGAGCAGCGAAGCAAAGTAGATCTTGGCGCCAAGATCTTGGGCGTCTTGCATGAAGGTGCGGCTCATGAACCGTGTGCCGTTGTCGGTGATGATCCGTTAGGAATCCCAAAACGGCAAACAATTGACCAAGAACTTGACGGGCCGATGTGTTGTCACCTTCCTCACTGGCTCCACTTCCGCCACTTTGTGAACTTGTCGATTGCGACGCATAAGTATTCAAAGCCCCGACAGCTTGGGGAAGGGGCCGAGGATATGGAGCCCTGCATCAAAAGCGCCGGGATAAAGGGATCGTCTGGAGAGCTTGAGCTGGTTGGTGTATCTGTTTGGAATGGAACCGCACGCTTCACACTTGGTTACTTGTGCGGTTGCATCCTGGAGGGCTTCGGCGGAAGAAACCTTGCCGGAAAGCCTTTGCGGCAAGTGCTCTTGCGCCGATGTGGTGACCACATATGCCTCCATGTATCTCATCAGCAGCTTCATCCATCTTCCCGCAAATACACTTCAATTTCACACCGTTGAGCCTTCTTACTCGCAGTGATGTTGTCAACAAACTGGTACATACTTGACCGCCGGGCTACTTTTTCCGCTTCTTCTTGCTCTTCGGAAGTTCTCTGTTCAAGGAAATGGACGGTTTGTTGTGCCCATCTTTGGAGCTTGTGGCTCGACAACAAGGACTAAAGGCTCTTCTATCACCGTGGGAACATCGGCTTCACGGCAAGAACCTCGTGGGTCCGCCGAGTTGATGATCCCGACAAGTTTGCCGGAGCGAAACTTGTCGGGGCGTTCTTCAACGATACAAACTGCATGGTTTGTCGAGCGCATCGCTCCTCGGTGATATTTGCGTTGATTTTAGGGACCTTTCTCGGCGGCTTCGGGAGCTCTTCCGGAAAGTAGTCACCGAAACCAATTTTCTCTTCTTGCTCGTCTCTGTTGATGGTGTTACGGTTGGCTGAGTCGCTTGAGCACAAAATCCCTGGTTCCACAGGTAACCTAAGTGCGGCACATTTGGAGAGGCCATCAGCTATATCATTCTGAGCTCTTGGAACGTGTTCCATTTGCAGGCCTTCAAAGTGCTCTTCTAGCTTTCTCACTTCATCGACGTAAGCTTCCATCAACGGGCTCTGATAATCTTTATTTACTTGGCGGACGACCAGTTGCAAATCCCCCCTGACAATGAGCTTCTTAATCCCAAGGTCTACAACAATCCTGAGACCGGCAAGCAAACCTTCATACTCTGCAGTGTTGTTTGTTGCTTGTTCCTTGGGAAAGTGCATCTGGACTATGTACTTGAGGTGCTCTCCGGTGGGTGCGATAAGCAAGACGCCATGCCGGGCGCGGCTGCAGCGAGAAGGCACCATCAAGTACATCAGCCACTCTTTATTTGCTTCTTCCACGGGATGCTTGTCTCGAGTTTCTTCATCTTGCGTTGGCGTCCACTCAGCTATGAATTCCGCCAATGCTCTGCTCGATAGTTGAAGTGCTTTCAAACTTGAGACCAAAGCTCGACAGTTCCAAAGGCCCACTGACAATCCTGCCTGCTGCTTCGGATTTTGCAATATCCTTTTCAACGGAAAGCGGTGACAACTGTTATCTCATGTGCTTGGAAGTAATGGCGCAGCTTTCTCGAGGCCATGAGGAGGCCGAAAAGCAACTTCGCACACCAGTACCTTGACCTAGCCCCTGCGGAAGGAACCGACAAAATAGACTGGCGCTGCACCATCTTCTTCTCGTACCTTGTCGCAACCTCTCGCTTGATCCGTCCTTGTCGGGACAGAGCTTGACAATGAAGCCCCTTGCTTGTCGCTGGATGCGCTGCCTCGGTTGCCGGCTCATCATCTTCCTCCCTCTCCGCTACTAACGCAGCACTAACCACTCGATTGGTTGCCGCTATATACAGCAACAACTTCTCTTGTGGCCTAGGTGCGACAAGTATTGGAGCGGAGGACAGTACCTCTTTAAATCCTGCAGCGCAGCCTCCGCTCGAGAGTCCATTTCATTGGACCTGCCTTTTCAAAATCTTGAAAAATGGCGGTAGCGCTTCAGCAGACTTAGAGATAAACCTGCTGAGAGCAGCCACGCAACCGCAAGCCTTCCGACATCCTTGGCGCTTTGGTGCTTCAATCTGCTCAATGGCCTTGATCTTGTCGGGATTGGCTTCGATTCCCGTTGAGATACAAAGAACCGAGAAGCTTGCGGAAGGGACTCCAAACACGCACTTCTCGGGGTTGAGCTTGAGGTTGATCTTGCGAGATTTGCAAGCGTCTCATCCAAATCCTGAATCGAGTTGCTTTGTCCTTGCTTTTGACCACTATATCATCCATGTAGGAAGCTACATTTACGTATCTGCGTGGCTCAAAGGCATCATGGACTATTCTTGCAAAAGTTGAACCAGCATTCTTTAAACCGAAAGGCATCCGTATGAAGCAGTACATGCCACATGGTGTAATGAATGCGGTTTTCTCTTCATCCTCTTCTGCCATGAAGATCCGATGATATCCTGAATATGCATCAAGAAACGAAAGATCACATCCGGTGTGGAGTCAACAATCTGGTCGACACGCGGCAAGGGAAATGGGTATTTGGGACAAGCTTTATTAACATCAGTGAAGTCAATACAGAGTCTCCATTTCCCATTAGCCTTGCGTACAACTACCGGATTGGCCAACCACGTGGGATGGAGGACTCCTCTGACAAGCCCTGCTGCTTCCAACTTCTTGATTTCTTCGCTATGAACTCTTGGCGCTCCTTTGCTGTTTCCTAACTTTTTGCTTGACGGGCGGCGTGAGGACAGACAACTAGGTGGTGCTCAATTACTTTCACAGGAACACGGGGATGTCAAATGGTTGCCATGCAAACACATCGACATTCGCCGCGGGGAAAGCAACGAGCTCGCCTTCCTATTTAGGATCAAGCGTGGCATCGATGGTGAAGGTACCACCGTGCCGTCCTCCTTGGCGGGCACCTTCTTGGTCTTGACGGAGCTGCCATCGTCTTCTTGCACTTGCGGTGGAGCTCGATGGTGCGTCCTCGACGGTGGCGCAGCACTCAGAAGAGGTGCGCTGCCGGAGTGGGCAACAGAGCTCTTGCCGGACTTGGTGGTCTTCTTCCCCGGGAGCTTCAGTGGCAAGTGGTTTGCCATCTGTGGCGGCTGCGCATCGGTAAATCTTGTCGGGCAAGAGATAAGCGCGTCCTTCTTGTCGCCATGGACAGAAATGGCGCTTATCGGGCGGGCATCTTGAGTAGGTTGTAAGCATAATGAGGCGGCCATGAACTTGGCGAGTGCTGGACGGCCAAGTATGCCATTGTAGGGCAATGGGAAATCGGCAATGTCAAGCGTGACCCTCTCGTTCTGAAATTGAGCTCATTGTCGAATGTTACCGCAACGTGATCTTCCCTTTGGGCTTGCTCCTTCTGGGTTAATTCCTTGGAAAGTACCGGTTTCTTGAGCTCATTGTCGTGGATTTGAAGCTTATGGAGCACTGCAGAGGAGATTAGGTTCAGGCCGGCCCCGCCGTCAACCAACATCTTTGTGACCTTGAGGTTGCGGATGGTTGGTGAGACCAACATCGGCAAGCACCCGACCGCAGTGATGCGATCTGGGTGGTCCTCAATGTCGAAGATGATGGGCGTGCTAGACCACTTCAGAGGTTTGCGTGACTCTATGGAGGGTTCTGCTGCATTGACCTCACGCATCCATTGCTTGAGTTGGCGGTGCGAGGTATGCAGAGAAGCACCACCGTCAATGCAAAGGACCTCTGTTGCCTTTTGAAACTCTTGCTCGTCTGTTTCATCGTCCTCCATGTCCTCGTCATCTTCATCTTCGTCTTCTTCCTTGTCGCGGCCGCGGGGAGGTCTGTCTCCTTGCCGCTGCTTGGTCTTGCCGCGGCGTCCTCCTCGACCGGGTCTCTTCTTACTTGCTGCACCTGCACCTTATTGTGATTTCTCCTTGTCTCGCCGCTCGTATTCAGCTCTCTGTAACTCAACAAGCTGCTCGACTTTCTTGCAGCTCTGGAGATCGTGGCCCTTGGTGCGATGGATTTTCTGATCTTGCTTGTTGGAGCTGTCGGGGCTTGTCGGCGCGCCACAGCTTGGCGGTCGGTGTCAACGGCAACCTCCTTGCCGGAGCCACCAGCCTTAGCTTTGTTGGCGGCACCATCCTTGCCGGACTGCTTTCGACAACTAGTACTTCTTGGTTTTCTTCCTTCGTTATTACGCCTCCGGCTATTCCTTGCGGGCGATCTCCTCACCGTCGATTCTGCTCCCACATTCTCTCACGGAGTCGTCTTCCTTCTTCGGTAGCGTGCACACTTGTCGGCCAGGCGTAGAGCTGTTGGCGTCTTTCACTTTGCACATCGCCATCTCCTCCCTCATCCTGCGGTTTCGTACATTCGATGAAATGCACTAATCACCGCGCAGGGTGGGCGTCGGGATGTTGTAGTGCACTGTTGAATCTCGGATGAACTTGCGCAGGACTCTCCTCCTTACGGGCAAGCAGGTGGAGGTCACTCTCACGGCCGTGAGGCTTGTGGCGCGTGAAGGCGCCAACAAACTGGTGGCACAAATCTGCCCAAGAAGAAATAGAGCTGTCCGGCAAGTGCATGAGCCAAGACACGACGTTTGGCTTGAGCACCGGGGAAAGTAGTTGGCGAGGATCTTGTTGTCTCGTCCCCGCAGCTTGCACCGCGATGGTGTAGATCTTGAGGAACTCCGATGGTGTGTCCTGCCATCATACTTCTCCGGCACATCTGGTTTGAAGTTTTTCTTGTCGGGCCACCGGACTTGCCGCAGCTCACGAGTGAGCGCAGGACAACCCATCGCGTCTGACAAGTCGCTGGCTCCCCTAAGCGCATGCATATCGGACAGTGGGCCGGCGCGCTGGTCGGATTGGCGCGCTTCTTCGGCGCTTCGATGCGGGTTCGGCGTCTTCTTCTTGCCGTTCTCGGAGAACTTGGCACTGGTCGCGGCGAGCTCGCTGGATCCGGCGACGCTGTGGAGTCGCTGTCGAGGTGGATCCGCGAAGTCGGCGATCTTGGTTTTCGGGAAGGGAGTGCGATGGGTGCACCCGCAGAAGTCTGTCGCCATCAGCTCGCGCCTTGTCGCCTTGCCGCGGATGCGAGGCACTCGGTTGCCGCAGGACGTCGCCGTTAAGCGGCCGATGAGACTCTGAATTGTAGCCCTCCATTCGTCGACCTTATCGGCCGTTGGAGGGTAATCTAAATGGCGAGCTCTAGCCAAGGCTTCGCTGGTGTGGTTGGCGGCAGCGGCATACGGGCGAAGAACGGGATGTGCTCGGACTCTAACCAAGTTAGGAGGAGCAGCATCCCATAGCGACCGTACCCGCTTGTACCAACATTTGGGGTGCATGCGGGTCTCGAGGGCCTCGGGATCCTCCGGCAGCCTTGATCCAACGAGCGTATGGTGCCGCGAGCATCATGACGCTGTCGGTCCCGCGCCTCCTGCGAAGGGCGACGCGGTGCGGACTTCGGACGCCGACGCTGTGCTGCCTTGTCCTTGGATCTGGCGGCATTGTGGCTCTCTCGGCGACGCGGTTCTCCGCAGCGTTTCCCCACCACGACAGCTCCGGTGGTGGTGGGTTCGACGCGACGGCTCTGCTGCTGCTTGAAGACTTCTTCTTGGCGCCATGTTGACGAAGATGTTGATGAAGTTGCTCGTGTGACCGCCGGATCGGGTTCACACAGCCTCGACGCCTTACTCGGGCGCGCCGAGATGTCGGGAGAGCTGATCATGTCCCACGAGCACCCTACGGGACTGGGCCCTTGTGGTTCGGAGGCGGAGATTGCACAAAGAGCGGATCGGCGATGCACACGAGCAGATTTACCCAGCCGGAGCTCTCCGAGAGATAATACTCCTACTGCTGCTTTGTGGATTATCTTGTGTTCTTGCTAGGGAGCAATGGGAGCTACAAGACCTAGCCTGAGTGTGGTTTCGTATGAGTATGATGAACTAAGCCGGAGCTGGACCGAACCCCTTCTACGTTGCACTTGGGCCTCCTTTTATAGGCATAAGGGGTCACCACATGTGGCAAGTAGACAAGGGCAAAACAGTAAAAACATAGGTTGGTACACCGCTCATGCGGTGTCTGATAATCTATACCTAACTCGACGGCAAGGGACAAGAGTCATCAATGCTGTCTCGTCGCTCGAAACGAAGGTAACAGGACCGTCAAGTGCGCCTCCGTTTGCCACGATGGTAGCCTGTCGGCGCCGCTATCGCTGCTCCCGCTGGCTGCACAGCCCGTCGACCGCGTGCTTGGGAGAGCCCCGTGGTGACACGTTGGCGGGTGAGCTGGAGCGGAGATGAAGAGAGGTCACTTGCCTCGGTGAGTACCTTGCCGCGGCAAGGTTCTTGTCGCGTTCGGGAGCTTATCGCTCACCAAGCCTTCCCGGCAAGCTCCTCTTGCCGGGGCCTTGTTTCCTTCGCGTCCGAGTGGCCTTCCCGGCAAGCTCCTCTTGCCGGGGTCTTGATTACTTTGTTCTTGAATGGCTTACCGGCAAGCTCCTCTTGCCGGGGTCTTGTTTTCTGAAGGGCCGCGGAGGGTCTTGGCAGACGCCCGGCAAGGCTTGCCACAGGGACCTGATTGCCGCAGACAGTTCGGGGTACTAAGGTACCCCTACTTTAGTACACCGACACAGCCCGTTTTAACTTCCGGCCCATGTGTGGCCCATGACTTCTTTCGGCCCATATGAGGACCTTTGTAACTCTTGGCCCATTAACGGCCCGTGGTGAAACTGGCCCGTAATGAATAGTGTATCACTTTATACCCATTAACGACCCGTTATTCCATTGGGCCGTTTCCAGCACAAGTTATCTTTCGGCCTTCTCAGGGCCCATTGATTCTTGGGCTCACTTGCAGCATTCGGTTACATGCGGCCCGTTACTGTCATTTTCTGCTTGTGGGCCAAATTCAGCCCGTCGTTATAGTCGGCCCGTTTGCGGACCGTTAATACGTTGGGCCGTTTTCATGTAAAAAAAACCCGTTGGGCTGTTTTCATAGAGTTATCAAATACGGCCTATTAACGGCCCATTATGGTCCACGAATAGTACGACCCATGATTGGCGAAATGATGATACGCCCCATAGAAGGCCCATGGATCCTATGGCCCGTATGGGGCCCATGGATAGTACGGCCCATAGAAGGCCCATGGATCGTATGGCCCGTAGAAGGCCCATGGACCCTACAGCCCGTAGAAGGCCCATTGATCCCTAAGGCCCGTATAGAAGGCTGATGGACCCTACGGCCCGTATAGAAGGCCAATGGTCCTACTGACGAACGAAGGCCCATGGATCATACTGACTGCGGGGAGGCCCATGGTTACAACAAATCCGTGTGTTGCCATGATTATTTTGGCCTAGTTACCAAAAATAGGCTATTGTGGCCACTAGAAAAACACGAGAAAAAGAACTGCAGTGACTACAAGCAAACAACTAAACAAGACAATAAGGAAATAAATAAGCAAGCAATTAAGGCTAGCCTATTACGCTATTACACATATTACATCCTTTGGGCATCAAAGTTAGCCACCGGTGCAAATATAGGGCACAAAGCAGCATATTACATACATTGGCCGTCAAAATTGGCCACCAATTGCAAATAAGCGGCAGCAAAACAAGAGCATAACTGAAACAACGGAAGAGCTCAAGAAAGCGTTATCTGGGTATCCACCATGCCGGCAATAAGCTTAGCAAGCTGATTAGCTTTGTCTGTTTGGCACTAAAATCCTCCAACGCTTGTTTGTTGCACGGAAAGTATGCATCTGAATGCTCCAAGGACTTCCATGATCCTTCCGCTTCTTGTGTCGCAGCACAGATGATCGATGTCTTTCAGCTTGTAGTTGAGACTTAAGAAACCGAACTGATTCAGACAGTGAGTTTGAATAGCTTGTGCAAGCGGTAGTGGCCAGTAACTTGAACACTAAACCAAGAAAGGACTTTGGGGTTGTCTCGCTGTCTTCAAGATAGTCTTCCTTAGCTGTTTTATCAGCTTTGTTGGAGACCAACAAGGATGTGTCACTATCCTGAACCTTATCTGCATTACTTCTTTACCATTTCTTAATAAGGCACTCTTCCCCAATATTCATCGGCATTCTAAAAGAAGAAACAAGCGGACACATAACAAGTTTAGCATGTACTAGTATATGAAACTCATTTGGTGAACCAGTTCATTAGTAAGGTGGACAGGATTAAACTACCAATTCTTCTATTGCCAAGTACTAGTACATAATAAAAGCATCAAACAAACATATATCTATGTCCTATGGTCACTGCATTGTCTTGCCAAATCAAAATAGAGACATGGTTCAAATCATATCAGTTCAAGACAAAGCAGCAGTGAAAGAATACAAAGCGTAGGAAACTACACGGCACAACAAGATTTCAGATGGGTACCACGGGTCTACATGTACAACAACACTATTGGATCTGTTGTGATGCTAGTAATGTGCATGATATGAAAGCCAACTGTATACACAATTGAAATTGAAATCAAAAGAGCTATTGATAAGAGCAAACCTGTTAAAGAAACATGCGTGAACATACCTGCTGTGCCATTGGAGTTGTGATTGAATCCTTCAATTTAAAAAAAAAAATTTGTATCAGTAAATACAGTGATACAAGAGAAAAGCAATCATAGTTAAAAAAGGCGCGCCTAAGCGAGCGCTTAAGCGCGCCTAGGCTCTAGGCGTTGGCAAAGCGCATTGCGCATAACTACGCTTAATCATGCATAGCTGCGCATAAGCATGCACTTTGGTCGATAAAGTGCAAAGCGGTGGCAAAACGCACAATTGCGCCTAGCGCTTTTTGAACTATGATAGCAATGGAATCTTAAATTAGAACAGTTGTTCTTCAGGTTTAGGCACTTGTTCTACATGAGCAGAGTGATAAGATGCAAGAATATAATACTTAAAAATAGAAAATGAGCTCATAGACCTTACCACATTCTTGGTTCGGAACCGATCTGAGAACAAAGCGTTCCCGGTCATCATCCGATAAATGTGTCTCGGGAGAGCGTAAGGGAATTTGATGAGTTTCTTTGCGGTGAAATACGTTTTCTTGGTAATTCGATACGCCACCAAGCATTCTTGAAGATAGCAGAGGTATTAGCACAGGTTACCTCATCCTGAGTTTCCAAATCGGTCCTTCTCTATAGAGAAAAATGGGAAAATTTGCTGTATTATAACCATCATGGAGGTAGGATGTATGGGACGAAGCAAAGTAATTGCCATGAATAACATTACTTACACATAACTCCTGGACAAACACCTGCAACTGGCATTTTCCTTCATCTTCAGTATAATATTTCCAAGATGGGAAGATACACACATACGATTTAACAACATCAAATGCGATAGATGCTAAACTACGACTGGCTGGTTGTGCTTCCTCCACAGGAATAGGCGTACTAACTGGTGGAGTTGGGGTTCGCCGTGATAGTACTGGCCCTTTGGGCACTGGAGCTGCCTTACTAACCGCTCTTGTTTGGGAGCTCTATGGTGGAGATGGTGCTGTGTCAACAGGAACTGGGTTACTATCGGCTGGGGTTGGGGTTAGATTGGGTGAAGCTGGTTTTCTGTCCATCATAGTAGGGGTACAATCTGCGAGAGTTCGGGTTATGTGTGGTAGGGCTGGTTCTTGTGCATGTACAACCGGGGTGCTATCTCCACCAAGAGGTAGCACTGTTTTATTTGAAGACCGTGTTTTTATTCCGCTAGATCTGGCATCACCGCTCCAATTCAAATGGCTGATAAACAGGAAACATAGTTGAATGTACAGACATTGTATGAGAGACGGATGCAATAGATAGTGTGGAAAAAAGAAGGCATGAAATAGTTGACATGTATATTGTTTAACTAAAATGGATAGCATGACATAATTTCACATATATGATGTCTATCTAAACTAGATAGCATAGCATAACATAATTCAAAGATATGATGAATAACTAAATAGGATGCATGACATAATTCACCTACATGTTATCTAAGTAATCAGAATCGCATCATTTAATTCACATATGTGATTTATATGCTAAGCAGAGGGCATTCGATATGATGTCCGAACTAAGAACATGGTGTTGAATATTGTGTATATGATGTCTAAACTATGCAATGCAAGACACCATATGCATGATATGAGCAGTATAACCGTGCCAAGTTAGAGCATACACCTCATTGGGGAATAGGACTGGTCATCATCTCGAATCCATCTACGAGGAGCTATCGGGACCCAACAAGAGATCTGCTTGACAGTAGCACTTTATGCTGCTCTGAAGGCCTTGTTTTCACTCCAGATTTTTCCATCTCCCACCCAAATGGCTGTTTCACAGGAAGAGTAGTTTAATGTACAAACATTATCGACAAATGGAAATGTAATGAAGAAAAGGATGGGCAAGATATCATTCAAATATATGATGCCTGGTTAAACAGGATGGCATTGCACATTTCACATATATTATGGCTGGCTAAAAGACATGAGACTGCATAATTCCCATATATGATATAGAAACTAAACAGGTGGCATTATAGAACATGTCTAAACTAAGAAGATGATATATATGATGTCAAAAGTAGGCACTGCAAGGCAACATATGCATGATATGACTAACATCATCATGCCAAGGTAGAGCAAACACCTTGGGGGGTAAATAGGAGTGGTCAGCGGCGTCTGAATCCGCCTCAGAACAGATATCTTCCTCTGGATTACAATTTGGAGAGGGGTGGGGAGAGTTTGCCATTGAACCCACCATGGAGCGATGTCTACATGACATTGTATTGCCGCGCAAAACTCTTCTCTTTTTCTCTACATGTTCAGCATGACTGTGTACAATATCTGACATGCATACGAAAAAAATATGGTGAGATTATGTAAGGAGAGCATGCAGAAATTTAGAGTGATGGTAACAACCAGTGGATGGATCCAAAAATAATGATAGCAGGCTGATGATTGCTTTAAATTAATAAAAAGACAGATGATGATTGCTTTACTATTTGTTTCCCACCTAAGATGAACAACATAGGCATACCCTAGGTGAACCAGATATTAGACAGACATACTATTCATTGCTGCCTCGATATGTGCCCCACAACTAATTTAGAACTCAAGTTTGAACATTAATTTGGACCTGAGTTGGGAGTCCAAGAGCTGAATAGGACAATAAAGTAGCAGGTAAGTTTAAGCAATGCATAACATAAGCAGAAACAAAAGAGTGCGACCTCTCTTGTGGACCCGTGTACTCCTCAGGTTCATCTGCTGAGTCGATGATGGTGATGCCGTTGGGGTGGGTGCCGGCGGGATGGAAGGAGATCTGAGGCGGCAAAAGACAGTCAGGAGTTGTGATGTCTGGTTTGGTGGATGCTTCTGTCGATGGAGCAGCTCAGGTGAGGTGGACGACGTCGCAGAAGGAGCAGGACAAACCACACAAAGTTCCCTTCGACACGTACACAGAATGAAGTAATTTGTAAGGGCTCATTTGGCTTGCATGATTCTTAAAAACGCAGGGATAGGAAAAACACCAGAATAGGATAGGAAAATGCACATGGTAAACAGAGCATTTGTAAACACATGATTTCTGTCAACTTGGGTATTTGGTTTATAGGAATTGGAAGAGCAGAGGAATGCAAAGAAACATGGCCAAAATAAAGAGAAACCATATGAACGCGTGTATAGTTAGAATGTTATTCTGGCACTAATGCACTTGGTCTTGTTTTCATGCATAGGATTTTGAAAAGTAGGTCCAGGTGGATGTTTTGCTTCATTCCATTCAACAAAATGCATGAATAATTGAATAGTAGAGTGCCATTGGAAAATTCCCTATTGCTATGTTTTTCCGTTGAACCAAAATAGCCCTAATGGATCGACCTGAATGTATAGTAATAAGTGATGCAACAAGTGTACAACCTCTTTGTCGTAGCCATGTCGAACCTCAACATCATTGGGTTTGGTCAAGCGATTGAGGCAGAGGTGACTGTCGGAGGTGTGGAGGAAGATCGAGGAATCTATAGAGGCGCCCAGGCCTTTGCTCTATTGTGATGGATCGTTCTGTCGTTGGAGCAGCTCCGGTGAGCCGTAAGACGTCAATGCTGAAGCAACACAAGACAGACATCATCAATCTCAAGTGGGATTCTAATAGCATCTGCAATGGATGATGTAAAATGGATGTAAAATTAACATCACCAAAAACCACTTGACTACAACAGATGAGGTAAAAACTGTTGACTCTGAACTTAACTGTCGAAACGGAAATTTACTGTGGAATCTGAATGCTACTGTCGAAACTGAATGCAATGGTAGCAGAGAGGCACTTGACATGTAGTTTAGGGAGGGCCTGCAGTTCATCTTCAACCTGCACCCCCCTGAGCCGCCAGCTACCACCGGCCGAACCGCCGGCCCCAGCGCCGCCTCGCCGCCCCAAAACAACTCGCCACCGCCGCCCCGGCCAGCCCTCTTGCCCCCCCGCCCCACCCTGAACCCTAAGATAGATAGTGGGGTACCTCTCCGTGAGCCCCGTCCCGCTGCAGGGTGGTTCTTCCTTTACTCCATGAGCCCCCCAACCCCGAAAATCGATCGACCCAAAAGTCGATTCAGTCGATGAAGTGTGGCTTAATCGGAGCAGAGAGCAAAGGCGAGCGGCGAGGGAGAGCAGCAGCAGCTGGGTGAGCGAGCGATCGAGCAAGAGCCGTACCAGCAGCAGCAACGCGAGCGAGCGAGCGAGAGCCGGAGCAGCAGCAGCAGATCCGGCTGGTATGGACGTCGCCGCCGAAGGGGCCTCGCACAGGGGGAGAGCCGCCGTGGAGATGTCGCCCGCGACGCCGGCTTCAAGCTAGCCGCTCCATGGGGGTGCGGGATGGAGCACCGTCGGTGTCAGGAGGTCGAGTTAAGGAGAAGGTGCGATGCGATGAGTGTACAACCTCTTTGGTGGCGCCGAGTAGGCCTCGGCTTCGTCCGAGGAGTCGGTGAGGATGCTGCGGTTTTGGTGGAGCAGGTTAAGGCGGCGCCATGGGGATGGAGCAGCCACGATAGACGAGGCGATCGTCGGAGCAGCTCCTTGGAGGTGGAGGACGGGGCGGCTGAACCGGCTGGACGGCGAGATGGACGACGGATCCTCATCCGGGGAGGTGGACGAGGGACGTTGAGCTGTTGCAGTGGATGACGTCGTCGGGGAAGAGGCTCCGGCTGGGCAGCGGTGATGTGGCGGACGGAGGAGGGTGGGGTTTCACGGCTGGAGCGGAGAGGTTATGGCGGCCTGGGATTTGAATGGCGAAAAGGGGCGATGGGAGGGGTGAAGCATGACTTAGGGACGCGCTTGTCCAAAATGTAGGGTGTGTTACAAAAGTACCCCAACCAATCTGAACTAAGCGGCCCTTTCGGCTCAGGGTTAGAAGGGGGATTTCGCGTGTCGGGATTTTGCAGCTGGATGTAGTTTTCGCGCGCGTTGTAATTTCGGGATAGAAAGGCGCGGGTTGTGAAGGCGCCAGTTTTGGGAGCACGATATCTGAATTTTCAGGATATAACAAGGCGCTGGTTGAATTTTAGGACAAGCCTAACGTGTAGTAATATTGTACTTATGCGTACCAAATCAATTCTCCTTTCCTCAACCAAAAAGAAAACGAAAAAATAAAACTATTCACACCACACAAAGAGAGAGTCTTGCCCGTTTTACTATACAAATGCTATTCAAAGCTACTCCTCCTTCCATCTATATAGGGCCTAATCGTTTTTCGATGCTAACTTTGACCAAATATTAGAGCAATGATATATGACATGCAACTTACACAAAGCACACCGTTAACCCGTGCGTGAAAGGTTCTTTCAATGATATAATTTTCACATTGTGCATGTCATGTACTATTAATCTTGTCAATAGTCAAAAGCGGTCTTAAAAATCTCATTACGCCCTATATAGATGGAAGGAGGGAGTATGAATCCATGTTATGTCCGATTAAATTTTTTCGCTTGCTGTATAATACATGTAACCTACTCATACCAACATTTAAGTGCATTCCAAATGTCTATACTACCACTGCAATTCGAACTAAATTTGAATTTGTTTCTCTATTTCAATAAGAATCTACAATCATGATTGTTGCCAACTTCAACCATCATAGTTTCCTTGCTATCCATGAGATATAAATCGGATGACCTATAATGCAGGATGGCAGGCACACCATCATCAACAACTCCGTTTTTTTATAAGAGTAGAGATAAAATATATTAAATGTAGTATAACATGTTCATAAACACACCATGTGTATCACCGTTATATATATTCACACATGCGTCGGTTTAAAACACTATGATAAATTCTTCAAATATCCGAATTCGCTTTTTATAATGAAGTATATATGATCTCTATTCGTCTTTTACACCCACACAACCCTCTTATCTTTGTAGCTAGCGCTAAATTTCTCTTGTGCATGCACACGCCCGCATCCCTCTCACCCTCCCTCAGCATTCTCTAGCTCCATCGCACAAATTCGTCTTTTCACTTTAGGTCGTTCACCCACAGTGTGTGTAGGCTCCCCAGCTCCTTCTTTACGGCACACATCAATCGATATGCCTCTCTAGCCAGGTGTGCCTAGCACAAACACAAGCTTCCCCTCTTCTCTTGTCACCGTCCATGCCTCACTCCCACCACTCTTTTCATCGTTCTCGTACTCGCACACTCCTCCCCGCTCGATATAGTATGCCTCTCGTACCACCTCCTACATGCATCCCTCTATCTCTATCCTTCTCCTCGTGCCTTGTTTGCTTCTAACACACACATGCATGTATACCGATCGATCTCCCAACATATACCTGGATCGACTTTAACTACCCCCCATCGATCGACGTACCTCACAAGTTATGTCTATCCTTTCTCTAGCAAAGGGCGATTGATCTTCCTATGTAGTTATGTCTGCTTACCACAACCACATCATCCCCCCTCATCATTTGTGCATGCCTCCTGACCCGTCTCTCACACGCACGTGCACAGACAACAAGCAGCCATCTCCTCTCTTATTGATATTGTGGGCGTGCCCTCCGTTTGTCTAGCAAGCCTATCCCACCATTTGTCAGAAGCAACTCCACTACCACCCCCTCCAACACTCTAGCTCTGTCTCTCTCCCAACCTTATTCCTCTCCTGTACATATGCATGGATGCCGATCGATCTCCCTTAATACATGAGGCAGATCGATCTCCTTAATACATGAGGTAGGCCTCTCTCCTCCTCCACACATATACCAGCCATTGTACCTCTATAGTTAATTGGTCCTCCCTCTTCCCCCACCACACACCGATAGTCGAGCGCTACAGGTAGGTATCCATGCCACAGAGACAAACTGCACATGTCCCCTCTCACGTTCCAGTAGGCCAACCACTCTATATCTTTGACGTGGGCACACACAAATTCGATGGCACACTTTATCGATCGCGCGCGCGCGCACACACACACATCATCCCTCTTTTCGATTCTATGGACATCTCAAGCCGGTGATACCAACACTCTCTTCTCGTGGATCGCCCCCTCTATATATATGTTATATCCTGGACTCTATTTCACACACATTGCATATGTTACATTTTTGATTGAACCCCCCCCCCCCCCAAAAAAAACTCTCAAGAACCCGCACACTATATCTCTCTAGGTTTGTATCTCTCTCACACAACCCCACGTAGGTGGTGTACGTATACAAGAAGAGAATAGGTGCACCGTGCATGTACTCACGCTTCGTGCGCAGCCACACCCGCGCGGGTACATGGTGGAGCTCATTTCTTTACGAAATGGCAGCCCACGTGCTAATTTGAATGCCTGTAGCGGTTGTTTACCTAGGGAGGTCGTGTACCACGCCTGCACGAAACAAAGTTCGACTTGACACGTTGCCGCGTTATTTTTAAATAAAGTTATAGCGCTCAATGGCACATACACAGAATATAAAACGCTTTTTACAGAGAAAAAGGTAGTCCGCTCACTATATACAATGGAGCCTTGCGTGCCTGGTTTGTCGCTCTTCAGAGTATCTCACACAAGGCTGTGGTGGCCTCTCTCTCTCTCTCACGGTTGGTCACTGATCCGGCCGCATCCCGTCCGCCGGGGGAAAGGGAGTGCGGTGGCCTCTCTCTCTCTCACTGTTGGTCATTGATCCGGCTGCATCCCGTCCGCCGGGGGAAAGGGAGTGCAGTGGCCTCTCTCTCTCTCACCGTTGGTCACTGATCCGGCCGCATCCCGTCCGCCGGGGGAAAGGGAGGAAGTGCATAGTTTCTCCGTTTGACGGTGCCGAGGCAGCACGTCCCGATCTGCGGTACACGCCGTTCTCTCTGACCAAGCTCCGGCGTGACAGGGCCTACGCCACCTGCTCGCAGATTCCGCCCACCGCCGCTCACCTAGTTACATCCCGACGACCTCCAGGTATCCCTCCGGCCTTGCTCCTTTGCCCGTCTTCCCACGCCGCTGCATGTGGATCTTCCATAGTTCTTTGCCCAAAGCGTGGCTAAATCCAGCGTACTTTCCATATTGCATTCTCGTCCTCACACCATTTTAGACAAACACAACCGTGTTGTTATCTTCCCTTAGGGCAAGGAATATGCTTCTTTTTGTCGTCGCATGTGTCATCAACTATTATTGGCGATAATTGTTTCCTTTCTACCTCTTTTTTGCAAACAGGGCTATCCATTTCACCTCGTTGCTATTGCGACCTTTTGGTGAACTGCACAAATCACTTTTTTCTTAAGAGTGTTTTGTGCGGTTGTATAAAATGTCACATGGGCAACGTCTCTACATTTCAAAGTCTTGTTGCACAAAGGGAGATTGGTTTTGCTCTATCCTCCTCATCCAACTCCGAGCCTAATGTTCTCCAACTAGTTAGTCTTAAGAGAGACTGCAAAGGTGACCGGCTTCTATTTATGTGTTTATTGTTTCATCAGTAGTCCTCTATTATCGTAATCACACTTAATATCTTTGGAACAGGGACGCTCAACTCTATTTTAGTGGAACTGCACAAAATGATCGGAATGTTGCATGCTCCAGACAGCTACTTTTTTTCCCAACATGCCTTGTTGATTTAGACTCGTACTACTGTGCTTGGCTCTTCGCCTCTTCGTGAAGTCGAACAATGATGGTACTCCGCATGTTGGGTACTACAGTGTATGCCTCTGACAATCTGACACCGAATGGACCGATGCATGTCCACCGAGGGTAGGTTGCATTAGTCAAAGGCGTGGCGAGCTTCACCTTGTCCCGCAAGCTTCTCCTCGTTCATGAGTTGACGGGACACACCAAAAGTAGTGCTAGTCCATACTCCCTCCTTTCCGGTTAATATGGCTTAATCTTTTTTGCAGGTAAATGAGAGAGCTTTATTCATATATAAGCATTCTTAGGACGATCAGCCAAGACACTGGACACTAGGAAGCGAGGTACCCCGCAAAAAAAGAAGTAGGAAGCGAGGTGTTTCATCAAGCCAGCTCTCGGCCACATTCAAAGTGCAGCAAGCACGGTTCGCATGAAGATGTGCCGCAAGGTTTGTTGACCTGTTTACATGCTAAATAACAAAAAAATAGGAAATATTACCGAGCGCTACTATTTGTAACAGGATATGAGCCAGAATTAAGCGAGAATTGTGGCGAGTGTTCCATGCAATCAACTTCCATTATCACATGCGAGAACCCTCGAAGAGAACCAAATGTGTTGAAGATTGCTTTATCGCATTTTAAAATTATAATAAGAGTGCAGACGCTCCTCCATCCGGTTCCTAGTACTCCCTCTGGTCCTTTTTGGTTTGCGCCTAAGAAAATTCAGTTTTTCCCTCAAAGCTCTGCGCCTTAGCTTCTTTACCCCACTCTTTCCGCTGGTACCCCTCCCATCTGTTCCGCTTTGACTGCATGTGCAGCCGCAGTAACTCCCAACTCTCTCTCCCATACCAATCGCCCCTTCCCAAGGCGTGTGCATGCAGATAGAGTGACACACATGCAGGCATGGAAGAGTGAGACGCATGCAGACTTGAAAGAGAGATAGATGCAAGTAGCGTGAGAATTCCGGTGTGGGGCAGGCCAACCAATGGTATGCATGCCTAGAAAAACTAACCCCAGCCTCTCTCGGTAGCACATCAGGGATAGAACTGTCCAATTTCAAACGAAACAATCGCTCCTTGGTATCCTGGCTTCACCTTAGACGCAAACAAAAGAGGACCGGAGGGAGTACTAGTACGTACCTTTATAGACTATATTAGTAGTACTAGTACTAGTAAACTTTTTGCGCTTGGCTGTTAGCCTATTAGGAAGTCGAACAATAGTAGCACTAGTAGTATAGTGTATGCTTCTAGCAATCGACACGAATTAAGCATTGCACGCCCTTTGCTGAGCGAGGAGAGCTTGCATTAGTCAAAAGTTTCTCCTTGTCCCATGAGCCACCACGCATAAGTAATGCTAGTCCATACTGCCTCCTCTCCGGTTAATATGGATTAATTTCAAACGAGATAAATACACTGTCTGTCACATCCTTTGTATATTTGTAAAAATACGGTCGATGGACTTCATAATACGCTTATTACGCTCAATATATATATTTTCCGGTGTTTATATGGTCACTAGCTCACCCGACCGAGTATGTGTGTGCATGCACGTGTAGGTTGAGCACTTAGCGTGACCGTGTGTGTTCCGTCGTGTGCTCGGACATGCATGCATTAGGGCATCGTGGCGTTTTGCGTCCATGTACGCAGGATTGTTGCATACACGTAAGGGGAGTGCGTGTAGGGGCCACTAAGGAGCAGTCAAATCACACGATAAGTTAGTCGGAAGAAGCAACCATCATTTCACTCTTGAATGGCATGTGCGCAATATAAAATGGTTGATATGGAGAAAAAAAAACCACTATATATACACTAGCAGGAGCCTAAGCTACAAGCACGCTTGCTAAGGTTGCTGTCTTCACACGCATAGAACGACAGGTCTGTTCCCTTGGTGGGGAAGGAACAATGTTCTGCGTGAGCAGTGATCGACATTGGCGAGGAGAAAACCCATAGTTGGTGCGTCCCAATCGGGAAGTCACTGCGGTATGGGCGATGCAGCGTCCCAACCGCCCTTCTAGGTACAACCCGGCGTCCCGGGTAGTCCATCTTCCTTTTGGAGCGGCTTGCTCCTTTGCCGTAGCTCCATCTCCATGTTGATCTTTCTCTACTTCTACGGCTTCTACTTGTGATGAGTTTATGTCTCATGAACTAGTGCGATACTATTATTCTAATCACACTTCTTCAATATCTTTGCCATCAAGGATGCTCGGTCGATTTTAGTGGGCGCACAAAAGCATCATATGATCCGAGGGTGCCGGCCGTCTTTCCTTGATGAGTTCTACGGCGAGAGAATTAAATCATGTTTAGGGTTTAGGGTTTAAGTCGTAGTGACCCCATAAGTAGTTTTTCTTTCGTACACGCTCTAACAACGTTTTTCTTTAGTTGTGAAGTAAATATTGGCTATGATCTGTGAATCATTGAGATGCATCAGCATGCGTGTTAATTTTCCTTTATATTTGATGGAATGTTGTAACGGGGAAACCTTGGAATAGGAATGAAAATGGAGTGGAAAGTTTCCGTTTTTCCGGAGAAAAAATGAAAACGGAGAGAAACCAACGTTTCATTTTGTTGGATCGCGCCATCGAGCAAAACCAACGTTTAAATCACGTCTGTCGTGTTCGTGTCTCACCCTCCTCCATGGCTCGACCCCACACGGTCGCTCGGCATGCCACTCACCGCAAACCGAGTATATGATAACTTTCCCGCCTACTTGTCGATGGATCGCGCCATGGAGTACTACTAGCACTACTGGAATAGATTGACGAGTTGGGGGAGGACAGCTAGCTGTAGCACGGACTCCCAAGAACTTTTTACATGCATGTTCTAGCCAGCTATTGCGACCTTTGAACGCTGAGCAGCCGCGTGCACCCAGAAGCGGCGCGGGCGACGCTCTCTCGGCCGGCGCCGCTTCAATGCCTGCGCCAGTGAGAGGTCGCGTCCGCTCTGGCCGGGCATGAATGCGGCACTGACCGTTTTGGGCGGGAAGCACGCGCGGGTGATGAAGAGGGTTCGGGTTGGTCAGGACCGGCCGTGGCAACGGTCCGAACGTGCGCAAACAAGAGATGCTGTACGTTAATATTGCTGCGTATATAATTAACAACGTAAATAATGTGCCAGCTGGAAAAATATGATTAGAGATGGAGATGGAAATGGAATTTTACGTAAACATGGATATGCATGTCTATGTCTGTGTGTCTGTGCGCGACGACTCTCGCGACCTGGAAGTGGGGGCGTGTTTTTGATCGAGTTTTCTTTCTTGGTACATTAGAAAATCGGTTTGTCTAATTGACATCTAGATGTTACTTAAGGATATCACATCTAAGCTCCCACAAGTATATAATGTAGCAACAAGAAACAAAAAAAACTAGGACAAAAAAAAAGACCACAAACAGAGTGGACATCAACTTAGACATCTAGATGTGTCCTAGACAGACCCTTAAAAAATTGTCCGCCAGTTTTCATTTCTTTTTTCCGGGAACGCGCGTATTCTATTTAAAACCACTGCTATGGACATATTTTTTTACTCCATTATACCCTCTTGTTTGATAGAGTTTCTCACGTCTCGCTCTCTCACCCTCTCCATATCAAAACAAGAAAGAAAAGGAGAGGAGGAGGTAACAGATCCGTCCGAATCCCGTCCGCTGCGGGAGGTGAGGAGGTTCAGCATTGACGTTGTCGCTGTCGGCGACGGAGGGAGCCGATGCGCACCGTCCTCTCGGAGCCGGCGCTGGCGCGGACGAAGATCCTCCGTGCCCTTGTTTGCTGCTGTCATGTGGGCAGATCCCGCCCGCCCGCCTAAACGACATCTCGCCCACCTGAGGTATAACTTCTTGTACTGGTCCAGCTCCCCAGGTCGCTGTGTGCGGGTTTTCTTCTATGCGACTACTCCCCAGCTCCCCATGCATAGTAGCTAGGGTTCGTCGGCTGGTCCAACATCACCTACTAGTACTATTATAGAGGAAATGCCACTCGAAAGGTTGTCCTGATTTATGCATTGGTGGAGGTATACATGTTGTTTCGACAAAAAGTACATGGTGGTTGTGCGGTTATTGTCCATATGGTGGTAGTACTATCACTGGTTAAATGAATAAATGCTTTTTTTCTCGGGTATCCTGGTTTAGTTCCCATCAAGATATAATTATGATGCTTTTGTTTGTTGGTGTACTTTTCATTAACCCTTTTTTATATTTTTGGAAACAGCGATGCGTGTCTCCATACCCGGGCATGCCTTCCTCAATTTTAGTGGAACTGCAAAAAATTGGATGGCCATTGTTGTTCCGCCTCACTGTCCTCTGCCACGTGGTTCTTCCTTCCTCGAGCTTGATTACTGAGAAGAAACAGACCACAATGAGGATTTGTCGAACTTCATAGGTGCCTCACCCAAACTTGATGCCAAATGGATTATGCATCACCACGATGACCTATCGATGCTCATGGTTGCGCCTCATGGTTGCGTCGGCTGGTGAAGCTGATCGATTTTCAATAAAAAACAAGCTGTCTTCCATCAGTGCTCTTTGCTTGTTACACACAAAGATGATATCCTTCGTCAGTTCACCTTGGTTGCGTTGGAGACGCAGTCGTCTTTCACGTTGGTGCAATTTTATCACACAATTGGCTATGAACCAAATGTTTCCTCGAAGAAGGATCAACGTTGGTACTAAGAGCATAAGTTTTGTATTGATTTCTAAGCCTTCTCACAACTTTGTCTCCAGCTCCCCTGTAATTTTATTTGTCCAGCTATTAACTTTGATTTAAAAAATGGTGTGGACTAAAAACCCGGATGGACGTAGTAGCCCTCCATTTTTATTTACTCCGCATATTAGATTTGAGTGAAGTCAAACTTTGTAATACTCTCAAACCTTTCCGATAATTGAAATTAAAATTCTTTATTTGTACACACTCTCACACGTTTCCGATAATTTGGCGCATGTGTGGTTGTTCACTTAAGGGAGGGTAGTGTACCACACGTGAAGGACAGGAAGTGCGACCAGGACGCGTGGGCGTGGATCGTTAGTTCATCGGAAGTATGTCACGCCCAATATGCGACCCTATCCAAAAGGAACTCGAAGGTCCCACCAAGGATAGATCCGCATATTGAAATGCTTTTGCAAGGTGGATATCATTACAACAACATTACATAATAGATGGGGATACATACATAAGGCACAAATCCCACAAGAATACATCAACAACATACATGAGAACAACATCCGACTACGGATGAAACATAAACAGAAGCCCAAACGACATCCACTCTGCTATCCCAGGCTGCCGACCTGGAACCTATCCCCTGATCGAAGAAGAAGCAGAAGAAGAACTCCAAAACAAGCAAACATCGCTCTCACGTCATGATCATCGCGAAACCTGTACCTGCAACTGGTGGTGTGGTAATCTGTGAGCCACGAGGACTCAGCAATCCCATTACCATGGGTATCAAGACTAGCAAAGCTTAATGGGAAAGGAAGTGGTAAAGTGGTGAGGTTGCAGCAGCGACTAAGCATATATGGTGGCTAACATACGCAAATGAGAGCGAGAAGAGAAACAAAGGAACGGTCGTCAACTAGTAGTGATCAAGAAGTGATCCTGAACTCCTACTTACGTCGGACATAACCCGAAACCGTGTTCTCCTCTCGATCACCCGAAAAGAGACACTCACGGTTTACGCACACGGTTGGTGTATTTTAGAAGAGTTTGCTTCAAGTTTACTACAACCGGATATTAACAAATTCCCATCTGCCACATAACGCGGACACGGCTCTCGAAAGTTTATACCTGCAGGGTGTCCCAACAGCCCATGATAAGCTCTCGCGATCAGCGAAGGATATTCCTTCTCCCGGAAGACCCGATCAGTCTCGAATCCGGCTACAAGACATTTCGACAGTAATAAAACAAGACCAGCAAAGCCGCCCGATGCGCCGACAATCCCGATAGGAGCTGCACATATCTCGTTCTCGAGGCAACACCGGATGAGACATCCTCTGAGTAAACCAAACCTCGAGTTGCCACGAGGGGCCCCATGATCTACTCGGTTCGGGCCAGCACTTAGAGAAGCACTCGTCCGGGGAGCTAAATAAAGATGACCCTTGGGTTAATTACTCCCAAGGGAAATATAGGTGGTGGTGAGGCAAATGGTAAAACCAATGTTGGGCCTTCTGGACGAGTCTTATTCAAAGCGAACTGTCAAGGGGTCCCATAAATCACCCGACCGCGTTAGGGACGCAAAATCCGGGAACATAATACCGATATGACGGAAACTAGGGCGGCAAGAGTGGAACAAAACACCAGGCATAAGGCCGAGCCTTCCACCCTTTACCAAGTATATAGATGCATTAATTAAATAAGATATATTGTGATATCCCAACAAGTAAACATGTTCCAACAAGGAACAACAACTCCATGTTCCAACAAGGAACAAACTTCATCTTCACCTGCAACTAACAACGCTATAAGAGGGGCTGAGCAAAGCGGTAACATAGCCAAACAATGGTTTGCTAGGAGGGGAGCAAAAGGTTAGAGGCTGACATGGCAATTAGGTAGGCTTGAGGAACAAGTGATAGGTAGCGCAGCATAGCGATAGAACGAAGCAACTAGCATAGCAATGATAGTAGTGAGATCCAGGGTAGCGGTCATCTTGCCTGAAATCCCGCAAGGAAGAAGAACGAGTCCATGAAGAAGGCGAGCGGATGAAGCCGAACCAAGCGTGAGCGAGCGAATCCTCACGATCGCAACGAAACAGGAACTAACAAGAAGAAGCACACAACATAGTAAACACACCACACATAGACAAGGCATGATGCACGACGAAGCATGATGCATGACAAATCTAGATGAAGCTACTCATGGCAAGAGATGATGCAAACAAGAGCAACACATCAAAGCAAGTTTAAATGAGGCCGGAAACAACATATAACAATTCCGGTAAGTCCTCATATGAAATTTCGAAATTAGTCCAGATCTGAATAAACCTTATGTTCAAGTTGTTAAACAGCAAGTTAAGATGCACCACGATGATCTACGCGAAATTCTAGTCAAGTTACATATAAAGTTCATTAGGTTCGGAGCTACGGCCTAGAAGATATGAGCAAAACAAGTTTAACATGGCATTGATGCAAAATGCATATAAACATCAAGCAAACACCTCAAAACAAGGATGCAACATGATAATATGAAGCTACATGCAAAATCAAGTAAGTTTCATATAGAGCACACCCAAAACGGAGCAACGGTTCAACACATACACTCTATACAAGTCATGACCACAATCTGTCCAAAACAGCAAGTTAGCATATTGCAAGCATCAAAACAACATGCTACAGTACCTCAACATAATAACAAAAGGCATGGGCATGATGTACAGGTAAAGCATTACAAAACATGAACACTGAGCTATCTCCAGAAATCACTAGAACATGCTCAAAATGACATGGCAAGATTGCAAATAATAACAGTTTCAGGCATTGGCAGAAATAACATCAGGTTGCAATGTTTAGAGCTATGAAACAACATGTTACAGGAACTTATCAAGGCAAAAAAAGGCATGGCATGAATCTAGTCAAAGCATAGAACAAAAGTCCCTTACTGACCATAAGCCAAAAAGGATCAGAAAATATGATGGCAGCCATGTAAACATGGCAAGTTATATTACAGATTCAAACATGGCAGGAACAACGATAAGTAGGCATGTTGGTGAGCTTGAACCACTCACCACAGAGCAATACATGGCATGGCAAGGCTACCAACAGTAAGAAGACATGGCATATAAGCTATACATGGCAAGAACAACATCATAGGGTGCATGGATCACTAACAACAACCTTGGCAAAATTGAATAACATGTAAACAATCTGCCAGGAAACATTTTATAGCAAAAGTAGAGCTCGATTGACTCAAGCTATGGCACTCCATAATTGCAAACAAGGGCATGAATGGATAAAGCAAGACATGTATAACAAAACATCCTTATTTAAGTATCTCAAAATAAGCATGGATCTCTCGGTAGCATCAAGTTAACATGGCATGAAAATATCAGCAAAACAGGGCTGAAATCAGCAACAACAAGACACCTAGTTTGCATGCTTGTGCTAGTCACCACATTGATCACAAAAAAACATGGCATACACCCATGGAAAGATGGCATGGCATATTACAAAACACATGTAGGACTCAAGTTCATAGGGTGCACACATCAATCATGGCAAAAATGACAAAAGTGCAAGATCTGTTAAGAAACAGAAACTAACATCACATAGCACTCTTCCAACAGCATTTCGGGCGTCAAGATGAGCTCAAATGAAAATGATGCAATGAGATGAAATGATCTACTCATCGAGGCGAATATTTTGACATATTACACGCGCAAAACGGAGCAACGATGACAGAGTTACACTCATCACAAAATGCAACATAAAATGATTTCAGAAAGACTTAGGCAAAAATAGACCTCGCGGGGGGTTGACTAGACGGACATGTCCGGACTCCTCCGGACACGTCCGGCGCTATAAAAAGGCAGAGGAGAACAGCAGGCGCCCGGCAGTGGCGTCCGGCGACGACGAGCGGGCACAGGTGGTGGGGACGGTCGAGGACGGCGAGATCCGGTCGCCGAGACGGATCCGCGTGGGCCGGCAGATCTGGCGCGGGAGGTCAGGCGAGCTCAGGCGGGGGTCGGCGACGGGCGGCTCCGCCTCGCGGGCGGCGGCGCTTGGCGTCCATGGCGGCGGCGGTGCCGCGAGGGAAAAGAGATCTGAGAGAGAGAGAGAGAGAGAGAGAGGAGAGAGAGAGGGCGACGGGAGGCGCGACCTGGTGGCGGAGTTCACGTTCGAGGCGGCGGCGGGGTCCTCGGCGACGAGGACAGCGCAGACGGCGGGCGCTCGGGCGGTGGCTCGGCGGCGGGCGCAGGAGGCGCGGCGCCGAGGCGGCGGCGCGGAGCGGGCTTATGGGCCTGTGTACGGCCTGTGGCAGGCCCGATCTGGGTCGAGAGGGCCGCGACGGTGGGAGTGAGGCAGGGGCAGCGTGGCGGCGCCAGTGGTGGAGGCTGTGGTGGGTGGCGGCTGGTTAACCGGGACGCGCCAAGTGGCGGCGGCAGGTGGCCCACCGGATTTTGAGGAGAAAGCGGAGCCAAGTGGCGGGGTGTTGGGCGGCCTGAGAAAACGAGGAGGAGGGTGGAGTCTGCGGAAGGAGGTTAGGGGAGGGTCTAGGTTGCCCAAAAATGGACTAGGGTGTCCTTATATAGCAGATTTGCTAGGGTTTGGGGGTTAGGAGGGGTTTTCGAGTCGTACGATCGCAATCGTGCGGCTCCGTATAGAGAGGGGACTAGGTGGGCTGTGGAGAGACCATGGGCTGCGGGAGAGAAGAGAGAGAGGCCCGACAGCAGTTTCCGGAAGCCGAACGTCCGACGAAGGTACCAACAACGGTACCGCTATACATTTAACGGTTGGGCTATCAGATGGGCTCCGAATGCGACGAAACTTGGCAGGCGGCCTGTCTACCCAATAAGACCGCACGACAAGGTGCAACCCATTCCGAGAACATTTAACACCCGCACATGAAAAGAGGTAAAGGGGGGCGCCGGGAGACATAGGAGTGCGGGATTGCAAAACGGACAACGGGGAAAATGCTCGGATGCATGAGACGAACACGTATGCAAAATGAAATGCACATGATGACATGATATAAAATGCAGATGATGACATGGCAAAGTGCAACACACAAGCACATGACATGGCAACAACGACGAATAAATGGAAGACACCTAGCGCATCGAATCCGGGGCGTTACAAAGTAGTACTAGTTTTCTTCACTGTACATTAAATAAAGAGTTTCATTTCGTACTTACACAATTTAGAACGATTGTTATGGAGAGAATAAGAAAACCACTCCACTATATATTAGTCGTATACACACGAGAGTACTATATGGACGCAGCTTCATTGACTTAGTGCACCTGCCTTTGGGTTTATGATAGGTGGGCCCAAAATGTGGCTGGCTCACCTGTCATACAGCCAAAAGCAGATGGAGTGAAGGCACCGAAGCTCAGTCCGTACTACATTAGTATATATATAAGCGGGAGCCTAAGCGCTTGTTCGCTAGGGTTTGCACTCTCCACACGCTCGTCGCAATACATATATGTTACACGCTGGAGGCTCAGCATTCATTTGCTTGGGTTTGCTATATTCACAGTCTCTCACCCTCTCTTCACCAGATCTAAACAAGACTGCGTTGGCCTCTTATCTCTCTCTGCCCCCTCACAGCTGGTGAAGGAGGCGTCCGTATCCGGTTGTACTGGGAAGGGGAGGAGGTGCATCATTAACTCTATCACCTTCGGCGAGTGAGGCAATCCACTGCCGGCTGCGCTGTTCTCTTTCACCCAGCGCCTGTGCGGGAGGGCCACCGACCCCTTCTTCCTCGCTGCCGTACGTAGTGTTGGCAGATCCAGCCTCCCGCCACACGCCTTGCCACATCCCGATGACCCTAAGGTATAAGTTTCTCTGAAACCGTCATTGCTCTAGCTGCATGTGGATCTTTTTTGATCTGTAGTCGAATCTAGGTCTTGGTTCAAAGAGGAAAGAAAGGTGCGGTGGGGTGGAGCATGAATCTAGGACGTGGTTCAATGAGGAAAGGAGGGAAGAAAAGTAGTATAGACTGGCTATCCAGCCGCTTTGTTGGTCGAAAAGGGAAAAAGGGGGTAACCCAGTGTACACATCTGTAAGGAACCGATCTCTTTGTTGAAAATGGAAAGAAACTGGGGGGGGGGTCGGGTAGTTTCTACAGGACTAGATTTGCTGCCTTCACATAGGAAAAAAGTTCAAAGAGAACAAATATGGGACCAACACAGATATGCTGCTTGGCTACATACTCTGCATCACCCATTTATACGTGTGGACGCACATGGTGCTAGCATGGCCCAGACAGCTATTTTGTTGTTGTTAATCTAAGAATGCCGCCGGAAAATTGAAGTAATGCCATTGTTAAAAGTAAATTACATTTTTAACGAATGTTGTTTCAAGAGAGTGTCTCTGTTAATATGAATCAATGCAACCGTTTCCGAAATGCTACTATCCTACTTTGTTTTCCATCCAAGATAAGTTAGATGCTTCTTTCTGTCACCGTTTGTTTCATCCTCCTTTATCGGCAAGTAATTGTTTCCTTTTTTGCCTCTGTTAAAACAGGGGTATCGATTCAACTTGTTGCTATTGCGACATTTTGCTTCGCTACTCGAAACACTTATGTTTTAAGAGTGTTTTGTGCAGTTCAACTTGAATGTCACACCGGTAACTTTGCTTAATTTTGGTGGAACTGCACAAAAGGAGATCCGAGATTTGTTTCCAGTGTTCCTGTCGAGTTGTTTCAAATCTTGGTCTCAACCACATGATATCTATTCAACTTGTTGCTATTGCGACATTTTGCTTCGCTACGCGAAACAGTTTGCTTGATTTTAGTGCAACTGCACAAAAGGAGATTGGACTTCCTATTCGTGTTAGCTGATTCGTAATTTATCCTGGTGTTCTCATGAAAGGTCAGTACATGCCTTCATCCACCTGATTGTGCAGTGTGCTTTGAGACGTTGTGCTACCTGTATTGGTACTGTTTTAAATAAATGTTGAATTGAAGCTATTGTATTGCTGTCTTTTCCCATTAAGTAGTGAACAAAAATGGGACCAACCCAGACATGATGCTTGTTGCTTTGTTACAACAAACTCTGCATCACCCCCTTTATAAGTAGATGGAAGCACATATTGTTGTTGCGCCCATTCTCCCATGGAACTGTTTATGCTTTTTGTTAATCTAATGCCGCTGGTAAAATTAAGCAATGCCACTCTCAGAATTAATTAACTACTGAATCTTAGTTCAAAACTGCAACACTTGTTAGGAATGGTACTATCCTGCTTTGTAGTTCTTTCTACATGTTTAACCAAGGTATTGTTAAGATAATGTCTCTTTAAAAATTAATCAGTTGCATTGTTTTAGGAATGGTACTTTTCTGCTTTGTCGTTCTTTATACATGTTGAAACAAGGCATTGTTAAGATAATGCCTCAGTCAATATGAATGAATCACACTGATGGAGAATTGCTACTCTCCTGCTTTGTTTCCCATTAAGACAAGTCATCAACCATTATTTCTCAGTAATTGTTTCCCTTATACCTATTGTTGCTTACAGGGATATCAAAATTAAAGCTCGGTTTTATTCCGACTTCGATTTTAGTTGAACTGCACAAAAGGAGCCAATGTGTCCAAGGCAAACTGCTGCGTTACCGGGTCCAGTTGGTCGTTCCACTTTGCGTAAAAAAGCGATCACTGGTTGCGGTACATTACGAAGGAATGACCGAGAAGCTTTCTGAGTATTATTAGACACGGTGACATGACTAGTCTGCAGAGACCATTGGCAATTTAACAACACGTGGAGTGCCACAGGGCAAAAGTGCCCAAACAACTACAAGAAGCTACTGACGGGACACGATCATAGGCATTACATATTTTGAATGGGAAAAGCTTGTCAAAGTTTAATCATTGATGTTAGCAAGAAGGCGTTAGTTTAATATATTGGAATTGTAAAACCTTGTCAAAATTTGCTCATTGATGTTAGCGGAAGACATGCATTTGATATTTTTGAGTGGGGCGCCCTTCTTTGTGAGCAGCGTCGAGTGTTTTTTTCCTATTCCGTGTTCGGTTTAGAAGTAAATAGTTACTCTGCTGAGATATTCCTGTGTTAAGAGTTTGTTCTGAATATTGTCTATGTAATGCCAGGCCTTGTGTTTGATTGCAAAGTTGAGCTTGGAATGTTGTGGCATGCGGCATCACGAGCTGTTCACCGTGCCTCCTGAGAATAATGCTTCGTATTGTTTTGCATGTCGATCTAATGCCAGTGATTTACTTGTTAAGAAGATCATCCTCTTCTGTTGTTTCCGTGCGTAAGAAGTTCATCGTCTGATGTTTCATTCATAGCCTATACGACATGTCGGGTAGCTTAGACGTGAAACCGTATGATCTTCCGACCAACTCATGATATTAGGCCATGATTGGATCGTCGTTTTCCAACCAAAACCGCTTGTAAACTGACACTTGTAAATTAAAGCAGATGGTCTCGGGCGACGGCGCTTGGTTGGTCGATTTCGACTAGTAAAATATCAGATGTACTTCACACACGATAAAAACGCTGAACGACACTCGGAGATTGCTAATCCAGCCGTTAGCTGCTGTTTCAGCCTTGCCCATGGATGGCATGATACGCACGTCGTGCATGTATCGTCTGGTAATGTCGTTGTCGGTGTCAAAACCGGCGGATCTCGGGTAGGGGGTCCCGAACTGTGCGTCTAGGCGGATGGTAACAGGAGACAAGGGACACGATGTTTTTACCCAGGTTCGGGCCCTCTCGATGGAGGTAAAACCCTACTCCTGCTTGATTAATATTGATGATATGGGTAGTACAAGAGTAGATCTACCACGAGATCAGAGAGGCTAAACCCTAGAAGCTAGCCTATGGTATGATTGTTGTTAGTCCCCACGGACTAAAACCCTCTGGTTTATATAGGCGCCGAATAGGGTTAGGGTTACAGAGTCGGTTACAATGGTAGGAGATCTACATATCCGTATCGCCAAGCTTGCCTTCCACGCCAAGGAAAGTCCCATCCGGACACGGGACGAAGTCTTCAATCTTGTATCTTCATAGTCCAGGAGTCCGGCCAAAGGCTATAGTCCGGCTATCCGGACACCCCCTAATCCAGGACTCCCTCAGTAGCCCCTGAACCAGGCTTCAATGACGACGAGTCCGGCGCGCATATTGTCTTCGGCATTGCAAGGCGGGTTCCTCCTCTGAATACTTCATAGAAGATTTTGAACACAAGGATAGTGTCCGGCTCTGCAAAATAAGTTCCACATACCACCGTAGAGAGAATAACATTTACACAAGTTCAATATGCTGACCTATTCCGTGGCGTGACATCACACCACGACCAAGCCTTTATTTGAATCGTTTTCACTGTCCCACCTCAGCGCGTTTAGCAAGGCGGTTTCCTTGGCACGTCTTGTCAAAGCAGAGATCGTGTCCCCTTATTCCGGGATTCTCATCAATATGGGCGTGGGTAACCCAACCGCGCTATTGATTCTGGCGCTTGGGAGATAAGCGAGTTTTATCAGTCGGTGGGGACGCATAGCTTTGTCCGTCCATATAAGGGATAAGGATCCACTTTTTCACACGCCTTCTTCCTCCTTTGCTTATCCATTTCCGCTTTTCGAGCTCCAGCGCCCAAGTCCGCACATCCCACCTCAACCTTATCCAACTTTGTCCGGAGCGGGAGGCAAGTGGATGGCCTCCTCCGTCATGGAGGGGCACATCAAAAAGCTGCGGAAGGCCGGATACTTGTCCGGCGACATCACGCATAGGCTCCCCAACAAGGGGCAGCTCATCCCCACCCCGAGGCCCCATGAGAGGGTGGTGTTCCTCCTCCACTTCCTCCGCGGACTAGGGTTTCCACTTCACCCATTCGTCCGGGGCTCATGTTCTACTACGGCCTAGATTTCCATGATCTGGCCCTGAATTTCATCCTCAACATCTCGGCGTTTATCGTCATGTGCGAGGCCTTCCTCTGCATCCAGCTCCACTTCGGCTTATGGCTTAAGACCTTCAATGTCAAGCCGAAGGTAGTGGGCGGCTGCCAAGCGAAGTGCGGAGGTGCCATGGTGGGCAGGATGGCCAACGTCCTATGGCTCGAGGGCTCCTTTGTGGAGACCATAAAGTGGTGGCAATCGGGGTGGTTCTACATCACCGAGCCGCGCGGCCCTCAATGGGCGGCGGCCCCCAAATTCCGATCTGGCTTCCCTACACGGCTCACCTCATGGAAACAGACGGGCTCGGCGTGGGGGTAGTCGGAAGAGCTGACGGACTTCAAACCTGCGTCCGAAACCTGGTGGACAAGAATCTCAAGCTTGTCAGCGTAATCCGGTGATGCTCATCCGCCGGATTCTCCCATGCGAGCAACGGGCCTTCAACTTGTGGGAGTTTGATCCGGCACAGCACCGAACCTTGAGCCGGCTCTTCGACACTACGTACGAAGATGCCTGGAAGGTGCTGTTCAAGGGGGCCGAAGCTCCCGCATCCGCTACTCAAGATCGCAGATTCAGCTCGCAGCATCAAGCCAGCGAGGTAAGTTATTTTACCCTTTACGAGACTCTTTTTTCATAGTTTGACTCTTTGCGGGATCTAAAACTCCCTCACCTTTGACATGACTGGCTGAAGACGTCCGGACAGGTTGACTGTCCGGCTCCCTTGCCAGAAGACCCAGCGGACGCCCGATTGACGGGGCTGCTGGTTCCGGCACCTCACGTGGTGCCGGAAAAGAAGGCCAAGAAGAAGGCCACGTGAACTCGAAGGAGTTCCCGACGCCAGGTGCTGTCGGACTCATCGTCCGATGACGCCGAGGCGGACTCCTCCAGCGAGCGAGGAGGAGGAAAAGGCCTCTCCCCGGCCGGGGAGAAGAAAAGGAAGGCCGCCCTAACCGGGAGGCCGAAGGGTCAAGAAGGAAGGACCCTTCCTCGGACTACACCGCCAATGCCGACGACGGCGAAGAGGGGTGGGCTCCAAGGACCAAGCCCCTGGTGAAATCGTAAGTGTCCGGACACCAGAATAACTCATGGCGTTCCATTTGTCGCACAACATCTTATAACGCCGAATATAACCATGCAGCCTGCCCAAGGATGGGCTCAACGATTCGTCGAGCGGCTCCCTGGATTCGTCGGAGGTGAATAGCACCTCACTTCCAACCGCCTCGTCTCCTCCCGCCGCGGATGACGCCGGGGTGGAGTCCCAAAAGGGGCCCAACCAGGAGGAGGTGGCTATGGAGGCGCTGCAAGGCGACCTCCCGGAACCCGGGCTCAAAGGGGATAAAACCCCAAAGGGCTTTAAGTCCGGCCCTGTGCCGGACTCCGTACCGGAACCTTCAGTGGTTCCGGAGTCCGACAGGCGGCCCCTTCGTAAGAGGGGCAAGACTACGACGCCGGTGACCTCCGTCCAACCGGAGGCACCGGATGATTTGATGGAGGCGCTTAACGGCGCTTCCATCGACGAGGAGCACCGCACTATTATGAGTGCGGTGATCCGAAGTTCGATCCGCCAAGGCGGGCTGGTCAAGCTTGTGCCAGCCTTCTAACAGGCTTTGAGGTATGTATTTAAGATATGTAAAAATATTACCACGTAGACAGTAGCCCCTGATGCTCAGTTTGGTGTTCGGAAAGAAATATCCGAACTGAGGATCTAAAAAGATATACGCAGGAGTCTAACATAAGTATGTCAATATGGGAATGCAGGCTGCGCTGCTAACCTCTGCCGCACTGACTGCGGAGGTTGATGCATTAAAGAAGAGCCTCGAGCGGTCCGAGAACGAGCTCGGACTTGCCAAAAGGCAGCTCGAGGACAAGGAAGGTAAGTAATACCTTATGTGAGTATTTAAAAGATGTGGTTGCAAAAAATGACAGGAATAACGTGAATATTGCAGGGGCCATGAACGAGGTGGCGACCCTGAAGGAAGCGGCGTCCAAGGCCGAACGCAATGCGGCCGCGGAGCGCACCGAGCGAGAGAAGCAGGAGGCGCGGGTGGCGGAGGTGCGACAAGAGCTCCAGGCTCTCGTGGAAAAACACGAGAGTTTGGAGCGTGACTCAAAGACTCGAGAGTCCGAGCTCGCCTCGGCCCTTGAGGGCGCCAAGGCCGCTAAGGCTGAAGCCCAAAAAGCCCTCCAGGAGATTGAGGCGATGAAGATGATAGCGGCGGGTAAGGCATTCTATATGCAAAGCAAGCATGTGAAAGTGAATTATCATTACTTACCCGAATCCGGAGCTCTCCGGGAGCATTCGCAGATCTGCCTTGAGGTGTGGCTGATGCTGCGCATTCGCCGAGCCGAGGAGGGAAGCTCGACGGAGAAGGTGTTCTGGTCTCGGTATCTTTGTGGCGGACACCCGATGCCCTATAGCGACCAGTTGAAGCAGCTGGTCGAGCTCCATAAGGTGGCGAACAGGCCATGAAAGTCCTCATAGTTCGGC
Organism: Aegilops longissima; assembly: GCA_021605205.1. NCBI lineage: Eukaryota > Viridiplantae > Streptophyta > Magnoliopsida > Poales > Poaceae > Aegilops > Aegilops longissima. The sequence goes on from CM038679.1 coordinate 641,837,260, forward strand.
TGTGGCCTAAGGAAGCCATGCACAGGAGCTACTTGGCTGGTGAGGCGGCTGGTGGGCCTTTGTCCATGGGTTGAAGTCATCAAGCGCTCGTCTGCATCGAAGGTGCCGTGAGGGCCCTTGCCCTTGCTAAGGTGCCTTTGGGAAAGATGGGCCGAGAAGCTTGTGATGGACGGACCACCACCGAAGAAGGAGCATCGCAAGCCTGAAATGTATTATGAGGCGTCTGAAGGGTGCCTTCCTTATAGCAGAGGAATGCTCCAAAGATATAATTTTGAGTAGACTCGCATTTGTTATCCTGTCTGACGCTGAAAACTTGTTCATATCGCTAAGCAACACTTTTGAATTTAAAATATTACCTTCATGCGGCCGTTTATTAAATTTGAGAGATGGCGGTCGTGGCTTCAGCCCCCATGCCACGAAAGTCTTTGGGGTGTTCAGGATGAACTTGAGCGCTCTTGTTCCCATTCTTGGGTCCTTCGAGGGAGGCGCTCAACGCAATGAACAAGGCAACCAGACTATAATGCTTGAACACTCTCACTTAGCCATAGAATTCTATAATTTTAAATTTCGATGAAGCCCCTAGTGTTCGGAAGGCCGAGTTCGGGGCGCTATCCACGCCTAGGCCGGACAATGCCGACTCCTCGCTCTAAGCGGCATAAGTCTTTAGGGACTCGAAAACCTCTCGAACAACGACCGGCTCTCGCCCTATCATGACGGTCAGTTTTAGCCTTCTCCACTGAGGTGCTTAACCCAGCTCAACCGGGGCACAATCGCAGTGGTTCTCCCAGTGCTACCTTAGTCGATATAACGGACCGTAAGGTACCAAAACATGGGAGCCGGGCAAACCCAACTATTGACCCAAGACATGATTCGGAGCCGATGCATATAATGCTATAAGTTCGGGGTGCCGCACTTGTGGAAGTGTTCGGACTTACCACACCATGTTATGTGGTCCTTAAGCCCCTGGTGTATTGCCCGTACCAAAGTGTACGGTTGCACAATGTCATAAATGAATATATATATATATATATATATATATATATATATATATATATATATATATATATATATATATATATATATATATATATATATATATATATAGAAAAAAAATTCAATAATAGGCGAAGCTATATATTGTTTATTCAAAAGGGCTGCGAGAAGAGCGAGCGATACAAATAGTCACGATAAGCAAGGTACAGGACTTTTAACATGTCTCCCTCCAGGGTAAGCCAGCGGGATGGTGTGTAAAATAGATATATTGCTCGTAATAGAGACCACTGGACACTCGACGTAGCTTTCGCTTCCCTGGCTGTTGCATCTTGTGTTCGGCAATTCTAATGCGGACGGGCTTCGTGAGCGGAGTCCCTGAAAGTAAAAAGAAAGAAGAAAAGAATGACACAATCGGGAGCCCCAGTGCGGTTGAGCCGCATTCGAGCATGCCGTGGTCGTGCCCTTATGCCCATGGTATTTCCAGGCGTAATTATGTACACGTAGTACTGGTTTCGCAATTCGCGAGGGTGGGGCTTGAGCCGCATTGCTATGCGTGCTCGGGGCGTGCCAGCGGTCTTGTTGTAGGTTACTCGGCGCGCTTTGAGCGGTGTCCGGACGCTTAATAGCCGGACTCGAGAATTGCCTTAAGAGGCTGCTTTGTACTTCCGCCGCGAGGACGCCGTATGCTCCTCCGTCCGAGAGGCGTCGTGTTTCCATTGACCGTAATGACCCTCGAGGACCTGGCATCTTGAGCTTGAGATATCGTGAGTGCGGCACCGCATTGAACTTTGCAAATGCGGTTCGTCCGGCGAGGCGTGATAGCCGTTCTTGAGCAGGACTATGTCAAGATTAACTCCTCGCCGGAAGTTATCCGGGATCCAAGACCACTTCAAGTGTGGCGAGCCTGCATAGTTGGCCTCTACACTGGTATGGCGCTTTAAAGGTCGTCTTTGTGGGTTTAATCCTTGATGGGTCTATGCCCATTTTGTGCGCTGTATCCTGATAAAGCAGGTTCAGGCTGCTGCCGCCGTCCATTAGGACTCTAGTGAGGTGAAATCCGTCAATGATTGGGTCTATAACCAATGCAGCGAATCCGCCATGGCAGATGCTAGTGGGGTGGTCCCTTCGATCAAAAGTGATCGGGCAGGAAGACCATGGGTTGAACTTTGGGGCGACTGGCTCCATCGCATATATGTCCCTTAGTGCCCGCTTCCGCTCCCTTTTGGGTATGTGGGTTGCGTATATCATATTCACCAGACGCACTTATGGGGAAGCCCTTCGTCCTCTATTGTTCGTGGTGGGGCTCCTCCTCGTCATCGCTATGCTGCCCTTTTCATTGTTTTCGCATTTAACTTGCTTGCATGCTTGAACACCCAACAATCCTGTTGGTGTGATTGGCTAACTTTTGGTGTGCCATGTATCCGCACGAGCGATCAGTATTCGGTCCAAATTGGATGGGCCGGAGTATTTCTTTTAAATGGCTTTTTCCGCTGACCGGGTTTAGAGCCTCTGAATCCGGCATTGAGTGCCATATCCTCAGCATTATCGCCGTTAATGCGGTGCTTGTGTTTGTTGCGACGCGACCTGCCATTGCTGTCCTTGGTATCCGAATTACCAGGGCTCTTGGTCATGTTGTTACTACGAGCTAGCCAGCTGTCCTCTACCGCGCAAAAGCGGGTCATGAGTGTTGTGAGGGCTGCCATGGATTTCGGCTTTTCCTGTCCTAGGTGCCGGGCAAGCCACTCGTCGCGGATGTTGTGTTTGAAGGCTGCAAGGGCCTCGGCATCCGGACAATCAACGATTTGATTTTTCTTGGTTAGGAACCGTGTGTAGAATTGTCTGGCCGATTCCTCTGGCTGCTGAATTATGTGGCTTAGGTCATCGGCGTCTGGTGGTCGCACATATGTGCCCTGGAAATTGTCGAGGAATGCGGCTTCCAGGTCTTCCCAACAACCAATTGACTCTACTGGCAAGCTCTTAAGCCAATGCCGTGCTGGTCCTTTAAGCTTGAGTGGGAGGTATTTGATGGCGTGTAGATCATCACCGCGGGCCATGTGGATGTGAAGGAGATAGTCCTCGATCCAAACCGCAGGATCTGTTGTGCCATCATATGATTCAATGTTTATGGGTTTGAAACCCTCAGGGATTTGATGATCCATCACTTCATCTGTGAAGTATAGTGGGTGTGCGGTGCCTCTGTATTGGGCTATATAACGACACAACTCAAATGAGCTTTGTCTACTGTGTTCGGCCCGGCCGGAATTGCTATATCCGGCGTGACGGTTATCTTCACGTGTCGTGGGGCACCCACGCGATCCATAGATCGATCTTGTCCGCCTTGCCTTGTCCTCCAATATATCTCGCAGGTCTGGCGCATTTCCCCGCGCCTTTGTATTTTTTGAGCGGCGCCGGGGTGCGGCTTGAGTTGAGGGCCGAGAGGCCTCTCTGTCGCGGCCACGAGGTGGCCGATCAGCCATATCATGCACTGGTGATGTACGTTTGGGTGCTTCCTCCTCTAATCAGGGTAGCAGCCTGCGTCTTGGGTAGCTCTTGGAGGGCGCTCGAGTTCATACTCTTCGGTCGCGAGGACTTCAGTCCATCTGTAAGCTAGCAAATCTTGGTCAGCTCTAAGCTGTTGCTGCTTTTTCTTGAGGCTGCTTCTGTGGCCATTAGCCTGCGTTTGAAAGCGCTCTTGTTCGACGGGATCCTCGGGCACGCAATTAAATGCGTCGTCGAGGCTTGCCTCATCTTCGGAGGAGGCATGTAATTGTCGTCCTCTACCTCTTTTCTGCCGCTCTCTCATGAGGGCTGGCTTCTCCATCCTCTGCGCTGAATCTTGCTGGAGGGGTTGTCTTCGGCACTTGTCGGGGTGTTATTGTCTCCGTGCGGAATCACCGTTTTCTTTGTGGTGGGATTTAGGCGGCGCCACCGACGCCGGGCGCTTAGGCTGTTTCTTGGAGGGTCATCCTCCGCTGTTCCATCGCCATTCCCATCTTTTGGGATGTCCACCATGTATATGTCGATGGCGAGGTGGCCTTCCGAGTGCCTCGTGGGCGCTGGTTCTTGGTCGTCTCCTGCATCGTCGTCCATACCGTCGATCTCTTGGTCGAAGTCGAGCATGTCGGTTAAATCATCGGCGGTTGGCTCTGAAGTGGGTGGTGGGTGGGTTTTGATTTTCTTCGTCATCCGCATCCTAACCTTCCTGACCATAATCCGGCCAGGGCTCTCCTGATAAAGAGAGAGACTTTAGTGAATTCAAAATGTTGCCAAAGGGCGAGTGCTGAAAGATGTCATGACGATGAATTCCATGATCGGCGCCCAATCGGATTCGATTGGCGGGCGCGAAGGCTCGGAGTCCGGAGAGAGTCCAGCACCTTGGATTCTGAGCCGCAAAAGACAGGGGTAGGTGTACGGCTCAATCGCCAGAGATTGCAGCCCCGGCGGTGTCCAGCCTCCGTCCTCGATCGGTGCGGTCGGCTCCGCGCTAAAGGTCGAAGCGGACTCTGGTGCGGCCTCCAGGACACTGTTCAGCGGCAGAGCTAGATCATGCCCCTCGTGATAGTGCGGCACGCTTGGCTGTGGCTCGAACCCGTCGAAGATCAAGTCTCCGCGGATGTCAGCCGTGTAGTTCAAACTTCCAAATCTGACATGATGGCCAGGGGCGTAGCTTTCAATCTGCTCCAGATGGCCAGCGAATTGGCCCGCGATGCAAAGCCGCCAAATACGAAGATCTGTCCGGGAGAAAAGTCTCACCACAGCGCGTCGTTGTTGATGATCGGAGGAGCCATCGGGCCTAAAGATGATGACACCGAGGAACTCTCAATGAAAGCACCAATGTCGGTGTCAAAACCGGCGGATCTCGGTAGGGGGTCCCGCATGCGTCTAGGCGGATGGTAACAGGAGACAAGGGACACGATGTTTTACCCAGGTTGGGCCCTCTCGATGGAGGTAAAACCCTACTCCTTCTTGATTAATATTGATGATATGGGTAGTACAAGAGTAGATCTACCACGAGATCGAGAGGCTAAACCCTAGAAGCTAGCCTATGGTATGATTGTTGTTAGATCCTCGGACTAAAACCCTTCGGTTTATATAGCGCCGAATAGGGTTAGGGTTACACAGAGTCGGTTACAATGGTAGGAGATCTACATATCCGTATCGCCAAGCTTGCCTTCCACGGCAAGGAAAGTCCCATCCGGACACGGGACGAAGTCTTCAATCTTGTATCTTCATAGTCCAGAGTCCGCCAAAGGCTATAGTCCGCTATCCGGACACCCCCTATCAGGACTCCTCGATCGTCCATATAGCGATGCTAAGTAAAATATACACTGGTCTCTCAAATTACGCGTAACCGCTTGCTTTACTTACAGACCTCGGGCCTTCCGATGGCGAGTAAATTACACTTGTATGTTAATACTGAGTTGAAATAAACCGAGCTCCCAAGCACGGCCTTACCGCTTCATGCCGTCTCAGTTTCTCGAAGGTGCTCATAGGTGTCCGATGATCCTGGCTTCTGAATGAGCAGGGGCTTTGTGTCGAGACCTCCATAGGGCCCATGAGGCCCTCTCCGTTGTTCTTGAGTTGTTGCTTTCGCCGTGGCGCCGAGCATTATTAGCATGGTCAGCGAACATGAGGATTCAGGAGATGACTTTATTTTGGACTGGATGACACTAGGGACCCACTAGGGCCATAGCCGTCGTCATAAGTGCCTCCTTATTATGTACAACTATATTTTTTTGCTTTCTCCTGGTTTCACGACATCACGGTCCCACACCATTGTCAACCTATGTAGTCAATATAAGCGAGAGAATTGCACAAGGTCGGCCGACAATTGGGACCAAGCAGCTCGAGCAGTATTTGTGTTTTTGAGGCATGAGCACTGCAGAGTTTTTCTTGGCGATGATTTCGTTGTTGTTCAGAGGAGAGCAGGGTATTAAGCTAGGCGGGCTGTGGCCCGTCTAGCCCGTGCCAGATATCCAGCCCAGATACTACATTTTCAAGATGAAAATGGCTAGCCCAGCTATCGTCTTTTTGAGGAATACCCAGGCAAGGTCAACTTGTTATTCTCCGCCCCGCTGGGCTGCAAATCTTTCCTAGGAGGGATGCATTAGGCTTAAGACGAAAATGGCTTTAAAAATAATAAATGGATGTAATTATAAAAACTGGGCAGTAACTATAAAAAAATGCACCAAACACGAAATTAGTTTATAAAATATTATTGATGGATTTTGAAAATCTTAAATTTGCATTGTTGCGCGCGCAATGTTTCGTTGGATTTTTACGTAATACAAATTTATATTTAATCTGACTAGAAATTTCGGGATAAAAATATTTCTGATCCCATCAAAATGTGGGAAATTTTATTGAATTCTGTCTTCAACGGTTGGTTGAAATTATTAATCGTTGTCCTAGCTAGAAAATGGGCTGTACTTTTAACAAACTGTAAATGGGCTGTTGTAAATTCCATTACAATTCAAAAATGGGCTGTACATTCTTACAAAACGCAAATGGGCTATAAGTTCTCTGCCACACACTTCCGGGCCTACTAAGTGACGCGTCCCCTAAAAAAAATAAGTTGACGCGTATGCAAGGCTTTGTCAACTTATTATAGTCAACACACGGTTCTAGCAGCAGCGGCCGTTGGATTTCCATCCAACGGATGTCGTGCTTCTTCTTCAATCTCGGATATTATTAGCTTCGGCCGCCCAAAAAATGATTCCACCCCCTGACTTCTGGGGTGCACCGTTTCGGAGGCTGGCCTGTGGGCCTACTAAGTTGGAGCATACCAAGGGCTTTGTCATCTTAGTCAATATAAACGATTCTAGCTCCAGTGACCGTACGATGTCCATCCAACGGCCGTAGTGCTTCTCAACCTCTGGTCTTCTTGGTCCAGCCGCCCAAAAAGGCTGCGGTCGTGCCGCCTGCTCTTGCCTCCGTGGCGGCTGTCTGCCATGAGGCCTCACCGCCCCCATACTACTCCCCGCTGGCCAGGCCATCCCTCCACTCACCCACACTCCCTGTTATTCTCAAGGGCGGCGGCAGCCTCACACCGCAGCCGAACCAGTGAACCCTCGTACTCCACTCCGCGCGGGCTTCCACTGCTGCGTCTTCCCCGGCTCCGCGTCGTCCCCTTCCTAGGCGTCGCCGTCGTCCACCGCCCTGGTGTTCTCGGCGTGGCGTGGTCAACATGGTCAACGACCGACTTCCATCGGAAGAGTACTCTACGTGGAGAGCCTGACAGCTGGGTCCACGGCGGCCGCAAGGAAGTGCCTCCTTATTACGTGCAAAACAATTATTCCTCCACCTGATAGCAGGGACCCACCGGACGGGCCACCTTATTTCACGAAAAAACGTTTCCCCCCTGACTGCTGGGACCCACCGAATGGGCCACCGTATTTCATGAAAAAAAACGCTCCCCCCGCTGTCACCTCAGACCCACCGGAAGTGCCTCTTTATTACGCACAAAAAAATGAATACTCCCCCTGCTAGCTGGGACTCACCTTGGTAGGAAGGTGACTTGTGGGCATACTAAGTTGACGGGGACGGAGGGCTTTGTCAACTTACTCAATATGAACGATTCTAGCTCCAGTGACCGTACGATGTCCATCCAACGGCCGAGTGCTTCTTCAACCTCTGGTCTTCTTGCTCCGGCCGCCCAAAGCGCCGGTCGTGCCGCTTCTCCTCGCCTCCCGTGGCCGGCTGTGCTGCTGCGGAGGCCTCACCGCCCTACTATTCCCACCTTAGGCCAGGCCTGCGGCGGAAGCCTCACACCATAGCCGAGCAGTGAATACTCATACTCCTCTCCGCGTGGGCATTTCTTGCGCGTCTTCACCGCTCCGTCGTCCCTCCCTAGGCCTCGCCGTCGTCCACCGCCCTGGTGCTCTCGGCGCGGCGTGGTCAACGTGGTCGAGGAACGACTTCCATTGGACGTGGAATGTACGTCGAGAGGCTGACAGCTGGGTCCACGGCCGTAGTAAGGAAGTGCCTCCTTATTACGCGGAAAATAATGATTCCTCCACCTGACAGCAGGGACCCACCGGACGGGCCACCGTATTTCGCAAAAAAAAAACGTTTCCCTCCTGATTGCTGGGACCAACCAGCTACACCTTCGCACGCAAGGAAGTGCGTCCGGGCAAAAAAAAACCCAAAACGATTCGCCCCCCCTGACTGCTGGGACCCACCAGCTACATCTTCGCAGGCAAGGAAGTGCCTGACAGTCGGGACCCACCTGGTTGAAGCGTACGTAGCATTGTCATTCTGGTCGCGAAAGTGTACGTACATACTGGTCGATGTAGAGACACGCACATGTCGTAGTAGAGGCGCGCACGTGTCGTAGTAGAGGCGCGCACGTAGCATGTACATGTACGTACAGCGGCCAGGGTGCAAGAAAGAAAATACGGCCACATATGTGTACATACGGGCGGGGTCTCGAACGCCTACTCGCGCATACGTACGGCGAGGGCTCGTGTACATGGCTGGGTCCGAACGGAGAACAGCGTCGTCGTCGTGTTCATGGGGAGCCAACCGGCTGGGTCGGAACGGAATGCGTGGTCGTGTTCATCGGGAGTGCTTGGATGGAACAGGCGATGGAAATGAGGCCTGGCATACCGCCCAACGGGGGAAACAAACCTCCTACGTTCGGAACGGGGTCCTGTTGATCGGGAGGGGTGTGGCGTACCGCAAAGCGGAGAAGCGGACGTCCCTACGGTCGGCGGGGTCTGTTGATCGGGAGGGTGTGGCGTGCCGCAAAAGCGGATTTAAGCGGACTTGTGTTGGGAGCGCCACGGTCGAAGCGGGTCCTGTTCGCCGGGAGGGTGTGGCGTGCCAAAAGCGGACGAAACGGACTTGTGTTGGCGCCACGGTGAAACGGGGTCCTGTTCATTGGGAGGGTGTGGCGTACCACAAGCAGGACTCCACGGATCTTGTTAATCTCCACAGTCGACCTCCTCCAGCCTCCACGGGCTCCTGTTCATCCAGCCTCCACCGCGCGCTACTCCACCGGCTACTGTTCAACCACCCCTCCACCGTCTACTGTTCATCCAGCCCTCCACCGTCTACTGTTCATCCAGCCCTCCACTCCACGGGTCTGTTCAACCACCCCCACGGCCACCCCTCCACCGTCTCTGTTCATCCAGCCCTCCACACCACGGGTCCTGTTCATCCAGAGGCAACGCCACCGCTCCATATTCATCAAACCCCCGCAATGCTCACTTTGTTCATCCAATTGATCGGCTTGATTAGCAGCGAGAGCGAAGAATCGCTCCATCGGGTTCATTTAACGATCATCGATCAATCGCTTTCGGGTTCGATAATCCGTAGCCTGCAAAGTCAATCGCTTCGGGTTTAGTTAGAGCCCAACGCATCGCTCGGGTTCAGTTAGAGCCAACGCCTCGCACACACGCGCGTATGTGTACGAGAGAAACGCGCATCGCTCGGCCCCCGACCTCCCACCGTAACCGGCAACTCCCCGAAATTCTCCCCCTCGCTTCTACCATAGTTTTTTCCGTCATGGACGGCCCAAAGAATGTCATGCAGCTGCGTCTCCGGCCCGCCCAGGATGAAAAGCCCATTTTCTGTCATGATTTTTTGTCATAGAAGTAGGAGCCCACCACATCTATGATGATACCGGGTTTTGTCATAATTATCGTCATAGAAGTGTCATATGTATGACATGATTTTTTTTGTTCGGCCCAAAATGTCATGGATGTGTCTTTTTTTGTAGTGACCATCAAGTACTTCAAGGTTCAATGGAGCACCACTCAGAAGCAGAGGCAGTATGGGGACGTGAAGACTACCTCAGATCCAAGTTTCCGTACTCCTTTCCACGCCTAGTTTGGGAATCTCGGGGACGAGATTCTTGTAAGGGGGGTAGGCCTTTCACACCCTGATTTTCATGCCACTACACTTAAGCTAACAACCATGATAAAATGTGGTTTGACAAAAAACTTTTGAGTGCTTTGGACTCTACTTGATTGATTTTTGTATGCTGTTTGCAAGTGCTCCAAAAATCAAATAAATCCTCCAACTCATATACTTCATCTCCTTGCTCCAAACTCTTGATCCAATGATCATGCCATGTGTAAAGTACATTGCAGGATTTTCTTACAAAAATAATTTGGCCAAAAAGTATTTTCTAAATTTAGTTTTCCAATCCCCTTGAATTGAGGTTTGCACTGCAAGTACTTGATTTTGGGTGTGAAAAGTCTTTCAAAGAGTATGTTTGACTCCTATTAGGTATAAGACTCCCATAAACCACAAAAATATAATTTTAAAAGTTATTCTGCTATTTTATTTAAAGGCTTTTTCTTTAGGCCAGAAATGGTGTTTAATAGGTTAAAATTATTTTAATGCTTTAAAAATATTTGTGAAAATTTAGGGAAACTCAGTGGACATATATTGTCCACATATAAGGTTTTCAACACATGGTCATGTTCAAAATATTGGTCAAATCCCTCAAAAACCCTTCCTGGATATTTCAAGCTTTTGAAATAATTACAAAGGAAATGTTCTTTAAAAATTCCAAGAAAAATCTAGTATGTCACCTATGACATGTTTGATGATCTTGCCAAGTCTCATGTCATGGAGAATAGTATAACCCCATAAAACCCTCTCAAAACCATTTCCGCCCTTTTTCAAATTTGACAACTCTACATTGGCAACTTTCTCCTTTTGATCTCAACTTTTGTGGACATGTCCAGAACCTCAAATGATGACACTACACCAAGTGGTGCATCAAGGAGAATAGATTTGCATGACTAAATCTTGGCAAGTCCATTTTTGTTGATTTCTAGGGTTTACAAAAGTTGCATTGGAAACTTTGCCCAAATGGACTCAATATTGGTGGAACTTCTTATTTTCTCATGCCATTTGACCCTGTCAAGCGTTACGACAAGAGGAGTTCATCTTCTTGCCCAAATCAACAACAAACACCTTCTGCCATTTTTCTAAAAACACCACTTTAACCACTTCCACTAATCTCCATGAGTTCTACTTTTTACCACAACCCCTCCTAGTCCCCCTCTACCAATGGTATGCTTCCCTGCCCGAGAGGCAATGATGAAGGAGGGTAGGGATTACCTTTTCTTCTCTGGACAACAGCTTTGTCTCTCTCTCTCTCTCTCTCTCTCTCTCTCTCTCTCTCTCTCTCTCTCTCTCTCTCTCAACCCCTCTCTCTCCCCTCAGCTTTTTAGGGCATCCAAGGCTCCCCACTGCCTTTTCCCACACCTCCTTCACCCGCCAGACACAAGTGGACGCGCGGGTGTGCGCAAAAGCCGCGGATGCCGACCATTTGGGCGCTCTGGAGCGTGCTACAATGCGCTCCCACACTGTAGCCTCCCCCTACCAAGCACCTCCAGCCACCTCGGGCCTCCCCAGTGTGCCTGACGAGGTGCCTCATCATCTGCGACATGCTAAAACCCTGTCCCCCTCCTCCTTCTCCCTCCTACTGCCTCTGCTCGCACGCGCGCCGGCCGCCGGAGAGCTCCAATGAGCGGCCTCACACGCACGGCACCTCTGGCCCTCCCCCGCTCTCTCTTCCTTTTCCTGGCCGTAGAGCACGCCCACAAGGACGCCAGACACGCTCAAGTGAGCCTCTGTGGCCTCCAGCGATGGCTACGGCCTCGCCAGTGCACGGTCCCACGGTGCACCTCGCCCCCTTCTATTTAAGGCCACCCCCGATCCTCCTCTCTACTCCTTTGGCTCTGTCTCCCTCCCGTGCACCCCCCGGACCAACCCTCTCTCTCTCTCTCTCTCTCTCTCTCTCTCGTGCCCTCCATCCTCCTCCTAGGCCGGAGCCGAGCCGCCGACTGCTGCTTAAATTCACAGGCCTCAGCCCCTCTCTCTTCCCCCTGGATAGCCCCGCACCCTCTTGTCACCACCACAAGCCCTTACCTCGCCGCCGTTCATCCGTAGGAGCGCCGTGCGCTCGAAGCCAAAGATGGCCGACAACCTCTTCCATGGTCGTCCAGGCCGTCGCTGCTACGACCATCCTAGGCAAGTGAGCCATACACCGATGGATGCGGCTCGTCCTCCTGAGAACACCGGTGGGCGGAGCGTCGCCGGAGACGCTCTATAGCCCCAACAATCGCCATCGGGAGCCGCTTCTCCCCGTGGCCAGAGTGCGTGCGGGCGGTTGTAGGCGACCTGCCGCTGGGCCCCGCGCGTCAGCGACCCAGTGGGCGGGCCCCGCACCGTTTAAGTGGAGACGGGCTCCGCTCGATGCCGCCTTCGCTCGGGGAAGGCGTATTACCCCGAGTACGCCTCCTGCGTCGACATCATGTGCAACCGAGCAGCTGGGCCAGGCCCAGTGCGCCGCCCTGCTAAGTCTCGCCCAGTGCACGCTGTTTCCGCCCAGATCCAGCCCGTTTGGGTAAAAACATTTCCCTTTTTCTTTTCTGTATAATTTGTAAAATCCATAAATAATTCAAATTAACTTCAAACTTGATGATTCAAATTTCTAGCAGTTTCTAAATTCATGCCCTATCACATGGTGCTATTTGCACATTTTTCAGAAATATTTCTTTCACAAATAATTAACAAATCCCAATTTTCCAATTTTGTCACAAACTTTAGAAAATCAGAATTGGCTCAAATTTGATCCAAATGCCATGGTTCAAATTCCTAGATGATTCTAAGTTCATAACTTAGTTTATGAACATTTTTCTTAATACTTTTTATGCCACACAAAACAATGAGCCATATCTTCATATTTGTCAACTTTGCACATTCATAGGAAAATCATTTAAACTCGAAATCCAATGAAACCAACTCCTAGATGCTTCTAAAATCATTGTTTATTCAATGGGTGCCTTTTCTCATTTTTCAAAATAATATTTCTGTACACTTCTTGCAAATCCACAAATCCCTTGATTCCATCATATTGAAATGTTCAGAAATATCCACTAATCCAATTCCAATGAAACCACTTTGGTCATTTTTCATACGACCAGAGGTATCATAGAAAATTCCAATTCACATTTTGGAGCACTTTTATTTTTGCCTTGTTGTGTTGCTTATCGTGATTGTTTCCGATGTTAGTTGGCGAAGTAGACAGAGTACTTGGAGAAGGACCAGAAGATTTCAAGACTCTGATGAACCAGGCAATCAACCCTTTGACCATGATGAACCCTTTTAATCATAATAGCATTTATTTCCGTCATTGTTGAATGCATGGCAACCTTGCTAGGCTGCCTTCGTTGCATACCCCGTTGACACATGCATTATTCATGACTCTATCCTTGTGTAGAGTTGTGTTGGTGGGTTGTGGAACCATGATATAGTAGTTTGCTATGCAAAATGGGTCAGGGTTATGCATGAATAGAAACAAGTGTGGTTTGACATACTTGCAAATAGCACCAGTGGGTGCCACTAATGCCCCTGGGAGATGATGACGAATTAGGTCACTACTTGGTGGAGAGGTGGTGTACTGAGGCTTGATGAAAGTGTTGTTTACAGAGACGGATTAGATTTAAGATTTGTTGACCGTCCCAACCCTACATGCGCAACCACTCTACCATTATATGGGAAAGGGCATTATTGATTACCTAGTTCGTGCTAACACGGATGCCCGCATATCTAGTGACGTGAGTGATTTGTGGTCACTCTCGGGATGGGGTCGTGCCAGGTAGGGCGGCCATGACTATTTTTATAGGGCACCGAACACACCTTTGGTACCTCGTGCTTGTGATATGTGATGAATATGGGAGCGTGGCTCCACAAAAAGAATTTATGTCGTGACATATTGGGCATGGGGGCTACTATCAATCGAGTGGACTCCTTGTTAGTCACGGCTAGGGAAAGGTAGTGATCGGGTGCTTACCCCGGGTACTTGAGGTACCGCGGGTCGTGGATGACATGGAAGTTCCCCGGATCTTGTGGGTGAAGTGTGCAACCTCTGTAGAGTGTCAAACTATTCGAATAGCCGTGTCCGTGGTCAAGGACAGTTGGGTGCTGCTGCTTAGACTATGTCCATATGTTTCTGAGCAACAACAAAATTGGTGATATTGATGATGTGACTCGTGAGAAAGTCACGATGAGCTTGAGCATGAGTTGTTCATAACTCTTTCTCGATGTTGATGTCTGTAACCTCCTGATACTTGTTGCAGACGCACTCATGTCATTTATAAATGTTGATAATACTTGCATGAGAAAAACTAGCTTTCCGCAAAAATGCCAATTCAGCAGTAGAGCCTTACATAATTATTTTGTTATCACTCTTGGGTTGCGTGCGAGTACATTCAAACGTACTCACCGGCTTGTCCCTGGCTATTTACCTGGCCAGGCTTGAAAGAGCAGGTATACGAAGAAGAGTTCTTGGTGATGATCGTGCGAGCTAGGATGCTTCCCAGTCAGAATGTCTGTAGGGTTAAGGCAGATGGCATGGGTCCAAGTTATCGATGAAGCTTTCCGCTGCGATGTTATACTCAAGACTTGACCATAACGGTCATAATTTATGTAAGATGGTATGTATGGATGTAAGAATCTTGTTATTCAGCTTCTGTGTGTTCAGTGAGCATTGATCTCTGGATCACTGTACACGTGCAATCGGTGATCACGACTTATGAGTCGGGGTCCCGACACATCGGCGGCCTTGGAGTTGCGTTGTAGCAGGGAGACTGCCGAATCCCTCTCTGGAACTCACCGCCCTTGGAGTGAGCCTTTTTCTTGTACCTGTGGTGGGAGTGAGATTCGAGGGGATTTCTCTTCTATTTTTGGTCGTGAGGGAAGGAGGGCCAAATTTCCGTCTAGTGTGTTATCGTATCCAATGGTTGAACGCGACCAACGAGCCCACCATTTCTAGAAGAAATCAGTCGGCTGATTTGTAGTAGCCACTTAGAAGGTTCTAGCCTCATACAGTGTGAGAAAGAGAGTCCTTAGAGAAGCTCTAGCAGATGCCACAAAATCTCGCTGACCCGCATAAATCTGGTAGTTTTAGCCTTTTTTTGCCCGAAAAGAAATGGTATATGTAGCTCACACCGTAAATCTTTTACAAGCGATATTGCCCCCTCCATCGCTATATCTACGGTACGAATCGCGTTTTAGGGTTCGCTTGCACAATATCGTCCGCCCCCTCCGCCACAATCCTTGTCCCTCCATCATTTTATTTGCTCTCTCCTACGAGCGATTCCTCGCGGTCCCGTCCATTTCTCGCCAATCCATGACGGGAGGAGCATGTGGGTGTGGGGGAACAGGCGGCTAATCGCCGCGCAAGCGCCCCTGCTACGACACTCCAGCCATCCCACCATCGAGATGTGGCACTCGTAGCAGGCGCGCGAACGCGGTGGGCTTTCCCACAACGACGGCTAGGGTGCATGGGCTCACTTCTTTGAGCTCAGTGATGCTCTTTGGCCACACACCAAGAGGTTCCATGAGGCGGAGGAGGAGGTCCTCGCCGCCCAATGCGTGGTGGCGGCCGGAGAAGAAGGCGCCAACGAGCGTCTCACCATCACCAAGGAAGAGCAGGCCTATGCCAATGCTCCCTGAGGTCGGCGGAGGAGTCCTACGTCAGCGTCAAGGCATTCGCTGCCATCGCCGCTAGATATATGTTTTAGTTATGTATGATGAACTCCGGTGTGTTGTAGCAGGAACTATGCTTTATCCAAGTTTC
Source organism: Aegilops longissima (assembly GCA_021605205.1). NCBI lineage: Eukaryota > Viridiplantae > Streptophyta > Magnoliopsida > Poales > Poaceae > Aegilops > Aegilops longissima. The sequence goes on from CM038679.1 coordinate 641,852,858, forward strand.
ACTACGCTTTTGCGTGTTCTATTCTGCGGCGGGGCATAACTCCCCTCAAATTCATTTTAGGGCGAACCATAGAACAATTTTATGGGACATAAATATACATCATCTGCTATAGTTTCTCCAAGGGCATCTTCAACACGAACCGTCAAACCTCCCGTATCCGTCCGGACCGAGCTGTACAGATCCGGCAAGCCATCCACCGCGTCCAGCATCAGTCTGTGGAGGGGTCCAGACTTCTATTTTCTCGCAAACCAGGGGGCTTTACGGGAGTCCAGGCACCAACCACATAGGATTCCGACACCACAGCTGATACGTCCATTTTGCATCATGTTTTCCTACTATTATTTATAGTGTTTTTATGCATTATACCACTTTGTGGAGTAATTCTAATGCCTTTTCTATCATAATATGCAAGGTTTACACAAAGAGGGAGAATACCGGCAGCTGAAATTCTGGACCTGAAAAAACTAGTCAGAGATACCTATTCCGCACATCTCCAAATGAGCTGAAATTTTGCGGAGATTTATTTTGGAACTTACAAAAATTACTAGAGAAAACAAATATCGGAGGAGGCCACCATGTGCCCATTAGGCAACAGGGCGCACCTACCCCCAAGGCATGCCCTGGTGGGTACTGGGCTTCTTGGCCCACCTCCGGTGCCCATGTTCTGGTACATACACTGGTACGCGTCCGTGCTATGCAAACGATTTTTAACCCCTTCCCGCGACGGTGTTCGGAACCGTCGCCAAGTGAGTGACTGCGATAGGGGGGGGGGGTCCTTCCCACACGACCCAGAACCCGCCAGGGATATGCCCTCCTGGCACAGACACTCAGCAAAATGAGGCGTGTGCGACCGGCGAGCGCTCAAATACGGTTATATGTACAGTAGTGCTAAAAAAATACAGTTATACAGGCGAAATCGTGCTCGGTCGTAAGTACATCCAACATAGTCAACCCTCGCTAAACGTTTTCGTTCATATGTACATCCCACACAGTTAATCCAAGAAGTACCAAACGTTTGCGATGCGCACAACATCACAAACAATCTATAGTTTTGAAGCTTGTGTGATAAGGTGACTATCGCAAACATTTAATAAGAAAGAATTGTGTGTGATGCTGTTGTTAATCGCACACGTTTTTCCTTGGCTGATCGTGTGTGCAGTGGAGATTGATCGCACACGTGTTTTCTTGGCTGATCGTGTGTGCGGTGGAGATTGATCGCACACGTAGCGGATCCTAGAAACGTATCTGATCTCCATGTCTATCATAGACGTTTCGCTTTTGCAAACCATGTGCAATGTAATCCCTAATTAATCCCCAATTTAAAAATCACATGTTTTGAATTTTAAAGTAGGGAATCAATTATTTCATATCCAACCATGTTTATTACAAATATAGGTTCAACCACGAATGCATAATTCGATGCACAGGTACATATACTAATGAACTACAGAAGCACCAAGTATGATGAACCACTGTTGTACTAAAGACTGTAAAGAGAGAGACGAAAGACATTCTGGTTGCTGGAGAAGCTGAACCAGAATGCCCATATTGTGCCCTCCTCCATGCGTAATGCACACACGACTCTAGGCCAACCCCTTGTGATGGCTGCCCATCCATCCTTCACTGTCTTCATTACGACTTCTCGATGCTCATTGTAGTCTGGATGAAATACTTTAACCTTCATTGCCTGTCCACCAATCATGTACTTTGCAAGGTAATCTTGAGTGAACTGCTTTGGAAACCACTGCGAATGAAAAAGATTCAGACATTGTTGTCTAACAACTCATTACGGGCAGTAAAAAGAGAAGGCTGCAGAGTTTGTCTTACCATCCTACAACTCAATGTTGTGTTGGATAGAGCATAAACAAATAGTTTGCTTCCCACCATTTGTATCTTTTTGCTAATAATCCTTATCAGTTTCCTCACTTGATGCTTGTTCATGATTATCTTATTGCTTGCCAAGGGCATATGTACCTACAAGCAACAAGTCAATATTAGAAGCTAACAAGTGTCCATGCCTGGATCTATATGCACTACATTATGGAACGACGAGGGAGTACAAGACGAGGGATGAAGCTAACCTCGGCGGAAAATGGTGGCCACTCCCGTTGTTGTCCTGCATAAGTAGTGCAAAGGCATGATGAGTACGTCAACCTTAACATCAAACAAATATAGCAAAGGTAAACAATATCATCTCCAAATGATAGCTTGAATGTGTTGGTTTCAGCATGCTGTTAAAGCATATATAAAATGGAAGGCAATGTTACCGACAACAGGCTTACCAACCATCAAATATTGCAATTCAAACTAGTATTGCTGAAAATGAATAGAATGTAGGTAATGCTTAAACATCACTGGATAAATGTGTAAAACTGAAATAAAGGGCATGTGTTAACTACACCATGCATAACTGGAACCAAATATAGCCGTACAAACTGGTATTGATGCAGTTGAGCGGCACAATTCCGACTTGCACATAATGAATAACACATTGTGAATGACTGAAATAAACAAGGCATAAATGATCAGTATAACAACCAAATATAGCCATAGAAAACTGGACAAAGTCTCATTGCAACCAACCTAACAAGCAAATACAGATAAACAAGGCATATGCTTGAAAACTGGACAAATGCTCACTGCAACCAACCTAACAAGCAAATACAGATAAACAAGGCATCTGCTTGAAAACTGGACAAATGCTAAAAAAGCAACCTAACAACCAAATACAAATAAACAAGGCATCTGCTTCATAACTGGACAAATGCTCACTTCAACCAAAATAAGAACCAAATACATATAAACAAGGCATCGGCTCGATAGCTGGAAAAAATGCTCACTGCAACCAACCTAACAACCAAACACAGATAAACAAGGCATCTACTCACTATAAACAACCAAATATAGCCATTCGTGAAACTGAAGTGGACAATTCATACTTAAACATCACATAGCCCTATTGAACAATACATTTTTGCATAACTAAAATAATTAAACACGACACAGTTATAGCACCGCACGACAAATGCTACAACAACAAAGGGTACGGGTTGGCAAGCTAGAAAAGGTAAGATTTGTTGATAGGATGTTGCCTCACATTTCATGGACGGGATCCTTCCAGTTGGAAGAGCACAGACCCATGGTGCGCTCTCTAATGTCACAGATGGGTTGTTTCACCTTGGAAGAACCATTGTGAGTGCCCTCCTCATGGTCGTGGTTGATGAGACCTGACTTGGCAATTGAGGATTGCAAGCCGCCGCCCTAGAACGTGTCCTTTAGAAATGACAAAATGGGCTCGATGGCGTATAAGGATCGCAAATCCTTGACCGCTTGGCGGAGGAGATCAGCGGCAGGGCCGTCGAAGAGAACGACATCAGTTGAACAAGAGGGGTTGGGGATGGACCACATAACCTGTGACATGGCCTGCGTGAAGCTGTCGCTGTCGACGAGCTTGATGTTGTAGCTAGCTTTCCCGAGATATAGTAATACGCAAGCCTGCTGACATGAAGCCTTCGACATGGCAACATAGTCAATGTCTTCGCTGGCTTCCGCGGCGACATGTTGCTCCACGATCGACAGGTCGGGGCGAACGGCGGCCACCTCGCCAACGTCCGTCGGAGAGGCCATGATAAACCACTTCTTGGCCGAATGCTCGTCGGGCTCCCCGCGATACGTGGTCGAGCTTAGGCTGCGACATTCTGGAGCAGGGGATGTGGATCTGGTGGGGAGGGACACCGCATGCCTCATCTAAAAACTCAGGGGAATGGGGCGATGGTATGGGAATCACTGGGTAACCAGAACTTTATTATCTAAGCTAGGAGGAACGGGCAGACCGTCATGGGTTGGTGGCGGTGGCATGAGCTAGGAGGGGGAGAGGGGTGGAGGGACTTTGGGGGGGGGGGTGGTGGTGGTGTTTGAGGATACACCACAACTACTGGAAATTTTAGTAATGATGGGTGGAGATGGTGGTGGACGAGGGAGGGCGACGGTTCAAATGCCTCGGCTACTGTAATTTTACTATAAGGTCAGTTCTTGAGGAGTGTGGGCGATGGTTGAAGTACGGCGGCTACTAAAATTTGGGTAAAGAAATTGATGCGGGGCGGGAGTGCCCAAGATCGTGCACGGTCCAATAAGAATATGCGTGTATGATAATAAGGAAAAGTGGCAGAACCGCTGATTTTTGCAATGCTCAAGGCGGGTAGTTTGTTTTTATATATCTATTTAGCTAGTCTATCGCACACAGTTCGTCCTAATTTCTAAATAAACTTACGCGCCTTTAGCTTGCGCAGTCATGGTGATTTTACAGCGCACTTGCATCGCACACAGTTAAGCCAGTATCTCCACCATTTGCTCGCGCTTGCGCAGTCGTGGTGATTTTACAGCGCACTTGCATCGCACACGGTTAAGCCAGTACCTGCACCATTTTTGCTCGTGCTTGCGCAGTCGTGGTGATTTTACATCACACTTGCATCGCACAGGTTAAGCCAGTACCTGCACCATTTTGCTCGCGCTTGCGCAGTCGTGGTGATTTTACAGCAAAAAAAAACCTATAAAAACATAGTCTACAAATTAGCAAAACAAGGATGATACCAAGGTTTATATAATATGCAACTTCCCACCGGGTCACCCATCCTTGGACTACTCCAGACCGAGCATGCTTAACTTCTGCGTTCTATTCGACTAGGCTAGCGGATGGGAAAGAACACCTTGCTGATAGGAATTGCCTCCTTGCCTTTAAGGCGTTTCACGTTGGTCACCCTATGAGACCTACTCCCTTCTATCACGCACATTTGTTCTTTTAGAAAATGTATACGATATTTACATGGCTGGTGTGTCACCGCCTAGCCTTCAATGAGCACTGACACTGATAGCGGGAAACCGATGGGAGAAGAGGTGGGAAACTGATGAGAGGAGTGGAAGGAAACGGTAGCCTGTTTAGAAAACGTACAAGAGAAGGAAGCGCGAGCTAGCACGATGCATGTGCACAGTGCTTACCCATGTACTGCATGTGTCGTCGAAAGGGCTGAGGGTTGGCGTTCGATCTGGGAGCATCCAATGGTGCAGACGTATGATCCATGGGGTTTGGGTTCTGGCCAAACAGAACACACAACTCAGATTGCCCATTCAGCAGGGGGAGGGAGCCATGCAGACATGACCGAGACGTTCTCCGGTCAATAACCAACAGCGGGATCTGGATACCCATGTTGGCTCCCACATGTTCCACGATGATCTCATCGAATGAACCACGATGTCAAGGACTCAATCAATCCCGTATACAATTCCCTTTGTCTAGCGGTATTGTACTTGCCCGAGATTCGATCGTCGGTATCCCGATACCTTGTTCAATCTCGTTACCGGCTAGTCTCTTTACTCGTTCTGTAACACATCATCCCGTGATCAACCCCTTGGTCACATTGTGCACATTATGATGATGTCCTACCGAGTGGGCCCAGAGATACCTCTCCGTTTACGGAGTGACAAATCCAGTCTCGATTCGTGCCAACCCAATGCAGACACTTCGGAGATACCTGTAGTGCATCTTTATAGCCACCCGATTCGTTGTGACGTTTGGTACACCCAAAGCATTCCTATGGTATCCGGGAGTTGCACAATCTCATGGTATAAGGAAATGATACTTGACATTAGAAAAGCTTTAGCATCTAACTACACGATCTTTGTGCTAGGCTTAGGATTGGGTCTTGTCCATCACATCATTCTGCTAATGATGTGATCCTGTTATCAACGACATCCAATGTCCAGGTCAGGAAACTGTAACCATCTATTGATCAACGAGCTAGTCAACTAGAGGCTTACTAGGGACATGGTGTTGTTTATGTACCCACACATGTATCTGAGTTTCCTATCAATACAATTATAGTATGGATAATAAACGATTATCATGAACAAGGAAATATAATAATAACTAATTTTTATTGCCTCTAGGGCATATTTCCAACATCCGGACCCCTCCCCGAGACCACGCCGGATCCCGTGTTAACCAGGATGCTGGAGGTTGCGCCTTTGGAAGAAGGCGAAGGGGGGAACAAGGAAGCTACCGTCTCCTTGAAGGAGGCTATCAGGAAAGGAGGAATCGAGAATCCCTCCATCCAGGGAAAGAAGAGGACCGCCTCTGAAGACCCGGAGACCATGGTCTCAAAGCGGGGGTAGAAATCTTCGTCAGAGGGTCCTGCGCCTGGAGGTGCCTCGGCCGCACTGTGCCCTCAAGGTGATCAGCCCTCCAGCGAGCCATAAGTAGAGAGGGGAGTTTTAAAATAAGAGACATCCCTATTCTATTCCTGAGAAAGATAACTGAATTTTTACCTTGTAGTTCGGATCTCAACCCTTCTCAGCAGAGCTCATCTTCAGCGGATCTTCGCCCGGAGATGATGGAGAGCGGAACGCCTCCCCCTGCCGTACCGCCTTGCAAGGGGTGCAACCCTAAGGTGTCGTCACGGAGGGTTTCTCCGAATCTGGCAGGGCCGGAAAGCAGCCGTATGGCTCCCCAAAGCCCTCCGTGTCCGGCCTTCGAAAAAGGCCGTCGGACGGGTCCGCCACCGTCCGGTGCACGGTCGAAGGAGCTGAAGGATCTTCTCGGGCGATCAACTATCTCAGAAGAACGCCGTGCATTGATGGGCACGGTAATTGAAAGGATTTCATCCGCGGAGAGCGGGTTGCACGAGGCCGTCAGGAGTTCTTGACAGGTTTTGAGTACTGTGAAATGATGTACCTTTTGACAGTTCCGCATTTAAAAGATGTGCCCTGTATAGATAGTAGCCCCTGAGACTCGGTGCATTGTCGAAAATGACAGCGCGCCGAGGATCATAATCCCAGGTATAACATGTCGCTCTTTCTATGTAGGTGGCGAAGTGTCGGTGGCTAGCTGGGTGATGAATTTGCCAAGCTAAGCGGCAACAGCGTGGCGGATGCGACATCGCGCTTGTCAACAAGCGGCAGCGAGTCACAAGGTATCCAATTTCTCCGCGGACACCTGGTAAGGGGGCTTGATGCCCGTGCCTTACAACATGTATGCTTGATACGGATGGTGCCGCTGCCATGGAGAACCTTCGGGCGGAACTCGCCCGAGCCAAGGAGCAGGCCAAAAAAAGTTTTGCGGCTGCCTTAAAGGCGGCCGAAGAGCTGAAGGCCGAACATGCTGCTCACTACCGAAGCAGGAAGGAAATGGCCGAGATGGCTGTGAAGTGGAAGGATGCTGCCGACCGCTGCAAGCTTCTTGAAAAAGAAGATCGGGCGGAACAAAAGGACCTGGAAAAGGCCACTACCGATGCCAAGGATGCTCGCTCTGCAATGAGAGCCATGAAGCAGGAGCTACGTCAGGCCGGAGATATCGCGGCTCGAAAGCCCTTTATGCTGCGGATGAAGTTCGGGGATCCTAAGTATGCTCAGCTGGACCGGCTGTGGAGTGCGGCGGATACTTATCTGGACTTGGCGGCAAGTGTCGCGGACGCGGCCGAACACTTCCGAGATCAACAGGATCATGAAGTGGAAAAGCTTTTTTGGTCGAAGTTCCACCATCCAGAGCGCCCACTTCCATTATCCGAACGTTTGGCTGAATGGGCGGAGCTGAATAGGTTATCCGAACTCACCATGAAGGATGTCGTGAGTCATCTGTGGCTGGAAAGGCCCGAGCCGAAGAGTTATTTTGGTTTGGTGCAACAGTTCCTTGGTGCGGTGTCGCATATCAATGCAATGAAGAGGTCAACATACATAGAGGGTGCGCGGATGGCTCTTGCCCGTGTCAAGACATACTGGGTGGAGATGGAAGCCACCGACGTTGCATCCCAAGATTCGTACGGGAGCTGAGTACCTGCCGAGCACTATTTTCAGGAAGTTCTGCAGGGCGCTCGTTTAATAGAGACGCAGTGCTCGAAGGATATCATGTTCGAATAACATGTATGATTGTAAAACAATATTTCGATGGAATATAAAAGCTTTTTATACTTGTGCCTGCAAGAATTAAAATACCTCATGTGCGGCCGTTAATGTATATGTATATAACTTTGAAAGATGGCGGTCTTGACATTACGCATAGAATGCGGGGTGTTCGCAGGCGCATTTTCACATGATCCAACGTCTTGGTCCTATAAAGGAGGTGATAGCGAGCGAACTAGGCAACGGACTATAATGCTTTATCACTTTCACTTAGCCATAGGAGTTTGACGGTGGGGCTACTATATAGCCCTAGGGGCACCTTCGCCGAATCGGGCGCGTGTGTGCCCTGACCGAAAGCGGCCCTTCATTAATGCGGAGGAATCCTAAAGATTACGGTGAGTCATCAGTGGTTGACCAGTCTCACGCTATATCATGATCAGTTTTCGGCTTTCTCTCTTTGAGGTGCTCTTTGGCGACAGGCACTGTCGCAGAGTTCTCTTGGTCCCGCCTTAGCCGATAGAGCGGGCGTAAGGCAGCAAAACACAGGAGCCGGGCAAACCCAACATTTGACCAAATACATGATTCGGAGCTGATGCATATAAGGCCAAACTCGCGACGCCGAATACTTCCTAAGGTGTTCGGTCTTTATGAGAACAGGCTGAACAATGCCCTTACTAATAAGCCCACAATTGTCCAGATGCAGCGCATAAAAATCTGGCGTGGCCGATGCCAAGACGCCAGCCTCCACCTCGGTTATAGCAAGAAACCGGGGGATGTGTAACAACAAGAGACAGTAAAAAAAGGTTTACGCAGGGTCTTAATCTAAAAAGAATCCTTGGAATGGGTCCCTACTGCACGTCTGCGACTGTGTCTCCATTGTGCCGTATCCTGGACGGGTGTAGCACGGTGTTCATCTGTAAAAGAGAGCAACTTAGTTGAAAAAGATCATGCCAAAATGTATGTTATACTAAATAAACAAAGTACAATTAAAAAATGAATAAAATTGAGCTTTATTGTCTCTTGTTGTACATGCGCAGAGACCCTTGAACGGGGGTATGCGGATAGTAAGCCCTTACGCCGGACTCGTCTAGCCGTGTCCGGGGTCTTTACAACCTGTTTAGGTGCTTTGCTTAGTGAAGCCTGTTTAGTGTGTGGCTGTTAATGCAGCCGCACAATCTTCCGTGCTCGAGGAACACTCGATATTTCCCTTTAATGAGATGATGCCTCGTGGACCGGGCATTTTAAGTTTAAGGGATGCATAATGCGGTATTGCGTTAAAGCGGTAGCTTCACGTCGATGAGTGCTTGATAGCTACTTGTAAATGGGGCGATGTGGAAGGTTAGCTTTTCACAGCGGAAGTTGTCGGTGAGCCGAACATAACTTCTAGCAGGAGAGAGCCCATACAATGGGCATCTGGGCCTGGCGTTACCCCTTGAAAGGAAGTGTTGCTATGGCGAATTGTTGTTGGGTCTATCCCCAGTTTGCGGATTGTGTCCTGATATAGCAGGTTTAAATCACTGCCGCCGTCCATTAGAACTTGTGTAAAGTGGAGTCCGTCAATTATCGGATCTAATACCAAGGCAGTCCAGCCTGCATTCTGGATACTTCTAGAGTAATCCTGATGGTCGAAGGTGATTGGTTTTAACAACCAGTGGCGGGACTCCTCTGGGATAGGCCGTATGGCGTGTATCTCTATGGGCGCCACTATGTTCTCCCCTTTTGTCACGTGAAGTGAATTTACTGTTTTGACTTCTTGTGGGAAGTTCTTTTGTTTTACGGTGCTCTGCTTGTGGGGTTCGTCATCGTCCTCGCTTGGTGTGTCGAGCACCTTGTGTTCGGCATTGAGTTTGCCGGATTGCTTGAAGACCCTACAATATCTGTGGGTATGATTTGCAGGCTTCCCGGGAGTACTGTGTATTTGACATATCTTGTCCAAGATTTTGTTTAGGTTAGATAGCTCATTCCTGTTATCCTTGATGGGCAGCTTTTTTTGATTCTGCCGAGAGCTTTTGAATCCGAGGTTGACTGCCGTGCTCTTCGGGCTGTTTCCCTTGGTCCGGCGCTAGTCCTTGCTGCGTCGCGGTTTCCCGTTTCCATCCCTAACTTCGGATGTACTTGGGTCGCTGGTACTGCATCTTGCCAACCAGCTATCCTCTCCTGTGCAAAAGCGGGTCATGAGGCTTGTTAATGCGGCCATTCTTCTTGGCTTTTCTTGGCCGAGGTGTCTTCCGAGCCATTCGTCTCGAACGCTGTGCTTGAAAGCTGCTAAGGCTTTGGCATCCAGACAGTCGACTATCTGGTTCTTTTTAGTAAGAAATCTGTTCCAGAGCTTCCGGGCTGACTCTCCGGGTTGTTGAGTTATATGACTTAAATCATCTGCATCCGGAGGTCGGACATAGGTCCCTTGAAAATTTGCCCGAAAAGCATCCTCGAGCTCTTCCCAACTTCCAATGGTGTTTTGGGGAAGGCTTTTAAGCCAATGCCGGGCTGGCCCTTTGAGTTTGAGGGGAAAGTATTTTATGGCATGGAGATCATCTCCTCTAGCCATGTGTATGTGGAGGATGTAATCCTCAATCCAGACTCCAGGGTATGTTGTTCCGTCGTATGCCTCTATGTTTACGGGTTTGAATCCCGCTGGAAATTCATGATCCAGCACCTCATCGGTGAAACATAGGGGGTGTGCGACACCCCTATATCTGGGTGTACCATGATGTTCGGATATTTGATGTGTTGCATTGCTTACTGGAGCTTGCTTTCTTGGCCCATAGATAGATCTGGCTGGGCCATCTTTTTGATGCGAATCCTTGTGCGGATCGCGTGCCGGCTTGTGTGTGGCGCCATTTGCCGCACTATGTTGGCCATGGGGTCGTTTATCCGACCGGGTGGTTTCCTTATTTTTTGATTGCGGAGGCTCTAAGGCCTCTTCATCAAATTCCAGCAGTAATTTTCGCTTCGGATAGCTCTTTGTGCGGTGACTATCGCCGTATTTGTCTGTGGTGTTGAGTACTTTGCTCCATCTAATTCTGAGTGCATCTTCCGCTGTTTTGAGCTTCCGCTTCTGCTTTTTCAGGCTACGCGCAGTGGCGACGAGCCTTTTTTGGAGGTTCTTCTGCTCCCGCAACTTGTCCGGCGTGAGGTTGTTCGGACTGTTGTCTTCTCCGGGGACGGGTTGTTTATCCAAGTTTCCCTGTTTGGACAGTTGCTCGATGGCGTGTTCGTCGTCCGCCGGTTCGCCCTGCTCTATGGCTGGGTCTGTATCGCTGCTTTCTCTGTCGAGGTGGGGTTTGGAGCAGCGCTTACGCCGCCGCTTTAATTGCTTTCCGAGGGAACAATCCCTTGTTGCGTCCCTTTGTTCCTCGTCGTCGTTTCCTTTAGGTGTATCCACCATGTATACATCGTGAGATGGGGTGGTTGTCCAGTGCCCTATAGGCGCTGATTCCTTTTCGTCTCCTACATCATCGTGCATGCCGTCGAAGTCTTCGGAGTCGAAGTCGAGCATGTCGGTTAAATCATCGATAGTGGCTACGAAGTGGGTGGTGGGTGGGCTTTGAATTTCGTCGTTGTCCATATCCCAACCTTGCTGACCATAGTCCGGCCAGGGCTCTCCTGATAAAGAGAGAGACTTTAGTGAATTCAGAATGTCACCGAAAGGCGAGTGCTGAAAGATGTCCGCGGTGGTGAACTCCATGATCGGCGCCCAATCGGATTCGATTGGCAGGGGCGCGGAAGGTCGGAGTCCGAAGAGGAGTCCGGCGCTTTGGAGTCACGAGCTTCGCAAAGGACAGGTATGGTGTTCGGCTCGATCGCCGTAGAGAATGCAGCCCCCGAGGCAGTGTCCAGCCACCCATCCTCGATAGGCGCAGTCGGCTCCGAGCTAAGGGTCGGGCGGACACAAATCTTGACCTCGGGACACTTGTTTGGCAGAGCTAGATCATGCCCATCGTGACGGTCTGCGGCGGCTTGGCTGTGGCTCGAACCGTCGAAGATCAAGTCTCCACGGACGTCGGCCATGTAGTTCAAACTTCCAAATCTGACCTGATGGCCAGGGGCGTAGCTTTCGATCTGCTCCAGATGGCCAAGCAAAACGGCCCGCAGTGCAAAGCCGCCGAATACGAAGATCTGTCCGGGGAGAAAAGTCTCACCCTGGACCGCCTCATTGTTGATGATCGGAGAAGCCATCGGGCCTAAAGGTGACGGCACAGAGGAACTCTCAATGAAAGCACCAATGTCGGTGTCAAAACCGGCGGATCTCGGGTAGGGGGTCCCGAACTATGCGTCTAGGCGGATGGTAACAGGAGACAAGGGACACGATGTTTTTACCCAGGTTCGGGCCCTCTTGATGGAGGTAAAACCCTACTCATGCTTGATTAATATTGATGATATGGGTAGTACAAGAGTAGATCTACCACGAGATCAGAGAGGCTAAACCCTAGAAGCTAGCCTATGGTATGATTGTTGTTCATCCTACGGACTAAAACCCTCCGGTTTTTATATAGACACCGGAGAGGGCTAGGGTTACACAGAGTCGGTTACAATGGAAGGATATCTACATATCTGTATCGCCAAGCTTGCCTTCCATGCCAAGGAAAGTCCCATCTGGACACGGGACGAAGTCTTCAATCTTGTATCTTCATAGTCCAGAAGTCCGGCCAAAGGTCATAGTTGGGCCATCCGGACACCCCCTAATCCAGGACTCCCTCATCGACCAAGTCCTGATCGGCGGAGCGTACCGTCTGCGAGATGCATCGGATAACCGACTCGAGCCGAACCCATGGAACGGAGCCCGTCTCCGAAGATTCTCGCCTAAGCGCGGATTACGAGTTCGTCTCCTTCCTCTGTCTATTTTTTACACATTAGCTATCTTATATTTCTCTCCTTCTCCCTCCTTTTCTCTTACAGCCTTTAAAGGCTCGTTCGCGCATTGTTTGCAAACACTTGACACGCTATCCGCGCTCATTATACCTGGGGGCTCCTTTAACAGAAGCTTATTTATACGGGCTTCATGCCCAACACATGTGTCACACTTCCGCATGTACCTTTTATTCACCATTATATGCATCGATATGACTTAAGTTTTGGCCAAGCTGGGTTGCCTGGCTCCTGTGCTTACCCCTACGTTCCCGATTGTTCGGCTGGCGGTAAAGGAGCACCTCTGCGATTATTACGACCGGGTCAGCCGGATGTGTACCTCGACCGGGTGAAGCAGCTAGCATTCTTAAGGGAATATTCGTTCGTGAACTAAAGATGATTTCTCACTTGTTTATTTATCTGCCCCCAGATGCTTTTCTGCTTTTTTTCGCAGTCCGGACATGCACTTTAGGGCATGCCTCCCAGGGAAAGGAACCCCTAACAGAACTATTCTCCCTGGAAGATGTTTCTTACTAACCATGTAATATAACATAACTAGTTGGGCACTTATCTGTTCAAGCACTAATGACCCTATGCTGGTCTCCATGCATGCCCGGTTCCTACATAACCGAGGCGGTATGGGACACACTCCGGACTGTCGGGTCCCGAGGTTGAAGCGAAAATGTCCGCCATGAAAAGCGATCTACAATCCGCTAGAAGGCATTTTACATGTCATCTTAAATTACATAGTCAATTTATTTGGGCATATTCCTCTTCAATACCATCCAACAGGCTGTCTAGTTTACGGTCCTGTTGGGAATATTAATGACCAACTCTACTTGGCGTACACTAAACTCACGGGGATCTCCTTCCCATTGGCCCCACAGTTCCGACCTCGGCCATGTTGTTTGGGTCAGCCTTCGTGTACAGCGTCTTCACCATGGCCCAGCCTCCTGGCGCCTTTAACGGCAGGCCGATATCTTCCATAATCGGAGCGCCGCGCGCCCTTAAGCCTCTCGCAAGCTCTCCAAGGCCTTGGGCAGGGAGACAGATAGCCACAAGGCCAGGGGCGCCTTTCATCACCTGCCGAACTTCGTTAGATGCGGTTATGAAGATCGGGAAGAAGGTCACCCGTGAGAACCGGGCATTCCTCTGCGGGGCGACACGTGAGCACACCTCTGAACATAACTCGTTAGTCGACTTCCTCGCCGAACTCTTTTTCAAAGTTCGTTCAAGCACTTACTAAAAATGCCGCGTCAAGCCGTCGATTCTCCTACGGAGTCCGGCGGCTGGGCATGGACATCCTTTAGTTCCGCCCGGCCGGGTGTTGGCATCTAGGAGATTATTCTTCTCTGCCTCACCCTCGTAAGCACGCTCGCCGACCTTTAACCGCGCAATAGTTGTTGCTTCTCCGGATCTACTCTGGCGCCATCTGCAATGATATTGTCAGATTTACACACACGCCGCACTTTAGAACATACTTATCTTTCAAAGCGTATATTACCAGAGGGGGTCTCCTTGGCCTCCCTTGCAGCGAGCTAGTCTTGACCTCAAGTTGGGCTTTGCACTCTTCAGCTCTGGGACAGTTGGGTATTCTTTTTGTAAGATCCTGCATAACAAATGATTCTTAAATCAGTTATTCTAACTGTTTCAAGTCTCGAGAGCTCTTGGCATATATAACCATCAAATTTTCTCACCCGTATGTCTTTCACATCTGCTCTCGTGGCTCTGGCTAGACCATTTTGAGCGGCACGGAGTGCGCATCTCCAAGTGAAGGCATCCAATTCCTCTTGGGAGAAACATGCATCACGAAGAACTGTCCGGTGATGCTGTGATTCATGGCACTCTCCACCTCGGAATTGGTGGCGGGCAGTCTGTCGGCATCCTGCATCGGAGGGCGTCCAACGACGCCTCGTGTTTGCCTCCGCTTCTAGACCTGGCTTTGGAGCACTGGCTGGTGGAGGCTCGATTAGCAACCTCTCTGGATATAGTCCGTGGCGCTCTTTTTCTGAAGAAACCTGGCGTTAGTATGCCTTCCGGGAATAAAACCTGGGAATAAGATGGCACGCCATACCGTTGCGCCGACGTCTCAATCCGGACCGCACTTCTTTTCAACCTGCTGGGCCTTGCTGCCCCTTGTTGGCTAGCCACCGCAGGCTCGGCCTTCCGCCTCAAGGGCTCCCCCTGCAAAACACCATTGGTATACGGTGATCAAAAATAAGCACGGATGGATCATTTTCAAAGTATTGGGACTTCGGTCTCAGTTATGTGTGAGGCTGGAAGTATTCCGGGGTAATCGGCCGTAATGGCGACCAAGGCATTGTCGATGCTCAGTTGGTAAAATACCCCATCGATCAGCTCCATGGATATGTCCGGATCCTCTTGGGAGGCCGGATTGAGGAACCTTTCCGGATCCTCGGGTTGTGGAGGAGGGATGTTTATATCCTTCACGGCCCGCCGCAATTCCTGCATCGAAATCACAAGATAAGGTACTTAACTATGGGAATATGGAACGGGTGGGCAAAAAGAAGTGTCCGCTTACCCAGCTTGGAGGATTGTACATAGAAAATCCGTCCTGTGGATTGACGCGGAGGAACTCCACCTCTTCTCCCTTGTACAATGCGGACAAGGCCTTCGTCAGAGCAGCAACCGATCCCGGCCCCTTACGGCCGCAGCGGATGGCATCATCCTCCCCGTTGAAATCCCACATGGGGTGGCCTCTATACTGAAGCGGCTGCACCCCCCGCATATTGCATGTGGCCATGACCCCGATCATGGTAAGTCCGGAATGAGCTAACAACCTTATCTGGCTCATCAGGTAAAGGGTGTCCTTGTCATTTTCCCTCTGAGGGCTCCGTGGATGCCATCTTAGGCGCTTCTTCAAGGGAGCATTATTGAACTCGGGGAGGCCGATCCGAGCAGGTCCGCGAGAGGACACCTTCTATATAAAACCATTCTAAAGGCCGGTCTTGAGCGCCTTCCTTGGGGTTCGGATAGATATCCGGTCCGGCGATGCGCCATAGTTGGCTCCGCCCACTTGATATATCGACCCTCCACGAAAGCGGGGCACAAGGCAGAACAGCTTCTTCCATAGCGCGAAATGAGCCTCGATGCCCAAAAACAGCTCGCAAAGGGCTACGAAGCCCGCAATATGCAAAATGGAGGCAGGCGTAAGGTTGTGCAACTAGAGGCCGTAGAACTCCAAGAGCCCTCGGAGAAACGGATGAATTGGAAATCCGAGCCCTCTTATCAAATAAGGGACAAGGCATACCCGCTCTCCTTTGGAGGGATTGGGGACGCTCTCCGCCTGCTTTCCGCCATTATATGTGGCGAGTCCGGCTCGAACCGGGACCATGAAGGCTGGGGAAGAAATCCCTTAGTTGGGCGTCACTAGCTCGCTGTCTTGAGACGGAACATATCTCCCAATCTCGGGCTGAGGGCTGGGAGGCGGAAGGAGGAGCTCGTCGTGGGCATGATGGAATGGATTTACAGCCGGATGCGCTCCGATGAGCGCTTCGCTTGAAGGGAAGATGGTGTGATTCGGATCTGAATCCTCGTCTCTTTTATAGGCAGCTCATTTGCGCAGCTAGGGGGTAAATGTAAAAACACCCTGGCTTTCGCATTCATTTGACACGTGGAAAGCGGCCATTATTGGGCGTGGAAGCCAAGGAGCACAATATTCACGAGAAGCGGACACTATTCAGCGGTACACAGAATTTGGAGAAGAACCCGCCTTGCAATGCCGAAGACAATCTGCGCCGGACTCATCGTCATTGAAGCCTGGTTAGGGAGACTCTTGAGGAGTCCTGGATTAGGGGTGTCCGGATAGCGGACTATAGCCTTTGGCGGACTCTGGACCATGAAGATAGAAGATTGAAGACTTTGTCCCGTGTCCGGATGGGACTTTCCTTGGCGTGGAAGGCAAGCTTGGCGTCTGGATATGTAGATCTCCTCCCATTGTAACCGACTCTGTGTAACCCTAGCCCTCTCCGATCTCTATATAAGCGGGAGGGTTTTAGTCCGTGGGGCCGAACAACAATCATATCATAGGCTAGCTTCTAGGGTTTAGCCTCTCCGATCTCGTGGTAGATCTACTCTTGTACTACCCATATCATCAATATTAATCAAGCAGGACTAGGGTTTTACCTCCATCGAGAGGGCCGAACACAGGTAAAAACATCGTGTCCCTTGTCTCCTGTTACCATCCGCTTAGGCGCAGATTCGGGACCCCCTACCGAGATCCGCCGGTTTGACACCGACACCCCGCTCCTCCGTCGGCCTCCCGACCGCCGCCAGCCGGAGACTCTTCCCGACTCGTGCGTCCGCAACAGCTCGCCGTCCCTCATCCGCCCGCCTTTGTATGAGGATCTGTTGTCGATCTCGTCGTCCCGCCGGATCGATCGCCCGTCCTCCACCTCCAAGGAGTTGCCCGGCGTTACGCCTCGTCTATCGCGCCACCTCAATCCCACAGCGTCGTCTTGACCTGCCCCACGGAACCGCATCACCCTCACCAATTCCTCCGATGAAGCCGAGGCCAACTCGGCGCCACAAAGGAGGTTCTGCACTCACCGCTGCATTTTATCTTTTATTCGGTCTCACGGGGCTGCCGGTGCTCGATACCGAGCAGACATGGCGTCTCCATCGACGGCGCCGTCACCGGCCACATCATCCACGACATCTCTCCCCCATCTCGTTGCTTCCTCGGCGGCGACTTCCACAACGGCACTAGATGCAGCTGCTCCGGCTCTCGCTCGCGCTGCGGCTTTGTTCTTGCTGTCCGTCGCGCTGCTGCACTGCTCCTGCTTTCGTTCGTGCTGCTGCTCTGCTCTTGCTCTCACTTGCGACCTCCGGCAGCTACAGGAGTTGCTGCTTTAGCACTCGCTCGCGGTGTTACTGCACGACTTGCTCTCTGCTAGTGTGTTCCCTACTCGAGCGTCTGCTGATTTAGATCACTGCTTCTCTGCTACTAGTGCTCGAACGCCCTAAACATCTATTGCAATGCTCATTACTAGTTCAATCAGTTTAAGACGGTAAAATTCAGTTTTATTTGTGAAGTTCATTTTCTTGATTAAGTTCAGAGCGAACAGTACTTACAGCATCTGTCGGAGCGGCCGTGGCGCGGCTAATGCGTTTTACATATAGCACTTTTTGGTGATGTATTTTACATTATCTATTGCAGATGATATTACGGTCCCACTTCAGATTAAAGTTGTCTGTCTTGTCATGCTTCAGCCTCGTTGCCGTACACCTTAGCGTAGCTGCTCCAACGACGGAATCGTCCATCACAGCGGAGCAGTACCCTCGGCGTCGTTTCCAGAGGCCTCAGATCTTCTTCCCCGCCTCCGACAGTCACACCGGCATCATTACCATCCTCCACGTTCAACCCAATGATGCTGAGGTCCACAAGGCTATGCCAAAGAGGTTGTACACTCGTCGCATCACTTTGTTTCTCCATTCCTCTGTCCTTCCAATTCATGTGAGCCAAACACCCAGGTTGACTGAAATCCTATGTTTCCAAATGCTCTGTTTTGCACGTGCATTCCTATCCTATTCTGTGTTTTTCTGTCCCTGCGTTTATACAATCCTCCAATTTTAAGGAGCCCTTACAGATTTACTTCATTTTCAGATTGGCCAAAAAAACTCTGTGTGTTATGTCCTGCTCCTGCCGTGCCGTCATCCACCCCACGAGGTGCACCATCGACGAAGCGTTCACTGCAGCGAGATCCCCTCTGCAGACTTTCTTTCGCCGCCTCGAGATCATCTTCCCGTTGCGGCAGCCACGCCAACTGCATTACCATCATCGGTGAGTAGATGAACACGAGGACTAGACAGTTCCGGAAGAGAGGTCGCGATCTTCGTGTTTGCTTACGTTATTCGCCGGTTATTATTACCTGCTACTTTACGTTCAATCTTGAGTTTTGAATTGCCCATGGGTCTCATATTGAGCCAGCAATGAATAGTATCTGTCTACTATCAGGTTCATCTGGGGTCTTCTATGTGGTTCATGTTGGGTGGACAACAAACAATAGATGATCGCTGCTCCCTGGTGGGCGAAGTGCCCCCCCCCTCTCCTGCATTTCCAGATTGTATTCCAGAGGAAGATAACTGTTCAGATGGATATTCAGAAGGAGCCGACCATGCCTGTTTACCACGAGGTGTTTGCTCTAACTGGCATCTTGATGTTGGTCATATCATGCATATGGCGCCTTGCATTGCTTACATTATACATCTTATATGTCATCTGCTTAGTTTAGATTTGCTTTGTGTGAATGCCACTGTTTGGTTTCTATATCATACTCCCACCATTCCTAAACATTTGTCTTTTAGAGATTTCAACAAGTGACTACATACGGAACAAAATGAGTGAATCTACACTCTAAAATATGTCTATATACATTCGTATGTGGTAGTCCATTTGAAATCTCTAAAAGACAAATATTAAAACGAAGAAGTATATGGAAATTATGCAATGCCATCTTCTTTAGCCAGGCATCATATACGTGAATCATGCAATGCCATCCTGTTTAACCAGTCATCATATATGTGAATTGTATCGTGCCATACTTTTTCCATAATGTGTTCCATTTGTCAGCAATGTTTATACATTCATCTACTCTTCCTGTGCATCAGCCATTTGAGTCGGTCATGGGAAAATCTGGAGTGAAAACAAGGTCTTCTGAGCAGTCAGTGCTACCTGTCGATGCAGATTTCTTGCTGGTTATAGATAGCTCCTCAGAGGATGATTCAGAGAGAGATGACCAGTCGTATCCCCCCCCCCCCGCCGAGGTGCATGCTCTAACTTGGCTGGGTTATATTGCTCATATCATGCATATGGTGTCTTGCATTGCCATGCCATCTTCTTAGATTAGACATGCTTTGTGTGAATGCCTCAGGTTTGCTTTCTATTCAGATATGTGAATTATGCAATGCCATGTTTTTCAGCCAGTTATCATATATGTGAATTATGCACCGCCATGGAGCCAGGCATCATATATGTGAATTATCTCATGCCATATTTTTTTTCATTATGTATTCCATTTGTCGACAATCTCTGTATATTGAACTACTCTTCATGTGTATCAGCCATTTGAGCGGTTATGGAAAAATCTGGAGTGAAAACAAGGTCTTGAGCAGGCAATGGTACTGTTGAAGCATATATCTCGATGGTTCTGAGGAGCTCCTCGAGAGGAGGATTGAGAGACAGATGACCAGTCCTATATCCCACACGAGGTGTATGCTCTAAGTCACAATGTTTATATTTCTCATATGATGCATATGGTGTCTTGCATTGCTTAGTTTAGACATCATATGCACAATATTGAATTCTATCTGCTTAGTTTAGAGATCATACATGCGAGTGCCAGCTTCTTAGTATATGAATCAATTATGTCAATTATATCATGCATCCTGTATACTTAGACAACATGTATGTGAATTATTTCATCCCAACCTATTTTAGAAAGACATCATATAGTTTTGTCATGTCATCCTGTTTAGGTACTCATCATATGTTGAATTATGCCATTATATCCTATTAAGTTATCCATCATATATCTGAAACTGTGTCATGCTATCATGTTTAGTTAGGCATCATATATGTGAAACTGTGTCATGCTGTCCTATTTGGTTAGACAACATATATGTGAATTACCACATCTGTCTATCATACAATGTCTGTACGTTCAATTTCTTTTCTTGTTTATCAGCCATTTGAATTGGAGGGGGTGATGGCAGTATCTAATTGATAAAAAACCCGTTCTTCACAAAAGACAGTGCTACCCGTCGATGCAGATAGAACCATGGTTGTACTGGCCCACAAACTAGCCCCACCACACATAATCGAGACTCTTTCAGATTGCACACTTACACGTTGGGGAGAGAACCAGCTACAACCCATCTAACGCAACCCAGCGGATAGTAACCCACTTATAGTTGACAAAGCACCATGTCCACCACAGAGTACCCCCACAGGAGCAGTTTGTAAAGCTACTGCAGTGCCCAAATCACGAAGACCACCACAGCTAACCCAAACTCCATGTTTAAAGAAGAAGAGCAACTGTTCTCAGGTCAGATTCCGTAGCTATGGTCCATACTCCTTTGCTGTTGCATCACTGTATTTTCTCATACCAACTACTTCCGAATTTGAAGGATCCAATTGAAACTCCAATGGCGCAACAGGTATGTTTTAAACCTATTTCTTTAACTGGATTGTTGTTCTAACTTCTTGCTCTATGTTGATTTCAGTTTAAGTTGTAGAAACAGTTATGTTCTCATGTGATGCACATTACAAGTCTGCCAATCTTTGTGTAGTTTCTCACACTTATATTACTGTCTATCTTTGTTGTGTCTTCAAAATATATGAGTTGAACTGTGTCTCTATCTTGATTAGGGAACATAAACTAGAATGATATGGACAATACGGTGACCATAGTACATAGATATATGTTTGTTTCATGTTGTTATCCTGTCCATCTTACTACTGAACTGGTTTACCAAAATGAGTTTGGTATACTACAAGCTAAACCTGTGATGTGTCTGCTTGTTTCTCTTGTAGTATGCAAACAGAATATTGGAGAAGAGCACCCCACTAAGCAATGGTAGAGAAAGTAATGCAGATAAGGTTCAAGATAGTGAGACAACCTGTTGGTCTCCAGGAAGGTGATAAAAGCGATCTTGTAGGCGGTGAGAAAACCCCACAGTCATGCGTTGATGTAGTGTTCGAGTTCTTGGCGATGCAGCTGGCACAAGCTCTTCGAACTCGCTGCTGATCACTTGGCTTCTTGAGTCTCAGCTACAAGCTGAAAGGCATCGATCATCGTGCTGCGGCAAGAAGCGAAGGGTGAGGAATCCTGCAGAATTCAGATCGTACTTTCTTGCATAATGACAAAGCTTTGGAGGATTTAAGCGCCAAACAAGAGAAAGTTAATAAGCTTGCTAAGCATCTTGCCAGCATTATGGGTACCCAGGATATTGTTTCTTGAACTCTTCTAAAGTGGTTTTAGTTCTGGACTTGTTTTGCTGCGGCGTTTATACGCTGATGTGTTCCCTATATTTGCATTGGTGGTGAACTTTGATGCCTAGTGGATGTAATATATGTAATAGCCGTGATGGCCTAGCATAAGTTGCTTGCTTATTTATTTCCTTGTTGTCTTGTTTATTTGTTTCCTTGTAGTCAATGCAGTTCTTTTTCCGCGGTTTGCTAGTGGCTGCAATAACCTATTTTTTAAAACTAGGCCACAATAACCATGGGCTAATATTTACTGTAGTGACACTAGGCCTCCTACGGGCCGTAGAAACAGTGGGACTTCTATGGGCCGTAGAAACAGTAGGCCTTCTACGGGCCGTAGAAACATTGGGCCTTCTAAGGGCCGTAGAAACATTGGGCCTTCTACGGGCCGTAGAAACAATGGGCCTTCTACGGGCCCTATCATCAATGGGCCTTATACGGGCGTATGATCGACACAAACATGGGCCAATAACGAGCGCATTATGGCGTAAGCGGGCTAGAGTTGGAATCGTCCGTTCATGGGCCGACCATAACGGGCCATCGTTAATAGGCTGTATTTGATGGCGCTATAAGCGGCCATATGTATTAACAGACCACAAGCGGGCGATCGTAACCACGAGCGAATTTGGCCCAAGCGAAAATTACGGTAACGGGCCGTAAGTAAACGAATGCTCGAAATGAGCCCAAGAATAAATGGGCTCTGAGAAGGCCGAAAGATAACATGGGCTGGAAACGGCCCAACTGAATAACGGGCCAATAATGGGTATAAAGTGATACACTGTTCATTACGGACCAGTTTCACCACGGGCCGTTAAAGGGTCTAAAGTGATACACTGTTCATTGCGGGCCAGTTTCACCACGGGCCGTTAATAGGCCAACAGTTACATAGGGCCTTGACGGTGTTCTGGACTAGGGGGTACTCACCACGTCGTCCCCCAATCGGTTAGATTGGGCCGAGGACTCCCAGGGCCGCATACTCATGGGCCAGTCCGGACAGGTGCCGCATACAAGGAAGATTCCACAAGACTTGGTGATCAAGACAAGGACTCCTCCCCCACCGGCGTATTCGGCTAGGACTCTTGTTATCCTAGGCCTCTGGTACATTATATAAACCAGGGCCAGGCTAGTCGACAGAACAACAACCCTTACAATCATACCATAGGCTAGCTTCTAGGGTTTAGCCTCCTTGATCTCGTGGTAGATCCACTCTTGTAAACATCCACAATATCAATATCAATCAAGCGGGGCGTAGGGTTTTACCTCCATCAAGAGGGCCCGAACACAGGTAAAACATCGTGTCCCTTGTCTCTGTTGCCATCCGCCTAGGCACAGATTCGGGACCCCCTACCGAGATCCGCCGGTTTTGACACCGACAGGCCTCATATGGGCCGAAAGACATCATGGGCCATACATGGGCCAGAAGTGAAAACGGGCTGGAATCATATTGGATGGCCCAGATGACGCTACTGGGCCTAATTCGGGTAGGGCGTAACGGGCCTTGGGTTAGCGGGCTGTAAATGGGCTATATGCGAACAGGCCATTAACAGGCTTTCCATGGGCTGGCCCGTCACCTTTTGACCAAGTCAAACGGGCCGGCCTTTTCACAGGAATGGGCCTCTGTTGGGCCAGGCCACGTGTCGACGTATCATAGGCGCCTTCTATCCAATGAGTGGATGACATCTGTCCCAACTATGAGCAGACACGTGTTTCCTCCAGCCAATGACGATTTTACACATGGAAAATCCCCATTGGTCGGCGCTGTTAACGGGTTATCGGATCCAAAACCCGACCAGATAGCTTAACGGCGTTCTGTTATGCTGGATGCCACGTGTCGGTCATCCTTGATGAAAGCACTTCTGTGACGCGCGATTAATCGTCATGGAAGTGGACACTTTTGTGATGTTAATTTTGGTAATGTCATGGAACACTTCTACGACAGCACAGGTATGACTATCTTGATTCTGTCATAAATTTGCCATGGATGTACATGCATGACAAAAAACGCGACCTACTGTGACAAACACGTATCATCACGGAAGTGTATTTTTTGTAGTGATAGTTATTAGCTAGATGGCTTCTTCTCTCTTTTTGGATCTCAATACAATGTTCTCCCCCTCTCTTGTGGAGATCTATTTGATGTAATCTCTTTTTGCGATGTGTTTGTCGAGATCCGATGAATTGTGGGTTTATGATCAGATTTATCTATGGATAACAATTGAGTCTTCTCTGAATTCTTTTATGTATGATTGAGTTATCTTTGCAAGTCTCTTTGAATTATCAGTTTGGTTTGGCCTACTAGATTGATCTTTCTTGCCATGGAAGAAGTGTTTAGCTTCGGGTTCAATCTTGCGGTGTTCTTACCCAGTGACAGAAAGGATTGCAAGACACGTATTGTATTGTTGCCATCGAGGATAACAAGATGGGGTTTATATCATATTGCATGAGTTTAGCCCTCTACATCATGTCATCTTTCTTAATGCGTTACTCTGTTCTTATGAACTTAATACTCTAGATGCAGGCAGGAGTCGGTCGATGTGTGGAGTAATAGTAGTAGATGCAGGCAGGAGTCGGTCTACTTGTTATGGACGTGATGCCCATATACATGATCATGCCTAGATAATCTCATAACTATGCACTTTTCTATCAATTTCTCAAAAGTAATTTGTTCGCCCACCGTAATACTTATGCTATCTTGAGAGAAGCCTCTAGCGAAACCTATGGCCCCGGTTCTATCTCTTATCATATTTTCTTTCAATCTACTTTTATTTGAATCTTTACTTTTTGCATCTATATTATAAAATACCAAAGATATATTTATCTTATCATAATATCTCTATCAGATCTCACTTTCGCAAGTGGCCGTGAAGGGATTGACAACCCCTTTATTGCGTTGGTTGCGAGTTCACAGTTTGTTTGTGTAGGTGTGTGGGACTTTTGAGGAGCCTCCTACTGGATTGATACCTTGGTTCTCAAAACTGAGGGAAATACTTATGCTACACTTGCTGCATCACCCTCTCCTCTTCGGGGAAAACCAACACTAGCTCAAGACGTAGCAACACACAAGAGCGGTACTTACGCAAGGGTCACCGGTACAACCGGTGAATGCGGGAAACCCCTGCTAGGGCACCGGGGTGGTACTTCCGGTGAGACAACCGGTAGTACCGGTATATCGGAACAACCGTCCCACCACCGCCTGACTACTGCCTCACCAACAGAAGGAAATCACCCTAGGCCGGTAGTTAGAGCGGTGGTTGAGCCAGAGCTACCGCTGGGCCAGTAGTTCCTAAGTAGTGGAGTCCAAGGCGGTACTACCGCCCTGAACACCGGTAGTACGGTTTGTCAAGATAAATCGGAACTTCCATTCCACTGCCGGTCTACCACCGTACCCGGTACAGAAGGGAGTCACTCCTGAGCGGTACTTGGGGCGGTGGTAAGATCGGAACTACCGGCCAGCGGTACAACCGCTCAATGGAGCAGTACTACCGCCATGGGCAGAACTGCACAGAACAGAGGACTTTGGGAAACCCCTCTCCCCTCGAACGGAGGGTATATGGTGGGTGCAGCGAACGTGTATGTGAAATGATTCACTCAATACCATCCGATGTGGATTCCCTCTTAATATTACGGATATCCTACGACCAATGGAATAAAACGTTAGGAACTCCGTCTTCGATCTTTTCCGCATAGAGGGAAGGCCTAACCGTCTTGCGCAGCACAATGTGTAACTGAGAAAACTAGGATGCACAATTAGTCCACACGAGTGTTGTCATCATCACAAAAACCTTAAGCCAGAAGATGCCCTTACAATCTCCCCCTTTTTGGTGGATGATGACAACCACCCGAAAGGCACGGGAGGTATAGAAAATATAGACGGGGCTCCCCCTGAGTGTGAGCACTATTTAGAGTTTGCCTTGAGATTGCAAATGCTCACACTAGGGTCAATGCTCCCCCTAGATTTTATAGACCAACCAGTGACAGCAAAACACAATACCAATCATAAAGCACAAAATAGTAGAACATAAGCATGCAAGCTTTACTGACAGACGAGTGCATTAGATAAATAGATAAGGATGCATGTCTTACACCATGCACAAGGACACACCATAGGACAAGTTCGCAAGACACTAGAAAGAGCAACTACAAATGAACGCACAAGACCAACTGCAAATGAACCCCCCATGCAACTCCCGTGACCTAATGGAGCTCTCTCCCCCTTTGGCATCAAGAAACCAAAAAGGAAAAGAGCAAAGCTAGCACCCCGGGGCTCAGTAGATCTCCTCGCCAGTTGCCGCAAAGCTGTCAGAAGCATCATTATCATCATCATCAGTATCGTCAGGCTCCTCAGCCTCCTCGGCCTCCTCAGACCCCACAGTAGTTGCCTCAGGACCACAGACAGAAGAGGCAGCATGCGCTTCATGAGACCACTGGCAGTTCTCCAAGCACCATGTATCCTCAGGAGTGATGGTCTTCTCAGAGCCACTCTTCACATCCGACACATTGAGGTGCCTCATCAATTGAATCTTCCTGCGACGCGCCATCTTCTCAACAACATGTGCCTTGTAGAGCTTCTTCTGAATGTGAGTGTTTAAGCAGAAGGTCTTCTTGATCTTGAAAGTCAGCTTCTCAACCCAAGTGGGCAGGGGCCCAGCCTCCAACTCAAAGTCATCGTCATCCGAGGTAGCATACACATCCTCCTGATTGCCTGTAGAAAAACGAGGAGTCTTATGCTTCTTCTTCCTCAGAACCTCAACCTCATGCTCTATGAGGTTTGTTGGAGTGGAGAGAGGCACTCCTGGCCCACGGACTGCCCAAACGGTGTTCATAAACTGCATCACCAAAGGAGCATAGATCGGTACCTTGCGGTACCACACCATATTGTACATCTCCTCCCACATCCACTTGGAAACATAAAACATGGCACCGGATCCCCTCTTGGTCTTCATGGCCACAAGTAAATCCACCAGATAACCATAAATATCATCTTTATTCCCAACCTTGGGAAGCAGCACAGAACGGAACACACGATGCATAATGTCATAGACAGGCAGAAGATCACTGGAGTTACCCACAATACCATGTCCAGGAATGTACAGAGGGGCAAGCTTCACCTTATCCATGGGCTGAGGTCGGTCGTGAGGATGAAGGCCACCTTGACCCTCCACCCCGGTATCCTCATAGCCAAGAGCATTGCAGAAAGCTCTCCACGGGACATGAAAGAATTCATCAAGGCACATGAAGGAAAGGTGGCGCTTAGCATCAGAGCCGAAGTGGACTGTAGCATAGAACTGATGGATGAGCTGCACATCAAAGTCACAATTCACGATCATGAGCTTGATCAAGTCAAACTCCTCACAGATCTCTAGAGCTTCTCCAAAGTAGTCAAGGCTGTTCCTCCAATGATTAATGTCAAGGGACCACATTCGGGTGAACTTGTTCTTGTGATGCTCGAAAATTTCTGACACAAATCTAAACTGAAACTCATTCCGGAACTGATGGTTGTTCCAACGAGGAGCGGTGCTGCAGAGTAGGGATTCTGAAAACGAGCCTTTTGCCAGTCCGACATCTTCCACTTGTGCATTGGCAACGTAGCACGTTGCTTGGCACACTACTAGAAAAAAGGCTGTTAGTGGCGCACCTATTTTTGCTATTAATGGCGCACTATAGGTGCGCCACTATTAACACGCCACTAGTAACAAATAGTAATGATGCACCTCTGGTGCGCCATTAGTATCCCAGATAATAGTGGCGCACCACATAGTGCGCCATTACAATGTCCAACAGTGCGACATTACTATGCCTCCTAGGGGGCCATATTTACCTTCACATATGCCCCCAAGTGCGCCATTACTATGCCCCACAATGCGCCACTAGTATTTAGCCTTGGTGCGCCACTAATGCTTAATATGGTGCACCACTACTAGGGGCCATATTTGCCTTCACCTATGCCCCAAGTGCGCCATTACTATGCCCGATAATGCGCCACTGGTATTTGTCTTGGTGCGCCACTAATTCTCAATATGGTGCGCCACTACTATGAATATTAGGAATTTTTTTTTGCTTTCTGGTATTTGCACAGGTTACAAAATACGTTACAGCACAGAATATAAACATCACACAATAGAATTCATCATATTAGTCTCCAAATTCGAAATAGCGAACAAAGTTCAAACATTAGCCAAGTTTATGTCTCGAGACATTAGCAAAGTTCATCATATTAGCCGAGTTTGTCGTCACATTACGAAGTCGATATCGATCATCTAAACTACCATCACATAGAAGAGAGCTGCGGTCACGATGAGCATCATCGCGATGAAACTGGTCTTCATCCGGTTCCTCCTCCGCTCCCTCCTCT
This sequence comes from Aegilops longissima, assembly GCA_021605205.1. Lineage (NCBI taxonomy): Eukaryota > Viridiplantae > Streptophyta > Magnoliopsida > Poales > Poaceae > Aegilops > Aegilops longissima. Next base: position 641,880,955 of record CM038679.1, read on the forward strand.
CTCCCGCTAGATAGCGCTCGTATCTAGCTTCCGCCTCCGCCCTAGTGGTGTATCCTTTGTAACTGTTACCGCTGAAACGGTGAAACTTTCTCCGACACTCCTCCCAGTCGTCGTAGACTCCGGGAACCTTACCCTTGTACACGACATACGACGGCATCTCTATGCACTAGATAAACAAAACGTTAGTAGCAATTCACAGATAATATATAAGCAATATATAAGTATGCAACAAAAGGATCAGAAGAGAAAAGCAACACATTAATAGCACGATTCATGGTCCTAATAAAAAATAGCATCGATTACATATAAGTTGAACGACTGTCCAAACTAAAGAGACATACAAGTTCATTAAAGTTTAATTACAACATGAGCTAATCGATATTTCAGAACTACATAGCATCAATACTTTCGACTCGACTCAGGGACCGGAGCGTGGATGAAGTCGCCGTCTATCGTGATGGTCATGAATGTGCGGTCGTTGTCAGCCTGCATTTGTAGAGTTGTATCTATTTCACTGTTGGACGGTTGATATTTGAGGTAGAACTGCCCCGAGGTACGAAGGACATATTGAAAGATTATTTCTGCAAACTCCAACTGGATGCAAAAGAATTCTTGTCTGATGTCCGCATCATGGATTGCCGACAAGCGTGCGGCCCAGTCTTTGAGATTATTTGGTAGCATAAGATGAGTATAGTTCTGTACGATCGCCCGCATGTAATGGAGGGTGTAGTAGGCATCCTTCTGACTGCCAGGCGGCTGCTTGACGCAGGGGAATGTTGTTACGTGGGTGAACACGTGCTTTCCGTACCTACAAATTGGCCTCTTGAAGGTGCCTCCAGATTTGGCATAGCCGAGGAGAGCATCATCAAGAAATTTCTTGATATTTGTGTAGTCTTTCTTCGACTGACGGTCCGAGTCGAAATACGTGGCCATGGAATATTTCGGGCTTAAGAGGATGAGTGTGCAATGTGTGTCACTGCACAAAACACGGAATGTTAGAAAAAAAAGAACGATCGAAATCTAAGAAATCATATGTTACGGGGCGGTGAGGGGATGACTTACTCGGAAAAGTAAGGCACGAGGAAGTTATCCTTATCCGGGTTCGCCAGAATGGCGCCTTCGAGGTATGAACTCGCGACTTGCCGATCCCCAGCGCTGCCCAAGATCTTGGCACGCATGTAGAAGGGGTCGACTATCACGATGTCCGGGGTCTTGTCTCTAATGATCCGCATATCCATACTGAGCGAAAATAACCGAATGAAGGTGTAGTGCAGCGGATGAAGGTTAAACATAGCGAAGATGGCATCAGACCACAGGACGATCATACGCTCGATGGTGCTATCGACAAAGCCCTTGCACTCTGGCACCTTGGCCATGAAAACCGGGTATGCCACATCATTCTCGGAGAGACGCCGCTTCTCCATAGAAAGAACATAGTCATGCAGACTCCGCATAGCATCGGTTGCAGCATTGAGCAGATTAGTCGGTAGCATCGGCCTACCCGCCACATGCACCCTCCTTGAGATATCCTTAGGTATTGGTGGCCCGTCCTGAGCACAGATCGTACTCGATGCCGGATGGCTCGCACCCTTGTTATTTTTTCTTTTTCGTCCCTTCTGCTTCTTCTGATGTAATGGGATCGAGTTCTACTCAGAGACCACCTTCTTGAGTGTGTTGGGGCTGATAATATTTCGCACCTCGGCTATTTGAGTCTCGGTTAAGGTGGCAGCTAGAGGCGTCTCTTGAGAACTGAACGCCAGACGACGCCTGTTGCAATTGGGTTTCTCTGTGGTACCAGCTAGATCGCGATCGTCTTTTGCAGGGTTGGTTCTTGAGAAGGAGGCCCCAAGAACACGTAACCATACCCATGTTCGTTGAAGTACTTATCGATGTTGGAAAATGTACCGTCGTCGTCGTCCGGATCCTATGCCATATGCATGTCCGGATCAGCTGACGGCGGTAGCGTTGCGGCGGTCTTGCCATGGCTTGGCGCTGGCACGACTGGCGGTGTTGTATGTGGGGTGGTTGCCCCCTCCCCCAAACGAATCTGGCTCTTCGGCCAAAGCAGGGGCCAGCTTAAGCAGGCGCTGAGGGTCATCACATCATCTTCGTTGGCCCTAGGGGGTCGAAACGGAGGTAACAAGTCGTCGCAGCCCCGCAGCACCCGAACCAGTTGAACCCTATATGCGGTGGGTGGCATCGGATTACCGTGGAACCTAGCGACATTGATCAACTTGCCGTCCACGAAGTGCACGAGAGTGCATGGAACGTCGGCAGCACCCTGCGAAAACATGTAGGGCATCAGGGATGCCCAGTCAAAGGCAAGGAGATGAAGTCATCGGCCGAGGCTTAGTTACCGTGATGGCATCGAGCTTGGCTAATGTCGACGCACCGCCAACGGCGAGCGTGCAAGTGACGGAGGGGCCGCTTGTTGCCGAGGTGCCGGCCGGCGTATTGTTCCCACACCCGGGTGCATTAAGCTCCAATGCCGGCGCCGACACCGGAGACACCAATGCCGCCTCCGCCGGAGACACCAATGACGCTGACGCTTTGTGCGAGTTGCTGCCCGTGAAGCTGGGAATCTGGGGCGGCCGCAATCCATGCCTGCAGCCCCTCAAGCAATGTAGGCACAATGGCGGTGATCGTCGCTCCCAATTGGTCTCGCACTTGCTCTTGGACTATCTCCGGGATCCGCGCCACTTGTGCCTTGAGTTCTTTAACCTCGCGCTCCTGGCTTTCTGAGATGGTCTTTCTCTCCTTTCGCCCAGCCTTATAGTATTCCGACCATTTCGTGGACAAGCCTTTGCCGGCCACACGACCAGCTGACGACGGCTTACTAAACTTATCCTTTTTTTCACTATGTTCAATGCCCTATTAAAAGTGGTGTCCCAAGGGGCAGACGGGGAGCTTCGAGACCCCGTGCTACTGCTTTCAGTTTCCTATGGAAGGAACGTGAAGCTTTTAGAAATTTGGCTTCATTAATTAGAATGCAACCATATGGAGCTAATTACGTGGGAGTGTATTCCTTACCAGAACAAGCTCAAGTGCCTTGATCTTCGGATCCGTAGTAAGCTCCTTTGTTACCGGGTCCACCTTGTACCGGGCCCTGACATAGTTCCTGGTCTGCTTGTCACGGTATTTATCGAAGACGGGCGGTAGGCCTTGCTCGGCATGCTCCGCGTCCTCCTTGTCCCATATAGGTTCCGCCACTCTGTAACCGCCGGGACCGAGTGTGTGGTGTCCTAAGTTCAAGTCCCGCATATCTTTCCCCCACTGACTTGATTCCGTGGATGCGTTGCTCTCGCACTTGATCTTGATCCAGGTAGTCAGCTTCGCTGATCGAAGGATTTGTCTCCTTGATCTTCTCATAACTATCACCACTTAGAATCCTTCTCTTCACCGCGGCTCTCCAAGTAGCCAGGGTCATGCTCATCTTTGTGAGGGCGGCACTGTTCACTTTATTCCCTGAGAGGCGTGTGTTTGCGAAGTCACCGGGGAACTTGTATCGTTCATGCAGCTTCGTGAAGAGGAGGTTGCGCAAATTCCCTCGGTCACGATGCCTTAGGTTCTCGGTGTTGACCGAGATGGTGCTCTGGAGAACGCACCCGAGTTGTCCCGCGTACGCACTCACTAATTCTTTGGGCGCCGTTGGATGCCCACTGGAGGACACTTCCTGGCGTCCTCACAGCGGTGAGGTTCTTCCTCCATCTCCTGGGACAGCTGCCAGAATGGCTTGCCTGAACCGCCGGCCTCATGGTTGTCGGCCATGTTCGCTCTAAATAGGACAAAAGGCTACTAGAATTATTGGATGAGATCAGGGTAGTATCTATTCTTCTATCCTATATATTTTCACATTACAGGTTATAAACACCCCTTTACCCAAAAGATTGTTCCAAGTGCACTATTCCTATCCTACTAAGTGCACTATTGCAGGTTATATATTTTCTATCCTACTAAGTGCACTATTTCTCTTGCTGCAGGCATATTTTTGTTGCTTATGAATTTGCAAAATAGCAATGCACCATGCATATAGATATCCTGTAATTTACTACACAAGTTCTCATTTTTTTAAGCATAAGAGTAGTTGATTCTTTTAGGTTAGCTTGAAACTGAGGTAGCAGAGCTGCAGCAGTGTGAAAGTTCTGAACTATTGCTCCAGGAAAGAAACTGAAACTTGAAAGTTGTTGTAGAAAAATTACAGTTAATACAGGAGGAACTATAACTCTGCCATGAGTCACTTGTGTGGAGCAAGGATACGATTCTATGTGACTTAAAAGCATATCATTTTGTCTAGAATCTAATGCAAACATTTATTTGGATTTTGGAGTAAAACAGAAGCACAAAAACAGTGGTAACATATGCATCCAACTTTCTATTTCCAGCAAATTTTCTGCTGTGGCGGTCCAATAGAATCACTTTCACATGCACTATTTATGCATAGTTCCAACTATGCAAATGCAACATTAGAGCCTCCCTAGAAGAATCCTTATAACCCACCCATCCTTCAAATTTGCAACTACAAGGAGCGGGACCTTCTAGGTCAAATGTCGCTGTATTTTTGCATCATTCAGATGTCGCTGTATTTCCATTTCGTTTGAGAATCGGGCACCTTGTAGGTCAAGAAAATTGGGCATGACCTTTGCTAATTTTCTTGACCTAGGAGTGCCCCATTCTCAACCGAAACGGAAATTAATCAACATTTCAGGAGATAGGGGTCATTTCACATCAGAAGCTGCCAGCATTGGAATCAAAAGCTACCAGCATTGGAACATCAGAAGCTGCCAGCATTGGAATCATTTTATAAGATAATTTTGGCAGCCTTATGACTGTGTCAACAAACCCTGCTTGCCAAATCTAATAATCAGTAGTAACTGCTTGATTAGCAGAGGTTCTATTCTACCAATGTCAACTTAGGCAACCCAACACATGCACCTGCTGCTGTGCAGAGGGTAACTGCACTTTTTAGCTTGGCACGGGTCAGAGATATTCAGAAAATTCAGATACAGGGATTTGAGCATAGTTGCAACAAATATACATATACAGAAAAACAAACTGCTCCAAGAACAGTGTGCTCGAGCAATTAGACATACATACATAGATAGAAAAACTGAACATATAAAGCAACACGATGGTTATCATCCAAGGCAACCTCTCAACATGTGCAGATACATACTAGTAACATGCTATATGCAAAGCGAGCAAACAGTCATGTATCTCAGAGAAACTAGGAAAAATACGACCAATGGAAATGGCACGCATCGGTGGTGATGACTTGGCACATTCTGGCAAAAGGAAACTGAACTAACTGAAGAAAATGGAAATGTCAGCATTGGAATGATTAGCAGAAGGAAATGCAAGCAACATTTTGGCTTGGCACGGGCGTACGCATGCACCACAGCTGCAAAGTTTGTTGAAGAAATAACACTGCCAGTGTTAACTGACGAAACTGAACTAACTGAAGAAATAGTTAGTGTGAATCATTGGAATGATGTAAACAGAGCTTGATCCCCAGGTTTCAGGTTTCAGGATGTAGAAAGTTCACTTAACATAGTTATTGATCACCTAGTCAAGTCTGTGATGTGACAATGGAGGGGCATCAACCTGCACCTGTCTGATGATGCATTTTTTGGGGTTCACTAATCATACAAGTTCAGAGATAAAAACAAAATCTCCTAACAATCTACTCTAGGATAAAAATATAACTCTGTTTAGTGCTAGCTATCTTCCTAACAAAGTTACTGCTCCAAAATATGGACACATATTTTTTTATTTACACAATATCTCACGGTGAAGGACAATATGGGGTACTCCTACTCCTAGTGTAGTTGCAACTACTCCTATTCCTTCTTCTACTCTAGCTGCAGTAAGCAATATTACCAGCGAAACAATATCTGCAGTAGTATGTCAACAAGAAGTACTCACTGCTATGGATGCGGCCATGGATGCATCAAACAAGTTTAAAAAACAAATTTAAATGATGCTGCTATTCAAAAGTTTGCACTACATCAGAGACTTTCTCTGTTGAAAGTTTTAGTTTGTCAATAATTTTGACGGCACTTTGCTAGGCCTATTTGGTCACTTTGCCGTCCGCTTGCAGACGGCAAAATGACCAAATAGGCAGCCAGCGTTCCAAGTTTGCACAGGTGACTGCCACGTGTCCTCTTTGTCGTCTGCTAGCGGACGACAAAGAGGCTATACATCCCCTGCTTTTATTTAAATCCAATTAATTAGACATGGTTTCAAACACAGGTATACATGCATACATATCCAACATATCCAGCAGCATGTCCAACAACATATTTCATCAAATCCAACAACATAGTTCAACAAAGTCCAACATATCCATATATACATAACCACAAACAAGTTTCCAACAAAATATCCATATAGAGATACATATCCAAACAAGTTTTCATAAACAACAAGGAAGCATAGAAGAATAGTACACTCCATGAATCCAAGCCTTCCTCATGTAAAGCAAATCTGCAAATTGGGAAAGATGAAAGTTAGAAGAAGAAGAAGACTAGTTAGAAGAAGAAGAAGAAGAAGAAGAAGAAGAAGAAGATTTTTTTTCTTCTCTTTATTTTTCTCCTCTCCTCTTCTTTATCTTCTTCTTCTTCTAACTAAGGTAAGTAAAAATGCCATTTTATTGCTAAACTAGGTAAAAATGCTAAGTGTAGGTCATTTTAGAGCTAAGCTAGGTAAATAGGTCATTTTGGAGCTTAGTAAGGTTATTATGTCATTTTCGAGGAAAATAAGCTAAGTCTATATCATTTGGGAGGTAACAAAGATTATCATGCCATTTTTGACCTAAGTATCCTAAGTATGTCATAAATGAACTGAATAAGCTAAGTATAGCTCATTTTTTATCTAACTTAGGTAATTATGCCATTTAGGAGGAAAATAAGCTAAGTATCCATTTGTAAAGCAAAACATTAGAGAAAACTTACCCTCATCACAACAAATATGATGAAGATCGCAACTAAGGTAACAATTGATCCAACGGCATAATGATACCAAGCCTCAATATCAATGGCATATTTTCTAATCTTCTTAAGCTTCGGGTGCATTGCATCCATCTTCAAGCGCATTGCATCATCTTCATCTTGTGATCATCAATGACATCGACAACATACAACTCCAATGTCATCTTCTCTTCTTCAATTCTTTTAATTTTTTCATTCAAATACTCATTTTCTTTTTCGCCCGCCGCCTTGCCTGTCACCTCGCACGGTGGAGCTCGACCGGAGAGGCGCCGCGGGTTTCGAGGGTTTCGAGGGTTTGGAAGAACAGAGGGTCAGCATCTCAGGAGCGGCGAAGGCGAGGGAGGGGTGGGTGGGGGCGGCGGAGCCCGGGAGCGAGGTCGCCCGGTGGGTTGGGGCGGTAGTGAGGGGCGAGATGCAGATCGATTGGGAGAAAGACGACGACCGGCTGGATCGTCTTGGATCTTTTAGTGGGGGGGGGGGATAGCAATGGCACACCTCCTCCTGGTGCGCCATTACTAAATTTTTTTCAGATTTTTTATTGCATGTAATAATTTTTTAGAAAATGACCATAAATTTTAAAATGTTACGATATAAATAGTTATTACTAATTTTCAAATACTTGCATTGCAAAACATTTGTGAATTGGTAAAACATTTATGAATATGAAAACATATCATCAAATTTGAAAAAATATTCATGAATTCAAAAAGTGCCCATGAAATTTAAAAATATTCATGAGTTCAAAAAATATTAACAAATTCAATACTTTTTGTGAGCTAGAAAAAAGTTTGCATTTTCAAAAAATGTTTACAAATTTAAGCAGGAAAAGGAACACTGAAAAATAAAATACCAGAATAAACATAAATAAAAATTGGTATCTCAACGGCGCACCTTCTAGGGGTGCGCCATAAACTCCGTGATAGTAATGGCGCACCTTCTCCTGGTGCGCCATTACTAACTTTTTTTTATTTTACCAGAATAAACATAAATAAAAACAATTAAAATACCAGAAGAAAACACAAAGAAGCCCAAGGTGCATGTAAATGATGATTTGCAACAAAACAAGAGGGAGAAGAACAAAAATTCCAAATCCAAGAAGAAGGTGGTCGATACTTCAACTTGGTGATGGAGAAGTTACAAAAGGAAGGTAAGTACAGACAACATTAATCGCCACTGTTTTGAACAAAAGAGGTTACTGTATAGAGGACTAGAACAGAAGAAATGCCATTTCCATACTTCAACTTAGTTGCATGTAATAATTGAGCTTGCCACGAACACACACACACGCGGCCGCCACGTCGTGATTCGATCTTAGCTATCTTTTCACAATATTTTTGCCCTTCTTCTTCGCAAATGGAGTTCTTCTCTTGAACGGACGTCCTTTAGGTAGGGTGGTCCTGCTTCTTCTTGTGGTGTATGGTACTTCATCATCGTCGTCATCTTCCATCTTCGGGTCACCGTACTTGTCGAAGTCTTGCTCATTGGCGACTCCATCCATTCCGATGATGTTCCCTTTGCCTCTCCTCACGACAACACAACTGGGCTTTGGCGGGTCGGTAATGAAGAAGCATTGGTCCACTTGGGAAGCCAGTACCCATGGTCTTGGATTTGGCTTCGGGTATAACCATGGTGGTGAAATACTGGTCTTCTTTTAGGATGCTCTTGGCCCATCTGACACGAAACATCGGGACCTACTCTCCAGCATAGCTCAGCTCCTAGATCTCCTCGATCCTTCCGTAGTATCTGTCCTTGTCGTTACCAGTGTAGGATTCCATCATTACCCTGGAGTTCTGATAATTGCTCTTCATGTCCTTTTCCTCGGTGTAGGATGTGTAGCTGTTGATATCGTACGCCTCATAAGTCATCAGGTTGTGCTCGGCGCCCGGTGACAAGGCGAATATGAGTTTTTCTTCCGCGGAAGAATCCTCATGTAAAGGGTACGACAGAAGCTTGTCCTTGAACCAACACGTGAAACATGAGTTGTGCTCTTTGATTATATCTCCGTCCGTCCTCTGTTGGCCTCGGTCTTTGTACGCCTTCTCAATATAGGTTGTGTGCTCTACCACCCAAGGATCGACCATGTCTATGTGTTGTAGAGCGATTAGGTTTGCTCTTTCAAAGTCGACGAGTCGACCCTTGAAGTCGACATGCATTTCGCGACGACCCTCGCGGTGACCCCATCCAGCGAGCCTGCCGAGGTGCCTATTGACGGGCAGACCAACGGGGTTCTCAATGCCTAGATAATTCGTGCAGTAGGAGATGCACTCTTCGGTCAAAAAGCCCTCGGTTGTGCTTCCATCTGGACCCTGTTGCGAACGTATGCTTTGATGACACCATTCATCCTTTCGAACGGCATCATGTTGTGCAGGAATGTCGACCCGAGTTGGATGATATCCTCCACGATATGGACCAGCAGATGCACCATAACGTCGAAGAATGCGGGCGGGGAGTACATCTCAATCTCGCATAGTATCACCATGATCTCTTCCTGTAGCCTTCTGAGTTGCCTCACGCCAACCGACTTTCGAGAGATGATGTCGAAAAAGTTGCATAGGCCAAATAGCATTTCACGGACGTGCGCGTCCATGATCCCACGGATTGCAAATGGAAGTATCTGCGTCATCAGCACGTGATAGTCGTGAGACTTCATCCCGCTGAACTTCTACTTCGCAGAGTCTAGGTATCTGCTTATCTTCCCCGCGTAACCATAAGGAAGTTTTACTCCTACGAGGCAGGTGAAAAGCTGCTCGATCTCCTCCTGACTTAGAGTGAAGCACGCGGGAGGGCAGTCATATTCGATCTTCTTGGCCTTTTTGCCTTTGCGACGACTTTCCATGTCCTTCGCCTCATCATCATCATCATCATCATTAGGGCGTTTTGCGTGAAGCTCCTCCCTGATGCCCATTGATTGCAAGGCTACCCTTGCTTTCGGCCCATCTCTGGTCCTCTCTGGCATGTTGAGCAGGGTACCAAGAAGACTCTCGTGCATGTTCTTCATGATATGCATGACATCAAGGCTGTGAGGCACACGGAGGATCTTCCAGTACGACAAGTCCTAGAAAACAGACCTCATTTTCCATACCTTTAGTAGCGGCTCTGGTACCTTTTGCTTCTTTCCCGGCGGTGGGCACTCTTTCCAATTTTTCAACAGCTCGTCTATTTCCTCGCCGCTCCTCGTACGCGGGCGTCTTCGGGGTTCGGTTTCACCATCGAACAGATCCTTGCGTTTCCTCCATGCGTCATCGTCGCGAAGCCACCTTCGATATCCCATGAACACGGTTTTCGAAGACCCGGGATCTCTATCTAGCCGGCAGTACGTTGTGTCATCCATGCACCTGACGCATGCACAAAATCAGTGGACCACCTGCCCCACGACATATCCGTAACCGAGATAGTCGTGCACCGTCGCGAGCAGTGTAGCTCTCATAGGGAAATATTCTTCTGCTGCGGCATCCCACGTATTGGCTGGCGTATTCCACAGCGTGCTTAGCTCCTCGTTCAGCAGCTCCATATACAGATTGATGTTGTTCCCTGGTTGTTTCGGCTCTTCAATTAGCATACTCATGTGAATGTACTTCCTCTTCATGCACATCCAGGGGGGAAGGTTGTACATCCACACAAACACAGGCCAGGTGCTATGTGTGCTTCTCTGGCTGCCAAACGGATTGACTCCATCGGTGCTCGCGCCCAGCATGATGTTCCTTGGATCGTCCCCAAATTCTGGGTGTTCGAAGTTCAACGCTTGACACTAGCTCGCATCCTTAGGGTGACTCAGCATCTTGTCTTTTTATTTATCTCCGGATCATTTCCGTCATCTTCTCGCTTCTTCTCCTCCCTATCCGCGTGCCAACGCAGGAGCTTTGCTAGCTTAGGGTCCGCGAAATACTGCTGCAGACGAGGAGTGATCGGAAAGTACCACACCACTTTTCGAGGAGCTTTCTTCCTCTTCTTGTATCGAGTGACGCCGCACACCAGACATATGGTAGACTCCGCATGCTCGTCCCGATAAATGATGCAATCATTCATGCACACATGGTATTTCACGTGCGGTAAATCCATAGGACACACGATTTTCTTCGCCTCCTCGAAACTGGTCGGGCACTTGTTCCCCTTGGGAAGACGTTCGTGCCAAAATGACATGTTGTCGTCGAAGCATGCGTCGGTCATTTTGTGTTTTACCTTCATCTCCAGAGCCATGAGCGTTACTTTCAGACGGGTATCCTCGGGCCTGCATCCTTCATACAATGGAGTAACCGCGTCTATCTCCAGTTGATCCAGCTTGGCTTTCTCTCGGGCGGCACTCTTGCGTTACCCGTCTGCTTGAGAAGCAGCTCTTGAATATGAGGGTCCTGCACCCATCCCATCGATGGTCCATCATCGTCTGCTCTGCCATCTTCATCTTCATGATCATGCCCTTCATATTGATCTTCCTCATCATCATGTCCGGCATCTTCTACATGATGACTGTGTCCTGCATCTACTTCATGATCATGTCCTGGAGATTCTTCGTCTTCTCGCCCTCCCTCGCTGCTATTGTCGTGCTGCCCTTCCTTATTTCTTGCCCGGCCCCCATGGACGACTTCATAATCATCTTCATCACCTTGCCACCAATAGCCATCCATGAAACCACGCACGATCAGGTGGTCCCGCACCTGTCTGGAATCCAGGTCTATAAGGCTCCTCATCTTGCATCTTCAACACAGACATCTTATCTCTGTCTCGTTCTTTTGAAGCATCTCGGCCTTCGCGGAGCTCAAAAACCTATTCACGATGCCTTCAGTCATCGTGCGGACCATGGTCGCCTGCGGGGTAGAGCAAAACGATATTTTAGAACCAAAATTTTTTTTGGCATGACTTTGCCTAAAAATAGGACAAAAAAGAATGCATAGTGCCAAATTCTCGCTGAAGCAGAAATGAATCAACATTCCGGCAAAATATTGGCAACTATCGCATTTCAAATACCGGTACCTCCAAACACAAACATGTGCGACACCACAAACATACGTAGATCTAGGCCACAAAAAGTGTGCACGTTGTTGGAGGGAGAAAAAAGTAGATCTAGAACATAAAGAAAGCTTTCCCCTTACTTACCTATCAAAAAAAGGAAATTTAACCACTTAATTAAGGTGAATCTATGGTGCAAATGAGGTGAGGAGGAGGAGGCAGCCGAGACCAAGCTTGGTAGAGGTGGAGAGAATGAAGTAGGGAAATTGAGTGTGGTAGGTGGCTGTCAAAAATATCTAGCTGCTCCCAGGTTACCAATGGCGCACCTCCTAAGAATGCGCCATTGGTAACCAGGGTTACTAATGGCGCACTTGGTGTGTGGTGCGCCATTACTAGTTTTGAAAAAAAATGAAAAAAATTGTTAGTAGTGGCACACTGCCGGTGTGGTGCGCCATTACTAGTTAAAACTAGTAATGGCGCACTATCCCCTGGTGCGCCATTACTAGTTTTGAAAAAATTAAAAAAAATTGTTAGTAGTGGCGCACCTGGGTATGGTGCGCCATTACTAGTTAAAACTAGTAATGGCGCACTACCCCTGGTGCGCCACTGCTAAGTCTGGGTAAGGGTGTGGGGCCAAGACAAAACTAGTAATGGCACGCCGAACACCAAGTGCGCCATTAGTGCTATGGCCACTAATGGCACACCTATATCTGGTGTGCCACTGCCATATAGCAGTGGCGCACCACATACGTGGTGCGCCATTAATGTCCATATTAGCTATAGCCGTTTTTCTAGTAGTGGCAGCAGCAGACTTCTCCCGACGAGTGGCTTTGGTAGGGACGACCACCTCATGAGCATCCTCATTGTCATCCGACGGTTTGCCCCTATGGGCCCTCTTCTTGGTGTTCCGAGGCTTCTGAGCAGCACGAGAGCTAGAGCCACCTGCAAACGCACACAGAGAGCACAGAGAAACCCTAGCAAAGATGAGAAGAATGTACACAAGATCAGGGGAATACATCTCATGCATGTAGATAGAAGAGGAACAATGCAGATGGGTTCAGAGAAGGCGGTTGTTCGACCGGCAGAACCGCTCGATCGGTAGTACCGCTCGCAAGGAGAGGTAGTACCACTAAGAGCGGATCTGCCAAGAGGAAGAACAGGAACAACCCCATCTCGAATCTAGATGCATTATTCCTACTTCTAGCTACGCACAGGAAACAGGAGGAGTTTATACGGATCTCTCCCACCAAACATTTGGCCAAAAATGCGGGAGTACAAGCAATGCCCTAGAGAAAGGATTCAACAAGAGGAACCCTAAAAACAAGAAGATTAGGGCATTACCGGTATCCATGGGAGGAGATCGAAGAAGAGGCGACCTCAACGGAGCGGATCTGATGAAGGGTCGACCGATCTGGAGGGCCTGAGGGCACTCCGGGGCAACGAGCACAGCAACCGGTGGCTAGGGTTCGGATGGGGGACGAGCACGAAGGGGAAATAGAAAACCCCTTCAGCACGCGCCCCTTATATATGCACCCAGATGTCAGCCGGTAGTACCGCTCCTGTAGCTAGCCGGTCTTTGAGAGCGGTACTTCCGCTCCAGAAGTAGCGGTAGCACTTCGTCCAAATACCGGTAGTACGGCCAGAGGTACAGGTGTAGGTAGGAGCGGTAGAACCGCTCGTACCCGACCGAAAGTACCACTGGGACTACACAACCTAGTGATAGAACGGTAGAACTGCTCAGACCACTGGTCGTACCGCCAAGTTGTAACAGCCCATGCACAAAGAGATCAAACTTGTGTACATTGGAAAAGATGGCTTGGGTGAGAAGGCTTAGGATGGAAGCACGACACTGTAATTTGATGATGAAGACTCTCAAGAGTGCAAGAAGCAAACAATAAAATCCACTCTTTAGAGAATTCAAACACCTAGGAGATCCAAAAAGCAATGCAAAAGGAAACACACAAAAGAAACTACTTTTGTACAAGGGCGGTGGCCGGAGCCACCTATGTTTGAGCGAATGGAATGGCGCCGCGAAGAATTATCCTTGGGCCCATGACCAAAACTCGTCTTTGAAGCACAAATACCATCAAAAATTGCTAATGTGAAAGACTCGATCAATTTATGCATAATGGGGGAGGGAGAGTTCATTGAGAGAACAACACTCCCCCTATGTCCATGCCAACACCTAAACAAGACATCATGAAGAGTATGGTGGGGTGTGCAACGGTTCAAGCCACATTGCTCGAATCAATGATATTTAGCTCATGCCTTAACTCGCGAAATCTTGCTTCATCCAAGGGCTTCATGAAAATATTTGCAAGGTTATCATGAGTGTTAACATACTTGAGCTTGATCTCCCCTCGCGACATTGATCAACTCGTCGTCCACGAAGTGCACGAGAGTGCATGGAACGTCGGCAGCACCCTGCGAAAACATGTAGGGCATCAGGGATGCCCAGTCAAAGGCAAGGAGATGAAGTCATCGGCCGAGGCTTAGTTACCGTGATGGCGTTGAGCTTGGCTAATGTCGACGCACCGCCAACGGCGGGCGTGCAAGTGACGGAGGGGCCGCTTGCTGCCGAGGTGCCGGCCGGGGTATTGTTCCCACACCCGGGTGCATTAAGCTCCAATGCCGGGGCCGGCGCCGGAGACACCAATGATGCTGACGCTTTGTGCGAGTTGCTGCCTGTGAAGCTGGGAATCTGGGGCGGCCGCAATCCATGCCTGCAGCCCCTCAAGCAATGTAGGCACAATGGCGGTGATCGTCGCTCCCAATTGGGCTCGCACTTGCTCTTGGACTATCTCCGGGATCCGCGCCACTTGTGCCTTGAGTTCTTTAACCTCGCGCTCCTGGCTTTCTGAGCTGGTCTTTCTCTCCTTTCGCCCAACCTTATAGTATTCCGACCAATTCGTGGACAAGCCTTTGCCGGCCACACGACCAGCTGACGACGGCTTACTAAACTTATCCTTTTTTTCACTATGTTCAATGCCCTATTAAAAGTGGTGTCCCAAGGGGCAGACGGGGAGCTCCGAGACCCCGTGCTACTACTTTCAGTTTCCTATGGAAGGAACATGAAGCTTTTAGAAATTTGGCTTCATTAATTAGAATGCAACCATATGGAGCTAATTACGCGAGAGTGTATTCCTTACCAGAACAAGCTCAAGTGCCTTGATCTTCGGATCCGTAGTAAGCTCCTTTGTTACCGGGTCCACCTTGTACCGGGCCCTGACAAAGTTCCTGGTCTGCTTGTCACGGTATTTATCAAAGAGGGGCGGTAGGCCTTGCTCGGCACGCTCCGCGTCCTCCTTGTCCCATATAGGTTCCGCCACTCTGTAACCGCCGGGACCGAGTGTGTGGTGTCCTAAGTTCAAGTCCCGCATATCTTTCCCCCACTGACTTGATTCCACGGATGCGTTGCTCTTGCACTTGATCTTGATCCAGGTAGTCAGCTTCGCTGATCGAAGGATTTGTCTCCTTGATCTTCTCATAACTATCACCACTTAGAATCCTTCTCTTCACCGCGGCTCTCCAAGTAGCCAGGGTCGTGCTCATCTTTGTGAGGGCGGCACTGTTCACTTTATTCCCTCAGAGGCGTGTGTTTGCGAAGTCACCGAGGAACTTGTATCGTTCGTGCAGCTTCGTGAAGAGGAGGTTGCGCAAATTCCCTCGGTCACGATGCCTTAGGTTCTCGATGTTGATCGAGATGGTGCTCTGGAGAACGCACCCGAGTTGTCCCGCGTACGCACTGACTAATTCTTTGGGCGCCGTTGGATGCCCACTGGAGGACACTTCAGTAAATTCCTCCTTGACGGTGCCGAGCATGTTCGGGAGCCGGTCCTTCCGTTGCCTCTTCGGTTGGCTGCCATCTGTGTGTTCGCTGCCATCATCAGTGGTGGCATCCCCGGCGGCACCATCAGTGGTGTCATCCCCGACGCCACTAGGGGTTGTGTAGTCGGGATCGGTGTCTTCCTGGCGTCCTCACAGCGGTGAGGTTCTTCCTCCATCTCCTGGGACAGCTGCCAGAATGGCTTGCCTGAACCGCCGGCCTCATGGTTGTCGGCCATGTTCGCTCTAAATAGGACAAAAGGCTACTAGAATTATTGGATGAGATCAGGGTAGTATCTATTCTTCTATCCTATATATTTTCACATTACAGGTTATAAACACCCCTTTACCCAAAAGATTGTTCCAAGTGCACTATTGATATCCTACTAAGTGCACTATTGCAGGTTATATATTTTCTATCCTACTAAGTGCACTATTTCTCTTGCTGCAGGCATATTTTTGTTGCTTATGAATTTGCAAAATAGCAATGCACCATGCATATAGATATCCTGTAATTTACTACACAAGTTCTCATTTTTTTTAAGCATAAGAGTAGTTGATTCTTTTAGGTTAGCTTGAAACTGAGGTAGCAGAGCTGCAGCAGTGTGAAAGTTCTAAACTATTGCTCCAGGAAAGAAACTGAAACTTGAAAGTTGTTGTAGAAAAATTACAGTTAATACAGGAGGAACTATAACTCTGCCATGAGTCACTTGTGTGGAGCAAGGATACGATTCTATGTGACTTAAAAGCATATCATTTTGTCTAGAATCTAATGCAAACATTTATTTGGATTTTGGAGTAAAACAGAAGCACAAAAACAGCGGTAACAGATGCATCCAACTTTCTATTTCCAGCAAATTTTCTGCTGTGGCGGTCCAATAGAATCACTTTCACATGCATTATTTATGCATAGTTCCAACTATGCAAATGCAACATTAGAGCCCCCCAGAAGAATCCTTATAACCCACCCATCCTTCAAATTTGCAACTACAAGGAGCGGGACCTTCTAGGTCAAATGTCGCTGGATTTTTGCATCATTCAAATGTCGCTGTATTTCCATTTCGTTTGAGAATCGGGCACCTTGTAGGTCAAGAAAATTGGGCATGACCTTTGCTAATTTTCTTGACCTAGGAGTGCCCCATTCTCAACCGAAACGGAAATTAATCAACATTTCAGGAGATAGGGGTCATTTCACATCAGAAGTTGCCAGCATTGGAATCAAAAGCTACCAGCATTGGAACATCAGAAGCTGCCAGCATTGGAATCATTTTATAAGATAATTTTGGCAGCCTTATGACTGTGTCAACAAACCCTGCTTGCCAAATCTAATAATCAGTAGTAACTGCTTGATTAGCAGAGGTTCTATTCTACCAATGTCAACTTAGGCAACCCAACACATGCACCTGCTGCTGTGCAGAGGGTAACTGCACTTTTTAGCTTGGCACGGGTCAGAGATATTCAGAAAATTCAGATACAGGGATTTGAGCATAGTTGCAACAAATATACATATAGAGAAAAACAAACTGCTCCAAGTCATTGGAACAGTGTGCTCGAGCAATTAGACATACATACATAGATAGAAGAGTAAAATGCACTGGCGGTACTTGAACTTGCGAAGAAAGCACGCTTTGGTCACTGTACTTCAAAATACGGCCAATACGGTCACTCAATACGTCTACACGTGATTCTCGGTCCACTGTTCACCCGTATGCCACTCGTCGCCTCTCCATTTGACCGCTCATGGCGGCAATTTGGCGCTTCATGGGTTTTTCCGCTGCATTTTTACAAGAAAACCCTTGGGTGGCTCCGTAATTCCTACGCACCCTTGTCTATTCGGTTTCGATCACAACGAAAGGGGAGGCAGAGACAGGGGAGGAGGGGAGGCGATCGTCGGTGGCACCGCACCACCACCACCGAGTCGTCGCACAAGGGGGAGGCGCGCGACAGCGCCGCACATCTCATCGCTGGAGCCTGTTCTGCCGGGATATCGCTGTCAAGGTCGCCCGATGGTGCGCCGCCGCCCACCTACAGTAAGCCCTCGACTCGCCCCGCCATGGTTCTTGCGCTGTAAGCTGAAGGGTAGAAATCTAGAGGTTGACATTGTGGATGGTTTGATTTGTTAGTCAGATATGCCCATCTGTATGTTCAAGATTTTCCTAGGGTTTTCGACCGCGATTTGGGGGTTTCAGCGTATAGGGTTTTTGGGTTTGGAGAAGGTGGTTGTTTGTAGCTTATTTGGTGATGAAAGGTGCTATCTTTTGCTACATGTTGAAGATGCTGGTTGTGTAGGTGATTCTGATACGCAAAGGTGGTTGCTTGCATCTACTTCTTGCAGATTATGTAGAATGAAATTTGAAACTCTGCTCGCTTTCTGTTTTGATGTATGAGATAAGCGCAGCAGAAGTTTTCGATTAAGTTCAACCATGGTGGTTATTTCCTTGGGCAAGGTAGCAATCGTTCCTATGTGAATGGTCATGAACTGTGGTATGATGAAGTAGATGCAGATACTTGGTCTCCAATCATGGTTGAAAACTTAGTTGAAGAGATAGGATGGGAGATGGCAGGCAGGATGAAAGTGTATTATCTGCATTCCCATTCGTCAATCAACAGAATGGGTTGAGAGAAATTAGAGGTGATAGGGATACAGATCAGATGCTAACATTTGTGTCACTAGGGCATTACTCATTTAGTTTGTACCTTGATCATGATGACAGCTTGAATGCAAACTTGACAGAGGACGATGTGGTCAATTTCCCAATAAGGCAGCTACCAAGTGCTTAGTCCTTGCAAGAGTAAACCAAATGAGCCGGACATTGCAGATATTGATGTTGAGCCTGAAGATGCAAATGTGCCTCACCCAATTCCTATCTGGTAGTTTATCCTCGAGCATGCGAAGATGATGGTGTAAGCAAGCATGGGGGGGCGGCAACCATGGGGCGGCAACCAGCAGAAGCAAAGAAAGGCCTCGGCGGCGGGGAACTAGGGATTTGGCATCGGCGGCAAAGGGTGGTGGATGGAAATAACCCCATGAGCTAATTTACAAAAAACCCATGGCGCCAAATTGTCGCCATGAGCGGTCAAATGGAGAGGCGACGAGTGGCATACGGGTGAACAGTGACCGTAGAATAACGTGTAGACGTATCGAGTGACCGTATTGGCCGTATTTTGAAGTACAGTGACCAAAGCGTGCTTTCTTCGCAAGTTCAAGTACCGCCAGTGCATTTTACTCTAGATAGAAAAACTGAACATATAAAGCAACACGATGGTTATCATCCAAGGCAACCTCTCAACATGTGCAGATACATACTAGTAACATGCTATATGCAAAGCGAGCAAACAATCATGTATCTCAGAGAAACTAGGAAAAATACGACCAATGGAAATGGCACGCATCGGTGGTGATGACTTGGCACATTCTGGCAAAAGGAAACTGAACTAACTGAAGAAAATGGAAATGTCGACATTGGAATGATTAGCGGATGAAATGCAAGCAACATTCGGCTTGGCACGGCGTATGCATGCACCACAGCTGCAAAGTTTGTTGAAGAAATAACACTGCCAGTGTTAACTGACGAAACTGAACTAACTGAAGAAATAGTTAGTGTGAATCATTGGAATGATGTAAACAGAGCTTGATCCCCAGGTTTCAGGTTTCAGGATGTAGAAAGTTCACTTAACATAGTTATTGATCACCTAGTCAAGTCTGTGATGTGACAATGGAGGGGCATCAACCTGCACCTGTCTGACGATGCATTTTTAGGGGTTCACATATCATACAAGTTCAGAGATAAAAACAAAATCTCCTAACAATCTACTCTAGGATAAAAATATAACTCTGTTTAGTGCTAGATTTCTTCCTAACAAAGTTACTGCTCCAAAATATGGACACATATTTTTTTATTTACACAATATCTCACGGTGAAGGACAATATGGGGTACTCCTACTCCTAGTGTAGTTGCAGCTACTCCTATTCCTTCTTCTACTTTAGCTGCAGTAAGCAATATTACCAGCGAAACAATATCTGCAGTAGTATCTCAACAAGAAGTACTCGCTGCTATGGATGCGGCCATGGATGCATCAAACAAGTTTAAAAAACAAATTTAAACGATGCTGCTATTCAAAAGTTTGCACTACATCAGAGACTTTCTCTGTTGAAAGTTTTAGTTTGTCAATAATTTTGACGGCACTTTGCTAGGCCTATTTGGTCACTTTGCCGTCCGCTTGCAGACGGCAAAATGACCAAATAGGCGGCCAGTGTTCCAAGTTTGCACAGGTGACTGCCACGTGTCCTCTTTGTCGTCTGCTAGCGGACGACAAAGAGGCTATACATCCCCTGTTTTTATTTAAATCCAATTAATTAGACATGGTTTCAAACACAGATATACATGCATACATATCCAACATATCCAGCAGCATGTCCAACAACAAATTTCATCAAATCCAACAACATAGTTCAACAAAGTCCAACATATCCATATATACATAACCACAAACAAGTTTCCAACAAAATATCCATATAGAGATACATATCCAAACAAGTTTTCATAAACAACAAGGAAGCATAGAAGAATAGTACACTCCATGAATCCAAGCCTTCCTCATGTAAAGCAAATCTGCAAATTGGGAAAGGTGAAAGTTAGAAGAAGAAGAAGACTAGTTAGAAGAAGAAGAAGAAGAAGAAGAAGAAGAAGAAGATTTTTTTTCTTCTCTTTATTTTTCTCCTCTCCTCTTCTTTATCTTCTTCTTCTTCTAACTAAGGTAAGTAAAAATGCCATTTTATTGCTAAGCTAGGTAAAAATGCTAAGTGTAGGTCATTTTAGAGCTAAGCTAGGTAAATAGGTCATTTTGGAGCTTAGTAAGGTTATTATGTCATTTTCAAGGAAAATAAGCTAAGTCTATATCATTTGGGAGGTAACAAAGATTATCATGCCATTTTTGACCTAAGTATCCTAAGTATGTCATAAATGAACTGAATAAGCTAAGTATAGCTCATTTTTTTATCTAACTTAGGTAATTATGCCATTTAGGAGGAAAATAAGCTAAGTATCCATTTGTAAAGCAAAACATTAGAGAAAACTTACCCTCATCACAACAAATATGATGAAGATCGCAACTAAGGTAACAATTGATCCAACGGCATAATGAAACCAAGCCTCAATATCAATGGCATATTTTCTAATCTTCTTAAGCTTCGGGTGCATTGCATCCATCTTCAAGCGCATTGCATCATCTTCATCTTGTGATCATCAATGACATCGACAACATACAACTCCAATGTCATCTTCTCTTCTTCAATTCTTTTAATTTTTTCATTCAAATACTCATTTTCTTTTTCAACTCAATTTAACTTCTCAACAAGAGTGTCGGTTTCAAATGCCGATTCACATACCTCCTAGATTAAAATTCTATATGTAAACTTGATGGCCATAATTTTCATAAATGAGAAATGCAAGAAATAGTTATGAAAGAGAATTTACCACATCCAAATCATAAAGCGAGCGAGGGCCGACGGGGACGGACATCAAGACCATGGCACTATGTATAAGAAACAATCATCCAAAGTAAGAAAATTATACATACCAACTATATAAATCATACAAAGTACAACATAAAAATTTGAATACCTAATAATCACTATCGGTAAGGACGTGCTCATCATCATCATTAATAAATGCATCATCGTCATCACTATCAGTAATGGCATGCTCATCATCATCATTAATAAATGCATCATCATGTGGAAGACCACCTTTACGTAATCGTTCAAGCATTGACAGGTCATCTGCAGCAGTAACTTCTTCTTCTTCTGGCTCTTCTTGTTCCGGCTCAGGGTCGGATTCACTATCGTTGTCTACTTCAATGTTCTGGGGTGGAGTAGAGCGTTTCTTGAAACGTTTTTTTGGCAAGACGTGTTTCTTGGAAGAATTCTCCTTCGTAATATGTGTCTTGGTTAATGTGACGTTCATAATCCTCTTCATTGGGCGGAGGTGGTCTAACGCGTGGAGGCACTTCATAAACGACATCCCAACCGCTGAGATTTGGATCACTTTGATAGGCCCACGGTAGATAGAAAACTTGGGTTGCCTGTTGAGCCGTAATATAGACATCGGGAACATCCAAATGGGTGCTTTGTTTGATTTCGACTAGCCCTATATGTTCATGAGTCCTTCTAGTCTCCCTGGACTGGAACCAATAACATCTGAAGACTACGACGTTTGGTGGGTTTTCACCATAGAATTGAAGTTCATAAATTGCTTCAACTCTTCCATAATACTCGACACCTCCTTCGCCGATAGCAGAGACACAACAATTTGTAGACCTTCGGTCGGCCATAGATAGCTCTTTGCCATAGGTACAAAATCAATACCCGTTGATGTTGTAATTGTCAAATGAACGGACCTTATAGTCAAAACCATTAGCTACTTGTCTTAATTCGGCATCCATAATCTCTGAGTTAGCCTACAAGTTTAATACGAAAGGATTGTTGCATTAGTCTAAAATTAGCCAAAGAAATGAAAGGTTCTAATGGAAATTACCCTTTTTTGAACCAAGAGATGAAACCGGGATATTCGCCTCCTTGCTTTGCCAGAAGCTCATACTCTTCGACGGAATCCTTTTGGATCACCGCTTCATACGAGAATATGGCGACGTATCGACTACATAAAATACCCAGGAATAAGAGCAGTTCAAAGAAATTATAAGTTGTGAAACAATGTAACAAGATCTTACTCGATGTACGGCCACACTTTTGTTAGGTTTTTAAAGAGATACAGTGAAATGGTCCGCCATTCTTCAACATCCAACGATACCGGTTTCCAAGCACTGGATGGTGCGAGATTCCCTTTGAATAGGTTGAGGTTGGATTGACCCTTTTTAGGCTCGTCAGCATTGTACCAAGGCTTTGGATTATGCAAATGACGATTTTTGGCTTCGTAGTGTGTTGTCACGAAGTTTGACGCCTCCTCAGTGATGAATGCCTCGGCCATCGATGCTTCTATTCTACGTTTATTTTTACATTTTGCTCAAGCGCCTTCAAAGATCCTCTCGCTTGAGTAGCACCAACGATTTTGCATGGGCCCCCCCAATCGTGCCTCGGTCGGGAGATGCAAAATCAAGTGTTGCATTGGATTAAAGAAGCTTGGGGAAAGATCATCTCTAACTTGCAGATCAACTCCGGCGCCAACTACTCCATTTCTTCTAGGAGGCCAGGCGATAGTTCTTTTGCACAAAGAACACGGAAGAAATAGCTCAGCTCTGCCAGTACTAGCCATTCATCCTCAGGGATGAAGCCACGCAACATCACCAGCATTATCCGCTCAATCCATATGTGCCAATCATGACTTTTTAGACTAAATATTTTCAATTTATCAAGACTCGCTCCCCTCTTTAGATTTGTTGCATACCCATCGAGGAACATCAACTGCATTTTCACCCACAAAATAATTTCCTTCATAGCTGGCCTTCCAAGATTGAACCATGCCTTTGGCTTCTTCCAGTTTCGCTTTCCTTTCGGTTCTTGCATGTTTTGTAATGGTCTATCACAGAGCTCCTCTTGATCGTCTCTAGCCTCAGTATTATCCTTTGATTTCCCCTCTATGCCGAATAATGTACCAAAAATGGCCTCGGTGATATTCTTTTCAGTGTGCATCACGTCGATGTTGTGTGGGCAAAGGAGGTCTTTGAAGTAAGGCAGATCCCAGAAGCATTTCTTGTGAGTCCAGGCATGTTCCTTATTATACCCCTTGAAATACCCCGGACGCCTGGATGCGCTCGAGCGCGTAACTGATCTAGGGTGCATTGGCCTGTCAACGCAGGTGGTGTAGAGTGTTTGACAACTTTACCTTTCATGAAGTTCTTCTTGTCTTTCCAGAACTTATGGCGAGGATCTAGAAACTGTCTATGCAAGTCGACGCAACTATACTTGTGCCCCGCTGTCAGCCAACGAAACTCAACAGCTCCCTTGCATGTGGGGCACGGGAACCTTCCTTGCACACACCAGCCAACGAATAGCGCATACACCGGCAAGTCATGCGTCGAGTACATGTACCAGGCACGCATTATGAAGTTCTCTTTGCTAAAGGCGTCGTATGTCTTGAACCCATTATCCCAAGCTTCTTGCAATTCGTCCTTAAGCGGCTGCATGTACACATTCATATTCTTCCCCGGATAGTTGGGCCCTGGAATTATCAACGTCGGGAAAATGTTCTTTCTTTGCATAATCTGCCCGGGGGGGGAGATTGAGTGGAATGACAAACATGGGCCAACAGCTGTATGGGGCTGCCATCTGACCAAACACACTGAACCCATCTGTGCTGACGGCGACTCGAGGATGCCTTGGATCTGCCGTTTTTTCCTTATGTAATGCATCGAAGCGCTTCCACACTTCACCATCCGATGTGTGCACCATCATCACATTCCCATCTGCATCTAGTTTGGTTCTTCTGCCCATTTTGTGCCATGTCATCTGTCTGGCCGTATCTTCGACCATGAAAAGACGTTGAAGTCTTGGTACGATTGGCATATACCGAAGAACATTAACGGGTATTTTGGTCTACGTCTTCTCACCCATACCGTTGTCTACCACAACATACTTGGAAGAACTGCAAATGGGACAATAGTTCAAGTCCTCATACTGAAGCCTAAAGAAGACACATCCTTTCTCACAGGCATGTATCTTCTCATAGGGCATCTTAAGAGCACGGAGGATTTTGTCTGACTGGTACATGTTTGGAGGTAGCACATGGCCTTTGGGTAGAAATCGTCCGAAAACTGTCATCGTCGCGTCGTAGCATTCTCTGCCCAAGTTGAGTTGAGTCTTCAAAGCCATTATTTGTGAGATGGCATCCAGCTGACAAATCTCAGTGTGATCGTGGACAGGACATTTTGAGGACTCCAACATTTCAGTCAAGGCCTTTGCAGATTCCTCCATCTCCTCGTCCGAGTCCCGAGCATCGTCAAAGTCTTGCACCATGTCTGCGGTCCCGGTACCATGCTCGTCGGTGCGACAACGAACCACCTTGGCTCTGGCACGTCGGGCAGACTCACCATGTAATGTCCAGACCGTGTAACCAGGCGTAAAACCAAACTTCTGCAGGTGTTTACTCATTTGAAGCTCGTCCCTATGCTTATAGTTGTCGCACCGGACAGAGGGGCGCCAGCTTAATTTCTGGCCATTTGCAAATGCGGCTCTAACAAACCCCTTAGTTTTTGTTAACCATTACAAGGTCCAAACATACTGACTAGTGTAACCGGTTTACATCCACGCACGATCACTCATATTGAATTCCTACTAGACACACAAGAAATATATACATAATTAATTAAGCAAACCATATCCAACAGTTAATGGAGTTTGTCAGTTTTATTACGTCCATGCAACCTACACGCTAATAGGTAAGGATAGGTCCTAATCCCAACCGAGTATGTGTAGATCGGGTTCGTTTTCCCATGCTCTGCTCCGGATCCGACGAAAAATTTCGGCAGCACCTCCTCGCTGTTCTCCTGATACACGTCTCGGCAATAAGCACAGAGGATGTGTACCCGGAGAACAACAGGGAGGCACTGACGAAATTCTGCATCAGATCCGGAGCTGAGCATATGGGAAAACGAACCCAATCTACACATACTCGGGCTGTCCATGCATAACGTTGGACAATTCAAAAGAATCACGATTATAAATATGCAAATGCATGCATATTTATAGATGTAACCCTTCGAATAGGAGACGCATAGTGGTTACGCATACTGATGATTGACACCTATAGCTAGAAAGTTTCATCAGCACGAAGACCGGAACAGAGCAAATGAAGGGGGGAGGAGGAGATGTCATTTGTGCTCACCAACAAACGTAGGGGCGGAGCTCGTCGAACACTAGACTCTCGCAGCAATGAAATAACTGCATATTTAAATCGAAAGATGGGTAACATAGCAAGTATTCGACACCGACGGCCACATGTATCTCGCACTGACGATACTTGCTATTTATGGTACCATCGACACAAAGGAACCCTCTAACCCACTCGTCCCCGGGTAAACTAAATAGCAACTA
The DNA here is from genome assembly GCA_021605205.1 of Aegilops longissima. Lineage (NCBI taxonomy): Eukaryota > Viridiplantae > Streptophyta > Magnoliopsida > Poales > Poaceae > Aegilops > Aegilops longissima. The sequence continues at coordinate 641,906,759 of CM038679.1, forward strand.
CCATCGGTGCAAGGTACATGAGGCGGTCGGCGTTGAACACTAGATCCATATCCCACAAGTGAAGCCGGCGTCCGGCGTCCCGCAACAATAGTTCTGGTGGCCGATGATGGTCGAACACCTTGGCGAATTTGTCTGGCAGCCTCTTGATGAGGATTAAAGCCAAGTTTTGAAATTTCAAACAACCAAACCGACTTGAGTGAGTTTGGGTGTTTCAAGTTTCAACACTTAGCTTTCAATCGTCATCTCTGAGGCTGCCAGACAAATTCACAATGGTGGTCGACCGCCATCGACGCCGAGAACTGTTGCTGCTGGACGCAGGACCCCTATGTCACTTGTGGGATGTGGATGTAGTCTTCGACACCGACGGCCACATGTACCTTGCATTGACGATACTTGCTATTTAGGACGCCGAGAATAGTTGCTTTGGGACGCTAGACGTCGGCGTCACTTGTGGGACGTGGATGTAGTTTCGGAGTGTGGGTCGGGGTGTGGGTCGGGGTGTCTTTTTCTTCTTCTTCTTCTTCTTTCTCTTTTTTCCTCAGGTATGGCGACGCACGGTCGACGGGTCAGCACTCGGACCGGGGGTTCTCAGCTTGGGCGTCGGGACAGGCAGGACCCACTGGCTCCACCATGTACCCCCTCGGCAATCCTCTTCCTTTTTCCCTTTTTACTTCTTCTTCTACTTATTCTTCTTTTTTCAATTATTTTCTTCTTCTAATTATCTAAACCTAAATCTGGCAGTAACCTAATCCTACCACTAAAACCTAAACCTAAACACAAAAAACAGTAAAAAAAATCAACTTGGGCGGGCGGGCGCCACTGGGCGGCAAGCCTTGGGCGGCTCGGCGGTGGTGGAGGAGGCGGCGGCGAGGGACGGCGGGCGGGCGCCGCTCTGGGTGGTGGTGGGGCAGCGAGCAGAGGCGGGCGGGCGCCACGACGGGTGGCGTGGGCGGGCAGCGAGCCGGGCGCCTCAGCGAGGTGGTCTTGAGGCGAGGTGACGAGGCCAGCCAGGCCGGGCGATGGGCGGGCGCCGGGCAGGCGATGAGACGGGGAGGCGGGGTGGAGCGGCGGTGGAGGGCGGCGGCGCGGGTGGTGAAGAGGAGATCGAGAGAGAGAGGGGAGGGGCCGCGGGCGCGACCCCTTTTCTGCTAGTAGGTCAGTTATTTGCCGTCTGCTAGCAGACGGCAAAGAACGTACCTAGTGGGGTGGGGTCAGGGGGAAACGGACGACCTAACGGCCATTTTCTTTGCCGTCTGCTGGCTGACGGCAATGCAGTTTTCCGTCAGCCAGCAGACGGCAAAGAAAATGGCCGTCAGGTCGTCCCCGTACGCCCGCCACCCACGCTCTTTGCCGTCCGCTGGCGGACGACAAATATGTGCTGATGGCAAAGCCTTCCGTTGCTGTCCGCTGCCTCTTTGTCGTCCATTTTCTGGTGGCTGATGGCAAAGCCTCTCTTTGCCGTCCGCCAGCTGATGGCAAAGAGTTGGCAGACGGCAAATTAGCAAATTCCAATAGTGTTAGTAAATAGTGTAGGGTCAATTTTCCCAATTTGAAACCCACGATCTTGTAACAACTCGGTAAGATGCTCATACCAGGCACGCGGGGCTTGTTTAAGGCCATAGAGTGCCTTGTCGAGTTGGTACACATGCTCGGGGAAATAGGGATCCTCAAACGCCAGGGGTTGTTTGACATACACCAACTCATTAATGGGCCATTAAGAAAAGCACTCTTCACATCCATTTGTTGCAACTTGAAATTATGATGAGAAGCATAAGCAATCAACAAATGAATAGATTCAAGGCGAGCAATGGGAGCAAAGGTTTTACCGTCGTCGATACCCTCGACTTGGGAGTAGCCTTGTGCCACCAAACGAGCCTTGTTGTGAACAATGATCCCATGAGCATCTTGCTTGTTCTTGAATATCCACTTGGTTGCAATGACATTATGATTCCCCGTTGGCCTTGGCACTAATCTCCACACTTGGTTGTGCTCGAAGTTGTTGAGTTCTTCATGCATGGCATTGAGCCAATCCGGATCCTCGAGCGCCTCATAGACCTTTTGGGGTTCGACACAAGAAACAAATGCGTGATGTTCACAATAGTTTGCTAATTGTCTATGAGTGCTTACCCCCTTTCTTAGGCTTCCAACCACATTCTCCATGAGATGACCTTTGGTTGTGAGTTTGGAAGCAATCTTAGCGGCACGACGCTCTAATTCCTCCGCAGGTGTGAAAAGAGGAGTGGAAACTTGATCATCTTGAGCGTCGTCTTGAGCTTGTTCTTGATCTTGAGCTTGATCTTGATATTGAACTTTCTCGGAGGGGATAACTCGACCTTGGGCATCACTCGGTGTCTCACCACCATCTTGAGGTTGATCTTGCCCTTGATCTTGTTCACATGGTTGAGGGCCTTCACTGTGTTCTTTTGAAGCGTGTGGGTCTTGGGTCGGTGATGGCTCTACTTGAGTGGAGCATTTTCCTTCTCCTTCACCCACAAGGGGTTCCTCAATGGGTAGGATATGACCAACACCCATTCTTATTTTGGCTTGGGGAGGAATTTCATCACCTACATCACAAGTACCACTTTGCTCCACTTGGGAGTCGTTATTCTCGTCAAACTCCACGTTACACGCCTCCTCAATGAGTCACGTGGACTTGTTGAGGACACGGTAAGCATGAGAGTTTGTAGCATAACCAACAAATATGCCCTCATGAGCTCTAGCCTCAAATTTAGACAAACGAACACCTTTCTTGAGAACGGAACACTTACAACCGAACACCCAGAAATTCTTAAGGTTGGGCTTGTTACCAGTGAGTATTTCGTATGGAGTCTTGTTCAAGCCTTTGCGGAGATAGAGCCGATTGGATGCATGACATGCGATGTTGATGGCTTCAGCCCAAAAGTTGTAAGGAGACTTGAACTCCGCCATCATGGTCCTTGCCGCATCCATCAACGTCTGATTCTTCCTTTCCGCAACACCATTTTGTTGAGGGGTGTATGGTGCGGAATATTGATGCTTGATCCCCTCATCACTAAGAAACTCATCCAAGGTGTAGTTCTTGAACTCGGTGCCGTTGTCACTTCTTATTGTCAAGATCTTTGCATCGTGTTGACGTTGAGCTTCATTTGCAAAGTTGATGACAATTTGTTGAGTCTCACTCTTCCTCTTGAAGTAATATACCCAAGTGTACCTTGAGTAATCATCGACAATCACCAAGCAATACTTTCTACCCCCAATCCTATCAAAGGATGGAGGCCCAAAGAGATCCATGTGAAGGAGCTCCAAGGGTCTCTTCGAGTAGATGATAGTCGTGGGAGGGTGAGCCTTCTCATGTAACTTTCCTTTGATAAGAGCACTGCAAGCACGATCTTTGGCAAAGCTAACATTGGTTAGTCCACGGACATGGTCCCCCTTGAGAAGACTTTGCAAAGATCTCATATTGACATGGGCTAAAGGGCAATGTCAAAGCCAGCCCACATCAACTTTAGCCATTAGGCATGTCGCGGTCTTAGTGGGTTGCTCCAAAAATTTAATCACATAAAGACCGTTCTCGACATGCCCAACAAAGGCTACTTTAAGAGTCTTGCTCCACAAGAGGGCCACAGTATCAATACCAAAGAATGTGTCAAAGCCCATGAGTGCAAGTTGACGAACGGAAAGTAAATTGTATGCAAGGGACTCAACAAGCATGACTTTCTCGATCATGAGATCATGAGAAATGACAACCTTGCCAAGACCCAATACCTTAGAAGACGAGGCATCAGCCCACTCGACATTGGTGGGCATAGATGGGATCTTTTGCACGTCCACCACCAAGTCCTTGCTTCCGGTCATATGATTCGTGGCTCCACTATCAAGCAACCATGATCCCCCACCGGAAGCAAACACCTATAAGAGATCAATGTTTGGTTTTAGGTACCCATTTTGTAATGGGTCCTTTGATGTTAGTAACAAGGGTCTTAGGAACCCAAATAGACCATTCAATGTACTCATAAGGATAACCAACAAATTTAGCATAAACATGCCCATCACTAGCACGGCACAACACATAAGAGGGGTTAAAGTCGCCGGCTTTGTTGGAAGGGGTGGCATTGCCCTTTTTGACATCACCACCCTTCACATTGTTCTTCTTCCCCTTAGAAGCACCCTCTCCCTCCTTCACAAAAGTTTCCTTGAGAGGAGGAGGTCGTTTGGTCTTGTCATCCTTCTTCTTGTTCTTAGACTTGGGTGCGAACCCAACTCCCTCCTTGGCCACAACTTACTTTTGATTGCTCAAGAGGTCATTGAGATTCTTCTCACCTTGTATGCAAGACACAAGGCCTTTCTCAAGATGCTCCTTCAACTTGGCATTCTCCTCCAAAAGATGCACATGCTCACAACACGGGTTAGTAGCGTTTGCGTTATCAATTAAGACCATGTGGGGAAAGGTGGCTTTCTCCTTGGTAAGCTTCACTTGGAGTTGATCATGAGACTCCTTGAGGCTCACATGAGCACCATTCAAGGCCTTGTGAGCCTTGTCAAGTATATCAAACTCCTCTTTGAGTCTAGCAAGGTCAACCCAAGTTTAGCCTTCTTGGAATTTAGAACACGAGATACAACAAGAGCATGATCAAGATCCTTCTTTAATTTAGCATGGTCATCGTTGTGTGACTCCTTAAGAGCCAAACGATGAACATGCTCTTCCTCAAGCGCATTAGAGAGGCCCGATATCTCATCGGCATAGTCACGACTATGACCTTCCATCTTAGAGATGGTTTCCTCATGAGCCTCGATCATGTCATTGGCTTCACCAAGTTGTTCCAAGAGAGCAACAAAGTGCTTCTTGGATTTTCCCTTGAGCTTACTCATAAAAGACTCAAATTCATTTACTTCCTCATTAGACCCCTCACTTTCATCAATGCAATCCATCAATGAAGGATTAGTAATGATGGTAGTTTTGATGTTGGGGGTTACCTTGTTGGTGCCTTTGGCCATGAGGCACTTGGCGGTGATGTTCTCGTTGGGTGAATCAAAGAGGGACACCCGTGGAATTGTGGAAATGGCAACGGAGGCCATGGCCATGGCTTCACAATCTTCATCATCATCATCATCCTCATTGTACTCTTCTTGTGCCACCAACCGTTTGTTCGGAGTCTTCTTGGTGAAGTTGTTCTTGTTGGGGAAGGACTTGGCTTTGTCTTTTCGGATGAGCTTGCCACCAGTGTCTTCCCGCTTCTCATAAGGGCACTCCACAACAAAATGGCTCACATTGCCATAATTGTAACATGTTCTGACACGTTGCTTGCCCTTGAAGCCATTTGAGTTGTTCTTGTTGAAATTTGGCCTTGAGTTCTTCTTGCTCCAAAATTGCCTTGAAGCAAGAGCCATGTGCTCATGATAATCATATTTCGTATCTTTGGGGTTCCTCTCCTCATCATCCTCTTCATCCTCTTCTTCCACACTAGCATTGGCCTTCAAGGCAAGGTTGGGCTTCTTTGCTCTTTGAGAAGGCAACACTGCATTGTCTGTGGTCTTGTCCAAGATCCTCATCGCCACAAACTCATCCAACACTACATTTGAGGACAAGGTGTGGAAGTTCGGCCTTTGACGGATGACGGAGTACATGGCCTTGTGGTAAGGCATCATGGCCTTGAGGAATTTGCGCTTGATCCAATTATCATCCGTATCCTTGCTCCCGTGATCTCGGAGAGAGACCGCAAGAGTGTTTAATCTCCAGTAAAGCACACGAGGTTCTTCATCTTCAATCATTGCAAACTCATCGGCTTCATCTTGCACCACTTCATAGTTGGAGCGTTGGATGCTTGCGCTTCCGTTGTAAAGGGAAACAAGATGGTGCCTGAAGGAAATATGCCCTAGAGGCAATAATAAAGTTATTATTTATTTCCTTATTTCATGATAAATGTTTATTATTCATGCTAGAATTGTATTAACCGGAAACATAATACATGTGTGAATACATAGACAAACATAGTGTCACTAGTATGCCTCTACTTGACTAGCTCGTTGAATCAAAGATGGTTAAGTTTCCTAACCATAGACATGAGTTGTCATTTGATTAACGGGATCACATCATTAGGAGAATGATGTGATTGACATGACCCATTCCGTTAGCCTAGCACTTGATCGTTTAGTATATTGCTATTGCTTTCTTCATGACTTATACAAAGTTCCTGCAACTATGAGATTATGCAACTCCCGTTTACCGGAGGAACACTTTGTGTGCTACCAAACGTCACAACGTAAATGGGTGATTATAAAGGTGCTCTACAGGTGTCTCCAAAAGTATATGTTGAGTTGGCATGAATCGAGATTAGGTTTTGTCACTCCGATTGTCGGAGAGGTATCTCTGGGCCCTCTCGGTAATGCACATCATTATAAGCCTTGCAAGCAATGTGACCAATGAGTTGGTTACGGGATGATGCATTACTGAGCGAGTAAAGAGACTTGCGGCGCGAGATTGAACTAGGTATTGGATACCGACGATCGAATCTCGGGCAAGTAACATACCGATGACAAAGGGAACAACGTATGTTGTTATGCGGTTTGACCGATAAAGATCTTCGTAGAATATGTAGGAGCCAATATGGGCATCCAGGTCCCGCTATTGGTTATTGACCGAGAATGGTTCTAGGTCATGTCTACATAGTTCTCGAACCCGTAGGGTCCGCACGCTTAACGTTTTGATGACAGTTCATTATGAATTTATAAGTATTGATGTACGAAGGTAGTTCGAGTCCGGATGTGATCACGGACATGACGAGGAGTCTCGAAATGGTCGAGACATAAAGATTGATATATTGAAGCCTACATTTGGACATCGGAAATGTTCCGAGTGAAATCGGAATTTACCGAGTACCGGAGGTTACGGAACCCCCGGCAACTATATGGGCCATAGTGGGCCTTGGTGGAAAAGAGAAAGGGCCAGCCCTAGGTGGCGCTGCGCCTCCCCTTCCCTAGTCCTATTAGGACTAGGAAAGGTGGGCCGCCCCTCTCTCTCTTTCCTCTCCGGGAATCCTATTCAACTAGGATTGGGGGAATCCTACTCCCGGAGGAGTCGGACTCCTGGCGCCCCCTCATGGCCGCCAGCCCCTCCCCTTGGCTCCTTTATATACGGGCAGGGGCACCCTAGAACACACAAGTTGATCTACGGATCGTTCCTTAGCCGTGTCGGTGCCCCTTCCACCATATTCCACTTCGGTCATATCGTCATGAGCTTAGCGAAGCCCTGCGCCGGAGAAGTCATATCGTCGCGGAGCTTAAGCGAAGCCCTGCGTCGGTGGAGCATCATTATCGTCACCACGCCGTCGGTCGAGAACTCATCCCGACACTTTGCTGGATCGAGTCCGGGATCGTCATCGAGCTGAGCGTGTGCGAACTCGGAGGTACCGTGACGTTCGGTGCTTGGATCGGTCGGATCGTGAAGACGTCGACTACATCAACGCGTTGTTATAACGCTTCCGCTTTCGGTCTCACGAGGGTGCGTGGACGGACACTCTCCCCTCGTTGCTATGCCATCACCATGGTCTTGCGTGATCGTAGGAAATTTTTGAAATTACTCGTTCCCCAATGATGGCATCCGAGCCTGGTTTTATGCATTGATGTCATATGCACGAGTAGAACACAAGTGAGTTGTGGGCGATATAAGTCATACTGCTTACCAGCATGTCATACTTTGGTTCAGCGGTATTGTGAGATGAAGCGGCCCGGACCGACATTACGCGTACGCTTACGCGAGACTGGTTTCACCGCTTCGAGCACTAGTTGCTTAAAGGTGACCGGCGAGTGTCTGTCTCTCTCACTTTAGTTGAACCGAGTGTGGCTACGCCCGGTCCTTGCGAAGGTTAAAACAGCACCAACTTGACAAACTATCGTTGTGGTTTTGATGCGTAGGTAAGAACGGTTCTTGCTCAGCCCGTAGCAGCCACGTAAAAACTTGCAACAACAAAGTAGAGGACGTCTAACTTGTTTTTGCAGGGCATGTTGTGATGTGATGTGGTCAAGACGTGATGCTATATTTTATTGTATGAGATGATCATGTTTTGTAACCGAAGTTTTCGGCAATGGCAGGAGCCATATGGTTGTCGCTTTATTGTATGAAATGCAAAAGCCATGTAATTGCTTTACTTTATCACTAAGCGATAGCGATAGTCGAGAAGCAATAGTTGGCGAGACGACAACGATGCTACGATGAAGATCAAGGTGTCGCGCGGTGGCGATGGTGATCATGGCGGTGCTTGGAGATGGAGATCACAAGCACAAGATGATGATGACAATATCATATCACTTATATTGATTGCATGTGATGTTTATCCTTTATGCATCTTATCTTGCTTTGATTGACGGTAGCATTATAAGATGATCTCTCACTAAAATTATCAAGAAGTGTTCTCCCCGAGTATGCACCGTTGCTAAAAGTTTGTAGTACCCGGACACCACGTGATGATCGGTGTGATAAGTTCTCGTCCATCTACAACGGGTGCAAGCCAGTTTTGCACACGAGAATACTCAGTTAAACTTGACGAGCCTAGCATATGCAGATATGGCCTCGGAACACGGAGACCGAAGGTCGGCGTGAATCATATAGTAGATATGATCAACATAGTGATGTTCACCATTGAAACTACTCCATCTCACGTGATGATCGGACATGGTTTAGTTGATATGGATCACGTAATCACTTAGAAGATTAGAGGGATATCTATCGAAGTGGGAGTTCTTAAGTAATATGATTAATTGAACTTTAATTTATCATGAACTTAGTCCTGGTAGTATTTTGCAAATTATGTTGTAGATCAATAGCTCGCGTTGTTGCTTCCCTATGTTTTTATATGTGTTCCTAGAGAATATTGTATTGAAAGATGTTAGTAGCAATGATGCGGATTGGATCCGTGATCTGAGGTTTATCCTCATTGTTGCGCAGAAGAATTATGTCCTTAATGCACCGCTAGGTGACAAACCTATTGCAGGAGCAGATGCGAGCGTTATGAACGTTTGGCTAGCTCAATATGAGCAGATCTGACGTTATGAGCGTTTGGCTAGCTCAATATGATGACTACTTGATAGTTTAGTGCACCATGCTTAACGGCTTAGAATCGGGACTTCAAAGACGTTTTGAACGTCATGGACCATATGAGATGTTCCAGGAATTGAAGTTAATATTTCAAGAAAATACCCGAGTTGAGAGATATGAAGTCTCCAACAAGTTCTATAGCTAAAAGATGGAGGAGAATCGCTCAACTAGTGAGCATGTGCTCAGATTGTCTGAGTACTTCAATCGCTTGAATCAAGTGGGAGTTAATCTTCCAGATAAGATAGTGATTGACAGAATTCTCTAGTCACCATCACTAAGTTAGTAGAACTTCGTGATGAACTATAGTATGCAAGGGATGACGAAAAAGATTCTCGAGCTCTTCGCGATGCTAAAATCGGCAAAGGTAGAAATCAAGAAAACATCAAGTGTTGATGGTTGACAAGACCACTAGTCTCAAGGAAAATGGCAAAGGAAGAAGGGAACTTCAAAGGAACAGCAAGCAAGTTGCTGCTCGAGTGAAGAAGCCCAAGTCTAGACCTAAGCACGAGACCGAGTACTTTTGCTGCAATGGAACTGGTCACTGGAAGCGGAACTGCCCCAAGTATTTGGCGGATAAGAAGGATGGCAAGGTGAACAAAGGTATATGTGATATACATGTTATTGATGTGTGCCTTACTAGTGTTTATAGTAGCCCCTGAGTATTTGATACTCGTTCGGTTGCTAAGATTAGTAACTCAAACAGGAGTTACAGAATAAGCAGAGACTAGTTGAAGGGAAGTGACGATGAGTGTTGGAAGTAGTTCCAAGATTGATATGATCATCATCGCACACTCCCTATACTTCGGGATTAGTGTGGAACCTAAATAAGTGTTATTTGGTGTTGAGCATAAATATGATTTGATCATGTTTATTGCAATACTGTTATTCATTTAAGTAAGAGAATAAATTGTTGTTACATTTACATGAATAAAACCTTATATGGTTACACACCCAATGAAAATGGTTCATTGGATCTCGATCATAGTGATACACATATTCATAATATTGAAACCAAAAGATGCAAAGTTAATAATGATAGTGCAACTTATTTGTGGCACTGCCGTTTAGGTCATATTGGTGTAAAGCGCATGAAGAAACTCCATGCTGATGGACTTTCGGAATCACTTGGTTATGAATCATTTGATACTTGCGAACCGTGCCGTTTGGGCAAGATGACGAAAACTCCGTTCTCCGGAACAATGGAACAAGCTACTGACTTATTGGAAATAATACATACCGATGTATGCGATCCGATGAGTGTTAAAGCTCATGGCATGTATCGTTATTTTCGACCTTCACAGATGATTTGAGCAGATATGGGTATATCTACTTGATGAAACATAAGTCTAAAATAGTTGAAAGGTTCAAAGAATTTCAGAGTGAAGTGGAAAATCATCGTAACAAGAAAATAAAGTTTCTGCGATCTGATTGTGGAGATGAATATTTGAGTTCTGAGTTTGGTCTTCAATTGAAACAATGTGGAATAGTTTCACAGCTCACGCCACCGGAACACCACAACGTTATGGTGTGTCGAACGTCAGTAACAGTACTTTATTTTGATATGGTGCGATCTATGATGTATCTTACCGATTTACCACTATCGTTTTGGGTTATGCATTAGAGACAGCTGCATTCACGTTTAATAGGGCACCATCTAAATCCGTTGAGATGACACCGTATGAACTATGGTTTAGCGATAAACCTAAGCTGTCGTTTCTTAAAGTTTGGAGTTGTGATGCTTATGTGAAAAGTTTTCACCGATAAAGCTCGAACCCAAATCGAGAATGCGTCTTCATAGAATACCCAAAGGAAACTGTTGGGTACACCTTCTATCACAGATCTAAAGGCAAAACATTCGTTGCTAAGATGGATCCTTTCTAGAGAAGGAGTTTCTCTCGAAAGAAGTGAGTGGGAGGAAAGTAGAACTTGATGAGGTAATTGTACCTTCTCCCTTATTGGAAAGTAGTTCATCACGAAATCAGTTCGATGATTCCTACACCAATTAGCAAGGAAGTGAATGATGATGATCATTAAACTTCAGATCAAGTTGCTACCAAACCTCGTAGATCTTCCAGAGTAAGATCCGCACCAGAGTGGTACGGTAATCATGTTCTGGAAGTCATGTTACTAGAACATGATGAAACCTACGAACTATGAGGAAGCGATGATGAGCCCAGATTCCGCGAAATGGCTTGAGGCCATGAAATCTGAGATGGGATCCATATATGAGAACAAAGTGTGGACTTTGATGGAGTTGCCCGATGATCGGCAAGCCATATTATATAAATGGATCTTCAAGAGGAAGACAGATGCTGATAGTAGTATTGCTATCTCCAAAGCTCGACTTGTCGCAGAAAGGTTTTCGACAAGTTCAAGGTGTTGACTACAATGAGATTTTCTCAAGCAGTAGCGATGCTTAAGTCTGTCCGAATCATGTTAGCAATTGCCACATTTTATGAAATCTGGCAAATGGATGTCAAAACTACATTCTTTAATGGATTTATTAAAGAAGAGTTGTATATGATGCAACCAGAAGGTTTTGTCAATCCTAAAGGAGCTAACAAAATGTGCAAGCTCCATGATCCATCTATGGACTGGTGCAAGCATCTCGGAGTTGGAATAAACGCTTTGATAGTGTGATCAAAGCATATAGTTTTATACAGACTTGCGGTGAAGCCTGTATTTACAAGAAAGTGAGTGGGAGCACTACAGCATTTCTGATAAGTATATGTGAATGACATATTGTTGATCGGAAATAATGTAGAATTATTCTGCAAAGCATAAAGGAGTATTTGAAAGGAGTTTTTCAAGGAAGGACCTCGGTGAAGCTGCGTACAAATTGAGCATCAAGATCTATTGAGATAGATCAAAAACGCTTGATAAGTTTTTTCAATAAGTACATACCTTGTCAAGATTTTGAAGTAGTTCAAAATGGAACAGTCAAAGAAAAGTTCTTACCTGTGTTGCAAAGGTGTGAAATTGAGTAAGACTCAAATCCCGACCACAGCAGAAAATAGAAAAGAGAATGAAAGTCGTTCCCTATGCCTCAGTCATAGGTTCTATAAAGTATGCTACGCTATGTACCAGACCTATTGTATACCTTGCCTGAATTTGGCAAGGGGTACAATAGTGATCTAGGAGTAGATCATTGGACATTGGTCAAGAACATCCTTAGTGAGGACTAAGGAAATATTTCTCGATTATGGAGGTGATAAAAGAGCCCGTCGTAAAGAGTTACATCGATGCAAGCTTTTTACACTGATCCAGATGACTCTAAGTCTCAATCTGGATACATATTGTAAGTGGGAGCAATTAGCTAGAGTAGCCCGTGCGAGCATTGTAGACATAGAATATTTGCAAAATACATACGGCTCTGAATGTGATGAGACCGTTGACTAAGCTTCTCTCACGAGCAAAACATGATCATCCCTTAGTACTCTTTGGGTGTTAAGCACATAGCGATGTGAACTAGATTATTGACTCTAGTAAACCCTTTGGGTGTTGGTCACATGACGATGTGAACTATGGGTGTTAATCACATACGAGATATGAATATTAGTGTTGAATCACATGATGATGTGAACTAGATTATTGACTCTAGTGCAAGTGGGAGACTGAAGGAAATATGCCCTAGAGGCAATAATAAAGTTATTATTTATTTCCTTATTTCATGATAAATGTTTATTATTCATGCTAGAATTGTATTAACCGGAAACATAATACATGTGTGAATACATAGACAAACATAGTGTCACTAGTATGCCTCTACTTGACTAGCTCGTTGAATCAAAGATGGTTAAGTTTCCTAACCATAGACATGAGTTGTCATTTGATTAACGGGATCACATCATTAGGAGAATGATGTGATTGACATGACCCATTCCGTTAGCCTAGCACTTGATCGTTTAGTATATTGCTACTGCTTTCTTCATGACTTATACAAAGTTCCTGCAACTATGAGATTATGCAACTCCCGTTTACCGGAGGAACACTTTGTGTGCTACCAAACGTCACAACGTAAATGGGTGATTATAAAGGTGCTCTCTGGTGTCTCCAAAAGTATATGTTGAGTTGGCATGAATCGAGATTAGGTTTTGTCACTCCGATTGTCGGAGAGGTATCTCTGGGCCCTCTCGGTAATGCACATCATTATAAGCCTTGCAAGCAATGTGACCAATGAGTTGGTTACGGGATGATGCATTACGAGCGAGTAAAGAGACTTGCGGTGGCGAGATTGAACTAGGTATTGGATACCGACGATCGAATCTCGGGCAAGTAACATACCGATGACAAAGGGAACAACGTATGTTGTTATGCGGTTTGACCGATAAAGATCTTCGTAGAATATGTAGGAGCCAATATGGGCATCCAGGTCCCGCTATTGGTTATTGACCGAGAATGGTTCTAGGTCATGTCTACATAGTTCTCGAACCCGTAGGGTCCGCACGCTTAACGCTTCGATGATGAGTTCATTATGAATTTATAAGTATTGATGTACGAAGGTAGTTGAGTCCGGATGTGATCACGGACATGACGAGGAGTCTCGAAATGGTCGAGACATAAAGATTGATATATTGAAGCCTACATTTGGACATCGGAAATGTTCCGAGTGAAATCGAATTTCTCGAGTACAGGGAGGTTACGGAACCCCAGGAACTATATGGGCCATAGTGGGCCTTGGTGGAAAAAGAAAGGGCCAGCCCTAGGTGGCGCTGGCCCCCCTTCCCTAGTCCTATTAGGACTAGGAAAGGTGGGCAGCCCCTCTCCTCTTTCCCCTCCGGAGAATCCTATTCCAACTAGGATTGGAGGGGAATCCTACTCCCGGAGGAGTAGGACTCCTGGCGCGCCCCTCATGGCCGCCAGCCCCTCCCCTTGGCTCCTTTATATCTGGGGCAGGGGGCACCCTAGAACACACAAGTTGATCTACGGATCGTTCCTTAGCCGTGTGCGGTGCCCCTTCCACCATATTCCACTTCGGTCATATCGTCGCGGAGCTTAAGCGAAGCCTCGCGCGGAGAAGTCATATCGTCGCGGAGCTTAGGCGAAGCCCGCGTCGGTGGAGCATCATTATCGTCACCACGCCGTCGTCTTGTGGAACTCATCCCGACACTTTCTGGATCGGTCCGGGATCGTCATCGAGCTGAGCGTGTGCGAGAACTCGGAGGTGCCGACGTTCGGTGCTTGGATCGGTCGGATCGTGAAGGCGTCGACTACATCAACCGCGTTGTTATAACGCTTCCGCTTTCGGTCTACGAGGGTACGTGGACAGACACTCTCCCCTCTCATTGCTATGCCATCACCATGGTCTTGCGTGATCGTAGGAAATTTTTTGAAATTACTACGTTCCCCAACAGTGCCATGCTTCCTTGGGCACGGTGAAGGGTCGGAGATGCGCAATATCTTTGGGTGGAATTGCATCTTGGATGATGAGAGAGAATTCTCATTGAATTTATTATCCGCGGCTTCTCTAGGGGTGAAGTTGTTCCGATCATGCAGATAGAAACCTTCCTCAATGATTCTCCAAAGATTAGTATTAACATGGTTTAAATGACGTATAAAGCGATAAACCCAAGATTCAAAATCCTCATTTTTCACAATCTTGGGAGGAGAACCCGCATGATTTAAATGAGTGGAGGGAACCGGTCCTCCATAAGTGAGAGGTGGTTCAACATGAGCATAGATGCCATTTTCACTTTTTCCGCTAGGAAAAGGAACTTTATCACTAGAAGCTTCCCCCTTATCGGAGTTGGCATCCGCCACCTTATTAGTGGGAGCGACCACTTCCAAAGGTGCGATGGATAATTTAAGACCATCAAGGAACTCTTTGAACACGCCTTTGACCTCGTTCGTCATGGAAGTTTTCATTGTGTCCAAAGCCATATTGAATTCCTCACATGAGACTGGGGATCCACCATCGGCCATAGACAAGGAAGGATTCACACCGGGGTGCTCCTCCTCACCGTCTATAGTGTCAACCATACTCTTAGGACGGTAAAGCCCTTAATTAAGAGACGAGGCTCTGATACCAATTGAAAGGATCGATATAGTTGACTAGAGGGGGGGTGAATACGCAACTAACAATTTTTAGCTTTTCTTTACCAAATTAAACTTTGCATCAAAGTAGATTGTCTAGATATGCAACTAGGTGAACAACCTATATGATGTAACAACAACAAGCACACAAGCAAGCAAGGGATATAACACAATATAGATTGCACAAGTAAAGGTAAGAGATAACCAAGAGTGGAACCGATGGAGATGAGGATGTGTTGCTGAAGTTCCTTCCCTTTGAGGGGAAGTACGTCTCCGTTGGAGCGGTATGGAGGCACAATGCTACCCAAGAAGCCACTAGGGCCACCGTATTCTCCTCACGCCCTCACACAATGCAAGATGTCATGATTCCACTATTGGTGCCCTCGAAGGCGGCAACCGGACCTTTACAAGCAAGGTTGGTGCTCTCTCCACAACTTAATTGGAGGCTCCCAGCAAAACCCCGGAGCTTCACCACAATGGAATGTGGCTCCGAAGTGACCTCTTCCAACAAGGGTGCCCAAGAACCTAAGAGTAACAAAATCCACACAAGAAAGTATGGGGGAATCGCGTTTCCTTTGGTGAGATTGTAGATCTAGGTCTCCTCCTTCAATCCCTAGCAAATTAACAAGTTTGAGTGGCTAGTGAGAGAGATCGGGCAAGAAAGCTTCAAGGGTAGTAATGGAGGAGAGAGAGAGGCAAGAGATGAGTGGGAGGTGGGAGAAGCACCTCCTTAAATAGGGTCCCCTCAGATCCAACCGTTATCCGCAGAAACACACAGGAGCGGTACTTCCGCAAGGGTCACCGGTACAACCGGTGAATGCGGGAAACCCCTGCTAGGGCACCAGGGCGGGACTTCCGGTGAGACAACCAGTAGTACCGGTATATCGGAACATACCGGAACTACCGTCCCACCACCGCCCGACTACCGCCTCACCAACAAAAGGAAATCACCCTAGGCCGGTAGTTAAAGCGGTGGTTGGGCCGGAGCTACCGCTGGGCCAGCAGTTCCTGAGTAGTGCACTCCAAGGCGGTACTACCGCCCTGAACACCGGTAGTACCGGTTTGTCAAGATAAACCGGAACTTCCATTCCACTGTCGGTCTACCACCGTACCCGGTACAGAAGGGAGTCACCCTTGAGCGGTACTTGGGGAGGTGGTAAGACCGAAACTACCGGCCAGCGGTACAACCGCTCAATGGAACGGTACTACCGCCATGGGCAGAACTACACAGAACAGAGGACTTTGGGGAACCCCTCTCTCCTCGAACGGAGGGTATATGGTGGGTGCAGAGAACGTGTACGTGAAATGATTCACCCAATACCATCCGATGTGGATTCCCTCTTCATAGTACGGATATCCTACGACCAAAGGAATAAAACGTCGGAAACTCCATCTTCGATCCTTTCCGCATAGAGGGAAGGCCTAACCGTCTTGCGCAGCACAATGTGTACCTGAGAAAACTAGGACGCATGATTAGTCCACGCGAGTGTTGTCATCATCACCAAAACCTTAAGGCAGAAGATGCCCTTACAATGTTCTCTTCGGAGATCGATATGATGTAATACTTTCGTGCGGTGTGTTTGTTGGGATCCGGTGAATTGTGGGTTTATGACCAGATTATGTATGATTGTTATAGCGATGTAATTCTTTCCGATATATGAGCTATCTTTGGCCAAAATTGATGATGAGATATTCATTGGAAGTGCTGCATTGTAGTAGGTTCAATCTTGCAGTGTCCTCACCTCATGACAGAAGGGGTAGTGAGGCACGTATTTGTATTGTTGCTACTAAAGATAAAATGATGGGGTTTGATCATATTAGTTGGTCTTATTTTGTCTACATTATGTCATCTTGCTCAAAACATTACTCTGATTGTGATGAACTTAATAACTAGAGAGGCGAGCATAGAAGCACTCTCGAAGTGGAGTAATAGTAGTAGATGCAGATGGATGTCAGTCTACTTATCACATACATAATGCCTATGTACTGATCATGCCATGAATAACATGATAATTACGCACTATTCTATCAATTGTCCAACAGTAATTTGTGTACCCACCGTTTGCTATGTTCTTGAGAGAGATGCCTCTAGTGAAAGCTATGGGCCCCCCGTCCATTCACCTCATATACTAAAACCCTAATAACCTTGCTACAATTTATTTATTTTTATTCGGTTTTGCAATTTATATATCTACCACTACTAGAAATAATCCTTACAATTAATGAGTATAAGGGGATTGGCAACCCACTTGCCCATGTTGGGTGCAAGTATTTGTTTGTGTGTGTAGGTACTGTTAATCGTTGTTTGTGTGAATCTCCTATTGGTTTGATAAACCTTGGTTCTTAACCGAGGGAAATACTTTCAGCTACTATACTACATCACCCTTCCTCTTTGGGGAAATCTCAATGCCTATCACAAGTAGCATTATGCCGCCGTCTCAGGATTGTACCCTGCGACCTGCTCGTCATGCGGCTCCACGGGCTCGGCCTGAAGGTGCTTATCTACAACACCCACACCTCCAACATCTGCAGGGTTCTGTGCTCTAAGCACATCTGCATCGGCGACATCAGTCATGCCCTCTAAGTTCTCTGTGTAGATAGTCTGAAGTCTGAACTAAGTTAGGTCTAAACTTATATTTGATCATCTCTTTTGCTGCAAAACTTGTCTATATTTTGCCAGGAAGGACATGGGATGCCCTGATGCTTAAACTTATGCCTACTACTATTATGCACTGCTAGTTACTGTGTGATGTGTGATGATGTTCTTGTGTGATGTGCTATTCATGATCTGTTGTTCTTGTATGTTGTGTGGCTGTGAAGTGTTGCTAATAGGGTGACAAGAGTGTTGCATCTTCTCACCCATGAGGCATGAACGCACGCAACCAAACAACAAATCACAATCTAGGCCTTGATGCAATGCAGGAAACCAAACTTCATGCAAATGTTGGGTTTTTTGCTTGCATTGGCTCAACCAGGCCCATGTGGGTCAAGTATGGAAAATGTTGAAAAACGGTGCATGTAACTAAACACGCCATTAGTCTCTAACCTGCATTGCCTTGGGTAGCGCCATAGTCTCTCCCCTAGTTGATGTCTTAGCTTCCTCTGCCTCGGGTGATGTCGCCTTCGCTATCTAGTTTTCCCGTGCTCTTTTCCCATTGGCGGGCCGGAGACCAGTTCTCCTTGCGAGTTGTAGGGGTAGTAGGCGGTGGGAATTTTTTAGTCGTGCGTGGCTATGTGCAATGATGCAGGATGTGGCATCCTCTCATCTCGATGGGGACACTTTGTTGGGCTATTTAGTTAAATAAAGCTTGGCCGACTCCCTCCCCGTCCCAGCTCTTAATACTTTTTCTTCCTCATTGCCTCTCGTAGCGCTGATATGTCTCGGTTCATGGGGCGGTCCTATTTGGTGCCACCTAACCAAATAGGCGCTCACGCGCGCGAGTATATGGGCCGGCCCATTTGCATTTTTAGAATGTTTAACTTGTGGACCAATGAGTTGACCATCGACCTAGGACAATTGACAATTTACTGTGGAAAAAAAGTTCACAAAATTTGAAAAAAGTCCATCGATTTTGAAAATAAATCATCAAATTTGAAAAATAGTCCACCAAGTTTGGAAAAAAGTTCATCAAATTTTCATAAAATGTTCATTAGAAATGAAAAAAACTGTTCATTCATTTTGAAATAAAGTTCATCAATTTTGAAAAAAAAAAGATTCATCTACATGAAAAAAGTTTACAAACTTAAGAAAGAAAAAAGAAATATGAAGCAAAAAAAGAGAAACAACATAGGCCGACTTCCCATACATTGAATGAAATGATATAAAAGAAGTTGGTATACATAAGCGCCAAGATGGGGTAGTGGTCATAGCAGTTGACCCGCACCGATCGCAGGCCGAACCCTCTCGACCACATTCCTGAACCTTTTTTGAGTATTAAGATGGGGAAAAAGCATAAAATGGGCCGGCCCAGAATCAACTGCACCGGCGCCTGGAGCGCCAATAATGGCCGGCCCAGCTGAGACCGTGGGCATTCATCAGTATTTCTGCTTTCAATTTTTCTTCCGTTTTTCTCCTAGTATTTTCCCTTTTTTATTTTTTTCTTATATTTCATAATATTCTAGTTATATCTGTAATAAAAATCCCTTTACATACATAATTGAAAATTGTTCAATGCGCATTTGAAATATGTTAAATATGTTTAGAGAAAATGTTTATCATGTATACTAAAAATATTTACAAGAAATTGTATGAAACAATTTGATCATGTATTTAAAAATATTAATCAAGCATTTGAATTTTTTGATGAAGTATTTCAAATTTTGTAATCAAGCCTTTGGAAAAAGTTAAATATGTAGATAAAAATGTTGACCATGTATTAAAAATGATGAAATTATTTTTATCATGTATATATCATTTTAATCAAGCATTTGAAACATATAAAATGAGTATAGAAAAAATGTTGACCATATACTAAAAATGATGGAAAAATTTGATCACCTATATAAAAATGTTAATGAACAATTTAAAAATGTTAACTTTTTTGTGGAAAATGTTGACCATGTGTTAAGTTCTTTAGTATTGCATTAAATATATTAACCAAACATTTGAAAAATGTTGAATGTGCATAGAAAAATGTTGAGCATGTGTTAGAAAATGTTAATCTTGTATTTAATTTTTTAATGAAGTATTTGAAAAAGTTTAAAAGTGTCTACAGAAAAATGTTGACCATGTATTAAAAATGTTAATCTAGTATTTGAAAATGTTCATGAAGCATTTGAAAATGCTAAATATGTGTATTGAAAAATGTTGACCATTTATCAAAAGGGTTGCAGTTGTATTGAAAAAATTTAAACATGTATTTAAAAAATGTTATTGACATATAGAAAAAATGTAGAATGAAAACCACAAGAAACAAATAAAACCAAAGAAATGAAAAAAGAAAAGAAACAAAATAAACCAATGAAAAATGAAAAAAAATCTTTACAAACAAATGCAAAAAGAATGAAACAAAATAGAGAAGAAAAATAAGTAAAAGTAACAAAAGAAAGTAAAAAAACAGAGAAAACTCAATAAAACAGAAAAAACGGTGGAGAAAATCGGCTCTTTTACCTTAAGTAGGATGCGCCCTAGAGTTCATCACGAACTCGACACAGAGCCAGTGGCTAGTGTCGCTAGCAACTATCCAGGGGACCAGGGTTTGAATCCCGGTTTCACTCCCTTTTTCTCCACTATTTTATTTTATTAAATGGGCCGACACAGTTGCTAAGCGACACACAGAAGTCCTTTAATGCGAAAAAGAAACAACCTACTACAAACACCACATGACCCAGCCGCCACCGGAGTTGTCAGAGAAGGGAGGGCAATGGAAAGCCGGTTAGAGGAAATGACGAAGTGCCCCTAAGACCAGCAACAAACGAAACCCTCATATCCTTAAGCGCCTGGGCAGACAGCTCAGTCACTGTTTGCATAGAAGAGAGAAAGAAAAAAAAGGGCATCGGACCCTTCACTTTTGTTTGTGCGTTTCCCAATAGTCCGTAAATCCCCATGCCCAACCCATATATTAGAAGGATATGGCGATGCACAGGAAGTCGGCCACGAATATTGCAGCCCATAGGGTATACCACATTTTTTCATTTTTAATCTTTCTTTTCTCTCTCTTTTCATCTCCAGAATCATATTCATGTGACCGGACAATTTAAAGGGTTTCATTGTTTTACAAGAAAAATAGAGGGTCAAGACGCGTCCTTCGATGTTCAAGGGGTCAGATTGGTGCAATCGTGGTGGTTGTAAATTTTAAAACACAAGCCTGTCGGAGAACACTACATTGGAACACTGGCGACACGGGTCAGCCTCACGCGCTTGGCCTGTTTCGGCTATGTTTGGATGGTCTGGCCAGGTGCTTTCTTTCGTCGCCACAGATGCAACAAATGGCTGGAAATGTGCGCAACGTCCGTCCACACCACGCCGGCTCCATTAACCTGATCGTGAGGAACAGTGACTGCAGCAGCGGTTAGGTGAGGCACGTGCTGGTGCTGGCTACAGCATTTTATATCATTTCCTAGCACCTCAATTTCATTCGCAAATCACAAACTCTCCTCCTTCTCTCACCCGCTACTGTGAAAGTCTGTACTGTACCTGGGAGTACAATGGAACAGCTACACAGTGACATGGATGAGCAGGAGCCCAGCCTTGACCTCACCCTCCGCATGAGCTCGGCAGCTGAGGCGGAGCAGGGCGGCTTCTTCCTCTGCGTCTACTGCGACCGCAAGTTCCGCAGCTCACAGGCCCTCGGCGGCCACCAGAACGCGCACAAGCACGAGCGCAGCCTCGCCCACCGCCGGCGGGAGATGGCCGCCGCCACGGGTGCACATGGGGCCGCCGGAACACGCGCGCCTGCGGCGCAGGACGAGAGGCCCAGGTATGTTTCCGCCGGCGATTTCGTCGAGCCTTCCGCTGGGAAGGCGGGGAGGACGGAGGCAAGGGCGTGGAAGGTTGCTGCTGCTACCGAGTACGGCTACCGCGCCGATGATGTGGACCTGTCGCTCAGGCTATGATCGATCTCTTCTTCTAGCTAGTTGAGTTTCTCTCATGGAATTCCGACCTGCGCGCGCGTCGCGCCGTATTTTGGGGTCCTGTTTCTTTTGTATTCTCCGATCGATCTGACTGAATGTACTTGCCGAAATTTTACTGTCTGTGAAAGTTCTTCAAATATATCTGTGCCCCCCTCCAGGATATATGTCTAAGTTAATGTACGATACAGAGCGAGCAGAAATGACGGTCCCTGTCTGTCCAGCGTCGTCCTTTAATGTGTCAAAAATAAAAGTGAAGTAAAATTAAACAAAATAAAATAATCCAAAGCAATGATGCAGGTTCAAGGTTTATTTTAGATTTTTTCCTTAATTAGAATATATACATCTTGATAGACTCACAATGAATCGCCCGAAATGGTACTTTGACTAACGTTTTCTGTTGTAGGCTCAGTTTGTAATTGTTGAACTGCGTTGTGTAGTGTTTACTTTATAATCTGCCATAGGTAAATGGCCAAGAAACTTGAGGCAAGTTGGTTAAACAAGCAACAAAATAAGCAAAATGGCACTCCCTCCGTTCATGAATATCAAATGTTTTAACTTTTTTAACGTGGTTTGTTTACTCATTTCTGTCTGTATGCAGTCTATATTGAAATACCAAAATCATCTCATAATTATGAATGAAAGAAGGGCCACCTATCGATGCAATCATGCACGAGAATAGATAGACCACAACACTCAACCATGCATGAAAAAAATGTTTTTTCATCAATTATTCAACTCATATTCAAAAAAATATTGTAACAACTATACATAATCAAATATAATAAGTCATATATATAATTAATTTTGGTTATCATCTTGTCAACCCAAATTTCCATCAACCAATTTCCACATTAACGCGTGGGGTATTCTCTAGTTTTCATAACCCTTGGAGAACCAAGGTCAGGGCCTTTTTGATGTACCTCAAAATGTTTAGGTGTGAATAATGCTGCAAAACAAATCTCAAGGCTCGTGAGCCATCGGGATTGACTAAAAATGAGAAGAATTGAGTATAAGCCTTCTGTTGTAGCGCGGTCAAAATATGAGGCAAGTTTAAATCAAGGCCAGCTCGCTCCATTTTTTACTCGATGTAGCTTGAAATAACATACTCCTTTAATAACACTGGAGCTGCAGAGTTGTATATGGAATGACACTAGAATAGGTAATTAATTTTTTATTAGAAGTAGAGTCATAGTTATGTTATCTTTGATACAGTATACGGAATGAAATTGGAATGACTAACTAATTTTTGGCTGATTTTTTCTTTTCTTTACTATGGTCAGAGTCAAGCTATTTTCAATATTTATCAAGTTGTCATTTTAAATAACCTTTATATAAATTTGTTTTTATGAGGTTGTTCAGTTATTATGGTCTAACTGGCCAGGAAATTATACATGGTGTACCAAGCCGATCATCTTTCCCTAATAATAAAGCCGTTATTGCTTCTGGTCATACATCAATAATTTGCCTTATAAGTTGATAAAAATTACCAACCAATGCCACCCGTAAGTCTAAAACGATTTGAATTTTTCCAAGTCTTCGCCGTGCTAAGTTGTTTTATAGGGGTGATAACCCTTATACAGTATTTCACAAACATGCATGTAGTGCAGTGGCTCAACTCTCCCTCTACCACTTTGGCCGCTAGGGTCCGATTCCAGGTACCACGCTCTTTTTATCATTTTGTCTTTTTTTTCTCATTTCTTTTCTTGTTTTTCTTTCTTTAAACTTTTTCGAGACAAAGCTATTTCGCTCGAGCGGCCTAGAATAGTCCCACATCGTTCTGTCAAAGCTATTTCCATCAGTCTATATACATTAGAGAGTTGTCTAGAATATGAGCAAGAGGCCTAAAAAGAGTAAACGAGAATGTTTAAGCAATGCGCCACACATGTGGCGGCCCTCATGTTACGTATATATAGGAGTACAAGAGAGTTACATGCCTTGAAGGCCAAGGGAGATCACAACCATATCATACAAAATCAGGTAGGTTGGGATATTCCTATACATAAGCGATACACGGAGATATACTCTAACACCCCCCCCTCAGTTTGTGCCTCAGCTGGCAAGAGGCATAAACTGGAACGGAACTCCGAGAAGAGCTGCGAGGGTAAGCCTTTCGTCATAATGTCAGCATACTGGCGAGATGATGGCACATGAAGCACACGAACCTGACCAAGGGACACTTGGTCAGGTTCGTGTGCTTCATGTGCTCGCGAACAAAGTGAGGGGGGATGTGCTTCATGAGCATACTGTAATGCACTAGCATAACTCCGATAGGTAGTAGCATCATCAAGCAGAGCACCATCAGTGGCTG
The DNA here is from genome assembly GCA_021605205.1 of Aegilops longissima. NCBI lineage: Eukaryota > Viridiplantae > Streptophyta > Magnoliopsida > Poales > Poaceae > Aegilops > Aegilops longissima. The sequence continues at coordinate 641,930,743 of CM038679.1, forward strand.
AGAGTTTGACCTTGACATCAACTGGAGTAGGCGATGGATGACAGTCGGCCATGCCCGCATGCTGAAGAAGATCCAGGGCGTACTGTCGCTGAGAGAGAACCAGTCCATTAGCGTCCCGAGTAACCGAGATGCCGAGGAAAAATGAGAGTTCTCCAAGATCTGTCATGGCAAACTCCGAGTGAAGCTGCTGCGTCAAGTGCTGAAGGAGCGTGGATGTAGAAGCGGTGATCACAATATCATCAACGTACAAGAGGATGTACGCGAGCTGATGTCCATGGCGGTAGATGAACAGAGAGACGTCCGATTTCGACGCAACAAAGCCGAGGCGATGAGCGTAGAGAGCGAACCGCTGGTACCATGCACGGGGCGCCTGTTTGAGCCCATAGAGGGACTTGTGAAGGCGGCACACATAGTCAGGGCAACGGGCATCAACAAAACCAGGCGGCTGCTGGCAATAAACCTCCTCGTCAAGATTGCCGTCGAGGAAGGCATTCTTGACATCAAGCTGGTGGATCGGCCAGGCGCGGGAGACCGCAATGGTGAGGACGATGCGGATGGTGGCCGGTTTGACAACCGGGTTGAACGTCTCGTCGAAGTCGATGCCTGGTGATACGTCTCCAACGTATCTATAATTTTTGATTGTTCCATGCTATTATATTACCTGTTTTGGATGTCTATGGGCTTTACTTTACACTTTTATATCATTTTTGGGACTAACCTACTAACCGGAGGCCCAGCCCGTATTGCTGTTTTTTTTGCCTATTTCAGTGTTTCATAGAAAAGGAATATCAAACGGAGTCCAAATGGAATGAAACCTTCGGGAGCGTGATTTTTGGAACAAACATGATCCAGAGGACTTGGAGTGCAAGTCAAGAAGAAATCAAGGAAGCCACGAGCATGGAGGGCGCCCCCCTATAGGGTGCACCCCCTATCTCGTGGGCCCCTCGGGCGTCCACCGACGTACTTCTTCCTCCTATATATCCCTACGTACCCCGAAACCATCAAGGGAGCCACGAAGAAATATTTCCACCACCGTAACCTTCTGTATTCGCGACATCCCATCTTGGAGCCGTCACAGGCATTCTGCCGGAGGGGGAATCCACCACGGAGGGCTTCTACATCAACACCATAGCCCCTTCGATGAGTTGTGAGTAGTTTACCATAGACCTTCAGGTCCATAGTTATTAGCTAGATGGCTTCTTCTCTCTTTTTGGATCTCAATACAATGTTCTCCCCCTCTCTTGTGGAGATCTATTCGATGTAATCTCTTTTTGCGGTGTGTTTGTCGAGATCCGATGAATTGTGGTTTTATGATCAAGTTTATATATGAATAATATTTGAATCTTCTCTGAATTATTTTATGTATGATTGAGTTACCTTTGCAAGTCTCTTCGAATTATCGTTTTGGTTTGGCCTACTAGATTGATCTTTCTTGCCATGGGAGAAGTGCTAAGCTTTGGGTTCAATCTTGCTGTGTTCTTACCAGATGATGTAAAGGGTTGCAAGACACGTATTGTATTGTTGCCATCGAGGATAAAAAGATGGGGTTTATATCATATTGCTTGAGTTTATCCCTCTACATCATGTCATCTTTCTTAATGCGTTACTCTGTTCTTATGAACTTAATACTCTAGATGCATGCTGGATAACGGTCGATGTGTGGAGTAATAGTAGTAGATGCAGGCAGGAGTCGGTCTACTTGTTGCGGACGTGATGCCTATATACGTGATCATGCCTAGATAACATCATAATTATTCTCTTTTCTATCAATTGCTCGACAGTAATTTGTTCACCCACCGTAATACTTATGCTATCTTGAGAGAAGCCTCTAGTGAAACCTATGGCCCCCGGGTCTATCTTTTATCATATAAGTTTCCAATCTACTTTTATTTGCATCTTTATTTTATGCATCTGTTTTATAAAATACCAAAAATATATTTATCTTATCATATTATCTCTATCAGATCTCACTTTCGCAAGTGGCCGTGAAGGGATTGACAACCCCTTTATTGCATTGGTTGCGATTTCTTTGTTTGTTTGTGTAGGTTCGTGGGACTTGTGAAGAGCCTCCTACTGGATTGATACCTTGGTTCTCAAAAACTGAGGGAAATACTTAAGCTAATGTGCTGCATCACCCTTTCCTCTTCAAGGAAAACCAACGCAAGCTCAAGACGTAGCAAGAAGGACTTCTGGCGCCGTTGCCGGGGAGGTCTTCGCTCAAGTCAAGACATACCAAGTACCCATCACAAACTCATCTCCCTCGCATTTACATTATTTGCCATTTGCCTCTCGTTTTCCTCTCCCCCACTTCACCCTTGCCGTTTTATTCGCCCTTCTTCTGTTCGTCTTTTCGTTTGCTTTGATGTCTTACTTGGCTCGCTTGCTCGTTTGCTTGGAATAGTTGTTTATTTATTGCTAAACAGAGAACCTAAGATCTATGGATCCTCATCCGCTTGCTAATCTTTTTAAGAGATCCAATTATGATGAACCAATTGCTAGTGAGTTTTGTGCACTAGATTATCTTTATGAAGCTTTGCTCGAAATTTGTGAATCCAAAAATTATGATGAAGAAATTTATGAAGAGATTCATGATAACTCCTTGAATAAAAAGCATGATTGCAATGATTTTACTATAAATTCTCTTGATGTCAATTGTAAGCTTGGGGATGCTAGTTTTGCTATGTCTACTACTTGTTGGAATGATCATGATTGGGGTGATTCTTCTTTTGATCTTGAAAATTTATTTAACCCCCATGATGAATATGAGATTGATAATAATGCTTGCAATAATACTAAAAGTGAGTTTGGAATAGTGTCAACTTTAGATCCCACATATTTGGATAATGTTCAATCTTATGAAGTTTTTGATAAAAGTGGGTTTGGAGAAGTCATGACTTGAGTTAATGTTAATCCCACTATTTTGGAAGAGTGTCAACTTTGCATGCATGTGGATCGTGTTGAGAATATGTTATGTGATAGCTATTTTTTTGAATTTTCTTATGATCCCACATGTAATTACTATGAGAGAGGAAAATATGGTTGCATAAATTTTCATGTTACTAAATTACCTCTTTTCATGTTGAGATTGCTATATCTATTTGTTCTTCCTTGCATATGCTAGTTTTAACTGCCTTGATAATTTGTTTGCTTACAAGATTCCTATGCATAGGAAGTATGTTAGACTTAGATGTGTTTTTCACATGCTACATGGTGCTCTCTTTATGCTTTAGTTCTTGTCTTTCATGTGAGCATCATTGAAATCTCAATGCCTAGCTAAAAAGACTTTAAAGAAAAGCGCTTGTTGGGAGACAACCCAATATTTTTCCTTGCTGTTATTAAATAAATATTGCTTCTAATTTCTGTTTAGATGTTTTTCATGTTTTATTTAGTGTTTGTGCCAACTAGAACCTATAGGATAACCTACGATATGAGTTGATTTGATTCTGCTGAAAAACAGAAACTTCGCGCTCACGAGAAAAAAAATCAATAAATCACAGAAACGTGCTTTTGCGTTGATTATTTTTGATGTAGATCAACAGACAAATTTTTTAGGATGTCCTATTTTGGTAGGATTTTTGGAGTTCCAGAAATAACCGAAAGTTACAGATTTCTACAGACTGTTCTGTTTTTGACATATTCTGCCTCTCGTGTGTTGTTTGCTTATTTTGATGCATCTATGGCTAGTATGTAATGGTATGAACCATAGAGAACTTGGAATACAGTAGGTTTAACACCAATATAAATAAAGAATGAGTTCATTGCAGTACCTTATGTGGTGGTTCTTCTTTCTTGCACTAACGGAGCTTATGAGATTTCCTGTATAGTTTTGTGTTGTGAAGTTTTCAAGTTTTGGGTAAAGATTTGATGGACTATGGAATAAGGAGTGGCAAGAGCCCAAGCTTGGGGATTCCCATGGCACCCCAAGATATTAAAGAATATCCAAAATCCTAAGCTTGGGGATGCCCCCGGAAAGCATCCCCTCTTTCGTCTTCGTTCATTGGTAACTTTACTTGAAGCTATATTTTTATTCGCCACATGATATGTGTTTTGCTTGGAGCGTCGTGTATGATATTAGTCTTTGCTTGTTAGTTTACCACAATCATCCTTGCTGTAACACAATTTTTGGGAGAAGCCTACTTGATTTGAATTTATTAGAATACTCTATGTGCTTCACTTATATCTTTTGAGCTAGATAATTTTTGCTCTAGTGCTTCACTTATATCTTTTAGAGCACGGCGGTGGATTAATTTTGAAGAAATTGTTGAGCTCTCATGCTTCACTTATATTATTTTGAGAGTCTCTTAGAACAGCATGGTATTTGCTATGGTTATAAAATTGGTCCTAGAATGGTAGGCATCCAAGTTGGGTATAATAAAAACTATCATAGAAGTGAATTGGATGCTATGATCAATTTGATACTTGATAATTGTTTTGAGATATGGAGGTAGTGATATTAGAGTCATGCTAGTTGGGTGATTATGAATTTAAGGAATGCTTGTGTTGAAGTTAGCAAGTCCCATAGCATGCACGTATGGTTAAAGTTGTGTAACAAATTTGAAACATGAGGTGTTCTTAGATTGTGCATCCTTATGAGTGGCGGTCGGGGACGAGCGATGGTCTTTTCCTACCAATCTATCCCTCTAGGAGCATGCGCATAGTGCTTGGTTTTTGATGACTTGTAGATTTTTGCAATAAGTATATGAGTTCTTTTGACTAATGTTGAGTCCATGGATTATACGCACTCTCACCTTCCATCATTGCTAGCCTCTTCGGTACCGTGCATTGCCCTTTCTCACCTTGAGAGTTGGTGCAAACTTCGCCGGTGCATCCAAACCCCATGATACGATACACTCTGTCACACATAAACCTCCTTATATCTTCCTCAAAACAGCCATCATACCTACCTATTTATGGCATTTCCATCGCCATTCCGAGATATATTGCCATGCAAATTTCCACCTTTCCGTTTTTCATCATGACATACATTACTATTGACATATTGCCTTGCATGATCATGTTGTTGACATCGTATTTGTGGCAAAGCCATCATGCATAAATTTTCATACATGTCACTCTTGATTCATTGCCCATCCCGGTACACTGCCAGAGGCATTCAAGTCATATCTTGTTCTAGTTTCGAGTTGTAATTCATGAGTTGTAAATATATAGAAGTGTGATGATCATCATTATTAGAGCATTGTCCCTAAAAAAAGAAAGGCCAAAGGAAAAAAAAGAAATGCCAAAGAAAAAAAGGAAAGGCCAAAGAAAAAAAAAGAAAGGCCAAAGAAAAAAAAGAGAAAAAAAGGGGGGGGTGGGGAATGTTAGTATCTCTTTCCACACTTGTGCTTCAAAGTAGCACCATGTTCTTCATATAGCGAGTCTCATATGTTGTCACTTTCATATACTAGTGGGAATTTTTCATTATAGAACTTGGCTTGTATATTCCTACGATGTGCTTCCTCAAATGCCCTAGGTCTTCGTGAGCAAGCAAGTTGGATGCACACCCACTAGTTTCTTTTGTTGAGCTTTCTTACATTTATAGCTCTAGTGCATCCGTTGCATGGCAATCCCTACTCCTCATGTTGACATCAATTGATGGGCATCTCCATAGCCCGTTGATTATCCTCGTCAACGTGAGACTTTCTCCTTTTTTTGTCTTCTCCACACAATCCCCATCATTATTCTATTCCACCCATAGTGCTATGTCCATGGCTCACGCTCATGTATTGCGAGAAAGTTGAAAAAGTTTGAGATTATTTAAGTACGAAACAATTGCTTGGCTTGTCATCGGGGGTGTATAAGATGGGAGCATTTTTGTGTGACGAAAATGAAGCATAGCCTAACTATAAGATTTTGTAGGGATGAACTTTCTTTAGCCATGCTATTTTGAGAAGACATGATTGCTTTGATTAGTATGCTTGAAGTATTACTGTTTCTTATGTCAATATGAACTTTTATTTTGAATCATTTGGATCAAAACATTCATGCCACAATAAAGAGAAATACATTGAGAATTATGCTAGGTAGCATTCCACATCAAAAATTCTGTTTTTATCATTTACCTACTCGAGGACGAGCAGGAATTAAGCTTGGGGATGCTTGATACATCTCCAACGTATCTATTATTTTTTTATTATTCCATGCTATTATATTACCTGTTTTGGATGTTTATGTGCTTTACTTTACACTTTTATATCATTTTTGGGACTAACCTACTAACCGGAGGCCCAGCCCGTATTGTTGTTTTTTTTTGCCTATTTCAGTGTTTCGTAGAAAAGGAATATCAAACGGAGTCCAAACGGAATGAAACCTTCGGGAGTGTGATTTTTGGAACAAACGTGATCCAGAGGACTTGGAGTGAAAGTCAAGAAGCAATCGAGGAAGCCACGAGCGTGGAGGGCGCCCCCCCCCTATAGGGCGCGCCCCCTATCTCGTGGGCCCCTCGGACGTCCACCGGCGTACTTCTTCCTCCTATATATACCTACGTACCCCGAAACCATCAAGGGATCCACCGAAGAAATATTTCCACCACCGTAACCTTCTGTATCCGCGAGATCCCATCTTGGAGCCGTCACCGGCGTTCTGCCGGAGGGGGAATCCACCACGGAGGGCTTCTACATCAACACCATAGCCCCTCCGATGAGTTGTGAGTAGTTTACCATAGACCTTTGGGTCCATAGTTATTAGCTAGATGTCTTCTTCTCTCTTTTTGGTTCTAAATACAATGTTCTCCCCCTCTCTTGTGGAGATCTATTCGTTGTAATCTCTTTTTGCGGTGTGTTTGTCGAGATCCGATGAATTGTGGTTTTATGATCAAGTTTATGTATGAATAATATTTGAATCTTTTCTGAATTCTTTTATGTATGATTGAGTTATCTTTGCAAGTCTCTTCGAATTATCGTTTTGGTTTGGCCTACTAGATTGATCTTTCTTGCCATGGGAGAAGTGCTAAGCTTTGGGTTCAATCTTGCGGTGTTCTTACCCAGTGACAGAAAGGGTTGCAAGACACGTATTGTATTGTTTCCATCGAGGATAAAAAGATGGGGTTTATATCATATTGCTTGAGTTTATCCCTCTACATCATGTCATCTTTCTTAATGCGTTACTCTGTTCTTATGAACTTAATACTCTGGATGCATGCTGGATAACGGTCGATGTGTGGAGTAATAGTAGTAGATGCAGGCAGGAGTCGGTCTACTTGTTGCGGACGTGATGCCTATATACATGATCATGCCTAGATAACATCATAATTATTCTCTTTTCTATCAATTGCTCGACAGTAATTTGTTCACCCACCGTAATACTTATGCTATCTTGAGTGAAGCCTCTAGTGAAACCTATGGCCCCCGGGTCTATCTTTTATCATATAAGTTTCCAATCTACTTTTATTTGCATCTTTATTTTATGCATCTGTATTATAAAACACCAAAAATATATTTATCTTATCATATTATCTCTATCAGATCTCACTTTCGCAAGTGGCCGTGAAGGGATTGACAACCCCTTTATTGCATTGGTTGCGAGTTCTTTGTTTGTTTGTGTAGGTTCGTGGGACTTGTGAAGAGCCTCCTACTGGATTGATACCTTGGTTCTCAAAAACTGAGGGAAATACTTACGCTACTGTGCTGCATCACTCTTTCCTCTTCAAGGAAAACCAACGCAAGCTCAAGACGTAGCAAGAAGGACTTCTGGCACCGTTGCCGGGGAGGTCTTCGCTCAAGTCAAGACATACTAAGTACCCATCACAAACTCATCTCCCTCGCATTTACATTATTTGCCATTTGCCTCTCGTTTTCCTCTCCCCCACTTCACCCTTGCCGTTTTATTCGCCCTTCTTCTGTTCGTCTTTTCGTTTACTTTGATGTCTTACTTGGCTCGCTTGCTCGTTTGCTTGGAATAGTTGTTTATTTATTGTTAAACAGAGAACCTAAGATCTATGGATCCTCATCCGCTTGCTAATCTTTTTAAGAGATCCAATTATGATGAACCAATTGCTAGTGAGTTTTGTGCTCTAGATTATCTTTATGAAGCTTTGCTTGAAATTTGTGAATCTAAAAATTATGGTGAATAAATTTATGAAGAGATTCACGATAACTCCTTGAATAAAAAGCATGATTGCAATGATTTTACTATAAATTCTCTTGATGTAAATTGTGCTAATAATATGCTAAACTCTAAGCTTGGGGATGCTAGTTTTGCTATGTCTACTACTTGTTGGAATGATCATGATTGGGGTGATTCTTCTTTTGATCTTGAAAATTTATTTAACCCCCATGATGAATATGAGATTGATAATAATGCTTGCAATAATAATGAAAGTGGGTTTGGAATAGTGTCAACTTTAGATCCCACATATTTGGATAATGTTCAATCTTATGAAGTTTTTGATAAAAGTGGGTTTGGAGAAGTCATGACTTTAGTTAATGTTAATCCCACTATTTTGGAAGAGTGTCAACTTTGCATGCATGTGGATCATGTTGAGAATATGTTATGTGATAGCTATTTTTTTGAATTTTCTTATGATCCTACATGTAATTACTATGAGAGAGGAAAATATGGTTGTATAAGTTTCCATGTTACTAAATTACCTCTTTTCATGTTGAGATTGCTATCATCTCTTTGTTCTTCCTTGCATATGCTAGTTTTTAACTGCCTTGATAATTTGTTTGCTTACAAGATTCCTATGCATAGGAAGTATGTTAGACTTAGATGTGTTTTTCACATGCTACATGATGCTCTCTTTATGCTTCAGTTCTTGTCTTTCATGTGAGCATCATTGAAATCTCAATGCCTAGCTAAAAAGGCTTTAAAGAAAAGCGCTTGTTGGGAGACAACCCAATATTTTTCCTTGCTTTTATTAAATAAATATTGATTCTAATTTCTGTTTAGATGTTTTTCATGTTTTATTTAGTGTTTGTGCCAACTAGAACCTATAGGATAACCTATGATATGAGTTGATTTGATTCTGCTGAAAAACAGAAACTTCGCGCTCACGAGAAAAAATTCAATAAATCACAAAAACGTGATTTTGCGTTAATTCTTTTTGCTGTAGATCAACAGACAAATTTTTTAGGATTTCATATTTTGGTAGGATTTTTGGAGTTCCAGAAGTAACCGGAAGTTACAGATTTCTACAGACTGTTCTGTTTTTGACATATTCTGCCTCTCGTGTGTTGTTTGCTTATTTTGATGCATCTATGGCTAGTATGTAACGGTATGAACCATAGAGAACTTGGAATACAGTAGGTTTAACACCAATATAAATAAATAATGAGTTCATTGCAGTACCTTATGTGGTGGTTCTTCTTTCTTGCACTAACGGAGCTTATGAGATTTCCTGTATAGTTTTGTGTTGTGAAGTTTTCATGTTTTGGGTAAAGATTTGATGGACTATGGAATAAGGAGTGGCAATAGCCCAAGCTTGGGGATGCCCATGACACCCCAAGATATTCAAGAATATCCAAAATCCTAAGCTTGGGGATGCCCCCGGAAAGCATCCCCTCTTTCGTCTTCGTTCGTTGGTAACTTTACTTGAAGCTATATTTTTATTCGCCACATGATATGTGTTTTGCTTGGAGCGTCGTGTATGATATTAGTCTTTGCTTGTTAGTTTACCACAATCATCCTTCCTGTAACACAATTTTTGGGACAAGCCTACTTGATTTGAATTTATTAGAATACTCTATGTGCTTCACTTATATCTTTTGAGCTAGATAATTTTTGATCTAGTGCTTCACTTATATCTTTTAGAGCACGGTGGTGGATTAATTTTGAAGAAATTGTTGATCTCTCATGCTTCACTTATATTATTTTGAGAGTCTCTTAGAACAGCATGGTATTTGCTATGGTTATAAAATTGGTCCTAGAATGGTAGGCATCCAAGTTGGGTATAATAAAAACTATCATAGAAGTGAATTGGATACTATGATCAATTTGATACTTGATAATTGTTTTGAGATATGGAGGTAGTGATATTAGAGTCATGCTAGTTGGGTGATTATGAATTTAAAGAATGCTTGTGTTGAAGTTAGCAAGTCCCATAGCATGCACGTATGGTTAAAGTTGTGTAACAAATTTGAAACATGAGGTGTTCTTAGATTGTGCATCCTTATGAGTGGCGGTCGGGGACGAGCGATGGTCTTTTCCTACCAATCTATCCCTCTAGGAGCATGTGCATAGTGCTTGGTTTTTGATGACTTGTAGATTTTTGCAATAAGTATATGAGTTCTTTTGACTAATGTTGAGTCCATGGATATACGCACTCTCACCTTCCATCATTGCTAGCCTCTTCGGTACCGTGCATTGCCCTTTCTCACCTTGAGAGTTGGTGCAAACTTCGCCGGTGCATCCAAACCCCATGATACGATACACTCTGTCACACATAAACCTCCTTATATCTTCCTCAAAACAGCCATCATACCTACATATTTATGGCATTTCCATAGCCATTCCGAGATATATTGCCATGCAACTTTCCACTGTTCCGTTTTTCATCATGACATACATTACTATTGACATATTGCCTTGCATGATCATGTTGTTGACATCGTATTTGTGGCAAAGGCACCATGCATAAATTTTCATACATGTCACTCTTGATTCATTGCCCATCCCGGTACACCGCCAGAGGCATTCATATAGAGTCATATCTTGTTCTAGTTTCGAGTTGTAATTCATGAGTTGTAAATATATAGAAGTGTGATGATCATCATTATTAGAGTATTGTCCCTAAAAAAAGAAAGGCCAAAGAAAAAAAAAGAAATGCCAAAGAAAAAAAGGAAAGGCCAAAGAAAAAAAAAAGAAATGCCAAAGAAAGAAATAGAAAAATAAAAATAATAAAGAAAAAAAGGGGGGGGGGGGCAATGTTAGTATCTCTTTCCACACTTGTGCTTCAAAGTAGCACCATGTTCTTCATATAGAGAGTCTCATATGTTGTCACTTTCATATACTAGTGGGAATTTTTCATTATAGAACTTGGCTTGTATATTCCTACGATGTGCTTCCTCAAATGCCCTAGGTCTTCGTGAGCAAGCAAGTTGGATGCACACCCACTAGTTTCTTTTGTTGAGCTTTCATACATTTATAGCTCTAGTGCATCCGTTGCATGGCAATCCCTACTCCTCATGTTGACATCAATTGATGGGCATCTCCATAGCCCGTTGATTATCCTCGTCAACGTGAGACTTTCTCCTTTTTTGTCTTCTCCACACAATCCCCATCATTATTCTATTCCACCCATAGTGCTATGTCCATGGCTCACGCTCATGTATTGCGTGAAAGTTGAAAAAGTTTGAGATTATTTAAGTACGAAACAATTGCTTGGCTTGTCATCGGGGGTGTATAAGATGGGAGCATTTTTGTGTGACAAAAATGAAGCATAGCCTAACTATAAGATTTTGTACGGATGAACTTTCTTTAGCCATGCTATTTTGAGAAGACATGATTGCTTTGATTAGTATGCTTGAAGTATTACTGTTTCTTATATCAATATGAACTTTTATTTTGAATCATTTGGATCTAAACATTCATGCCACAATAAAGAGAAATACATTGAGAATTATCCTAGGTAGCATTCCACATCAAAAATTCTGTTTTTATCATTTACCTACTCGAGGACGAGCAGGAATTAAGCTTGGGGATGCTTGATACGTCTCCAACGTATCTATAATTTTTTATTATTCCATGATATTATATTACCTGTTTTGGATGTTTATGTGCTTTACTTTACACTTTTATATCATTTTTGGGACTAACCTACTAACCGGAGGCCCAGCCCGTATTGTTGTTTTTTTGCCTATTTCAGTGTTTCGTAGAAAAGGAATATCAAACGGAGTCCAAACGGAATGAAACCTTCGGGAGTGTGATTTTTGGAACAAACGTGATCCAGTGGACTTGGAGTGCAAGTCAAGAAGCAATCGAGGAAGCCACGAGCGTGGAGGGCGCCCCCCCTATAGGGTGCGCCCCCTATCTCGTGGGCCCTCGGCGCCCACCGCGTGCTTCTTCCTCCTATATACCTCACGCACCCGAAACCATCATGGGAGCCACCGAAGAAATATTTCCACCACCGTAACCTTCTGTATCTGCGAGATCCCATCTTGGAGCCGTCACCGGTGTTCTGCCGGAGGGGGAATCCACCACGGAGGGCTTCTACATCAACACCATAGCCCCTCCGATGAGTTGTGAGTAGTTTACCACAGACCTTTGGGTCCATAGTTATTAGCTAGATGTCTTCTTCTCTCTTTTTGGATCTCAATACAATGTTCTCCCCCTCTCTTGTGGAGATCTATTCGATGTAATCTCTTTTTGCGGTGTGTTTGTCGAGATCCGATGAATTGTGGTTTAATGATCAAGTTTATCTATGAATAATATTTGAATCTTCTCTGAATTCCTTTATGTATGATTGAGTTATCTTTGCAAGTCTCTTCGAATTATCGGTTTGGTTTGGCCTACTAGATTGATCTTTCTTGCCATGGGAGAAGTGCTTAGCTTTGGGTTCAATCTTGCGGTGTTCTTACCGAGTGACAGAAAGGGTTGCAAGACACGTATTGTATTGTTGCCATCGAGGATAAAAAGATGGGGTTTATATCATATTACTTGAGTTTATCCCTCTACATCATGTCATCTTTCTTAATGCGTTACTCTATTCTTATGAACTTAATACTCTAGATGCATGCTGGATAGCGGTCGATGTGTGGAGTAATAGTAGTAGATGCAGGCAGGAGTCGGTCTACTTGTTGCGGACGTGATGCCTATATACATGATCATGCCTAGATAACATCATAATTATTCTCTTTTCTATCAATTGCTCGACAGTAATTTGTTCACCCACTGTAATGCTTATGCTATCTTGAGAGATGCCTCTAGTGAAACCTATGGCCCCCGGGTCTATCTTTTATCATATAAGTTTCCATTCTACTTGTATTTGCATCTCTATTTTCTGCATCTATATTATAAAATACCAAAAATATATTTATCTTATCATATTATCTCTATCAGATATCACTTTCGCAAGTGGCCGTGAAGGGATTGACAACCCCTTTATCGCGTTGGTTGCGAGTTCTTTCTTTATTTGTGTAGGTTCGTGGGACTTGTGAGGAGCCTCTGTAGCGACCAGACCTCAAACAGTCTGATCTTTGTGCTCAGTGTCATCCCTGGATCAGTAATGCTGACACCACACAGTACTCGGAGGATTTATAACAGAGTAGCAATCACACACTTATTACAATCGAATGTCTCAAGAGAGAACTTAATAGAATAAATATGGCTTAAGGCCATCTAAATACGATAACATCGGAAGTCTTGGAAGAATAAGCGAGTCCATAACCTCCAACGGCATCACTGAGTATAGAACCACGACCTAAGCACCTTACTCGTCGTCTGAAAAGTCTGCAACATGAAACGTTGCAGCCCGAAAATGGGTCAGCACATGGAATATGCTGGCAATGTAACACATAGAGAATAATGGAAGAATAAGCCTATACTACATGCATATTTGGCTGGTGGAAAGCTCTATGGTTACAATTTTTGCATAAAGCCAATTTTTCCCTACTACAAAGGAATAAATTTGTTTAACTATCATGGTGGTTGTGAAACATTGAGAATGGTTGATAGCATCCTCAATCCCAATTAAAAGTACTCATTAAAAACCCAACAATATTAATTAGAAGTAACATGATGAGATTCACATGATATCCAAGTACTAGATACTCAAGATGTCCATAACCAGGGACACGGCTAACCATGATTAGTTTATACACTCTGCAGAGGTTTGCGCACTTTTCCCCACAAGACTCGATCACCTCCGTTGGATTTCTCGCACTACATGATGTTTGAGAAAGCGGATGACCGAGACATAGTCTTCTAAGCGCTAGCACCTTACATGTGGGTAGACCGGTACACCTACTTTCCCCTACATCTGCTAGTCTACCCGTAAGAGTTCGCACAACTTAATCAACTATGCGAGCCCATAATGGCTTGTGGCTGCACACGTAAGTTTCTAGTTTGAATAATCTCATGATCCCTTTGAGCACTGGGTGGCGGTCCGAAGAAATACTGAGCAAGTCCCGATGGAAACCAGTGCCTCAATCCACCCGGATGTGTGTTTAAGTTGCCACCTTAAATAAACCATTAATTTAACAATCTCACATCTGTCATGGAATACACTCTCCCAATCCACGTCTACTAGCATAGCATGGCATAATAAGCAAACATAGAAGTAACTCCCAAGGGTTTGAAAATAAACAGGTAATAGGTACTACCTCAACTACTTCCCAAAACCAAAAATTTAATTAGATCCTAATCATGCAATGTTTGAGGATTGATCTAATGCAATAAAAACTAGGTATGGGAAAAGGTATGATCAAAGTGTTACTTGCCTTGCTGAGGATCCGCGAAACCTAGAGACTCGAAGTAACAGGCGGCGCACTCCGGGTATTCTATCGCAGACAAACAAACAAGCATACAATAAGTACTCATCTAATGCACAGGTAAAACTCAAATAGATCTAACCAGATAGTTCAACTTAAGAACTCCGGTTTGCAAAAAGAATCAAATCAAACGAAGCAACGAAAGTCAAACGACGAAAGAAAACAGCTCCATTTTACTAATCTGGATCTAAGTCAAATTTTACAGAAGCAAAAACTTGTTTAAGTAGGTTATTCGGAAAGAGGGTTTCGAGACGAAACTCCAGGCGCTTGAATCGCCTGATTCCGATAAATGAGCGAAAAGTTATACTAAAACAAAAATCGGATCAGGAATCGCGATCAGAAAAATCGCGGATTAAATCCGAGAAAAAGAAAAACGACGAACGGGTTAACGAACGAACATTCGTTAACTAAACTAATCTGACGAACTCGTTCATTAAAACGAGCAAACGAACGAATGATCGCTAATTAACCTAAACCAGAAAAAAAACCAAAACTAAAAAAACGAAAACTAAAAAAATCGAAAATAAACCGAAGAAAAACCACCCGGTTTTAAAAAACCAATGACACGGTTTCTGGCGGCGGCGAACCTCATGGCGTCTTGCGGCGGGTCCGCGAGGCTCCGTGGGTCGGCGGCGCGGCGTGGATCGAGCTAGGGTTAGGGTTTGGCGGGGTGTGGTGGGCGTGCAAGTGGGCTGGCTCTTGGGGTTTGGCGGGCTGGGGGGGCGGCTCGGTGGGCTGAGGGGCACCGGGGCGACGCTATTTAAAGTGCCCCCCTGAGCGGAGTCCCGCTCGGGCACGGCCCAAGGTCGGTGCGCAGTTTTTTTTTAAATAATTCCGTGCAAAAGAAAAGAATAAAAAGAAATACTAAACGGACTCCAAAAATCTCGAAATAAAATTTCCCCGGCTTCTAAAATCAAGCCGGACTAGATGAACATTTATTTGGGGCCCAAATGCAATTTTGAAAAACGCGCATTTTTCCTAAATTCAAATAAAAAGGCGAAAAACTCCGAAATAAAATCTTATTTGATTTTATTATTAAATATTCATTATTTCTTTATTTTGTGAAAGTCATTTTATTCCCTCTCTCATATTTTGACAGTAGAAATAATTGAAGATAAAATAAATAAAATCAAATGATCCTATTTTCAAAATTTGAGAAAACTCAAATATGAAAATAACGAAACCCCCAACTCTCTCCGTGGATCCTTGAGTTGTGTGGAATTTCTAGGATAAAAATATGATATGCATGATGATCTATGTATAACATTCCAAATTGAAAATTTGGGATGTTACAACCTACCCCCCTTAAGATGAATTTCGCCCTTGAGATTCGGGTTGGCTAGCAAATAGGTGAGGGTGGGCCTTGAGCAAATCTTCCTCTCGCTCCCAGGTGGCTTCTTCCTCGGTGGGGTGGCTCTACTGAACTTTGCAAAACTTGATAACCTTTCTGCGAGTAACTCGACTAGCAAACTCGAGAATCTTAACTGGTTTCTCCTCATAGGTCAAATCATCATTCAATTGAATCGCCTCTAGTGGCACAATATCTCTCAGTGGTATATCAGCCATCTCTGCGTGACACTTCTTCAACTGAGAAACATGAAACACATCATGAACTCCTGACAATCCTTCGGGTAGTTCCAACTTGTAGGCAACTTCTCCCATACGTTCCAAAACTTTGTATGGTCCCACAAAACGTGGCGCTAATTTTCCTTTAACACCAAAACACTTAACTCTTCAAAGCGGAGATACTCGAAGATAAACTCTATCTCCGACTTCGTATTCTGTCTCCTTGCGTTTCGAATCCGCATAGCTTTTCTGCCTGGACTGGGCTACCTTGAGCCTATCGCGAATTAACTTTACTTTCCGTTCAGACTCCTTAATCAAATCCGGTCCAAACAACTGGCGGTCTCGAACTTCATCCCACAACAACGGGGTCCTACACCTCCTTCCGTACAAGGCTTCAAAAGGGGCCATCTTCAAACTAGATTGATAACTGTTGTTGTAAGAAAACTCCGCATATGGCAAATTTTTTGTCCCAGCTGGATCCATAATCCAAGGCACAAGCTCTAAGCATATCCTCCAAAATCTGGTTGACTCTCTCGGTTTGTCCATCTGTCTGTGGATGAAAAGCTGTGCTAAACTCCATCCTGGTTCCCAAAGTTTCATGCAACTGCTTCCAGAACTTTGAGGTGAATTGGGTTCCTCTATCTGATACGATACTCCTCGGAACTCCATGCAAGCATACAATCCTGGCCATGTATATCTTAGCCAATTTGGCACTGCTGTAGGTATTCTTTACTGGAATGAAATGAGCTACCTTCGTCAAACGATCGATTACAACCCAAATCGAGTCATAGCCTGAACGAGTCCAGGGCAATCCCGTGATGAAATCCATACCTAGCTTATCCCACTTCCATTCGAGTATAGGCAATGGCTGTAACAATCCTGCCGGCTTCTGATGTTCTGCCTTCACCCTCTGACATACATCACAAACTGCTACGTACTCTGCAATATCCTTCTTCATTCCGGTCCACTAGAAAGTATTCTTCAAATCCAAATACATCTTGGTATTTCTTGGGTGAATCGAATATGGTGAATCATGTGCCTCTTGTAGGATCAACTTCCTGATCTCCGGGTCATTGGGCACATAAACAAGGTCTTCAAACCATAGGGTATCGTGCTCATCCTCATGAAATCCCTTAGCCTTCCCTTCGCTCATTTTCTCCTTTATAGAGGCAATCCCTTTGTCAGTCTTCTGAGCTTCCCTGATTCTACCCATCAAAGTTGACTGAATCTCCAATGCTGCTACATAGCCTCTCGGAACTATTTCCAAACATAGCTCTCGAAGATCCTCGGCTAACTCCTTTGGTATTTCTCCGGTCATTAGTGTGTTGGCGTGACTCTTACGGCTCAACGCATCTGCTACAACGTTAGCCTTTCCGGGGTGATAATGTAATCTCATATCGTAATCTTTAATAAGCTCCAACCATCTCCTCTGCCTGAGATTTAGCTCCTTCTGCGTGAAGATGTACTTCAACCTCTTGTGATCCGTATACACCTCACAATGATTCCCAATGAGGAAATGTCTCCATGTTTTCAACGCATGCACTACGGCTGCTAACTCCAAGTCATGTGTGGCATAGTTTAGCTCATGAGGCTTAAGCTGTCGTGAAGCATACGAAACAACTCTTCCCTCCTGCATAAGCACTGCTCCAAGTCCTCGACGTGAAGCGTCGCAATACACCTCATAATCCTTGGTCTGATCTGGCAGGATTAACACTGGTGAGGTAACCAAACGTTTCTTCAACTCTTGGAAACTAGCTTCACACTCCTCAGTCCAAATAAACTTGGTATCCTTCTTCAACAATTCTGTCATAGGCTTCGCAATCCTTGAGAAATTCTCAATAAATCTCCGGTAGTATCCTGCGAGTCCAAGGAAACTCCGGATCTCTCCCACTGTTGTTGGCGCTTCACAGTTTGTCACAGTGGCAACTTTAGTGGGGTCCACTGCTATACCTTCCCCGGATATAACATGTCCGAGAAATCCAACTTCCTTCAACCAAAACTCACACTTGCTGAACTTGGCATATAACTGGTGTTCTCTGAGCTTCTCGAGTACTAAACGCAAGTGCTCCTTATGTTCCTCTTCATTCTTCGAGTAAACAAAAATATCATCAATGAACACCACGACGAACTTATCCAAAAACTCCATAAACACTTTGTTCATCATGTTCATACAATAGGCAGGTGCGTTAGTCAGACCAAATGACATAGCGGTATACTCATACAGCCCGTACCTGGTGGTAAAAGCCGTTTTAGGTATATCCTGCTCTCGAATCTTCAACTGATGGTACCTTGATCGCAAATCAATCTTGGAAAACACCTTAGCTCCTTGCAATTGGTCAAACAAGTCATTGATCATCGGCAACGAGTATTAGTTCTTAATGGTTAATTAATTCAATCCTCGATAATCAACAACCATTCTTAAAGATCCATCCTTCTTCTCCACTAGAAGTACTGGTGATCCCCAAGGCGAAGAACTTGAGCGAATAAAACCTTTATCCAGTAACTCCTTAATCTGCTTCTTAATTTCCTCCAAACCTTGGGCTGGCATCCTATACGGTCTCTTAGATATCGGCCCAGTGCCTGGCAGTAGTTCAATCAGAAATTCGATGTCTCTATCCGGTGGCATGCCTCGCAACTCTTCTGGAAATACATCGGGAAATCCTTACCACCGGTACTTCCTCTGCACAACTCGATAAGGAATTTACATGTGCCCTTCTCGGCTCATGCCGTGATACATACTTGATTCTCCTTCCTTCTGGTGTCGTAAGAAAAATTGTCTTACTGGCGCAATCAATGTTTCCTCCATACATCGACAACCAATCCATACCAAGAATTACATCCAAACCTTGGGATTCCAATATAATTAAATCCGTTGGGAAAACATGCCTCCCTATACTTAATGGCACTTGAAAACATCCTTGACTGGCCATAAACTCCGCTCCCGGTGAGCTTACTAGCATGGGTGTCTTAAGAGTCCTAGTGGGCAGGCTAAACTTATCCACAAATCCCCTTGATATGTATGAATGCGATGCACTAGTATCAAAAAGAACAACTGCAGTAAATGACTTAACCAAAAACTGGCCTATTACTGCATCTGGCTGAACTTCAACCTCTCCTCCACGGTAACGTGGTTCACTTGTCCTCTGTTGAAAGGATTCGGCTTCTTTCCAGAGCTTCCATTGCCATTTCCATTCTGGGCTTCTGGAAATTCATTTGCATAATGCCCGGTCTTGCGGCACTTAAAACAGGTGATGTGGCTCAGGTCTACCTTGGTTGGGGTTGACGGGTTGGTGCGGTTTTGTCCATTGCTTACTCCATTCCCGTTTCCATTCTTTGTGCCATTATGATTGTGCGAGATGCCTCCTCCATGAGTATGCTGAAATTGCCCTCCTGTCTTCGGGGTAAAGCGTAGCTTCTGCTGAGCTCCAGAGTTATACTTCCCCTGTCCATACTTTCTCTTGCGATTGTCAATCTGCTGCTGCTTCCCTTCAATCATAAGAGCATGATCTACTAACTCCTGGTAGTTATTGAAGGTGGCTACCATCAACTGCATGCTCAGCTCATCACTCAGTCCTTCTAGAAACTTCTCCTGCTTAGCTGCATCCGTAGCAACGTCATCTGGGGCATAACGTGCTAACTTACTGAAATCATCCACATACTGGCCAACAGTCCGTCCTCCTTGGCGCAAGTTGCGAAACTCACGCTTCTTCATGGCCATAGCTCCTGTTGAAACATGGGCAGTACGGAAAGCTTGTGAAACCGATCCCATGTGGCGGTGTCTCTGAGGTAAGTGGCTGTAAAATTCTCCCACCATCTTTGCTGCGGGTCCTTCGAGCTGATGTGCGGCAAATTTCACCCTTTATCCATCTGACATCCTGCAGTGGTCAACTCCTCCCTATCTTACGGAGCCAATCATCGCTACTATCGGCTCGGTGCTCTTTGAAAACATCTTGGATTCAGCCTCAAGAACCGAGTCAGATGGTCAACAGGTGGTGGTGGTGGTGGGTTGTTGTTGTTGTTGTTATTGTTGTTGTTGTTGCCTTGGTTCTGTAACAATGTTTGAATCAAGGCATTCTGCTGCTGAATCAACTGAGTGATCTCTGGTGGGAAAACAAATCCGGGGTCGCGTCTCGGAGGCATCTGAGGGGTTTAAAGAAAAGACGAGAATTAAGAATAGAATGAGGTCTAGGGAGAAAACACTACCCATATGCACATGATACAAATCACACAATATCACTCCAATCAATTCAAACAAGGGCATACAACGGTCTATTTATCGTTACAAAGTGCTGGAACTAAAACTAATTTAAAATGGGGAAAATCTACTACTGTTATGGTGGTCAACTAGAAAAACTGCTCCGATGAAGACTCCATGATATCTGCTCCAGCTTCATCTTCGAAATCATCATCACTAGTATCAGAATCGGTGTCGTCGATGATGATGTAGTTCTCTGGACAGGTGCAATCTTTATCTTCTCCTCCGGGTGCTGAATTTCCCATGAGTTCTTCAATCTTCTCCTTAAGATCGCTGTTTTGTCTCACTAGAGCTACAATCTCCTCCATGTAGTCCTTGCGAGTGGCCTTCAGTTCTCCTTCTAGTTCAATAATCTTGGCTTTTGCTGTCTTCAACTCCATCATGTCTCACAAGACATCCTGGTTCTCTGGCGCCGAATGTGCTGATTTAACTCTGGATGAAAGCTGCAATGGATCGATCCTTCTTAGTGCCAACTATCTCCCATTGTTCATCTCGGCGCCCGCAAATCTGGTAGATAGTATCCTTGAGGTCTTCTTTGTAAACTTCTCCAATGCGTCCCATGGTTATGTGAGCTGCCATGCTCTTTCCCAGACTCCAAGTTGGTGCATTGAAAACACACTCTATGGGTTCCGTGATTGGCGCAAACGTCCTTCCGGGAACTTGAGCTTGAATCTTCCAGCGCTCTTCTTCGGGTAAAGTGGAATTGTAGGTCCCGGTGAAGCTTGGTATTCCGATGTTCAGGTACTTAGTGACTTCCTTCAGGTGTCGTCCAAAGGGTGTATCTTCATCCGGCTGAGTGACCTTGATCCTTGCTTCCATCATCCTAAAAGAGTAGAAAAGATGAGGAGTTAGAATCGAGAAGAGAGAGTAGTGATCTAGCGATTTAGCTTAGTGGTCGTGTCCTACAGTCAGCGTGTGCTCTGATACCATCTTTGTAGCGACCAGACCTCAAACAGTCTGATCTCTGTGCTCAGTGTCATCCCTGGATCAGTAATGCTGACACCACACAGTACTCGGAGGATTTATAACAGAGTAGCAATCACACACTAATTACAATCGAATGTCTCAAGAGAGAACTTAATAGAATAAATATGGCTTAAGGCCATCTAAATACGATAACAACGGAAGTCTTGGAAGAATAAGCGAGTCCATCAACTCCAACGGCATCACTGAGTATAGAACCACGACCTAAGCACCTTACTCGTCGTCTGAAAAGTCTGCAACATGAAACGTTGCAGCCCGAAAATGGGTCAGCACATGGAATATGCTGGCAATGTAACACATAGAGAATAATGGAAGAATAAGCCTATACTACATGCATATTTGGCTGGTGGAAAGCTCTATGGTTACAGTTTTTGCGTAAAGCCAATTTTTCCCTACTACAAAGGAATAAATTTGTTTAACTATCATGGTGGTTGTGAAATATTGAGAATGGTTGACAGCATCCTCAATCCCAAATAAAAGTACTCATTAAAAACCCAACATTATTAATTAGAAGTAACATGATGAGATTCACATGATATCCAAGTACTAGATACTCAAGATGTCCATAACCGGGGACACGGCTAACCATGATTATTTTATACACTCTGCAGAGGTTTGCGCACTTTTCCCCACAAGACTCAATCGCCTCTGTTGGATTTCTCGCACTACATGATGTTTGAGAAACGGATGACCGAGACATAGTCTTTCTAAGCGCTAGCACCTTACATGTGGGTAGACCGTACACCTACTTTCCCTACATCTGCTAGTCTACCCGTAAGAGTTCGCACAACTTAATCAACTATGCAGAGCCCATAATGGCTTGTGGCTGCACACGAAGTTTCTAGTTTGAATAATCTAATGATCCCTTTGAGCACGGGTGGCGGTCCAAGAAATACAGCAAGTCTGATGGAAACCAGGTGCCTCAATCCACCCGGATGTGTGTTTAAGTTGCCACCTTAAATAAACCATTAATTTAACAATCTCACATCTATCATGGAATACACTCACCCAATCCACGTCTACTAGCATAGCATGGCATAATAAGCAAACGTAGAAGTAACTCCCAAGGGTTTGAAAATAAACAGGTAATAGGTACTACCTCAACTACTTCCCAAAACCGACAATTTAATTAGATCCTAATCATGCAATGTTTGAGGATTGATCTAATGCAATAAAAACTGGGTATGAGAAAAGGTATGATCAAAGTGTTACTTGCCTTGCTGAGGATCCGCGAAACCTAGAGACTCGAAGTAACAGGCGGCGCACTCCGGGTATTCTATCGCAGACAAACAAACAAGCATACAATAAGTACTCATCTAATGCACAGGTAAAACTCAAATAGATCTAACCAGATAGTTCAACTTAAGAACTCCGGTTTGCAAAAAGAATCAAATCAAACGAAGCAACGAAAGTCAAACGACGAAAGAAAACAGTTCTTTTTACTAATCTGGATCGAAGTCAAATTTTACATAAGCAAAAACTTGTTTAAGTAGGTTATTCGGAAAGAGAGTTTCGATACGAAACTCTAGGCGCTTGAATCGCCTGATTCCGATAAACGAGCGAAAAGTTATAGTAAAACGAAAATCGGATCAGGAATCGCGATCAGAAAAATCGCGGATTAAATCCGAGAAAAGGAAAAACGACAAACGGGTTAACGAACGAACATTCGTTAACTAAACTAATCTGACGAACTCGTTCGTTAAAACGAGCAAACGAAGGAATGATCGCTAATTAACCTAAACCGGAAAAAAAACCGAAACTAAAAAAACGAAAACTAAAATAAAGCCGAAAATAAACCGAAGAAAAACCGCCCGGTTTTTAAAAAACAATGGCGAACCTCGCGGCGGCGGCGGTTGGGTCGACGAGGCGCCGTGGTCGGCGGGCGGCGACGACGGCGTTCGACGATGGCGGCGGCGGCGGCGGCGGCGATGATCTGGCTAGGGTTAGGGTTTGGCGGGGTTGGGCAATGGGTGGCGGGTGGGTGGGGGGGGCTCATGAAGTGGGGGGGGGCTCGGTTGGTTGAGGGGCGCCGGGGCGGCGCTATTTAAAGTGCCCCCCCCCCCCACGAGCGGAGTCCCGCTCGGGCATGGCCCAAGGTCGGTGCGCAGTTTTTTTTAATAATTCCACGCAGAAGAAAAAAATAAAAAGAAATACTAAACGGGCTCCGAAAATCCCGACATAAATTTTCCCCGGCTTCTAAAATCAAGCCAAACTAGATGAACATTTATTTGGGGCCTAAATACAATTTTGAAAAACGCGCATTTTTCCTAAATTCAAATAAAAAGGCGAAAAACTCCGAAATAAAATCTTATTTGATTTTATTATTAAATCTTCCTTATTTCTTTATTTTGGGAAAGTCATTTTATTCCCTCTCTCATATTTTGGCAGTAGAATAATTGAAGATAAAATAAATAAAATCAAATGATCCTATTTTCAAAATTTGAGAAAACTCAAATATGAAATAACGAAACCCCCAACTCTCTCCGTGGATCCTTGAGTTGTGTGGAATTTCTAGGATCGAGCCAACAATGCAATAAAAATATGATATGCATGATGATCTATGTATAACATTCCAAATTGAAAATTTGGGATGTTACAGCCTCCTACTGGATTGATATCTTGGTTCTCAAAAACTGAGGGAAATACTTACGCTACTGTGCTGCATCACTCTTTCCTCTTTAAGGAAACCCAACGCAAGCTCAAGACGTAGCACCCGGCTGTTGAGAGTAGCGCGGACCACCCACCAAGCCTTATACCGAGCAAGTCGTCCATCCGAATGGAATTTATGCTTGAAGATCCACTTCCCTGAAACAACATGAGCACGAGGTGGGCGTGGAACAAGTGACCACGTACGGTTAGTGACAAGCGCCTCGAACTCATCGTGCATGGCATGACGCCAGTGTGGGTCATTGATAGCACCCTGGTATGTTTTGGGAAGAGGAGAGACAGAGGAGGCGGAAGCCATAAGGTTCATGCGATCGACGGGCTGGAAGAGACCGCGCTTGGCACGAGCCAGCATCGTGTGGATGTTGCTAGGGGAGGGTGGACAGTGTATGACAGCAGGAGGGGAGGGTGTGCTCGAACTAGACCCAGGGGAGGCGGCCCCGCTCGGCGGGTCAGCTAGAGCGGGAGAGCAAGGAGGCGGGCTCGACGGCCCAGCGGGGCTAGGCGGCTGGCTCGGTGGCCCAACGGGGCTAGGTGCGCGGGCGGGCGAGCGGGCAGAAGGGGGAGGGGAAGATGGAGGGTTAGCATGCATAGCGGGTTGAAACGCAGGAAATGGGGTGGGTGTGGTGTCGGTGGCTACGAGGTGGAGGAGAAAATCAAACGACACAAGGGGGTTTGACGGGTGATCCGGAGAGGAGGAGAAGGGAAATATCGTCTCGTCGAAGACGACATGGCGATATATGATGACGCGACGTGTTTGAGGATCTAGACACCGATACCCTGTATGGTTGGAGGGATAACCTAGGAATATGCATGCGACGGAACGGGGCGCTAGCTTATGCTTGGCGACGGAGGATTAGTTAGGGTAGCATCGACATCCAAAGACACGGAGCATGCTATAGTCTGGAAGTGTATTGTGGAGACGGATGTAGGGGATAGCGAATTCGATGGACTGAGTGGGGCGTCTGTTAATGAGATGGGTGGCGGTGGCCAAGGCTTCCGCCCAATAGGACGATGGCATGAAAGACTGAAAGAGGAGTGTGCGAGTAACATCGTTGAGGGTGCGTATGGCACGTTCGGCCTTGCCGTTTTGAGGGGAGGTGTAAGGGCATGAAAGCCGGAGATGAATGTCGTGAGAGGCAAAGAAGGTGGTGACCGTGGAGTTGAGAAACTCGGTGCCGTTGTCGGACTGCATTGCTACTAGTGGACGGGAGAATTGTGTATGGGCGTAGGCGACAAAATTAATAAGTGTGGTGGCAGTGTCGGATTTGTTGCGAAGAGGAAATGTCCATATATAATGTGAGAAGTCGTCCACAATAACAAGATTGTACTTAAAACCAGAGTTGCTCAAAACATGAGATGTCCAAAGATCACAATGCACTAACTGAAATGGTTCGACAAAATGCGATGTAGACCTAGTGAACGGCAAGCGCACATGTTTGCCAAGTTGGCAAGCATGGCAAACGTGTGTCGCCGGTTTATTACAAGGAATAGACGACTGTTTATGAAGATGCGACATAGCGTCGCGACCTGGATGTCCTAGACGACGATGCCAAAGCTCAGTGGAGGTGGTGGCGATGAGTCCACGGGCGTGATGGCTGATGACCGAGGAGGGGAACACGTAGAGATCTCCATGGCTATTGTAGCGAAGAATCACGGACTTGGTGCGAAGATCCTTCACAGAGAAGCCGAAGGGGTCAAACTCGATGGAACATAAGTTATCGATAGTGAAATGACGAACAGAAAGTAAATTTTTAACAATATGAGGTACGAGAAGAACATTGTGAAGAAGAAGTGTGCGAGCGGAAGTAGGACTAGAGGCGTCACTGGTGTGAGACACGGGTAATGTGGAGCCATTGCCAACGGTGACAGTGGAGGAGGAAGAGGCGGGAAGGAGGTGACGAAGCATACCGGGGTCGGAGGCCATGTTGGAGGTGGCTCCGGAGTCCATGACCCACTCACCGACGTTGGATGCCGATGCAGCGGTGTTCAAGGCGGCCATCAGCGCGGCGCAGTCCCACTAAGGAGCCGGGTTGAAGCCAGGGACCGGGGGGGGGGGGGGGTATTGGTGCCGAAGGCCTGGCCGTGAAGAGGAGCCAGGGAGGTGAACGCCTGGGCGGGTGGCAGCACCGGGGGACGTGAGCCTAGCAGGCCGGCGCCACCGGTCGGTCGTGGCGTGGGAGCGCCCTGGGGCTGCATCGGCTGGCCCGTGTATGGGTTGAAGCAGATCCACGAGCCGACCGTGGGCTGGCCGCCTGCACCAACGCAGGAGCCACCGGAGTTGCTGCCACCGGACCCGCCTCCTTGCCGCTTCTTGCGCCAGTTCCCGCAGTTGCGGTTGCCTCCACCACCATAGTTGCCGTCGCCGCGATTGGAGTTGGAGCTGCCAAGGCCAGAGCCCTGGGAAGAGTGGACGCCATACAGGGCGGTCTGGTTGGTCACGGCGGAGGTGTTGGCGAGCTGAGTCTCGCGGAGAACGAGCAGAGAGCGCGTCTGCCCGAACGTCAAAAGCGGGTTCTGCATGGTCACGATCTTGGTGATGTCAGCGAACCGCGGGTTGAGCCCGCGAAGGCAGTTGAGGACGAGGGTTTAGTCCGTGACCGGAGTGCCTACGCCGGCGAGGGCGTCGGAGAGGGCCTTCAGTCAGTGGCAGTACACGGTGACCGAGAGGTGGCCTTGTACGAGGCCGCGGAACTCGGCCTCGAGGTAGACTGGGCGAGTCATCCGGTTGTCCAGAAAAAGGTTGGAGATGAGAGTCCAAGCCTCATGCGCCGTCTGATCTTCCGCCATGATCAGATCGAGAATCTCGTCGGAGATAGAGCCGTACAGCCAGGATCGGACGATGTAGTCCTCATGGGTCTAGTCCGGCGTGCGGTCCGCCGCAGGCGTGACGGTGGTGATGTGGGAAAGCAAGTCGTACTTTCCGAGGAGGACGCGGATGAGCATCCGCCACTTGGTGAAGTTGGAGGTGTGGAGAACCAACGTGACGGGCACGTGGATGCGCACACTGGCGACTTGCACAGCGGGCGAGGCAGAGGCGGGCATGGTGGAGTTGATGAGGGCGCCGACGATGGTGGAGTGGGAGGCCGGTAGGGAGGGAGAGGTGAGGGAGGAGGTGGTGGAAGCGTCGGTGCCAGACATGGCGAGGGGACGGCGATCAGGAGGGGGGCTGGCGGCGGCGTGGTAGGGTTTAGGAGGAGAGGATCGATCTATCTGATACCAAGTAAATGAGAATGTTTAGGCAATGCGCCACACATGGGGCGGCCCTCGTCTTACGTATATATAGGAGTACAAGAGAGTTACATGCCTTGGAGGCCAAGGGAGATTACAACCATATCATACAAAATCAGGTAGGTTGGAATATTCCTATACATAAGCGATACACAGAGATATACTCTAACAAAAAGGACTAAAAATTAAGGACGTCGATAATGCCCACACGTGTGGGCGTTAAGGGGTCTGCCCACACGTTTTGTGTGGTGTTCAAGAGGATCAACCCACACGCCTACGTGTGGGCGAAACAACTAGCGCTCACACGCCTCTTCTTTTTGTTGCAGTCCCTCTCACACGCCTATGTGTGGGCGAAATGCATAACGCCCACACGCCCGTACGTCAGGCCTCCTATCTCATGGTTCCGCACGCCCTAGTGTGACAATCATCACGCGCCCGCTGTTGCCATGGTTCGGACACTTTTTCATGTTCGTTTAACTGCAGTTGCCATGGTTGCTCAACTGCAATTGCCATCTCAGGTCAAGTGCCAGATGCCATTTTTGGACAAACTGCAGTTGTTGCCATGTATGGTCTAGTTTACTATAGTTTCCATGATTTGAAAACTTTAGGAGTTGCCACCTACTAACACTAGGCAGTTGCCGTGTACCTTGCAAAACACATGGCAACTGACATGTTCGGGTAAAAGAGAGAGTTGCCATCTTCTTACAAGCACACTAGGCCAGTTGCCATGTACCCTGCAAAACACATGGCAACTGACATGTTCGGGAGAGTTGTCATCTGCTTACAAGCACACTAGGGCAGTTGTCGTGTACCCTGCAAAACACATGGCAACTGACATGTTCGGGTAAAAGAGAGAGTTGTCATCTGCTTACAAGCACACTAGGCAGTTGTCGTGTACCCTGCAAAACACATGGCAACTGACATGTTCGAGAGAGTTGCCATCTGCTTATAAGCACACTAGGGCAGTTGCCGTGTACCCTGTAAAACACATGGCAACTGACATGTTTGGGTAAAAAAAGGAGAGAGTTGCCATCTGTTTACAAGCATACTAGGGCAGTTTGCCATGTACTCTACAAAACACATGGCAATTGGCAGCTTGGGTGTGGGAGAGGAGACGGGCGTGTGGGCGAGATGGCATATGCCCACACATCAGCCCTTGTGCGTGAGTGAAATCTGGCATGTGGGTGAACTGCTAAATGCCCACACGTGAAAGTGCGTTATATCGACTAGAGGGGGGTGAATAGGCGATTTTTATGAATTCTTCAATGAGGAATTTTTCGGTGAGGAAATTCCTAAGTGAAGAACTACTTGCAGCGGAATAAGTACTCAGAAGTAAGCATAAGAGAATGCGGGCATGGTCATCATGATGAAATGAATACAATCAAAGAGTACGTAAAGCGTAAACACAGGATAGCACAAGATGAAGACAAACAGATCAAGAATTGAACTAAGGAAATTGAGAAAGTCTTCATCAAAGTCTTCAAACATAGATATGAACGAACACTCAACACAAAGAATGAGGAAAAGAAAGAGTTTAGGAAATAGAACCAGTTAGGTTGGTGAAGACAATGATTTGGTAGACCAGTTCCAAGCGATGTCCCGGTTATACGTCTGGTTGGAGCAGCTGAGTATTTAAACTCGAGGACACACAGTCCGGACACCCAGTCAGCAGAGCACGCAGCTCAGACACCAAGTCCTCACCAGATTCTCCTTGAACTAAGGTCACATGCACTCGCCCAATCACTGTGGTAAGTCTTTAGGCGATTTCCAAACCTTCACAGACTTGGTCACTCGGCGATCCACAATTCCTCTTGATGTTTCTAGACCATGACGCCTAACCGTCTGGAAGAAGCATGGTCTTCAAAGGTAACAAGCGCCGGATCCACACAAGATCAATCTCTTCAAAGATGATGCTCACCACTTTGGGTTTGTAGGGTTTGGTTTTTGGGTTTTCCTCACTCCATGATTTTCGCCAAAGTCCTCTGAGGATGGGTTGCTCTCAAATGACAAGTGTCAAGTTCTCTCGAGCAGCCAACCAGCTAGTGGTTGTAGGGGCGGCTATTTATAGCCTAGGGAGCAGCCCGACATGATAAGACATAAATGCCCTTCAATGATATGACCATTAGGTGGATAAGATATTTTGGAACAGTCAAGCAAGAAGACACAAGAACGGTCGGAAATTTTACTCTCAAATTCCTCGGGGCTATCATGTTCTCATCTGTAGGCAATCCAGACTTTGGCGAATTCCTAACTCCTCGGTCGAACAAATTCTCGTGACTGAAGAACTTCGTCTCTCACATCAAGAAATTGATCGAGCTGTATGAGATTTCCAAAGGCTTCACTCAAGGGATTGGTAGGTGTAGGATTTTGAGTTGAGCATCACATGGAAATTTTTACTTAGTATTTCCTCGACCCCTTTAAAGACGGTGTTTTATGACTCAAGAAAGAGAAAACGAAACTACGAAAAACAAAAGTCTTCACGCTTCATGTTCCTCAAATGAATACCAAGTCTTCAAGGTCACACCAATTTCTTCACTTTCAAAGTCTTGTAAAGTCTTGAATATCAAAGTCTTCAGTCAAAGAACTTCATTTTTAGGGGTTGACTTTATCTGTAAATATCAAACTCCTCATAGACTTATAGACCTGTGTACACTCATAAACACATTAGTCCCTTAACCTATAAGTCTTCAATACACCAAAATCACTAAGGGGCATATCATATCATATTTGTCCGTTTGGGTCGGCCGCCCGCTCGGTGTCCGCCCTGTTTACCGTTTGAGTCGGCAATGCGCCCAACGCCTGTGACTCATTTCATATTCGTGCACAAATTTGAAAAGGCCCTCAGCCATAGATCATTCCAATGACCATGCTGTCGCCCAAAGTGGATGACGGCACCATGCCAACGGCCGACATACAATGCTAGCTCCAAAAAACCCCACATAGTTCATGTTGGCGCACTTGCCAGCGGCCGGCACGCATGCCAGCACACAAAAAGGGGTGGGAAATTCAACCACGCCATCTCGGTCATGGTCATGCCAGCACACTTGCCTGACATACAAAAAAGGGATGGCGTTCGCCGTCATTGATCACTCGTCGTCGAACTTGAGCATGTGAGTCTGCATCTTCTCGAACCACGCCCTCTTCCTCGGCGACACGGTGTTGAGGTCCACCTTCATGATGCCCACCCCCGTCATCATGCTAGCGAGATCCACTTCTTTTGCCTTGGTCTTGGCATTGGCGGCCTCGATCTCTAGTATCTTGGCTTGCTTCTCCGCCTCCATCTCAAGCACCCTCGCTTGCTTCTCCGCCTCCATCTCAAGCCTCCTCCTTTGGATCTCCATGAGGCATTCATTTGCTCTTCCTTGTCTTGCCGACACTTCTCCTCCCCTGAGTCCTTCTTGGTCATCATGCCCTCCACGGTTGCGATCAAGAGATCGATGCATCATCCCGCTTGTCCTCCTTCTTGGAGTTGGTCTTCCCCCTCGGTCGTGGCTTCTCGCTCTCCCCAACCTCCTCCACAGCTTTCTTCCCCCATGCGCCAAGAGGGTGGCATATTGCACCTTGAGCTTCTCCTCCTCGTTGATGACCCTCAAACAATGAGAGAGGTTGAAGGACTCGTCTTCATGTTGGACCTTGAATGCCTCCAGAGCTTGGAATGCCTACAAATGAATATCATGCAAGCATATGGGAAAATGGACATGCAAACAGACAGCAAGCATAAAGGGGATGAAAACGAAGACGGGCGCATGCATACCACGTCTTTCATGCCGATGCCGCTCACGGGCGTGCCTTGATGCTCTCAAGGGTGGCACAACTTATTGCACTCTTGTTGTATCACCCTCCATCACTTTGAAATGGACAACCACCCGTGCATGCTATGCATTTTGTATGGCACAAACTTCTGTTCATGGAACTCATGATGGACATGAATCCAAAAGGTTGATGCCTTTTGTTCGGCACCAACCTTGGAGTCTTGCCCAATGTCCCTCCAACACTCACAAAGGAGCCTGTCCCCGGACACCGTGTATGCCTTCATCCGCTTGCTCTTGCGCTTTGACTTCACCATAGCAGCTTGGCTGGTGAGCCCGTCCTTGAACAAAGGCTCCCCGTCGATATCCAACTGATCCTCTTCCTCGAGGCTGCAGTCCTCCGGAAACTAGTGGTCGAGCGGGAAGTTGTCCAGGTCCAGGCCGACCTGATCTTGCATGAAGGCGTCATGCATGCCAGCTTGATCATAGGTTGCCGGCGTGAACGGCCCTCGGCGGTCTTGTCTTTGGATCTCATAGGGATCGTAGCCAGCCGCGGTGGCACCGCTAGTGGAGCTAGCGGCCGCTGCACCACCCTCGTAGACGATGCTCTCCATGAAATGTTTGGTTGTCTCGTCGTTGCCGGCCGCTGGCATTCCGTCAAATAGGTTGCGGGCGCCCGGGAGCACGTTGGCTGGCATCTCCCCCGCGTGACTTCTCGCCCCTCCGAATGACGAGGCACCGGCCACCGGTGTGGCGTTGAGGTCGATGGGCGCGGGTGTGGGCGTGGAAGGCGCCACTATGCTCACCTCCGGCGAGCATTCCCCGGAGAGTCGTGAGGCTTGCGGGTTGACGTGGAAGCCGAGAATTGGGTGTGTCGCCGACCCGCGGGGCGACTCTGGCAGCACCATCCGAGGAAACACGGATGAGTTGGTGCTGACCGCGGCCACGGCGGCGTTGACGAGCCCGTGCTGGCCAGAGTTTAACCCTAGGTAGATCAGGGCCCCTCTCGTTGCCGCCGCGACGTGGGCGTTGGTTTCCTCCTGCTACACGGCGGCGGCGAGGGCGGTGGCGGCGGTTGCTTCCTCCGTTGCATCCGCCGCATGCCTCCGATCCTTCCTCTTTGCCGACACCGCGGCCCAGTCCTCGGGCGTCAGCTGCTTCTTCCTCTTCTTAGGCGTCACGGCGGTCTTGCAGGGGCGTGGGGCTTGCCTTTGCCGGAGGGGGCGGAGGTTATGCCGGACGAGGCGATTCAGGTTAGACCGGCGGCGGCATCGAGTACATTGTCCATGGCGAGCGACCGGGCGCGCACGTGGGCAGGAGGGTTTTTGGGAAAGTGAAGGGAAATGGCGGACGCTTTGCGACCGATTGGCGGGCCAGGGGGAGTAGTTGGCGCGCGACGCGCGCGTCCATCTCGTGTTCGCGCCGACACAAATGAGGCTTAAAATTGGACCGCGAATGGGTCGGTAGACAGACAAAAAGCGGATGCGCGTCCGTCTGGGTCGGTGCGTTGGGCCGACTATTCTGTCCGCCACGACCCAAATAGACGTGCACAGACGAAATGAGTCGGCGCATTGGAGTTGCTCTAATACCTTGAACAGTTGAGCTTGCAGATCGCTCAAACTCGACTCGTTGCATATACCAGTATCGTTAATTTGGCATTCGGTGTACCGAGTCTTTTGGCAGTGCTTGTTTTTTAAAACACAGTAGAGACGCTGGCGCTCACACACACACACGTATATATAGACACACACACTCATCTCTGTAAACGCACACTCGCACACCCTACCTCTATGAGCACCTTCGAGAGACTGAGCCGGGATATCATCTTGCGATTTACGAAGTCACCGTGGACGCCTCATAGTTGACAGGAACGTCTCCTTCCACTGAAAGCGTATCACCGAAAATCTTGAAATAAATCCAAAAATAAATTAGAGCATCAGAATTTAAACCCTGATGGGTTGGGGATACAACGGTCCTTCTAACTATCCAACCACATGTTGCATTGGCGGTGCTCCGACTGGGCATCGTCACAGGAATGGCAAATTTCAACATGCTTCTTCTTACCCTCTCTTTGTACATATGAGTTAAAAAGGTAAGAGTTAGTCATAACACTAATTAATGAGACCAATGACTTAGATTTATCATACATTCTTACCTTTCATGTGAAAAGATGTGGTAAGAAGGAGCATGTTGAAACTGCTCCGCAGGAATAAACGGCCGGGGTGGTAGGTGAAAACGGTAGAGCAAAAGTGAGAAGCCACTGCTTAACGTGTCTTGAGCACTTCAGCATGGACCGAGACAGCCACACAGTCCCAACATAATTGGCACGTTTTCCGGAGCCACGTAGCAAATTCGTTCGCAAAAAGAAAAAAGTATGTAAGCAAATTCGGGGGCTGGACAACACATTCCGAGAGCGACGTATCGATCTGGACCAGGGGCCGCCTTCCTGCCAGCAAAACGACGCAACAAAGATGCTTTTTAAAGATGAGATTAACGTACAACGCCCATTGTTTTCGCCTGCGCAGAATCAGAGGTCTGCATAGGTCAGCTCAGCTCCAACGCTTTCTGATTTCCTGAAAAAATGGAGGTCTCACACTTACAAGTGTTGGAAAGAGAATTTTGTATTTATGTAATAAACACACTACAAATGCAAATGCTCTCATGCGTGCATGTATATTCACCTCAATGAATGCACACACTGACGTGACATCTCATTATCAACGGGAATGCTGCCTCACACCAAAAATATATTATGCCTTTGTATAAGACATATGTGTCCAGTGGTGGAGCTAGAAAAATCGGACAAGGGGGGCCGAGTATTGTTAAAGCTCATTGGGGCAGGCTAATCCATCAAAAAACACCATTTTAGCAGGAAAAATCATTGTTACTATTCATATTAGGCCTAAATCTGTGATGTTAGGGGGGCAGGGCCCTGGCTGGCACCCCCTGTCTCCGCCACTGTATGTGTCTAACCTAAGGTTTGATCCCTCATGGGTTGAGGATACAACTATCTTCCTAATCATCCAACTATTGATTCTCGAAAAAAGACCCTTTTTAGCAACAACATTGTTTTGCGCATACATTCGGATGCATCATATTTTTCAGAGAAAGAAAGATCATAAACCTGCACTTTCGTTTACATTTACAAAGTAATACATTATTAATTGCTTTTTGTCAAACAGCGCCAAACATTGATATAGGAATAAATTGACTTACAAGTATCCACGTTTGAAATGTTGGACCTTGCAGCAATATCTTCACAAACCTACCACCAACACTATGACCTGGATCATAATCCACCACTCGAACGACATGTGACCGGACAAAGGCGGAAAGCCACAAAACACCGCCTTGAAGACGAAAGTGTTGCTTGCAGGCCGATATTGACTAGTGTAACCAAAAGTCAAACCTTGGCTATCACCCCTAAAGTTGAACTTTTATCCAATATCTTCAACAAAGAAACAACGAGTGGGCGCCGATATTGCCAGGTCTAGTCATATTGGCAAATCATTGGTTTTCACTTGCTTATTATCGATAACTTGTTCTTACGATGTTTGGCATTATTTAAGAGTAAGTAAATTATCTCAATTGGTGGATGCTTGGTTTTCATAGTTTTAGCTTAAATATCTATGTTCATCATAGACCAACATTGCCCAAACGGGGCTTGCGATATACCGTTGCAAAGCTATGGACATCAGTATCATGACCCAACTTAATTTTTTGTCAAAATATAAGCGGTTTAAGAGCAGTTTTGAAACCGTTTTTTCTTCACACAAAAAACATGAATCATATTTTTATCGCATTTCTAGACCGTTTATCGGAATGAGGCATATAATATGGCGTTGGAAAGCTGATGTAAAAGCGCTCCTTCCACATGTTGAAAGTTTTCTCTAATTCCCTATTGTTAAAGAGTAATTTGGAAAAACATTAAATTTCGCAAACCAAACAGCCAAGTTCGTATTTTCGATGTCATTTCTAAACGTCTAATCCAATTGAGGCATATGATATGCCGCTGGAAAGCTTATGAAAAGCGCTACTTTTTCATGTTGAAAGTTTTTCTAATTTTGAACGGTTTAGGAGTAAATTAGAAAACAGTACAAATCCTACCGCGTTCGTATTTTCGTGATCATTTTTTAACCTTGCATCCGAATGTAGCAAATGATAAGGCGTTGGAAAGCTTAAACAAATGCAAAACTTTCTGGTATGTATTGTTTCTCCCAATTCCTTATGGTTTTAAGTCAATTTTGAAAATATCGAAAAATGTATTTTTGCCGTATTTTCTACAAACTTTATCGGAATAAGACAAATAATATACCGTTGAAAAGCTATGGAAAATGTGAAACTTTTTCATGTTGACGGTTTTCTCTGATTCTCAGCCGTTTTCAAGTAATTTTGAAAACGGCGGGATCATTCGTTCTGCCTTTATCGCGAAAAAGATTCGTCAAAAATGCATCGCATGAAGAACTTGAACTTCTCGACGTGTGTATTTGAACTTCACTATGTTTTCACATGCTTCATTTGCTCGCAGCTCTCCATTCACTCACCGTAATTGAGCAAGTGATATACCGATCGAATTCTGTTGTAAACAGGCAAATTTCCCGTGTTGATCATTTTTTTATACTCGCGATGGTTTTAAAAGTTTTTCATCTGAAATTCATTCAGTGTAGTAGTTGAACATCCTGTTGTTTTCACGTTGAACTTCACTTTGTTTTTGACATGCTGTTTTTTGCCCATAACTCCCAAACCACTTACTGGAATTGAGTAAATGATATACCGATGGAAAGCTGTTGAAAACACGCAACTTTTTCGTGTTGATCATTTTTCCATATTCGCGACGGTTCAAAATATTCTTTTGAATGCGTAAAAATGTGCTTTTAAGGTTATAGATAAAACTTTTAAACCATTAATCAGAATGTAGCATATAATATAATGTTGGAAAGCTTATGAATAAGACAACTTTTTCATGTTGACAGATAATACAAATTCGTTGTTGTTTGAGAGTAGTTTTAAAAATGGCAAAAACAATGTCGGTTTTGCCTGTTTTTTACATGTAATTGAAGGTCAGACGTCTCACACTAAAGATCTTGACCTTCACTCGGAGGAGCACGTGAACTTCTTGCCATAAACCTTTTAAGCTTTTAGTTTTCTATTCTTATATTCTTATCTGAAATGTGTTTTGTGTAGTAGTTGAACTTCCCGCTGTTTTCACCTTGAACTTCTGTCAGGTATTTTTAAGAAACTTGATAGAAACATTTTTTGTTCAAATGTTCGAACTGCTCTCTCTTAAAAAAAATGAACTTCTTGGCTTTCACTCTTTTAGGAATGGGATAAATATGTGTTTGTATAAAGTTTGAATTGCTTTGCTAATTTAATTTGAACTTCTTTGTTTTTGCTCCCCCGAGGCACAAATTTGAGTTATTTTATAAACTTTGACCTTCTCTATTATTTAATTTGAACTTCTTAGTTTTATTCTTAGGAAAAATTTGATTCTTTTAATCCGTTTTTATAAAAAAAATCCGTTATTTTAATTTGAACTTCTTAGTTCCATTTTTATAAGAAAGCATCAAACAACTTTTTCTGAATTAATTTTTTTCTAGAAAGGAGAAGAATATGAGGTTTTCTATACATCGAGGTGCTCCATTATTTTAATTTGAACTTCTTAGTTTTATTATTTAGTAAGAAGCAAAATTTGAGTTTTAGAAAAACGCCAAAAATGATGTTTTGTTTTTGTTTTTTGAACTTGTAAATCCTAGGGTTTAATATACATTGAACTTCTGTGTTATTTTTAGTTGAACATCACCGCGAACATGGCGTACAACCATAGTAGACCTTCACCGCGAACGACGCATAGCCGTAGTACCTGCCGTATTTTTTGGTAGAACTTCACTGTACGTCTCAAGACTTTCTATGTAGAACTTCTTGAATTTCTTGCAACTAATTCCTTTTACGCTAAATGGTCAATGCATCAGGGTATGCGTTGCATGCATATCCTCAACACTATGCCAAAGCACCTCCAGCGTTATCAATTTTTTTAACTTTCTTTCAGCAAAGCTGAATTCACTAGAGACAGTGCAGCCCAAACACAATTTCTCATCTAGTAGACTGTTAATTACGTTGCATTATTAGTACAACACCAACCTACCTACGGGATCCAATTATTCATAGTAGTAAGTGTACAGGAAGCAAAAATACATGTCTCTCTCACAGTTAGACAAACAACAACAAGATAAAGCCAACAACAACACCGGACTCCAGGAGGGTGACGAGCACCACCGCACTCCAGCAGCTCGACCTCAGCAAAAAAGAGCACACAGCATGCCGTAGCGCTGCTGGACTCCAGCGCCTCGACCTCACCTCAGCAGGATCACGACGGCAGCTCTGCAGCATCCATCCCTCATGGCGCCGAGCTGAGCTTTTGAATGCCACATGGAAGTGCAAAAATTTGAAGTGTCGACCATACAAATTCAGAGTAATTTGAATAGCAAGAACATTACAGCCATGTTGTGTCCATTGATTGAGTTCTAGGAGGAGAAGGTGTTACAGATGCAGCAAGCAGTTCAAGTAGCAACCAGAGCATGCAGCGTCAAGCTACCAAAACTGAACCCGGCCTTGTTTGCATGAAGAACAAGAGAGCTGAAGGAGATCAACAGTGTCTCACCGTCGAGCACCAAAAAAGCCAAATATGAACCTAACTCAGGAAGGTCAAAGAGGACTCCATGAGAAGTTCAACATGGCAACGGGCCAAGCAACATGGCAACATGGCAACTCCAAAGCTGAACCTTCAGAGATGAACAAACCTCAAGAATATTTAAGGTGCCCTTCACGGCAGGCGCCATGACTTCTGACTACAC
Source organism: Aegilops longissima (assembly GCA_021605205.1). NCBI lineage: Eukaryota > Viridiplantae > Streptophyta > Magnoliopsida > Poales > Poaceae > Aegilops > Aegilops longissima. Next base: position 641,968,469 of record CM038679.1, read on the forward strand.
GGTTGTATTTAACACACTGTTAGTAACAGATCATCAAGAATCTGTAGTTTCCAAATATTGGAATTCAACGAGATTTTTACAGTGCCAGTAAGGCAGTAGCAAGTTGTAATCGTCTCTGATAGCAGTGACTCACTTAGTTCGCACCCCTTGACAGCGGCGACCAGCGCGGTGCCGTCCAGCACGTATGTCTTGAACAGCAGCAGGCTCTCCGCTGCCCCATCCAGCTGCATCAGATGCGCGTTCTTCGAATCACCGCAAACAGCACCCCCAGCAATCATTATCATTTATCAACCGGCCAAGTAGGCAGCAAGAGGAGAGGAGGAGCGACCAGATCAGGTCGCGGGGGGCGCCATGGGGCAGGTCGCGGGGGCGCCATGGGGCAGGTCGCGGTGGCGGATGACGGTAGACGGAGGCCACCTCCGCGGTGGAAGCAGGGGAGGAAGGCCGGCGACGATCTGAGTCGGTGGGGCGCGGAGACGGGGTGGTCCAGGAAGGAGGCCACGACGCGCGAGCGACAGTGGAAGACGGAGGTTGGGGCGACGGCGCCGGTGCCAGTGGATCCAGGAGTCGGCGGGGCCGGTGGAGCTGGGGCGCGGTGGTGCACGTGCCTGCACCGGCGGGTGGAGGTGGTGGCCGCTGCAACGGCTCGGCTTCCTGGTGGGGGCGGCAACGGTGGGGGCAGCGGCGGCGGCGCGGGGGTTCCTGGTGGGGGGTGGCCGCGGTGTTGTAGGTGGCTGAGGCCAGGCGACGGCGCAGGAGGTGGCCGGGGCCCGGCGGCAGCGCGGGGCGGGGAGGGAGGCGGCGGTGGCGCGATGCAGTTCGGGGGAGGGGCCATATGGGATCGGGGAGGTTAGGTTAGGGCGGGGTGGTGGCGAGCGGGTGGGGTAGGTTTTCCTTTTTTTTTACCGATCGGATATCTCAGGAATACCGCGCGCCTTCAATATAAGGCCTGACGTGATATATATATATATATATATATATATATATATATATATATATATATATATATATATATATATATATATATATATATATATATATATATATATATATATATACATCTGGCTATTCTATTTCGTGAAACTGAATATTATTCTGTTACCCTATTTGAACTGACGAACGTGACAGGTTCGACTGACGTAGGTTTTCAACATGAACTGATCTTTCTGCGTGTTCGACAGGCGAAAACGGGTGACACAACGGGGAGCTTCCGGGGGTTCTCCAGCGTGGTGCTGCTGGCCATTTGTTGCCAGAGGAGACACATACGGGGTTCCGCATGTGCGCGCGCTCACCTGGTCGTGTTTCCCAATCTCAAGTCACCGGAGGTGACGGCTTGGGAATTTGGCGGCGGATGTGTTGGGGGCGTTGGTGTTTATCTGGTGTTCATAGCCATCAAATTTACGTCCGGTTTGTTGTTTTGTGTGTTATTTGGATGTGAGAATTATCGGTGTATTAGAGTTTTTCGCAGATTCTTTCACTTTAATTTTTGATTAGAAGTTTCTGTGTTCTTGGTCGTTTTCCATGTCCGCCATGCAAATGCGTTCTTGTTTTTCTGATGTTTTATTTTCGAATTAGCCTTGCAGGAATGGAGATGTGGAATGTATGAATAGGTTTCTGTTGTCAATTTCTGTTGTCAATTTTGTTTCTTGATGTGGTGTATGGTGGCTGAGTGTAGCCTGTGATTTCTTGTAATCTGGTCAAATTGTGTAATTAAGTTGCGTGTTTTTCAGTGTTGTTTTGAATTGCTGCCATATATGTAGTTGGACTGCTCCGTGTGAAAGTTGTATTTACTGTGCGTTGTTGCCGGAGTAAGTATTTTCTACTGGCTGCTTACCCATACCTGTGCACTTTGAGTATAAAGCCCGAGCCATTTGTCACTTTCATTTCACCAGCTGCCACAAAAGAAAAGCCAGATGGATCCTGAAATGGGAGAGGTCACAAAGGAGGAGGGGGATGCTGTCGATGTGAGGGTTGTAGTAGCGGAGCAGAGGAGTCGGAGGAGGCGCATGCCCAGGCAGAGGGCACGACATGCTGCCGAGGAGGAAGTGGAGGCAGAGTTCAACAGACGCCTTGCACGCGAGGTGATGGATACTTGCAACTCTAATGAACTGGAGCTTCTTTTCCCAGAGGGCAGGGGAAGGAACCATATTCAGATCATCAGTTGGGCTAGGCGAGAGCAGCCATGGCTCCACATGCATCCACCAGGGCCAAATGGCGTCGTTTCTTTGATCGTTATGACTGAAGTACTGGATTTTTATGTTTTTAAGATTGTGTTGTGAGGGAGCAGATGTCTTTATCTAAAGTTGAACTGCTGTTTTATCTGAAGTTGAACAGATGTTACATGGCTTGTATAATAACTATTTCCTACGAGCTGGCTGGCCACCTGCCTGTTTATTTTTTTTATAATCTGTGAGTCTCCTTGGCTATAAATTCTATCCATCTATGTGTGGTGTGTGGCTCAGTCTCCCCCTCCTTTTTCTTCTTTCTTCCAAAATCAGATCTAGGTTCCTCCCTCTTCTCTCTGTTTGTTTTCTTCTCTATTCCTGTGTTTTCCATGAAGGATTGTTCGTGCAGATGTTTGGCAAAGATGACGGCATAGCTAGCGGATGTGTGTACGAATCTGGTTTGGAGCTCACCGAGACTCTGCGCTATGGGCAACTTTCGTGTCTTCTGTACAACAACCATGGGTTTCATGCACCCTATGTTTGTCGCCTGACGGTTGGGAACTTGAAGGAATCATGGGTATGTGTTTCTTCGTTTTGTTTTCTTCTTTTTGTTGGTGTCATTTTGAATCACATGGACTGAATTAGTAGTTTAGTTTTATCGATAGTTTGTCTATAATTTTTGTTTGGTTTAGTCACAATTTGAGAGTAGGGATTTGTGTGTGTATTTGTTCATTACTTAACAGTATTTTATCCATTTTTGTATAGTCCTTGTTCTGTTTTTGTCAGATATTTTTACTGTAGGTGTATTGATCTGTATATTTCTTCAGTTTAGTCATGTCATATGATTGGTTAGTTTGGTGTTTTTGTTTTGGTTCAGATATTTTATTTTCACTTTGTTATGCGAACCGTTCCTAGATCTGTGTAAAAATTCAGTTATGTCGGGTGTTTACTTTGTTTTCTACTCCCATGTCCATTTACAGAAAATGTCACACAGAATCAGGATTGTTGCTCCTAGTTCCGGGATACTGAAGATGGAGACTTCAGACAAAAACGGTATCAGTTGATGGAAGTTGCCTACCACATCGACCTTGATGGTCGCATCAACCTAACTACTGGGTGGAAGGAGTTTGTGGCAGAGTCTGGATTTGAGGATGGTGATGTGGTTATGGTTATGTTCTTCAGGGAAGATGATTCTCTGACGTTCATAATTTATGTGTTGTAGGTTTAAATGTGGTAAATGACGCTGGTTGTCAGATTTGTGTGCGTTTGACTATGTCACATTAATTTTTTTTAAACAATGTATGTGAGATGGTTGAATTCTATGTTATTACCAGATGGTTTGGAATATTTTTTTTCCGCATGTTATTGTATGCGCTATTTTTTATGTAATGCTTTTTGTTTTGGCTAAAGCAGAACCTTTTTTTTTGAATTGGCACAATTTAAAGTTGAACTGATGTACATAGCTTGCTGACGAAACATATACATGCTGATGATGGATGTTGTACCCCTTGGGTTGAGTTTGTTGAACTTGCATGCTGTTAATAGTAGTACTGAAGTATTTTTGGATGTCAATGGCAAGCGCACTGTTTTGCTTTATAGCATTTTTTCTTACTATTGTCAGGAATTTAGAGGCAAATTATTTTTTAGTTGAATAGTGATAGTTATAGTATTTTTTAAATAAAAAGAATTTAATCTTGCTGCACAGTACATTTTTACTTGAACCTTCTGAATTTTAGTACTTGAACTTTTTAAAATTTTATTTGTGAAAATTTTGTTACAATCTTCTACGTTGAAGTATGCTTTATATAGTTATGTTTCAAAAAAAGGGTTTTTTTGTTTAATTTTCTAATTTTGTTACAACTAACATGTGTTTGAACTTTTATTCATTTTTTTAGAAGAATATTTTATGAGTGTTATTTTTAGATTATATGCATTTGTTCCTTTTAATTTGGTTCGTGTGTGATCGGTAGGAATTTTGTATTTGGGTTGTACTGTTGCATTGGGCCATCCCCTGGAGGCATTATTTTTTGCCTAGATAGGTCGTCCGCCCGGCTGTGCAGTGCAGCGTGTGCATGTGGTTTCAGTTTAGTCCCACCTCGCTAGGCGAACGGTCTCTCGACCTGTTTATAAGCGCTGCCGAATCCCACCTGTCGAACTCCTCTGAACACTTACCTGAGCGCTTATACACGACGCTCGCTCTCTGTCATGACCTGTGGCCCTTGACGGCACGCCCTGCGTTGGGGCGATTTACTAGGGATTCGCCAACGGTATCCCCATGGGCTCGAGTTCAAGTGTCAATTTTATTTTATTTTATTTTTGGTTGTGAATCTAGTACTTGACTCCATCAGTAATTTGGACTTATACTTTCGTTGTAGTTCTTGTGAGTTTTCTCAAACTGTTCATTTGTTATTGAGTTTTTGACTCATTTTTTTGTTGTTGTTGTATTTATTGTCAAAGGTTTTCTGGTTTTATTTTTTAGCATTATAGTACTTGCTTGTAAACTAAGTTGTACCGAGGGTTCATTCAAAGTAGAACTTCTGTGTTTAGGCTCACATTTTTTTGATGGATTTGCAAACTGATGCTTCTTTGTACCTTTTTTATATTATTAAATTTTTACTATCCGTTCAATTGTACTTGTACTGTCATTCTTTAGTCTGCCTGTGAGCAATATAAGACGGTTCTGATGCTTCTTAACTTTTCTGTTGTAGTACTTGCAAATTTTCTAGCAGCTACATATGGATGAAAAACTAGGACCGCAACGAGGGGCATAGTTGTACTGACACATCTTCCTTGTATTGACTTGCCCCTATTATCTATCTTAGGGGGTGTGGGTTGGAAACAGAATAACCGCACTGCGCCTGTCAAATGAGCGCGACTGCCGCAGTTAGCGAGGTCGAGCCGGGGGGGGGTGGGACCCCATCCCCATCTCGGCGAGGCCGAGCCAGAACGAAAGCCGTAGTAAAGCATTTACGCGGCATGCCGCAGCGTCGCATGTGTCGGTGAGTCCATAACATGACTTGCCCACATTATCTTATCTTTTTTAGGGGAAAAACCAGCACCAATATGAAGTATTATTTTCATTTGTACATTTTTGATAAATTTTATTATACTGTTGTGGGTTATTATTTGTAGTTTAGCCGTTCATTTTCTCCCTCTATATTAATTTTTTATTGTATTTAATTTTTTCTATTATCTTTAGTATTTGCCCAGAGATAGTGGGTGACGGTGTCCTGGACTAGGGGGTACTCACCACGTCGTCCCCCGATCAGTTAGATTGGGCCGAGGACCCCAGGGGCCGCATACTCATGGGCCAGTCCGGACAGTTGCCGTATACAAGGAAGATTCCACAAGACTTGGCGATCAAGACAAGGACTCCTCCCCCACCGGCGTATTCGGCTAGGACTCTTGTTATTCTAGGCCTCTGGTGCATTATATAAACCAGGGCCAGGCTAGTCGACACATATACAATATACAACAATCATACCATAGGCTAGCTTCTAGGGTTTAGCCTCTCTGATCTCATGGTAGATCTACTCTTGTACTACCCATATCATCAATATTAATCAAGCAGGAGTAGGGTATTACCTCCATCGAGAGGGCCCGAACCTGGGTAAAAACATTGTGTCCCTTGTCTCCTGTTACCATTGATCCTAAGACGCACTGCTTGGGACCCCCTACCAGAGATCTGCCGGTTTTGACACCGACATTGGTGCTTTCATTGAGAGTTCCGCTGTGTGTTCGGCAAAAGGTCGATGGCTCGCCTGCAGATCAACTGCGACTTCGACATCTTCGTCACCAGCTTGACTGGTCATCTTGGTTCGACCAAGGACTGCGTCCTACCTCCGATCGTCATGTTCGGATGAGGGCCTTCATCAACATCAACTCCGATCTCTATCAAGATCATGGAGGAATCATCCAGGGAGCCCGGGGGCTCAACGTCAACATTGCCCTCGGGCGACCGTGCTGTTTTTCTGGACAGCGAACTTGCATCCGCCGTCACCGCCTCCTCGAGCGTCGCTTTGACGATTGCTTCGGGGGAATTGTGCGGAATTGAGTCTACAACAACCCTGGAAAATTTCGTCGAGTTCCAATAGAGGAATCTCTGGCAATCTCCGATATACCGGAGCCGCATTGAATCTGGACGAGAATCCGGACGAGTTTAGAGCGTGGTGTCCAGCTTCTAGCTCGGACTTCTTTGGAAGATCCAACCGTTGATCGGCTGCGGAATTCCTATATCTACCACACCTCAAAATTTCAGCTCGATCCGACCGTCCAAACTCCGGGAACCTTCCGATTAGTGCATCATTTTTCGGATTTGTTTTCTGCGCGAAAACGAATCCGACCCAGTTCGTCTTTTTATGAACGGGATTTGGACATCCTTTTGAAGGAAGTTTTATATGGGGTATTGTGTTTTGTTCCCGAACACATCCCACTAACTTTAAGATCTTTTGAACATGATCTTCAACATCACGCTGGTGTCAAACCAGTCCGGCAATATTGCTCCACGGCTACCGACCTGCGCTAGACACGTCGTCACTTTGTTGAGCCGATCTCAACTTCTTCGGATCATCTTCTCGGCAAGCCGAAGAAGAGTCCGACATTGCGAAGGATAAATCATCACCAACATCACCGCCCCACGGATTACATGGAGCGGGCATACCGGCATCGCCGCACGATCGCTTCATCAAGCCGGCATCGACCACGTCATGACCTGCATCGGCAGGGCCGCACTATTGCTTCTTCAAGCTGGTGTCCATCACGCCGACCTACTTCGACATCTCGGCTGGACCGGGGGCTTCGCCATCTCTTCATCAACCTACTCCGGACACTTCGGCGTCACTAGCCGACCAGGCATGGGTGCGCGGTTCGAGTCCCAATTTTGGGAATCACCTTCCTTCGGATTGCTACAACAAATAAACCAGGTGCTATTAATCCTAGTATTTCTTTTTGCTTGTTTGGGTTAAATTTTTCCCAAGGAATTATTACTCTGGTTAGTCCATCATATGTACACAGGTCTATCAAATGATGGCCGCATTATCGACGGTCGCATGATGGTTCGGTCAGTTTTCGTACACAGTCCGGCGAACGCCGCATCCGGAACTCAGACCGACCTGTGAATCCAGGCTTTGCCACGCCTTTATTGCATTACGCCGACGACCTGCATCGACATCGACTTCGGCGCCAGGCCATATTTCTTTTCTTACTCACTTTGCATAAATTATTTATTATGCAACGATTTTTTTATTACTATCATCTCTGGTTTGCACAATATTTCGTGCACAGGAAAATGATCCAGCCGGACTATATCCTTTGACATCACCTCGGCTGGACGGGGGGCTTCGTCAACACTTCATTACCCCATGCCAGGGACTTCGGCATCACTCTGCCGTCCTGCATTGCTATGTCACCACTTCGAGTGCCGAGCTCTTTGTTCGCCACCTCGGGACCGGCTTGGGGATGGAACCTTGTCCCACACCAAGCTCGGACGCGCCATCAATACCGAACACATTAACCAGCTAAGTTTCCTTCATGCTCAAAGTTTTAAATTTCTAACTTGTGTTCGGTTCGACCAAGCATTATACTTTGTTGGAAAAAGTTGCTTGTAAGAATTTTCCTGTCCAAACTTTGTTTGCACATACTTGACGCGCTACCCGCTCATTATACTGGGGCTTCTTTAATGAAGCTTATAAACACGGGCTTTATGCCCAACACATGTGTCACACTTCCGCATGTACCTTTTATTCACCATTATATGCATCAATATGACTTAAGTTTTGGCCAAGCTGGGTTGTTCGGCTCTGTGCTTACCCCACGCTCCCGATTGTTCGGCTAGGTGGTAAAGGAGCACCTCTGCGATTGTTACTGCTGGTCATCGGATGTGTACCTCAGACTGGGTGAAGCCGAAAGCTAGCGTTCTTAAGGGAATATTCGGTCGGTGAACTAAAAGATGATTTTTAATTATTTACCCATCTGCCCCGGATGATTTTCGCTTTCATAGCAGCTTTGACATGCACTTTAGGGCATGCATCCCAAATAAAGGAACTCTTAACGGAACTATTCTCCCTGGAAGATGTTTCTTACTACCCATGTAATATAACATAACAAGTTGGGCACTTGTCTGATACGGCACTAATGACCCCTACGTCTTGTCTCCATGCATACCACGGTTCTTATATAACCACGAAGGTATTAGGACACACTCCGGACTATTGGGTCCTGAGGTCGAAGCGAAAATGTCCGCTATGACAAACGATCTACAATCCGGCTAGAAGGCATTCTACATGTCACCTTACATTATATAGTCATCTTTTACCCAAGTCAATTGGGGGCTCTTATGTTTATTTGAGCCGTTTCATACTAAGTGTTTTTCTTCTTAGTCGTTGCAAAGTTTTTATTATTTATCATTCCTTTTCTCGACACGAGTGTGCGGTCACTAGCCGAGGAGCCTAATTTCTCTCTCAAAATCGCTAGAGTTTAGTTTTCTAAACTTGCCTAATCCGTAGGCTGACCCGCTTGAAGTCTTGATATAGGATGTGTCATGTTAAAGCACGACAGAAGCACTTTTTTTCTCTAAAGTCCAATTTTCGGATTGGCACCGAACACTTGATCTTGTTCGGAGGTCATGTTTTTACTGACGTTTTTTTGGGGTTTCCAAGCTTTTGGCACTTTTAAACTATTTGTGTGTTTTCAGCACAAGTCTCGCAGTGCAACGCCGGACTCCTTTAGGGATTTGGCAGAAACATTCTCGGATATTGCTATATATGCATCAGTTTCAATTGTGTCTTGGTCAATAGTTGGGTTGCTGGCTCCGCTTTCCTCCTATGTTCCGCTTTGTTCGGCTAGGTGTGCAAAGGAGAACCATCTGCGATTGTGCTTCCAGCTCGCATGGTCAAGCACCTCGATGGAGAAAGCCGAAAACTGACTGTCATAATAGGTGTAAACTGGTCAGCGATCCGATGACTATATTAAATGACGGGCCATTCATAACATTGGCCGAAGTGTTTCCGGCTTCACCTCGACTGTCGCCGAACACTGTGGGGGCTAGTAACTGGCCTCCCAAACTAAATCCTCAATATTTTGCTCTTACATTGGAGCTGAGGTTTCATGATCATGCTTAGCATGACAACCCAAAGAAAGGAACCGATAGTGGGACTATTTTCTTTGGAAGACATTTCTTCTGTTAAACAGTAATATAACATGTCTCTCCGCGTACCTTTGTTTATAAAACCGTATGGCCAGATTGCCTTGTTTGTCGTAAATCTTTGCCCTCATAAAGGCTTTATAAAGTAGGACAAACACTCCTCGGCTACTGGCCGAGGAGGTTGAAGCCGATGGTCGGTCAACAAACTTTTGTACAATGCGGATCCGAGCATTAATGACGTAAAGTACTTGGATACATAGAGTCATTTCACATATATTTGCGATTTTACTATGGATATCGATCCTTAATTCGGCCTCCCGTGCCCACATTAAGGCTCGGGGGCTACTGGGCTTCGGGCTTATTATTTACAAATATTAAAGGGGCACATCGATCCCCTGATCTGGTGTTGCCACCCGACCAGTGTCTCGGGGGCTACTGCATTGCTTGTTCTATGCAAAAAATTTTAAGTGCAATACAGTTTCCGAGGAGATTTTGATCCTCAGGTTGGTCGGCCGCATCCAACCTGACTCTCGAGGTCTGAGCACGCCGCTTTTTGCGTCCCGAAGTATTCTGCCGAGCTAGGACTTGATCCTCAGGACGATTTTGCAAATCAACCTGAGTCTCAGCAGCTACGGGGATCGGCGGTCTTATGTCATCCTTCATGGGCATCTCGGGTTTTAGACCGATACACACCTTGAGGGCTACTGGCCTTGTATCTCGGCAGAGAATAAATTGCACCACCACGGAAGCAGTCCGGCATAAAGCTCGGGTTCTAGTGGCTGGCTCCATAGAGGGCATTTCCGGCATTAAGCTCGGCTAAACTCCTTCGAACTTCTTTGAACCAAGGCGATTTACGACACCTCGGATACAGTCCGGCGTTGGAGCTCGGATACAGTCTGGCGTTGGAGCTCGGATACAGTCCGCCGTTGGAGCTCGGATACATAGTCCGGCGTTGGAGCTCGGATACAGTCCGACGTTGGAGCTCGGATACACAGTGCGGCGTTGGAGCTCGGATACATAGTCCGGCGTTGGAGCTCGGATACATTCCAGCGTTAGAGCTGGGAAGCGGTCCGGCGTTGGTGCTCGGCTGCAAGAGATACCTTGAAGGCAGTCCGGCGTTAGAGCTCGGACGCAAGAGGACACTGCCTCCCGGTAACAATTTCGAACCCGAGGCGTGGCATAAAAATAACAAGGCATTGATAAAGGCCGGAAACTTAAAGGGGCTCCTCGGATACCCGACGTGTAAACTCGTCGAATGAATTTCGGCTATCCTCAAGATCGAAGATGAGAAGATTTGTTGAACCAGTTTTCAAGAACGGCAACCGAAGATGAAGAACAGTTTCGGAAGAATCGAGGAGTGTCCCTAACTTGAAGACCGGTTCAGGGGGCTACTGACGGTGTCCTGGACTAGGGGGTACTCACCACGTCGTCCCCCGATCAGTTAGATTGGGCCGAGGACCCCCGGGGCCGCATACTCATGGGCCAGTCCGGACAGTTGCCGTATACAAGGAAGATTCCACAAGACTTGGCGATCAAGACAAGGACTCCTCCCCACGGGCGATTCGGCTAGGACTCTTGTTATCCTAGGCCTCTGGTGCATTATATAAACCAGGGCCAGGCTAGTCGACACATATACAATATACAACAATCATACCATAGGCTAGCTTCTAGGGTTTAGCCTCTCTGACCTCGTGGTAGATCTACTCTTGTACTACCCATATCATCAATATTAATCAAACAGGAGTAGGGTATTACCTCCATCGAGAGGGCCCGAACCTGGGTAAAAATATCGTGTCCCTTGTCTCCTGTTACATTGATCCTAAGACGCACTACTTGGGACCCCCTTCCCGAGATCCGCCGGTTTTGACACCGACAGTGGGCTTTGCCACGATTGTGGGCTTTAGCCGTCGGTTTTCTCCCACTCACCTTTAACCTCCGCTCTCCCCCGTTCCGCTCCCCTCCCTTCCGTAAATCAATTCCTTCTTCGTTCCCCTCCTCCCCTCTTCTCACCTAGAAGTTGCTTCTCCTGTTTCACCGCGGGAGCGTTGGCCGGCAGGTTGAACTCCAGGAGTGCAGTTCTGGGTGCTTTGTTTGCTCTTTTTGCTCCGCCATCGACTCCCCTTGTGTCCCCTTATGTATAGATTTTCCCTATATTTCTAAGTTATTGCTCGCGTGTTGTCTCAGGGTGGATTCGTTAGGGTTCCTTTGCTCTTGAACGAACGGTTCGCGTCGATGATACTGGATTCGGTGGTGGATTTTGTGTTTGCTTGTAAGAATTTTGATTTGTATGGCGTGCTTCGTTTCTGAAATAGGTAAGAGCCCTAATTTTTGTTCATGTGTGTTGCAGATCTGGTTCGGCAGATTTTAGGTCTGTAGATCTCAATGGGTACATCATCCAGTCCACACAAGTTGAATGCAGGTAATTTTTCCTGCAATTCGGATAATGTTTTATCAGATCTGGTGCTTAATAGGTTTTTAGTTGTATAGGTGTTGTTGTATGGACTTTACAAGTTGTATGGATTTTGATTGTTGTTAATTTTTTCCCTGGAATGTGTGGCGTTTCTAGTTTTTAGGTTTTTGTGAAGTGCAGACAGTTTGTAGTACTGATCAGCATGTGTAGTTTGAACTGTTGTCCTGGCATTTGAATAGTTTGTATCATTCTGAGAAGAACTACTATGATGTTGATGTTGGGGAACGTAGTAATTTCAAAAAAAATCCTACGCACACACAGGATCATGGTGATGCATAGCAATGAGAGGGGAGAGCGTGTCCACGTACCCTCGTAGACCGAAAAGCGGAAGGGTTAGCACAACGCGGTTGATGTAGTCGTACGTCTTCACGATCCGACCGATCAAGTACCGAACACACGGCACCTCCGAGTTCAGCACACGTTCAACTCGATGACGTCCCTCGAACTCCGATCCATCCGAGCTTTGAGGGAGAGTTCCGTCAGCACGACGGCATGGTGACAATGATGATGTTCTACCGACGCATGGCTTCGCCTAAGCACCGCTATGATATTATCGAGGTGGATTATGGTGGAGGGGGGCACCGCACACGGCTAAGAGATCCAAGGGATCAATTGTTGTGTCTATGGGGTGCCCCCTCCTCCGTATACAAAGGAGGGGGAGGAGAGGGCCGGCCAAGGGGAGGAGGCGCGCCCAAGGGGGGAGTCCTACTCCCACCGGGAGTAGGACTCCTCCTTTTCCTACTTGGAGAGGGAGAGGGAAGGAAGAGGAAGGAGGGAGGAAGGAAAGGGGGGGCCGGCCCCCCTCCCAATTCGGATTGGGCTTGGGGGGGCTCCTTGCTCCTTTCCCCTCCTTTCCACTAAAGCCCATTAAGGCCCATATACTTCCCGGGGGGTTCTGATAACCTCCCAGTGCTTCGGTATTATCCCGATCTCACCGGGACCATTCCGGTGTCCAAATATAGTCGTCCAATAGATCGATCTTTACGTCTCGACCATTTTGAGACTCCTCTTCATGTCCGTGATCACATCCGGGACTTCGAACTACCTTCGGTACATCAAAACATATAAACTCATAATATAACCATCATCGAACTTTAAGCGTGCGGACCCTACGGGTTCGAGAACTATGTAGACATGACCGAGACACGTCTTCGGTCAATAACCAATAGTGGAACCTGGATACTCATATTGGTTCCCACATATTCTATGAAGATCTTTATCGGCCAAACTGCATAACAATATACATTGTTCCCTTTGTCATCGGTATGTTACTTGCCCGAGATTCGATCGTCGGTATCTCAATACCTAGTTCAATCTCGTTACTGGCAAGTCTCTTTACTCGTTACATAATGCATCATCTCGTAACTAACTCATTAGTCGCATTGCTTGCCAGGCTTATAGTGATGTACATTACCGCGAGGGCCCAGAGATACCTCTCCGACAATCGGAGTGACAAATCCTAATCTCGAAATACGCCAACTCAAGAAGTACCTTCGGAGACACCTGTAGAGCACCTTTATAATCACCCAATTATGTTGTGACGTTTGGTAGCACACAAGGAGTTCCTCCGGTAAACGGGAGTTGCATAATCTCATAGTCATAGGAACATGTATAAGTCATGAAGAAAGAAATAGCAACATACTAAACGATCTAGTGCTAAGCTAACGGAATGGGTCAAGTCAATCACATTATTCTCCTAATGATGTGATCTTGTTAATCAAATGACAACTCATGTCTATGGCTAGGAAACTTAACCATCTTTGATTCAACGATCTAGTCAAGTAGAGGCATACTAGTGACACTCTGTTTGTCTATGTATTCACACATGTACTAAGTTTCCGGTTAATACAATTCTAGCATGAATAGTAAACATTTATCATGAAATAAGGAAATAAATAATAACTTTTTTGTTGCCTCTAGGGCATATTTCCTTCAGTTGAAAGTGTTGTCATTTTGAAGTTCGGTGTGCCAGTGGTGTGGTGATATTGTTTTATTGGGTGCACTTGTTGTGTTCATATAGTTGAACTAATTGCGTGTTCATGTACTTTTTTAACCTTTTTGCTGATTATGATGTTGTTGCAGATGTTGGAGTTTCGGTGCCTCCTTATTCTGACAAATCAGAACGCTTTCAAGATCTTGTAAATGTTATTTTTGAGATACCAAATCCTCTAGAAGAACTTGTGAGTGTTGCTGGTGTTTACCTTTTATTTGCTTTTTTTAACATCCTTGCATACATAAATTTGTTCAGTTACATCAGTTTTTTCTTTTATTTGCGTTTGACGATATGTTCCTTGTTTTACTTGTGTGTGCAATGTTTATTGTTTTTAATTGTATATGTGTGTGCTTCTGTTTTTTGATTTATGCAGTTAATGATAGTCATGGTGCTGCTGAGGACATTACGGACGTTCTGAAAGATATTAATGATAATTTATTTGATGGTTATGGGAGCTTGCAGTTATCGGTTACTCGGTCACAAAGCGTTGATGGAACTGAGCGTGTTACTTAGGCTGAGGATGTTCCTATGCAGCTACAACTGGAGGACGAAAGGAAAAGAAAGAAGAAGTTTGGTTTTCTAAGGAGAAAGGAGTTGGAACGACGAAAAGAGGTTGCTTGCGTGCAACGAAGCGTTGAGGATGTTGCTCAAGATGCTCAAGCTGGAGGTGATGAAGGTGGTGACGTGACCATTGCAACTGGTAATGCTGGATCTCATGGAACTGATAGGCCTGTGAAGACAAATTTGTTGTAGACTCGCTTGACGCAAGTGTTTCCTCATGATGTAGTTAAGGAAAAGAAAGCTGTTTTGAAGAGGAAGATGGCATATCCGAATCCTGATGGTTGACAGAGGCATATCCCCCGTGTGAAAGCTGCTTCGTAACCCAGTAATAGCAGAGCTGATGTAGATAGTGTTGCTGTGAAGATTGGTCCAAGCGCACTTGGTGGCTCTCTTGTTCATCGGAGTCCACGAGTTTTGACAAATAAGAAGCCTTCTTCGTCTCCTCTTCCAGAGCGCTCTTTGTTGAAGCAAAATAAGAAGCGTTAAGTTCCTCCTGCGAAGGTGAACAAAGGTGTGAAGAAGTGTGCTCGTGTCGAAGCTGAAGATCCTGTATCTGAAGAATATGATATCAAAGTTAACTCCGAAGATGAATATGCAGTGGTACGTGTTTGTACTGTATGTGACTTACTAGTTGCACTTGCAAGGATTTGATTGTGTCTGGGCTGGTATGCTGGCCAGGTGAGGGCTGGTCATTGTTTGCATCAATATAGGTTGTACTGATGTTTTTTAAGAGTTGAACTTGTGCAATCTTTCTTTTTTCTTTCTTGCCTTCATATGCTTGTTTTGTTTTCTATATTCATTTAATTAAGCTGTGCCTTCTTTATTTTGATCTACAACCTGTTAGCGTTATGGCTCCGGTGAAGCCGGTGAGAGGCAAAGCCGGAAAAGTTGCTTTGGATGAAGGTGGCCTACAGCGATTGAACATAACTGTGCGATGTTCGTTGAGAGAGATTGATGCTTGTGCTAAATTGCTTGAGAGTCGCCATGTGGCTAGGGTTCAAACATCTAGTTTTGGTTCTATCTTCAAGTGGAAGGTGAAGCCTAACATTTGCTGCCCTTTGATGGGAGCTTTGTATCTGAGGATAGATCCTGATACGATGACTCTTGACATGGGTGAGGCTAATAACAAGCTTCCAATCACTAGCGATGGTATATAACAACTATTTGGGTTCCCTCGTGGTGGTCGTTCTGCACCAAGGTCGTCAGAGGACGGATATGACGAAGCTCTAATGAAGTTAAGATCGGAGCTTGACATTAGGAGGAGCAAAGATATCAAGACAAAGGATTTGAGGGATAGGCTTAGGGTGCTTATCAAGTATCGTAGCAAAGATGACCTTGCTCTCAAAGTGTTCTTCATTATTGTGTTTATGAAGGTTGTGTTGCCTGGTGCCGCCCCACTTGTTTCCAGAGAGGCAACAATGTTTGAGGATCTCGTCATTGAGGACATGGCTAATATGGATTATTGCCAGCTGATGGTTGATGAGCTTAGAAGGGCTGTTGTCAGGTACCAAGATGGTGCTACCACGGGGAAGGCAATCACAGGCTGTGCTATAGGGCCTGTACTAATGTACCTTGACTGCCTTATCCGTGGCAAGACTCCAGAACCTAACATGCGAGTCCCCCGCATATATTTCATGGATCCTGACAAGCTTTCCGGTCTAGCTGATGCAGATTTGATAAAAAAGGCAACGCAGATCCAAAGACTTGGGTGTTTGGGAAGCTTCCGGTGAGTTTTATTTCTGTCGTATCTTGCAAACCTTTTTTTATTTAGGTATAGCTATTTTTGCTGGAGTGAACATGTGTACTACAGAGTTACCTGTTTAGATTTTGTCATTTCTTAAGTTTTGTGAGGTTTAGGTATGACTTTTAGTACTGTTGTTTTATGTGTGGTTGAACTGAATCTCTTTGTTCAACTCACGTGTTTGTAAATACTGACAAATTGGCACTAATAGTGAAAGATCGTTAGAGCTATTGATTTAAATATTTTAATATAATCTTTATTTTTTCTTGCATGTTGCATTGATTAATTAACTATTTTCCCCCTTGTTCGTAGTGGAAAACTCAAGAGGAGGTTGTCTTTTTTCGAGTGTATAAACGGCCAATCCTGGAGATGCCATCATCTCAGGTTCCCAAGATTTCATCTCTGCACGATGAGGTGAGAGATGACCGTGGTGTTGAGGGTTTTGGTTATGTTTCCCTGGCCCTAGTAAGGCTAGTACTTCACAGAGGCAGGGTTTTAGTATTGATGTAGTTGATTCTGCGTTGGAACGTGCTGAGCATATTTTTAGTAATGTGTGTTCTGAGCTGCAAAAGGTCCCAATTACAGTTGAGCGTCTGAGATGTATCAATGGTATCCTTTCTGAAGGTCATCAATTTAATGTATAGGAAGCAATGGATTATATTGAGATGGAGAGAATTTTAATTAGTGACATGCGTCATGGGTCTGCACAATTAATTCAAAGCTCGGTTCGTCTGTTGAATAACATGAAGCTTTTCAAAAGTATGCAAGACTCTCGCTGCAAGCCATATGAAGAAAGTGATAAGATTTTTACTATGTTATCAGGCAGATTGAGCAAGATGAGGCTGCTTCCACCGACAACAGGGCTGGTGATGGTTCTGAGGCTAATGTTTCTGATCACCATACGAATGATGTTGGCTTGGTGCGCCCTATTGTTGATGTGACTCTGTCCTCAATGTTTGCAATTTTTACTATGTTGTTCTGCTGTCAGTATTGTAGTTGAACTTCCTCATCTTCATCTGATTATTAATTTTTCTTTCATGCAGGATGAGGCTGCTGCCACTGGCAGCAGGGCTGGTGATGGTACTAAGGCTAATGTTTCTGATCACCATATGAATGACGTTGGCTTGGAGCCCCTGTTGTTGATGTGAGTCAGTCATCGATGTTTGCAATTATTACTATGTCGTTTTGCTGTCAGTATTGTATTTGAACTAACTCATCTTCATTTGTTTATTAATTTTTCTTTCATGCAGGAGACCAGTCATAATGTTGAGGCTGCTGTTGACCGTGGAATTAAGGATCCATCTATTGATAAGTGCAAGGTTATTTTTATTTTTATTTTTTTTATACATATTCTTGAATTTTCATGCGCATCAATGTGCCTTACATGTTCATTTTTCTATCGCACGTCGTTAAGAGTTTGTAGGGGATACCTACCTTTTTGTTAGTGTGGTTTAATTCCTTGTGTTTATTATTGCTAATAATAGCATTGTTTTTTTTCTTCATTACTATGAGTCAGGGTCCTGTTGTTGGCAACGAGCCTTATTCGACCATTGGTGATGTTCCTTTGAATGTTAGTAGCAGCAAGATCGATGATGTTGCTGTGAATGCTGCTAAGGTTTGTTTTTCTGTGTTCCTCTTGCTAACTTTTTTTTATTGTTATTTTTTGCTCATATTATTCACTTTTTCTGAATTTTTATTTTTTCAGATGATTGATGTTGAGCGTGAGGCTGCCGTTAGTGGTGGTGATGATGCTTGTGGTGTTCCATTGAGTAGTGGGCGCGATGTTGGTACCACAGTTGGTGTTGAGGATGTTGTTGCTGCCAGCATACTTGATGCCAAATTGTTTGGTGTTGGTATTGCTAGGAATGAAAATGTTTCTGATTGTGAAGATTTGCCGCCGAACAATTCCCACCTGGAGGGCTTGATTACGGTGATGCATTGCAAGATGCCTTTAGCATGGAGGAGGTACCATTCGAGGATGATGATTTACTTCTGTCGATTTCTTCTGGCCCCATGACACAGGAGGCGCTCATGTCGTCCCAGGATTTTCTTTCTTTAGAGCCTGAAAGCGCAACCATAATGCTGCCTCACAAGATCTTCCATCGTCAAACCCTGAAACTGGAGGCATATTGGTGTCATCACAGGAACTCCCGTCGTCAAACACTGATAGTGCAGGTAAGGACCTGTAAATGAGGCTTACTTCTCATTTATGGCATTTTGGATATGTTCACTTGTAGTGCTTGAACTTATTATTTTTATTCTTTTTCTGCAAGCAGAAGGTGCTAGTGTTGTTAAGGTTGATTTGTTTTTCTTCACTGTTACGAGGTTGTGCACGAACCGTGCGAAATGGTTAGTTTGGGATTTTGCCCGTATCATTTTCGTCTTTTTTTCTCTCATATGACTATTGTTGTTATTGTAGTAATTTTAATTCATGCCATCTTTTGTGTTTTCCTAGTGACAAGCCAATGTTTCAAAATCGTGAATGTGGTGCCAATGTTGGTTCTATTGCTAAAGAGTTTGTCCCCACTGGCATGCTCAAATCAGACAGTGCTGACGTTGTTTTATATTCACTACGTCAGAATTACTGAGACACTGACAAGTGGATAGTTCCCAGATGGGTGACGGTCAGTATTTTGTTTTGTAGATAGGATGATAACTTACTTTGGCAATTTTCTAACTGTTGTTGTTCTTTGTGTACAACAGAGCAAGATCCATGCTGGAAATATTGATGGCAATGTGCTACAGTGGTTCACGAGATCAGGGGCTGATGGTTTTGACCAAGTAGGTGAACTTGAATTATTGTACTCATGAACTAGAACTGTCATGTTTTCTTGCAAGTTTGGGATGTGGAAATGAACTTGAGTAGGCTGCTTTTTACCCCTGTAGTTATGAATGATGTGTTCTTCTTTTTTTAAAGCTGCACTTATTGTCTCAAGGAAATTGAACTGATATGTTTGTTGCAAGTTTGGGCGATGGATAGAAACTTGAGTATCATTTATTTTTTGTAGTGGGTTGCGTACTCAATTAGAACTTATGATTATCTGATTTTTTGTGTACTTCTGAATTTCAATTTCCCTCTTTTATTTTATTGATTGGAGGCTGAATTTTTTGTTTCATTATGATTTGTTAAATTCATTTTTCCTCTGTGTTTTTTTTGTCAGCTTCTTTTCCCTACTTTTGATTCGCCGTCATTTGCGGCTGCCATGAAGCCTAGAGACAAATCTGGGCATTGGTGCTTGATTGTTCTGAATTTGAGGTTTCGTCATTTCAAGTGTCTTGATTCACTCCGCGATGAAACCTGGAGTGATGCAGTTAGATTCTTCAGGACTATGACAGATAACATAAACAAGCTTTGGAGGGAGTGCAGCATAGGCAGGGCCAAACCGTTCTCACCAGCGCATATTGATGGTTTCTCTTGCGAGTTTGTGCGGGTGCCGCAGCATAGAAACACGTGAGTATCCGTTTTTAATGATTTTTCTTAGTTGTTTTTGTTGCTGGGAGGATGGTGTTCCTGTTTTTTCGAATTTGTGATGTACCCTTTTGTATTTTATTTTGTTAACATGCATGATTGTGGCTTCTTTATGCTACAAAACTGGAAGACCTATCATTGCCGGGAGGGTGGTGTGATTGAAATGTTGGATTATAGCCACGAAGACATTCTTGACATTAGGAAGACTTTGTTGCATACCTGCGCAACTAGTGATGTGTTTGATGTTGACTTCCGGGGTTTGTTTTGCATCGAACCTTGTACGTATGCATCACCTTTTGTAATTTTTTTTATCTTGTACTTCTTGATTAGTACTGTCATGAATTATTTATTAGAACTTACCCTTGATGCGGTCCTTTCTTTTTTAATTTTGCAGGTGAGTGGCTAGATCTTGGTGAGCATGACTACAGGATCTTTGGCAGCCAGTTTGCGGTGTACCTATTGATTTTAGCCAGGGGCATTCTCCCAAAAAGACAAGATCTAGTGTTATGAAGTGGCGGTTGGCAGCTCTGAAAGGTTCTACGGCTGCTTGTGCAGAGAGCCCCTCTACACCCAAGAATCCCATTGTGGAATTGATAGACAACGACGATGATGCGTTTGACAAGATTGCTGGCATGTGAAGGGTCACCAGGAGCACTTCTGCCAAGGATTTATCCCCCCTTGCTGGAATAGTGGCTCGTAGAGCTGGTGCTGCTAGGAAGGATGCTGCTATGGATTTTGGCAATGTTACAAGCACGAAGCGTGCACCTAGAGCTCCTATAAAGTTTTTCTCCCCTGTGCAACAGCTTCACCCTCATAAATTCCCTCACCTGGACAAGGCTCGCAAGTTGTATAATCTGTTGCTTAGTGATGAATGGCGTGAGAAGTATGCCGAGTGAGTATCTCTCATTATGCTTCCTCTTCTTATCTTCTGTTGTTTCTAACCGCTAGATAAATATGACCTGAACTGTTCCTTTTTATACAACTTGAACTTCTATGAATGCCTTATCTTGCTTCCCCTGTTTTTTGTTCTTGTGTGTGCTGCAGGACTGTGTTCTCAATGATACCTCAGCCTGATGATAACGTAGCTAGCATCACTTGGAAGCGCATCTGGGAAGTTTTTTCACCTGGGAAAATGATGGAGAGTGATGTAGTGGACTTCCTCTTTGATGATTGGAAGCAAGATCCCAAGAGAAATGTTGATTTCACATCTGGAAAAAGGGTATTGCTGAGTCCATATTTCATCACGGTAATCAATCAGATCGTTTGTCTCTGTTAAACAAGACTTCCTATTGGTTTATGATTTATAATAATACTTTGCTTGTTGATCCTTTCCTCCTATATATATATTTCTTTTTTGGCTTTTTGCAGGTTGTGCTTGACTGTATGTTTTACGGTGATGAAGATAAAGAGTTTAATGTGGAGAGTGCAGTGAGAGATTTCAAGAGCTATGTTAAAGATGAGGAAGACTTGCTCAGTGCCGACCTTGTGAGTTCTACTAGCTGATTTTTGATTTACTTGTTTGTTGTCATGCTAGTTTTTATTTTGAATATTTCATATCTCTTTTTTGGTCATTTTTTAGATCTTGATGCCTCTATTCAAACATATGATTTTACCAAAGGATAGGAAAGTGAACCACTTTTCCTTATATGTCATGAATCGGTACCGGAGTAGTATCGACATCCTTGACTCTTTACCTTATCCGAATAACCATCGTCCTTTAAAGAACACCTATCATAAAGACTGCAAGAAGATTGTTAGTGACATTTATTATCGGTACTGGATTAATTTTTCCGCATCTTTGTTTCCACTTTTCTGAGACCTGAAAACTTGTGGTTTGTTTTCTTTTTTTTACAGATCTCTAGATTGGTCCAGGTAATGAAGGCTATGTATGGTGATGCTCAGTACAATGCGAGCAAGCAGCCCAAATGGGAGGATTTTGCAAAGAAACCAATGTTTGTCAAGGTTCCACTTCAAGGGCCGAATGAATGTGGCCATTATACTCTGAAGTATGCGGGATCCTATGATGGTGAAAAGATCGTTGAGAACATTCGAAATAATGACGTGGGTTCTAGTTGAGCATTTTCCCTTTCTGTGTTTGGCTTATTGTGTATTCTTCGTGTCATGATTTTTGATAATTTGTTTTATTGTTTTGCAGCCTCGCATTGTTGATTGGAACGCTGAGGATCTATATAGAATTGTGTTCAACCGGAATAACCATCTTCTGCTGACGGAGCTTCCCAAGGAGGTTCAGGATTTGGCTCCTGGTGCATAGAAGAAGGGCTTATTCCATCTGTGCCCCCAATTCCTTATTTGTGCTCAGTTTTCCCCACTCGCTCATTTTGCTTTGGTTTTGAGCACCTTTTCAGGGGCAAAAGTGAGGAAAATGTGAAGGCAAAAATTTTGAGTCATGGGGAAAAGTGAGTAAAAAGTTAACGAATGGGGAAAAGTGAGCACAACTAAGAGACGAGGGGCATAGATTTAAATAACCATAGAAGAAATGGTCATCATTTGCATAGTGAATGGGATAGTTGTGTAATATATCTCTTGAAAGCATTGTGGGATTTATTTGTAGTGTTTCATTGTCTTGTCAAGTACTATGTAATAACTGGTATTTTTTCTGTTGTGTTTAAGTGTGGCACAATGTTTAACAAACTTTTTTTCCATGATGATAGTGTGGTTGAATAGCTGTTTCACTTGTGTATGTTTCATCAGGAATTCGTTTTGGTTAAGTTTTATTTTTTGTAATGAAGTCTTATACACTAGTTGAACTGAAAACACCTTTGTTTTCAAATGCATAGTGAGTTGTTGCTGAGAAAGTGAGATTTATTTTATTTTTCATCTGTTTCCAACCTAAGTTGGACCTTTATAGTTTATGTACCCTCGATACTTGTACTTATGATATAGTTCTATTAGTACTGAATTGTAATCGCATTCAGCGTAAGGCTTTTAAAATTTGGTGTCACAATAGCACTTGTGGATCTAGCGTGATTGGAGTGAAGCTTACTTGTTATGTAGAACTGATGTTATATAATGTATTAGAACTGAAGTTTTTTTGGGGATTGAAATTATTTACGACAAAGTTACTACGTAATCTCTAGCCAGATTTTATTTAAGTATAAGAAATTTAGCAAAATTTGGGAGCCAAATTTTTGTTTGAACTTCTTGAACTTTAGTAGTTGAACTTCATAGTAAAAGTTAAAGGACTGGTTTAAATTAGCTACATTTAACAGATAGCCCTATTAAGTTCATAACTACTTCACTAGTCAATGTGGACTGATTCTTCTGTTTTGTTTTGTGAATTTTTGTCCTTGGTTGAACTGTAATCTATTTGGTTGAGTCTTGGCCTTCTTTCTCAAGGCATTAATTGGTATCATCATAGCACTTACTGTATAAACTAAGTTGTACTTAGATTTCAGTTGTGCTAGTACTTTGATCATTTTTTGTGTTGTTTGAAACTAGTACCTCACTGGTCAATGTGGGCTGATGCTTCTGTTGTTTTTCTTGTGATTTTTCTCCTTAGTTGAACTGGTATCTTTTTAATTTAGTTTTTGGTCTTCTTTTTTCTAGGCTGTGGTTCTTCTCAAGGAAATATTTGGTATCATCATAGTACTTGCCGTACAGACTAAGTTGTACTGATATTTCAATTTTACTATTACTGTTATTCTTAGTGTGTCACTCTGTTAGGGAATGCGAACTGAAGCTTCCCATTCCTTTTTATTTTTGTAGAATGGATGTACTGTGTGTTCAAGTGTACCAGTACTTTCAATCCAAGCATGCTAGTGACTAGGAAATACGTACTGATGGTTCTTTGCTTTTCCTGTTGTAGTACTTAGTAATTTTCTAACTACTATTAGAATGATGATGTTAGTACTGAATGTTGTCCTTGGCTAAAACTTAGTCTTTTTAGTGTTCTTCTGAAACTAAAGAACTGATTTTTAGTGTGATAGTACTACCTTACATGTCTAAGCTGTACTGACCGTCCAAGGCTACTATTTGCTGTTGTCCTTAGTTAGTCTGCCACTATTTTTTTTTGAAAATATCCATGTGTGATTTGTTGCTCCATGACTAGTGCTGCATAGCAGCCATCAAGTTTCATTCACAACATAATTCAACTTCAAATGATGGATAAACAAAATAGGAAGCTAGCAAACTTGTCGAATGACATAAGCAAACGATGTACTTGATAGACATAGGCAAGCTTGCTCAAACCCTGACACACAGAACATAAGGAAGCTGGTTCAACCTAACGAAAGAAAACTACAAATCTGAAACAACAGGATTAAGGACAAGCAAAAGAGCAAGCAACACGAAGGCAGACTTGCATGCCTCTTCATCCTGCGAAGTTGCAGTGGTAGTAGGGGTCAGCCTCCTGCTCTTTTGAAATATCCCAACCTGTCACGATGTTGTCGATTATCTTCCATGACTTGTACGTGGCGTACACATCTTTTCCTGTGTACTCGATGAGCTTGTCTGGCAGCGGGCTGATCCCCCACAGTTTGTGGTCTTCCTCCTTGTTGATGTTCTCCTTCATGCCTTTGTAGAACGGGTGGATGATGCTGGCTGCAACATCGACCAAGGAGTCATAGAATTTGTTTGTGGTTGGAACTTTCCACTTGCGCTGCATTTCGATGAAGTTGTTGGGGTTGATCTCCAAACCAGACTTGTTCAGCATCTTGTTGTCACCTTCAATGCTGAAACCGGCAAATGTGTACAATTTCTCCTCCTGCAGGAACTGTTTGAGGCGCTTGGGCCTGCAAGGGGGGAGACACATATTGAAGATTAGTGTTTTTTTGAAGATTTAATTCTCCTGCTTTTTTGTTTACAAGTGATAATCCATGAGGTAGATGCTTATATAGTACAAGTCATGGATGAATGTAGTTCACAAACTAGTATACAAAGTCCTGAAATTAAATTCAACTACACCATGTTATTTTTCTTTTTTGGTATCTTCAGTGCTTCACCAAGTTCAAGAACCTATTTACCAGAGTCGATGATATATGTGCTGCTTACTTCAAGTTTAGTTTTCTCTTTTGTTGAATAAAAGACCTATACCAGTGCTTGATACATCTTTGTTCATCAATTCTATATCAAGTTCAGAAATTAATTTGAGAAACATGTGCATCAAGATATGGACCTATATCACTTCACCAAACATCTTTTAATACATCGATTTTATAAACTATGCTAGTGCATCAAGATCATAATCTATGCCAATACATCAAGTTCACAAATTAATTTCATGAAACATTTTTCAGATTCTAATCTAGTGCATTAGTTTCAGATGCTAATATGGTGAAACAATCCACTTCATAATTTCAGAAATGCATGTAACTTGATAAACATGTACTCCTACATCCACTTCACAAACTATAGTAGTTCATTTAGTTGGGAAACACGTTTAATGAAATTTCTAGGGAGTAGTACTAGTACAACAGATGAATGAACAGTAGTATGGGTTATCATTTTGTGGCCGCTGCGATGTGGTACACCAAGTAGAGTTCCTCGACGCACAACTGCAGGACTGCTGCCATCTGGGGAGGTTCATCTTCGCTGGTGCACTCCACATCAACTCTGATGAAGCTCGGATACAAGCCACCGCCCTTCATCCTGAGCATGCTCATCATCTCGTCGGCCTTGTCTGATTCGCTGGTGCAGACGATCTCCAGCGTCTCCTTGCCGTGGAGCTCAATCCCTTTGAGTGTTCTAGTGTACGTGCGCTTCTCTCCGGGGACGTGAACGTCGTCCAGGTTGCTGCTCTTGTCGGACGTCTCGCCATGATGACGCTTGGCGGACGGTTCCTCCGCCATCACCCTCCTCCTGCGACTGTTGGCTTGGGAGAGAGAAGTTTGTGGTTTGTCTGCAGTGGAGATGGAAGCGGCAATGGTGGTTGTGGGAATGAGGCAGAGATGGAAGACAATGGGTTATTTTTTCAGCACGTCGACGGGGATGTGTGGGAGGTGGTTTGTCCGGGACGTGGGTGTAGTGGTCGTGGGTGTCGCGGTTTGCACTCCCTAGTGGCAACCACCTAGTGGGTGGCGCGGGTGGTGGCCTAGAAGAACAAATCGTCCAAGTCAAGGGTCTTTACTGTCGAACTGAGTAGTCTTGTCAAGCTGTACTTATCAGCTACTAATCCCACTTGCACGTGTCAGGGGTGGTGATGGTGGCATTTTTCACTGTTTAAGTGACATATGCTTTTATGATGTTTATCCTGTGGAGGTTATGTCTTGTTTTTCTACTGAAGTCTTATACACTATTTGATCTCAAAACATTTTTCAGTGCCCTGGGAGTTGTTACTCAAAACTGGGACTTATTTTATTTCCATCTGTCTGAACCTAAGTTAGGCCTTTTATAGTTTTTGTATTCTCTTTTTAGTGCACTTATGGTTTAGTGCTCTGTGAACTGAATTGTAATTTCATACAGCGTACGGTTTTGAAATTTGGTGTCACGGTGGTGTGAGTTGCGTTACTCTTCCTGGTATTTTAGAACTCATGTCATATGTATGTTTGAACCGAGTTTGGGGGGTGGGGGGTTGAGATTATTTACGACGAAATCGTTCGTTGAGGTGTTGACAGATTTTATATAAATAAGAAATTTAGCAGAATTAACAAAGAAAATCTATTTGAACTTCTTGCATTTTAGTAGTTGAACTTGTGAGATTTTACATAAATAAGAAATTTAGCATAAATGGCAAAGAAAATCTATTTGAACTTCCATCATTTTAGTAGTTGAACTTGTCAGATTTTACATAAATAAGAAATTTAGCAGAAATGACACAGAAAATCTATTTGAACTTCTTGCATTTTAGTAGTTGAACTTGAAAGTAATATTTAATTCGGTGTTTTAAATTATGTACATTTAACAAATAGGCTATTAAGTTCTCTACTTTTTAGAGTTTCGTTGTTTTTGTATCATATTTTTTCTTTTTTTATCATCCGTGGTGCAGAGCTAAAATTGTTTTTATTTTTCGTATTTTAAAGTTATTGCCTATGAACTAGTAGTTGAACTTTTATATTTTCAGTTTTGGAACATATTTTTTTGTAGTTTATATTTCTTTGCCCCGTGCTCTGCTTTGTTTAGCTAGCCTTATTGGTGGGGTGTTTGTAGACGATGGAGGCTATTGGGCCGTTTTCCGGCCCAAATGGCCCGCGCATGCGTTTTGGGGACTGCTGGATGTGCGTGTTCTCTAGGTTTAGTCCCACCTCGCTAAGGGAGGAAGCTCTCGACCTGTTTATAAGCGCAGCCGAGTCCTACTGGTCGAACTCCTCTGAATACTTACCTGAGCGCTTATACACAGCGTTCGCTCTCTCTCATGACCTGTGGGCCCTTGTCGGCTGGCCCTGCGTTGTGCGGATTACTAGGGATTCGCCGACGGTTCTGCCGTGGGCTCGAGTTTAAGTATCTAGCAGCGTCAGGGCCTGCCTGTCCTTGGGCGATCAATTTTTACTATTTTTTTGGTTTGAATCTAGTACTTGACTCCATCAGTAACTTGGACTGATACTTTTTGTTCTAGTTCTGTAGAAGTGTTATTTTTTCATTTGAAGGTTTTGGCTTGTTTTTGTGTTTGTTTTTGTGATTATTCTCAAGGGTCTTCTGGTATCATTTTCAGCACTATGGTACTTGCGTGTAGACTAAGTTGTACTGATAGTCCATTCATAGTAGCACTTACGTTCTTAGTCTGACATTTTGGGGGGGGGGGATTACGAACTGATGCTTCTTTGTACTTTTTATTGTAGTAAGTATGTACTGTCCGATCAGGTGTACTAGAACTATCATTCTAAGTCCGTAAATGACCAACATAAGTGTGTGCTGATGCTTCTTAACCTTTTCTGTTTGTAGTACTTGTTAATTTTCTAGCAGCTACATATGTATGAGAACAGTACGTGAAGTACTAAGAATTTCTGCTTCAACTTTTGAAGCATTGTTAAGCAACTCAAATTGTACTGATTGTTTTCAAATTTATGTTTTCTATACTATATTGAATCGAAACTACACATGGAACAACATTGTGTGATTAGTTGCTTCATAACTAGTACTTTAGAGCAGCCACAAAGTTCCATTGAGAAGCTACTTTGAATTTGAAATGATGGATTAACAAAATATGAAGCTACCGAACTTATATAATGAGATAAGCAAGACAATGTACTTCATGACATAAGTAAACTTGTTCAACCATGACAAGCACGGCATAGTCATACTGGTTCAACCCAACAAGAGCAAACTGCAAATCTGAAACAACAAGATAAAAAGCAAGCACAAGCGGAAGCAAAGCGGGCAGGCTTTGATGTATCTTCATCCCTAAAAGGGGCGGAAGGGGCAGTCATAGTAGTGGTTAACCTCCTGTGCTTTTGCAATTTCCCAACCATTTGTGATGCTGTCGATCATGTTCCATGACTTGTACGTGGCGTACACATTTTTCATGCGTACTCGATGAGCTTGTGTGGTAGCGGGCTGATACCGACAGTTTGTGGTCTTCCTGCGTGTCAATGTTCTTCTTCATGCCTTTGTAGAACGGGTGGAAGACGCTGGCTGCAACATCAGTCAAGGAGTCGTACTCTTTTCCGGTGTATGGAACTCTCCAGAAGCGCTGAATGTCGACATACTTGTTGGGGTTGATCGTAGGAAGGCTAGACATCTTCATCTTCTCTTTGTCACCTTCAATGCTGAAACCGGCAAATGTGAACAACTTCTCATGTTTCAGCATCTCGTTGAGGCACTTGGGCCTGCAAGGGGAGAGACATTTTGAAGATTAGCATTACTTTGATGTTTGAATTCTTCATTTTTGTTTTTGTTTTTCAAGCGATGAATCCATGAAGTAGATGCTTATATAACATAATTAATGGATGAATGTACATCAGAAATTAGTAAACAAAGTTCTGAAATTTAATTCAAGTATGCCATGTTATTTTTCTTTATGGATTATACATAGTTTGAGCCAATGTTGTATGTGCTACTTTAGTACTAGTTTATTTACTTCTGTTGAATAGGACAACACATACCAGTGCTTCAGCAAGTTCTTAGGTTTTTTGCTTATGAAAATAACATTAGACCAAATTCAGATACTACTTCACTACATCAAGTTCAGAAACATTTTTTAATACATTGAGTACAGAAACTACACTATCGGATCAAGATCAGATACTGCACTAGTACATCAACTTCAGAAATAAATCTTCCCCAAGATTTTTCAAATAGTAATCCAGTGCATCGGGTTCAAAAATATATTTATGGTGTATCTACTTGAGAAAATGCAGTAGTGCATCCACTTTCACAAACCACACTAGTACATCTAGTTTTTTTTTTTTTGACTATGTACTGCAAGGCAACAGCCTCACAGCCCTTTATTAAAACAAATACAGATTCTGTACAAAATTAGAAAGGAAAACAAGAGGGAAAAGAAGGCTACTTACAGGGGATTAGTGTAAAGAATCTATCCAATCAGTTAGTCTATCTCTATATTTACACTTGATTCTATGAGCTAAGAGAGTAATATCATGAATAAAATTCCTCCTCCAAGCTCGAAAGTGGGCAGCTCATTTCAAGATCCTTCCATTCCTTTGGGTCCAAATATTCCGGTGGCCGTAAATACTACCTCGGTGAAAAATGGTTGACCAAATTCCTCCTGGCCTCACAAGCCATTTCAAAAGTGGTCTGATTAGGTTGAACATTCCATGAAATGCCCAAATAATTCCGGACACGTTGGCTAAAGTTGCAAGCAAAAAGAGATGAGCTCTATCTTCATGCAAACACGAGAAGCAAATGGCACAAGTATCATCCTGAATAATCCAATGACGTCTCAAGATCATATCCCTGGTGTTCAAAGCGATCCATCAAAAGAAGCCATCCGAACACCTTGAGTTTGAGGTGCAAGCACATTTCGAGATCCACCAAAAAGAGGGTCAGCCACGATATCGTAAAAACAGGACAAATAGTAGATCTGGATTGATAGTCCCCAGTTTTGAAGGCCATTTCACACGTCACTAACTCCCTCACGTAAGTTTATGAGAGGCATTATAGCCTGAAGTTGATTGAATTCCTCAAAAGCTTCAACTGATAAAGGCAGGTGAAAATTGTCGGATGGGACAGGCAGCTCCATCACATTCTTAATGGTAAGTGTGTCATCAATGACAAAAGAATGAAGCCGCGGAAAACGTTGTTGCATAAAGACCACCTCGTTATTAAGTTGCCACCGATCCAGCCAGAAAACCACCGAGTCCCCGGAGCGAACATGAGGGATGGCCAACTTACAAAATTTGTCATAAAGTTTCATCACATCACGCCACCAAAAGGAACCACAACTTTGCGTTACTTGGGGTGGAGCAACAGCATAATATGTGTCCCAGATAAGTGAAACCTGTGGTACATCCAACTTATTATAAAATTTGAAGAGGTGCTTGATCAACAAGGCTTCATTTTGTTTGCCAAGGTCCAAAACCCCAAGTCCTCCCTGGTTCTTGGGCCGACAAACTAACTCCCAAGCTGCTAAAGGTTGCCTTGGCGTGTCAGAGTTGCCTCGCCACAGACATTGCCGCATGATACGTTCTATCTGTTTCAAAATTCCTTGAGGTAATGAAAGGGAACACAAGAAGTATATTGACATGGAACATAAAACCGATTTCAAGAGTTGCAGTCGGCAACCCTGATTCAACAGACAGGATGAGGCAGATAAACGTCTCTCAATGCGGTCCACTAAAGGTAGCAAGTCATATATTGTGGGTCGAGTAGTACCCATTGGCAGCCCCAGGTAAGTAAATGGCATAGAGCCAACATCACATCCAAGCAAAGCTGCCATACGTTGACCCTCTTCATCAGACATATTCAGTGGAATCAAAGATGACTTACTAAAATTAATCCTCAAACCTGTTGACTTAGCAAAGGTCTCAAGCATCTCCTTGAAAGCAATGAGTTGGTCATCCACCGCAGGAAGGACAATTAAAGTGTCGTCCGCATATTGAACAATCGGATAATCCCGTGAAGAGGTAGGTATGGGCAGTGTGAGAATGTTCCTTGCACACATCTCATTGACCACTGACTGCAATAAATCCACCGCAATCACAAATAACAAAGGAGACAAAGGATCTCCCTGTCTCACACCGAACGGCAAACAAAGTGATTACCGGGCACCCCATTTAAGAGGATCAAGAGGAGCAGAGGACAAAATGCTGTTAATCCAACCTATCCAACGGTCATCAAAACCCTTGCATTTCGTAATCCCGAGAATCGATCATGTTCGATGGTATCAAACGCCTTCGTGAAATCCAGTTTAAGAAGGATTATAGATCTTTTGGATGCCTTACACGATGTATATATTCAAAACACCATGCAAGGCAATCTTGAATGGATCTACACCGAAGAAACCCATATTGATTGCGATGAATACATTTGAGAATCACACTCTGCAACCGATTTGCCAAAAGTTTAGTTAAAAACTTGAGGCAAGTGTTGGTCAATGATATGGGTCTAAAATCACCAATATATTCTGGGCTCAACTTTTTTGGAATGAGTGTAATGAGAGATGTATTCAGACACTCCAGGTTGCACTTTCCATCATAAAACTCCCTGACCAAATTCATAAAATCTGTCCTCAATATATTCCAAAGAAGTCTTGAGAAAAGACCGTAAACCCATCAGGCCCCGAGCACGGTCAAGGCATATTCTTAATCACCGTATCCACCTCACAGTCCGTGAAAGGTAAGGATAAGCACTCCAGCCCATCAATACGGTCAATTAATGTGTCAAGGTCAAAACCCATTTGTATACCTTTTGCTTGGCCCATTCTACGATTGAAATCCGACCAAAACATCCCAGCTAACTGTTGATGATCATAAATCACTTCCCCATCCTCAGATTTGATCGAAGCAATGGTGTTTATCCTATATCTTTCGGTTGCCATTGCGTGAAAGAACTTTGAATTCTCCTCACCAATTTTAATATTTCTGATCGTGCAACGTTGCTTCCAATAAATGAACTGCCAATGAAGTATATCTTCAAGATGTAATTTGACAATCTTCCGAAAGTTGAACTCCGGCCAACTCAAGGGCCTAAATTCCTCAATATTATCCAAAAAAACAATTACTTTGTTGCAATCAGCAATGAGCGCTTTAACTGTGGATAGGTTAAGATGCCATTTCTTAAGAGCATAACGAAGAGATTTGAATTTAGCGGAGATGATTAAGGCAGATGAGGATTTATCTACAGGGCGATTCCAAACCTCAGATACACAATCCATAAAGCCAGGCAGATCAACCCAATAGTTTTCAAATCGAAAAGTCTTTGCCTTGGGTATAGCAGTGACAATTGAAACCACACACGGGACGTGGTCAGAGGCAGTGCGAGCAAGCGGAATGACCATTGTGTTGGGATGATCATGTGTCCAAGCAACAGATGTAAAAAACCAATCAAGTTGTTCGAGGAGGGGTGTGGCTTGCATATTAGACCATGTGTACTGACGACCCTTGATTGGAAGTTCAACAAGACCCAAATGGCCAATTATTTCATTAAACAAAAAGATATCATTCACATCACCACCTGGCTGGTTTCGGTTCTCAATGGAACGCATAAAATTAAAGTCTCCTAAAAGCAACCAATTGTCCTCTAGCTGAATATCCAAATTATATAACCATTGCACAAAATCATCACGCGCAGGTCCCTGACACGGACCATATATGGAGACAAGAAACCAAGACTCAGATGTATGTTTAGATTGAAATTTCACAATAATGCCATATGATTTAGCCTCAATTAAGCTGCCTATGAAGAGAGATGAATTCCATATGACCACCATACCAGCAGATGCACCAACCGATGGTACATAAACAAAGTTGTCAAAGCGCCGTGGACAGAATTTTCTAATGAACCGATGATCAATATGCATGCATTTGGTTTCTTGGAGGCAAATAACAGAGCATCCGCTTTCATTGATCTTTTGCCTAACCGCAAGCTGACGCGCTTCAGAATTTAGACCCCTAACATTCCAACAGAGTACTTTCCAATCTCTAAACAAGGTTTGATTCATTACAGACCAAAAGAGGGTAGAGCAAAAGTAAGCCACACAATGACCTACATCCCAGAAGACAGATGCAAACTGCAAAGTTCCAAGCATACAAAGACATAAAAAAGGCGATTATGGTACGCCATGGACCTAAACCCTGGATGATTAAACTAATCATCAGAACTTGCACTGTTGCTGGAGCAGGAGGGATCAGCCACAAGCTTATCCGTAGAGATTTTCTCCGGTGCAATACGAAGACGAGCACCAATTATTTGAAGATCAACTATCGCCGTCGAGGAGGCACCGCGAGATCATCATCAGTCTTGGAAGGTGCAGTTTTGCGCTTTTTCCCCGTGTGTGTCTTCCTAGGAGATGACCCAATAACTACCTGACGGTAGCCATCACGCATCGCACTTAGGCGAAAGCATCGCTACCGACCTCAGATTCCACAATGACTCTAGAGGCTTTGGGCTTTCGTCCACGCTTCAGAGTGACTTTAGGAACATCAGTAAACTCAAATGCTTCAGCAACAGGTTCATCAATATCGTCAAAACAAAGAGCTCGAGCTACAGGCCTTTTAATCGAAGACGTTTCCTCAAAATGAGACATAGAGACAGGTGCAGGCAGGAGCTGCAAATTTGGAGCCGGAGCGGGAATCGTCCAGGACTGATTGTTCAAAAGAGCACCAAGATGAGACCGAAAGACAACCTTTGGAATGTCAGAGATCCCAAAAAGCGGCAATACTTTCTCAAACGAGCGTTTCCATTGCATCACAGGGGGCAGGACCGGCCCAAAAATAGTTAGCACTTGTCCGATCATTAAAGGAAGCTGTTGAGGTCCCACTGGCTGTTGGAGCACGGCAACTTCATCAGCAGCGATGTCATTGTTCACTGAATCATCAGATAACTGAATCACAATTGACTCTTGAGACTGAACTTCCTCGATATTAACCTGCTGCTCCACCTCCTGAACATGTGGAGGGTCATCCTGTGGCTGTTCATTGGGTGCAGGCACATCATTCCAACCCAGCTCCGGGAACTCGGGTAAAACCCAATTGTGATTATTGAATTGCATGTTGCCAGGGAGGGGGTGGGGATTGCCATTGAGGGGCATTGGGTCCTCATCAGCAGGTAGGATATCTGCAAAGTCTGCAGATAGAATATAAACTGGAGCAGACCAAGAAATCCGAACCCCACCAAAGTCAGAAAATTCTCTGTATGTCACTGATCTGGGGACCATAGAAGGTGCAGGAAAAGACGCATAAACCAAGGAGCGGACCTTCATTGGATCATCCTGATGCCAATGGTGGAATCGACCAAAAGTACTAATAACATCTGCAAGATATTGAGAGCGCCTATAATCCAAAGGAACTCCTAGCAGCATTATCCATCCCCTTCGAAAACCTTGCACAGCTCTGTAGTTAATACCCTCATCATGTGGAATAAACCTGACAAATCTATCGTTGCCCAAATCGAAAGGAGGGTGGTCGACTAAAGCTTGACGGGCCAGAGCACTACGTAGTTGAAATAGACCAACCCCTTGGATCCATGGCTGGGCATCCAACACGGCTCTCTGCAGAGTATTGACGATAAAATCACTGACCAGATTCCTGTAGATGGCGACTTCTTCAGGCAGAGGAGCAGGTTCGACAATGGCGACAAGATACGCCTCATCTTTGTCGATCCGGAGCCACACTGGCGCAAAGAAAGTGCGAGGCAATCGTAGTTCCCTCCATCGATGATATCGAATCCATGCGGGAGGAAGTCCATCGGGTCCAACGGAAAGTTGGCCATTCTTTGGAGCAGCGGAGGGATGAACCGAGCCTCGAGGCGAGGGTGGTGGTGAGGAAGGCGGCAGAGGCGTTGTGGGCGGTGGCTCAAGCGGCAATGGTGGGGATGACGGGCGGCAGGCTTGATGGGATGGGCATAGGCCCCTCCGGCTAGCTATGGGAGAAAACGAGGAGTCCGCTCCAAAAACTCACTGACCGGTTAGATACTGGGATTTGGACCATGGGACCCACTGTAAGAGGGAGATAGGCTAGAATCGAACAGCCCTTTGCCCTATGCCCCAACCGAAAGCATCTACGGCACCTAACCCTGCTGGTGCACGCGCTGGATAAATGCTTCATTGACAAGCAATTTTGACATTTCCAAACTTTGAAAACCATGTCATCCATTAAGATCATTAAATCCATCACAATCAACAGTGATTCCAATGTCTTAGGATAAATAAGTTCCTCGATTCCAAAAACAGATGAAGATGCAGGTTGGAAGCACCTTGGGCCAAGCAGACCGGGCGGAGAAACCTCTGGGCAGGGAAAGTTGGGCCGCCACCAGACCGCCCGCTCCATCCCATGCACATGCAGATTCACGTCCAAGAAGTTGGCTTAATCCCAGATGTTTCGCCAAGGAAGTAGCGTGGACGTTGGTGTTCGAAAATAATTGGTGGTTACGCCACCGTCCATCGGAGTTCGATCGCCGCCGGCGGAGGAACGATGACTCTTTCACGGGACAGCACTCGTACCCAAAGATCTGAAACCGCTTCAACAAGACTGGCGAAGCCGGAAAAGAGTATCCTTGCAAACATCATCTTTGTTGAAAAGTGGCAAAAGAAATCCTCTTCGGAGGTCCAGAGGTCGAACGTAAGGCAGATTCGAAGGAGGTTTATGCATAGCAAGTAAACCCAAAGCAGCACGCTTTTAGAAGGGCTAATGATAATCCATTCGCATCACATCTGTTTCTTCCAAAGAACAAACTCACGTCTCCAATTAGGGCCTCCATTACCCCATAGGTGAAAGTGGCATTTGAATTGCGGACACACAAAAGATCGCAAATGAAGAATAAGAATACCAACACGCTTGCATGATACCGAAATGAGAATACCTTATCCGCAATGAATTTCACAGATAGATCAATTGCGGATCCTCCGATTGCACATTCCAAAGCCGCAGCCGCGAATCCTCATCAAGACGAAATCGATGTCGCTGAAAGACACAACCATGATAAATGGCTCGTGTCATCCGAAGGATGAATTGTTTTCCCACAAGATCTGAAAACCTCCTCCGCAAAAGCCACACCTTTGGAGAAGTCCAGATCCAAAGTCGATCCACCATGCGGACCCATGTGAGATGGGTATAGGGTGGTAGATCAGAGAACGCCGAAGAAGATGGATGGAGAGAAGGCCAGATTTACTGGCTGAGGAAGAAGATCGCCGGAGAGCCTAGGGCGCCGGTGAGAGCCTCATCCCCCGCCTGTAACAAGAGAGTTCCCCAACAATCCGTGATGGATACTAGTTGGGTGGTCCCTGCGATCGAAGGTACTAGTAGTTGGGAAACAAGTTTGAATTTAAATGAGTACTAATTAAACCGATGAACCAAACAAGGTATATGAGTAGGATGGGTCACCATTTCGTGGCCACTGCGATGTTGTACACCAGGCAGAGTTCCTCCATGCACAACTACAGGACTGCTGCCATCTAGGAGGTTCGTCTTCCCTGGTGTAGTGCACACCAAGGCTGACGATCTTACGATGAGAGCCGCTAGCCTTCATCCAGAGCCTGGAGATCATCTCGTCGGCCTTGTATGGTTTGCTGGTGCAGACGATCTCCATCATCTCCTTGTCGTGCCCCTTTGAGCGTTCTGGTGTTCGCGCGCTTCTCGCTGGGGACGTGAACGTCATCGAGGTGGCAGCTCTTGTCGGACGTCTCGCCATGATGACGCTTGGCGGACGGTTCCTCCGCCATTGCCCTCTTCCAGCGACTGTGGGCTTGGAAGAGAGAAGTTTCTGGGTTGTCTGTGGTGGACACGAAAATGGTGATGGTGGTTCTTGGAATGAGGTAGAGATGGAAGGCAATGGGTTATTTCCAAGGCGTGGACTGGGATGTGTGGGAGGCGGTTCGTCGGGGACATGGGTGTAGTGGTCGTGGGGTCGCCGTTTGCAGACCCTTGTGGCAACCGCCCAGTGTGTGGCGCGGGCGGTGGCCTCGAAGAACCAACCGTCCAAGCCAATTTATTTGCCAGTGTATTAATCTAGTCGAACTGTGTAGTCTTGTCAAGCTGTACTTAATAGTCGCTTTATCCCACCACGCTCGTCTCAGGGTCGGTGACAATGGCATTTTACTGTCGCACTGATCCGTCTTGTCAAGCTGTACTTATCAGCTGTTTATCCCACTTGCACGTGTCAGGGCTGGTGATGATGGAGGTTTTTACTTCTCTACTGTGTTACTTGGACTGGTGATTGAAGTGTAGTTGAACTTACCAAATACCAGTCGGACTGTGTGTGTCATGTTAATCTTTTTTAAAATGTTTTTTGTTTTTTGAAAGGATTGTTTATATGAACATAATCTTTGAAAGTATTTTTATAGATAAATTAGTTTTTGATCAGTACAGGTGTATTATATTTCCATTTGCTTGAGGTAATTATTATTTTGTACTGATGGACTTTCTGAACTAGGACTGACAGAACCAGACATAGCTTGTTTTTTGAAATGATGTTTTTTGAGGATTATCAGTACTGATGTGTGTGAGGGTATAAATTTTCCTTAACATATTTTTGCTGAGTTACTTGTCGATAGTAATGTTGGCATTACATAAATCCGGATAAGTTTTTTCAAATATATTTGTGACTGCATTCAAAAGGATTATCAAATCGTTTACATAATAATGTCACTGGTCCAGCAGGCACAAATCACAAATTATATCTTAACTATAATACTGCTTGAGAAATCGACGATAAAGCTAAATAAGTTTTGGTAACGACAGTGTTTGCGAAATGTTTCCTCATTGTGCACCGAGGCAATTGAGACTACAAGCTTATTTTTTAGTTGACGCAGCAGCATAACCACTATGGATTCTTCAGTCTTGAGCTCCTCCTAACTGGCCCCGAATGTTGTACCTTGCCGGCGCCCTTTCCTGGTTGAGCCTTGGCAGCTTCATCGTCAGTTTCAGTTTCCTCGTCCCCAATACTGTCATCTCGATTGTCTTCGTCTGATTTGTCATCATTCTCGTCAAACTCTTCTTCTTCATCATCCTCTTCATTTGATTTTTGGAACTCTAGACCTTGCCCTATTTCTGTTCAGCGCCATTGACCTCCTTGCCCACTTTGCATGTGCGGGCATTATGTCCATCAGCCCCCCCCCCCCCACACTTGCTGCAAGTGTAGCTGCTCCGTGTGTCGTCTCCATTGGTAGAGACCTGGGCAGCTCCAATCTGCTTCTGCAGCTTTTGCTTGTTGGCAATGGCATCTGTGCGGTGTGGGCATGTGCGGTAATTATGATTGGTCACCCAGTTGCAGAATCCGCATGCCCTTACCCTGAGAGGTTTCCCATCCGGGCTGTATTCCACGTGTTTGATGGGGCGTGGCGGCTTTTGGATGCTGCTTTTGCTGCTTTCACTGTCTGCGTCTTACTCTTCCTCCGCTTTGTGCATGAGTATATGGGTGGTTTAATTACCCTTTGTTGCTGCTGTTGGTGGTAGGATCTCCTGTTGTCATGTCGTTCGCCTAGAGCACCCTTAAGTTCATGATCTTGCACATGAGCATGTTGCTGCTCTTGAGTGTGCCCATGGGGAAGCTCTGATTGCCGTTGATCCTCCTTCTCATTGTCGCATGGGTCAATATCTCCCATATGGTTCATCTCGGATAAGATTGTAGCGATATCCTACTCAAGTTTTTCTGCTTCGTTGTCCACAACACCTCCGTTTTCAAAAGAATGCATGGCGTCGAGTTCTTCAAGTTTTTCCATGACGACCCGTGACCTCGCCATTTGGCCTTGGCTTCTCAAGCTTTCCCTGTGCACTCTCAAAACCTGCTGCAGCAGAGCGCTTTCAATGCAGTATTGGGAGGTCTTGTTTGACGCTGCTGTCCTCAAGTCATTTCTATTGAAGGTTGGCTGGATGTTCGGGCGTTTGGTGTATCTCATGAGGATGGATTTCTCTGGAATGCTCTTAGCCTTAATAGTTTGCATCATGCACAGGACATGCACGCATAAAATACCTATTTTTTGGAAGAGGTGCATGTTTTCTGTCATTTTAGTCGAACAAAAACTTTTGCAAAAATAAGTAGTACAGTGTGTAAGATTTTTTTTAGTACTCACCTGTGTGGTCCCAGAGCTTGCACTCATAGTCGTATATTTCTCCCACGGGGTCTGCAACCACCTGGAACGCGTGCTGAGACCATGCAGACGATGTTTGCGCTTTGCTGTAGCGTACAAGGTACTTTGTGGGCTCTTCCGTGTCCGTCACCGTGAAGGGGGTGCCCAGCTTTAGCCTTTTTCTGATCTCGTTGTACACAGCTCGTGAGTAAACTTTTGCCATCTGAGTGTCGAACCCATAGGGGGTCAGCGTGTTTGTTTTATTCTACGCAAGCAAGAGTGTTGAACAAATTATTAGTTTTCTTGCAGGAAAAACTTGTCTAACTAAGAAAGAATTACTTTAGCAAACATATTATTTGTCTTACAACTGGTGATAGAGCTATACCTGGTTACCCATTGTCTCCTGGTTTTCTTCCTGCCTCCTGCTTTTGACGCAGGTGTTTACCTGGCTGACAAACCGGTGCAGGTTTTATCTCTCACATATGTAGTTCTTCTTCAGCACATAGTTCATGCCCTCACTCTGTTGTGTCGATGTCATTCTGGCACAGAAAATTTCTTTGAAGTAAGCTGATATCCATTTCTCACGCTCGTTCCACATTGCCACCATCGTGGCATCATCATGGAGGTTGTACCTATCCATGAGATCTTTCCAGGCAGTCTCAAACTCAGTTGGCATGAGGGGCCAGTTGAGGATTGATGTGAATTCATCCTTAAAGGTTTTGTGGAGGTCGTACAGGTACGCGAGGTGTTCCCTGTACTTCTTCATAATGTGTCAGCGGCATAGCTTATGTACTGTGTTCTTGAATCGCCAAAGCCATTGCCGGGCACTGGTCTGGTAATGAGAAAATAGACTCAGAGTGGTCAGCAGATGGTTGTGCATATATACAAATAGAACTTACACAACATTTTTACTTTGTTATTTTCCTTTTTAGGGGGGTGGTTTTGTGGGTTTAGGGTTAGGTTTTTTTTGCGGTTGTACCTATGAGGATGCATGTAGGAGCCTTCCCTCTCATGCATTTTAAAAATGTTTTGAAAAGCCATCTGAATGAATCTGCATCCTCATCTCTTATCAGGGCGAAAGCAAAGATTGTAGTCTGAAAGTGGTTGTTAGTACCCACAAACATTCCAAGTGGCATATGATATTTGTTGGTCTTATACGTGCTGTCAAACGTCACGCAGTCACCAAAGTCTTGGTATGCCCCTCGGCAGCTCGCGTTCGCCCAGAATATGTTCTTCACTCTATCGGACTCATCAAGTTGCATGTCGCAGAAGAATTCCCTGTTTATTGCTTTCATCTTCCTAAAGAAGTTGACAGTCTTCAGGACATTGTCCACGTCATCCATCCTTGAATTCTTTGCTTTGCTGCATATTAAAAGTGAATAGTCATTGCAAAAATGCATGTTGAACTGGCATCAGGTAATGCGTTGCGTAATATATTTGTATTGACAGTTTAAAAAGGACGAAGGTTTTTTTTTGGAGGAGGATAACAAGTTTGTACTTACATGTTAATTAGGTCTTTGGCATTCATTTCGAGGAAGTAGCTACCGGGGTCATCGCCGCCCAATATGCTCATGATTTACCTGTGTTCAATGCCTTTGAACTGTGGGTACTTGACGTACTCCAAGATTGTCTTGTCAAAGTTTTTGTGGGAGTGCAAAAAGACAAGCATTTCTGGGGTGAGATGTAGCCTGTGGTTGTGTTCCCAGATTATCTCTTTTACGACAAGTGTTCCATCCTTTTCCTTCTTCATCCTCATTTTAGCCCCGCATTTAGTCCTGGTTGTGGTCTTGTTCTGCTGTCTATTTTCTTCTGAAACCTTTGATTCATAGACTCCATAGCACGTGCAATAAAGGTAGATTCTACTATCAACCTTGGGGCCTTTCCTGACAGCAAAACCCGCGTGCTTTGCATAGACGTTGTAGAAGTTCTTTGCTTCTTCGAAAGTTTCAACGCGCATATCTAGCCTTGGCAGAACGTAAGCTTCAATGTTAGGTGGCTGCACACAACAGTGAGCAAACAGGAACACAATGATGAAAATGTTAGATGGTGTTATCACCGTACTAGGGGGTGGACTGTGCTTGTATGTTTTTTTATGGATACTTACATGTGTATATCTTTGTGCTGCATCCGGTGTTTGTTGTCCACCCTCGTGTATGGGTGCGGGAGGTGTCACCCTAGGCACATGCAACAATGCATCTCTTGGAGGGAGCAATGTTGATGAAGCTCTCCGTCTCTCATTGTACGGCCGTCTTGCCTCCGATTTGTTGTGAGGTTGCTCCTGTCTATATGGCTCATATCTTGTACTCTGCACCCTGCTAGAGTGGTGAACATTCTTGTATCTTTTACCTGGTCTTCCCGTCGCAACCGCTTTTGCAGCCCGGATGATTGTTGTTGATGGAGCAACTGGTGGAAGCCTGGGTCTCCTTGCCTTTCTGCATGTGCTAGGGAAGGAAAATATTTGTTTCTAGGGACATTGCAGATGTTGTTGCACCCCAGCAGTGGCAAAGCTTGTATACCCGGCAATCAATGTTTGCTGCAGAGAAGAACTAGACTGTGCTTCTGATGATTTTGGTGTGGCATGAAATCTTCGTGTATTGTTGAAGTATCCAGGTGCTATTTCTTGTGTTACCCGACCAGGCGGTGCCTCATATCTGCCTGGCTCATCAAACCCTCCCTGCGTGTGCCGCCTTGCTTGTTTCTGCAATGACATTCAACAGTTTTGGGATTAATCTTTTCTGCATTTTCTCGTGTACATGATATGGGTAACATGTCATGTACTGAAGGTAATGTACAAGTTGAACTTGCCCCTTTTTGTAATCTGACATAGTTTCAGTCGAACTGATGTATGGACATGTTAAGAACTGATGTACTGATGTAAAGTTTTTTTTTGTCTTTTTTCTCTATAACTGATGCATGAACATATGGTAAACTGCTTGCCAACTGAACATTGAACTTTCAAACAATGTGGATTTATATAAACATGAATGGATGTCTTCTCTTATTTTTTTCATCTAGAACTTATGCGTCTAACAAGTACTCCTAGTTTATGTATCATTGAACTTACTGTGTAACAATTGTTTATTTTTTCAGCAACAGTTTTTTTTACTCGTTCGAACTGACGCAACTACATGACATGTACTCTTAGAAATAACAACATACAACTTTCAGTGGTAGCTGAACCTTAGAACTAACTACTTGGACTGATGCATAAGTTTAAGTTTTTTTTGACTTGAAATGAAGCTACCATATTAGCGGTACTGACAGTAATCTCGACATCCTAATTGTGCATCAAGTGGCAGGGGTTTGAATGAACTGATTCAAGCATTTGCAATGTACTGTCAGCTTCTACATCATAGGAACATGTGACACTGATGCAGCACACAATTTGTACTGATGGACCTAATAGTGTAACATGTAGGCAGAGCATAGTAGCATAGATGAACTGATGAACTGACACAAATGTGGTAACTATCTTCATTCAAACCCAGATCTGAAAAACTTGGTGTGACTAGTAATTTGTGTGGGAAGCAGACATCATCTGCATCTTGTTGCATCTGACTTCTTCTTCCTCTCGTTGGCGGCGTATTGGAAAAAACTTGGAAGGCGGAGCCATTGTTGTGGGGAGACAACGGTGCTTGTGGTGGAGCTCCGTTAACGAGGTCCGGTGAGGGGTGGAGGCAGGAGGCGTGGATCACAGCCCATGAGAATCTCCGGCACAAGGCAGTGGGGAGGCGCACGGGGAATCTCCGGCACCAGGCGACGGGGAGGTGCGCGGGGAAGATCCGGCACCAGACGGAGGGACGCGCGCGGGGAGGCCCGGTGACCAGCAGCGGGGAGGCACGCGGGGAGGCTCCGGCGCCCGACAGCGGGGAGGTGGGCGGGGAGGCTCCGGCGCCTGACGGCGGGGAGGTGCGCCGGGAGGCTCCGACACCCGACGAGGTGAGCGATGGTGGCGATGGTTGGGCCGGCGGGATGGCTCGATGGCGACGCGTCGGGGGAGTGATGGGTGGGGATCGGGGGGTAGGGGTCGGGATGGGTGGTGCAAACTCGCTGTCGGGCGGGTCACGGTGCCGCGAGCTTCCTCGCTCCGGCTGCCGTCGTCGCTCGCCCGCCCGCGATGGCTGCCTCCGGCGGTAGGAAGCGGGTTAGCTTGGGGCTGTGTCGGTCGGGGACGCGTCGCGCCTTTATAGGGCCGGAGTGTAACAAAATAATATTCTGTTACTGGTAACATAATAGCCCTCCCCGTGCTCCCCACGACCTCCTGCTGCCAACCTGCCGCCGCCCCACTTCCCGCCCCACCTTCCACCCGCGCCTTCGCACCGCCACCCGCCTCCCGCCACGCGCCCGCCCCACCTCCCCGCGCAGACGCCGTCC
Source organism: Aegilops longissima (assembly GCA_021605205.1). NCBI lineage: Eukaryota > Viridiplantae > Streptophyta > Magnoliopsida > Poales > Poaceae > Aegilops > Aegilops longissima. Next base: position 642,011,458 of record CM038679.1, read on the forward strand.
GCCTCCCGCCGGCGCCTCTCCCTTCTCGCCACCGCATCACCACCCCACCACATCCCACCGGCCGCCCAGAAGCGCCATGCTGCCGGCCGCCCCATGCCACTGGGGATCCACCAGCACCGGATCTGGCCGCCGCGCCACCTAGCTGGCCTGCGCCGTGGCGGATCAGGCCGTCGGTGCTTGGTCCGACCACCCCTCTTCCTCCTCCCGCGGCTTCATCTCGGGTGCTTGATCTCGTGCCCGCGAGCTGGACGCACCCCAAATCCCAGCGAGAAGGCCGACGGTGGCGCCATCGCGAGCTCCTGGTGAAGGTGCAAGCTCGACCACAGGGTCCTCTCCTGCCCCCACCTCTCGCATAGTCACCCGACTTCGAGCCGACGCCTTGTCCCACGCCTTCACAGAGCTCAATCGCCATGGATCAGTGTTGCTGCAAGCTTTTGACGGTCGACCCGTTTGACGCGCGTGGTCATGCAGTACAGTTGATGCCCCGTGAGCAGCTCATTGACGTGGTCCGATAAACTTTTTCGGTTTTGCGCGGTTCCAGTGCACTGCACATCGTCCGGTTCCGTCTTTTCCTCACTTCTCGCGGTGAATATGGCGCAGGTGGTGCCTTCCATGTGACCGTGAGGACAACGACTTTTCCCCTGTACTCTCCCCTCGTCGTGCACAGGGCACAAGCCCCATCGCCGCCAACCCTCAGCGGTCCAATATAATTTTGCAGTGAAAAATGTTTGTATTCTTCTTTACAATATAGGTGCAGTTCGTTGTAAATCCCTCTGTGGTTCACTTTGTGAAAAAAGAGAAAGAGAAAAAGATTGTATCGATATTACAGTAAATTTTTGGTTACCCGGCGGTGCATTTTCAATGGTTATGGAGTGCGGGGTGCACACACAAGCAGTCCAGTAAACATCACTTTTCTTGCGAACACACCTCAATTGTATGTCAGTGTGCAGAAAAAAGAAAGAAATCCCTACGGGAGGTTCACTTCTTTTTCTGATGCAATTTGTTTTGTTTGTGGGACGATTAAAAAAGTAGTTCACTACATTTTTTGTAGCAGCTCATTACCCCTCTCTATAAAGTGCAATTTGTTTCGTGTGTCTTAAAATTCAGTCGACTACATCAACACTTGAAGTGCGTTTGATCTTTGGATGTGGTTCACTTTTGAGAGTGATGTTGTTCACTTGCCGCAACATGAAAGTGCGATAATTTTAGCAAAACAAGAAAATAGTAATGCGGTTCACTTATATTTATGTTGAAGTTCACTTGACCCAGTTTCTGCGGTCAACTCTCGTTCATAAAAAAAGTTGAAAAACGACATTAAAACTCGCGAAAACTCGTCTTATAAAATTTACGTCCGACAGAAAAAACCATGAAGTTCAGTTGCCCGTCTGCTTCAGTGTGGTTTTTCGTCTGAAGCAGTGCGGTTTTCTGTCGAATGAAGTTCACTCATCGCTTTGGTTGTCGCGAAAAACGGAGTGTCCGCATTTGTGTAATTTAAAAATAGCTCTAAAACCGTAAGGAATTAGAAAGAGTGTTCTGCATGAGAAAGTTGCGTCTCATTGATATCTTTCCAACAGCGTACAATTTGAATCATTTCGATCAGCGGTTTGCAAAAATTTCGCGAAAAACGGCCGCTGCCTCTCACGACAATTTTCAAAATTAACTAAAAACCATATGGAATCTCAAAAACATTTTAACATATGAAAGTTGTGCCTCATCCGTAGCTTTCCAACAGCGTATCACGCGCCTCGTTTCGAGAAACGGTTCAAAAACTGAAGCGAAAACAATATATAAATTACAAAAAATTCAAAAAAAAAGACAGAATTTCGTGATTTGCTAAATTTAAAACTGCTCTTAAACCGTAATGAATTAGAGAAAATATTAGATATGAAAAAGATGCGGCTCGACAATATCTTCCAACACTGTATCGTTTTCTTCATTCCGATGTGCGGTTTAGAAAAAAAAATCGCGAAAATACGCTCGCGACATCTTGTCAAAAGTGTGCTGTTTTTGAAACTGCTCTTAAACCACGATGAATTTCGAAAAGTGTTCAACACAACGAGGCTGCGCATTTTCCATAGCTATCCAACGATATATTATACGCCTTGTTTCGACAAACGGTTTAGAAACTGGAGCAAAAACAATGCCGAAAAAATGCATGCAGTTTTTTCTGGTGACATTGCAGTGCTCGTTTGATAGGGATGCAGTGCCCTCGCGTTGAGCGTGCAGTGCGGAAGTGTTATCTGAATAATTATTCTGCTAATATTAGCAAAATAAAGGGGGTGAAGAACCCCCTCTATTTTGCCATCAATGCATCATAATTTTATGTTCCGTAAGTTTTGTCTTATTTTATATGTAAAAATAGGCCGTGAGAAAATATATAGTTGCCGTAAAAATATTTATGTTACGTAAAATTACAGACATAAAACATAGTGTAAAATATACATAAAAATTTATACTTCCTTGTTGGTTGAGGGTGCCAGTCTTATGTGGACGATTTATTTGGTTAACATAAATGTGAATGTTGTCATATTCAAATAAAAAAGTGATATTTCATTGTTTATAGAACCATAGATTGGAACAACAAAAGAAACACACCATTAATTTAGACGATGCACTCATGTTGCATACCCAAGCCTCTATTTCCGGGGGCGTTTTCGCTCCATTATTCACCCAGCTGAAAACGACTTTTGGGTAACTTTTTATACGGCATGTGTATTTATTTGGTACCTGGTTGGGTACGAATGCATTGTGACTTTGGTTTGCCGTTTCAAATTTTTTGAACTGCCATACGACTTATTTAGGTAGATTTAGCGTATGTTTAGCGTTTCTTCCTGTGCTTGCATTTAGTCCACGACGGCGCCGTTTGGATCACTTCTTCTAGTTGTTGGTGTCGCTGTTAGTTTGGCCGCTGTTGGGTCTGCATGTTTCTTCCAATCGGTGGCGCTTTTCCGGTGTCCTCTTGAGATTTCCTTCTGTGCACTGCCGTTTCTGGACCTGCACCGCAGTTCCTGGTTGGTCCTTATCTCCTTCCTCAGTTCCTCTTAATTCTCTCCACGTGTAGATCCTTCTCTAGAAGACTCATGTGAGAATTGAGATCCTGTGAAATCTCAACGTCCACCGCACGCCGCTCAATCGTCTGTGCAGTCCATCGCTCCACCGCCGTGCGAGCTTATAAAGGCTCTTGCCCCTTCTCGAGCTCTCAATGTATGCGTCTCCCAAATTCTCGTTGAAGCAACAACGTCCTTCCCGAGCTCGCTGACGGCCGGTGCATCACCGCGGCTCCCGTTTCTTCTCTGGCCGCCTCATCCCCGCCGGCTCAAGAAGGTCCTCCTCTTCCGTCCCTCTCGCTAGCATCCTCTCTGTTGCCGGCGGGATTGGAGGACTGTAAGGCACACCTCGGGGCGGCACGTTTGTGCGGCTGCCCATTGTTGACAATCCCTATTGATGGTCGACCACCGGGATCGAAGCGATCATGCGGAGCGGTCAATTTCACTCATGTTGCGAAGATCAAAGTGTTCTTTCATCTGGAGCCAATAAGCATCTCTACTTTGATCACCTCCAACGAATGGGTCCCTCGACACGTCCAACCAAGTTTTGCATAGCATAATGTCTTCATCGTTGGTGTAGTTGCCTCCTCTTCCTTTCGGTGCGTTCACAATGCCCTCACCATCCTCGTCCACCTCGAACTCATGGTCTTCAAAATGCATGTCATTGGTTTGAGACCAATGCGAATTGTTCGAGCCAACACCCATAGTTGACATGTATACATCATCGTTCATACTACAAAGTATATAGAACAATGCAATAAGCTATCTATATGTATGCATTCAAAAAATAAGAAGGAAAAGAAGTTGGGGATTTTTTTAACCTTTGGGGCATATCGTCGAACAAATTGTGCGCGCCGGCCGCCGGCTCAACATGTGAGCTCGCCGGCGCTTCGGTAGCCGCCGCGCTCGTCACACGCCCTGCAAGCTTCTTTCTCGGTGCCTTCGAGGTGCCGGAGCCGTCCGACGCCTTGGTCTTCTTGGCAGATGTCTTGCGCTTCTTCGGTCACACCGCATTTGGGAGCTTCAAGGGGGGTGCACATGGCTCCATCACGGCGGGCGCCGGCGCGACGCCACCAGCCGCCGAGTTCATCCGTGGTGGCATGAAGAAGCCGCGCGCGAGGCCGATGCTCGGCGGAGCTCCGGCGGAGGTGAGGCCAACGCTCCCAGTGCTAGGGTTTGCGGCACCGGCGGCGGCGGCGACGGCGGTGGAGGGTTCGCGGCTGTAGGATGGGGTGAGGGGGGTGCCGGCACATGCGTCCATCGGGTTAGCTTGCCGGCACCGGCGCGTGCGGGGCGAAGGTGGTGCGGGGGAGAGAGTGCGGCGCGAGCGCTCGTGTGTGCCTTGTGAAGCGGGCGCCTAAATACGCAGCAGCGATGGCGGATTCGGACCGCGCCCAACTCTATATGTGCAGCATGGTTATTGCGCGCCCATTGAAGGCACTCTACCGATTGCGCGCACGCCGAAATTGGCAAATTTGCGGCGCGGCGCTTGTTTAGCGCGGCTGTTGAAAATGCTCTAAGAGGGAATCATTTTAGCGCGCGCTAGCTATCCAGTTTTAGCAGGTGAAAGCCTATCCCATGCCTCCGCTAGGAATAGGATCTAAATAATGTGATAATCTCTACTCCTAGTATAGCAGTTGGTGAATAGTCCGCCGGTTATTTTTCGCTGGTTTTATTTCGCCTCACCACTTTCGTTGGTTTTATTTCGCTGGTTTTATTTCGTCTCCCTCCCACCTGCCTTTTCGCTTCACCACCCACATAAACCCATCAGATTAGTTACCATATAAAAATAAATCACAAACAATCAAGTATTGATGATCAGATTAGTTACCATATAAAAAATAAATCGCAATCAATCAAGTATTGATGGGATATTTCCTTATATTGATGTGATTTTCCCTTTCTTATCATCAATCATCTCTACTGCCTAAAAAATGCGTAGCTTTCCTTTTCCTGCCAACCGACCGCGTCTCGTCTCCCTACATCCGTTGGTTTTATTTCGCCTCACCACTTTCGTTGGTTTTATTTCGTCTCCCTCCCACCTGCCTTTTCGCTTCACCACCCACATAAATCCATCAGATTAGTTACCATATAAAAATAAATCACAATCAATCAAGTATTGATGATCAGATTAGTTACCATATAAAAAATAAATCGCAATCAATCAAGTATTGATGGGATATTTCCTTATATTGATGTGATTTTCCCTTTCTTATCATCAATCATCTCTACTGCCTAAAAAATGCGTAGCTTTCCTTTTCCTGCCAACCGACCGCGTTCCGTCTCCCTACATCCGCCCTCGTTGCTCTGCCTCCCGCACGAAAAAACCCTCTCGTTTGACCTCCCCCAAACCCCGCACGATGGAAAAACCCAGCCGTCTGCTTCCCCTCCTCTCGACCGCTCCATACGTCCAGATCGCGGCCCCATCCCCATCCTCCTCTCACGTCACGGCGGCCGATGGACTGCCGCCACCACCCTCCTACTCTCTCGCCGCCGCCGTCCTCCCGCTTTCGCTTCGCCGCCGCCCGTCGCCACCAATCCGGCGAAGGCGCCGTTCTGCTATGTCGCCTCCTTTCCCCATCCAAGCCTGACCATGGCAACGGCGCCCTCTCATGTGTCCCGCGGTGAGGTTTGGGGAGGCTCGACCACAATCCAGTACGGATCTCACCGCGGACCCGTCCGCTGGGATGGGTGTTGCCTCCGTTGCGAATGGGATCGAAGGGAGGGACTACTTCGTCGTCAAGGTCGGCGAGGCAGCGGCCGATTGGGAGCCTGGTTGTGAACATGGGAGTTCGTCCCCATGGAGGTGGCGGCCGTGGAGATTGGATGTGAAGCAACCCCACTTGCCGGTGGTGGAGGCTTGCCGTCCATGTGATCCTTTGTTCTCCCGGTATCCCCATTCCTTGCCTCCCATTACAAAAGCGAGCATGAATGAGAGCAGGGGCTGATTTTCATCAATTCATTTCTCATATTTTTAGTTGCTTTTTTGAGATTATACAAGATGCTCCCGATCTGTTTTGTCAAATTACTTGGATCGTCTTATGGAATTGACAGCCATCGTATTTTTCACCTCATGTTATTTCTTAATCCTTGTCCCGCTAGGCATCCACTACATGTTTGGTAATGACGTGATGTTGAGGCGGCTAGGAGAAGCTCAAAGAGCGGATCAAGGGCTATCGAGATGGATCTGGGAGCCAAGCAGTAGTTCTTCCGTTAAATTTTGGTTATTATCTTTTCTGTTGTTACGATTGTGGGATGGTTGATTTTGACTCGGTGTAACATTTGCATTTGTTTCCCCAGCTTGTTGGCGAGATGCGTGGCATCGCGGCAACTAATCAAGAGCGAGGTAGTGCACATCAGAGCTACGCTGAATGTAGTGCACATAGGTAGCTCAACATATTTTGTAGCTCTTTCAGATATAAAAGCATATGTTGCATAAGAAATTATTATCTTCCAAGCGTACTCACATTTCACTAACAAATAGGGGGAGGTTCAGACTTCAGAGCAATGATAAAAAGGTATGTTCCTCACTCTTTTGTTGGAATTTTAGTTCCAAGTTAACATGATTTCTTATCCGCTTCATAAGTCATGCATTTGCTTAATTAGGTGATAAGTAGAGCAAAAAAAAAATTGATCATGTTATTGTGGGGTTTGTTTAAACTCCGGCATAAGGAATTCTGGTTTAAGAAAAAAGACTTTTGACTTCTTTAATTACAAATTGATTGCAACATCGTGTTAATGTGTGATTTCTTACATCTTGTTATAATATTTGTGAAGGCGTGCATTGCGTGCACTTGAAGCGGGCTCGTGGGTCTTGAACGGACGGCGCCGACGCTGACCCGGCCACCTCCTCCGTGTATTCTTGGAGCTGTGGCTGGCGATTTTACGTTAAATTAATTCCTCAATTCGGTGGCAAATATAATACACATAATCCATATTATATGACTTATGCGTGTGTGTGAAATAGATGGATTATAGTCCCGTACCCAATAAAATGAATATGTGTGTGTTAGAGAGAGGGAGAGGGGGAGAGAGAGTGAGGAAAAGGGAGGGAGAGTGTGTGTGAAAGGATTTGATGGTAAAAAAGGTCGCCAATGTCGTAATATTGAACTCTTAAAGTTAATGTGACCCCATTGCAACGCACGGGTGTTCTTCTAGTGACAACAAGATGGCAGTTGTGGTCCTAGCTTGTCTTGCCCGCGTCCTTGTCCAGTCCGCATCACCAATTATTACAGGGAAAGATTCTGGCCTAACTTTTGATCCCAAAGGGCAACCTACAAGACAGAACACGTGGGGATTTTATGAGGCCTTCACGTACGTATAGTCGCTTTATTTGCTATGATCCTGCGGTTGAGAGCCTGGCCCTTTGCGAGTCGACGAATGGATCCAGTAACTTCATCAAGTTTATGTCTCCTGGCTGTATTTTTACACGACGTAAGGGCCATGGGTTACCGGAGAGCTAGCGCTCGCTTGAGTTCCAGGTAAATCTATAAAAGACCCGTTTCGGTACAACCCCTCACAAAACGTTTAAAGGGTAATATGGAGTTTTGACACATCCATCAGTTTTGTATGTAGGGAAATAACGAAAAAAAAGGAAAACCCACCAGGAATCAAACACAGATCATCACATTCTTCGTTCGGGCTGCATACCACACGACCTAGCAGCTGCTTTTGATTTCCTACAGCGCATATTCTATAAGAACAAATAAAACATATATATATTTAGAAAAAGTGAACAACTTCGAAATGTGGACTGTTTATAAAATATAAATAAATTAAAAAAAATCAAAATTATAAAAACACGACAAGGTTTCAGAAACACGAATTTTAAAAAGAACACAAACATTTTATAAAACTTTGACCAAATTTAGGAAAAGCAAACATTTTCTGTATGTGTGTACTTTTTTGGATGCGGTAACATTTTTCCAAATACTGATTTTTAATTTTTGAAATTTTTTGACAATATGACAATTTTATAAACTCTTATCTTTTTAAATCACGCAATTTTTAATAGTACTGAACATTTTTTTAAACGAAAAAATATGAAAATTCGAGCATTTTTTGAAATTTGAACAGAATTTTAATAACATGGATATTTTTTGCAAACGTGAACAATTTGTAAAATTGCAAACTGATTTAGAAATTCCCAACAGGCGCCAGACGGGAGCGATAATGTCGCCTAGTTTGTCCGAGGCCTAAACATTTTTTTCCTCCTATTTTTTTATTCTTCTATTTTTCCGTTAATTCATTTGTCTCCCTTTTGAACTTTATAATTCTTTTTGAAATATATAAAAAGTTGAAATATTTTTTGGAATACAAAAATAACAGTTTTAAGCAAATGTTTTAAATTATGTTTCTAAATTCTTTTTCATAAATAAAATTTTCCATGAGCTTATATAAACAATTCAAGGCACCATGCCAAGTTGTTTGAGTTTTCGACAACTTCTACATTTTCTAGAGTTTTCTACGCGAAAAATGGCTGGACATGACGCAACTTGCATATTGTGTCAGAAATCGTTCAAACCTGGCATGCATCCCTATCATGGGCATGCCCACCTGCTAGCAAAAGTTAAGATCATTTCATGCATGTACAAAAATAGACCATGTTCAATGAAGGTGTTTGCGTATGCTAGAAGAGTCCGTTTGAGAGTGTTTTTTTCCTGCATCCATCAAGATCCCAAATTTTCGTTGAGCTTATAAGACCAACTAGATCTTTGATGGCGCGCGTTGCCGCGCCCGTCCATTATGGCGATGGGATGCTAGGAATTTAGTAAATATGTCAAAGCATAAAAACGAACATACATAGATGATTTTATCAAAAGTAACCATATGTATAAAGTAGAAGGCTCTAGCAAATGGCATTTTAACCAATCATGATAAGAATATGGCCTCTTCATTTCCAAAATAATAATTACATAGCATCCCCACCGAAGAGTTATTTACATAGATAGAATGTACTTAGCTTACTAAAATGTCTTATATTTTGGCATGGAGGTAATATTACCTTGTAGATAGTTTTTTCACAAAGATATGAACTATGGTTCTAATGGACAAGAAGGAATTGAAACCACTCTGGTTGAAACGAGATAAACAAGGAACAAGGAAGAACAAATTCGGACAACACTTCGGTTGAAAAGAGATGCAAGACTTGATAAGATGAAAAGAACTTGAAGAGATGACACAACACTTGGTTAAAAGATAAGCAAGGAAAAGAATATGATCTTGACAAAACGAGGTGATGGGTGAAGAGAGCAACATCACAATGCCTCCGGAAGAAATAAAAGAAGATAGATCATTGAAATAAAAGACTGGAGAAGAAAATTCCAACTTCTGCCACAATTGAGACTGGAAAGTACCCTTCCAAGAAGGTTAAAACGGAGTTGTTGGAAAACCAACAACGAAAGCACAAGCTTGTTGTGGGCTTATGGAAAACATCTCAAGACTATGAGGTGACAACCGGCCACTAATGGAAACCATTGATTTGATTGAGAGCACCAAAGAGATGAAAAACTTCTTTCACCAAGAGGATAAACAGATAACTTGGATCATAGATACGCACCACAAATAGCAGCATTTCCAATGGAAGGCTTTAGGTGAAATATAACCCGAGATAACTCCAACGAAGAAATTATTGGGTTGAAAAGATCTCGTGAACAAATTGAAAACGATGGGTTAAAATATGTCACTCTTGAAAACTTTTGAATCATGAAACACGAAGGGAAATTATCAAGAATGACATAACACCAAAAGATAATGGAGAAGAATTGCAGTTCAGAATGCAAGATGAAGAATGGTTGAGCTCCTCCAATAAGAATTTTGGCAAACACTTCGAGAAGGAATTAAATCCTTGATGAACCACCATGAAGAAACTCCCGAAGAACTCCAGATAGATAAAAAAGATGGTCGCAAAGAAAGAAGCTTGAAAAGAATAAGATGAAGCCTTGCAAGGATTTAGATGGAACTTCGCGACGAGAAAATTGAAATCTTGGAACTCCGAAAAAGAAAAGATGAAGCATCTCGAACCGAGAAGTGTGACATGATGAACAACTCTGGAAAGAAGAAAGTAGATCATTTTGATGAAACAATAATAAGAATTATGTTATGCGTATCCTTCACCAATTTAAATTGATGACAAGCAATGGATTTGGCATACTACTTATTCTCGTAGAAAGGATTAAGAGAGATATAGCGTAAACTTAAGAAAAGTCTTCAGCGATCCACCGGTAGGATTAGGAAAGAACGAATTAATTGATACGAGAACAAAGGAATAGGAACCTTAAATGAACAACTGTATGAATTGAAAATGAACGAAGAAAAGATAAAGAAACACCGGGAAAATTAGAAAACGGACGAAGATACTTGAGAGATTTTAGATACAAGAGAATGAAGAGATGACAAGCAGACTAGAGAATACCTGAAATAATGGCCTTCTGATGATTGAGAAAGGAAAGCAACCCTTGAAATGCGTCGGATTGGTGAAAAGAATTCTCACAATCGAAAACAATTATGAGAAGATGGCATAAGCTAGAACTATCAATCTTCAAGATAGCGGACCAAGATTTAGGAGAAATCCTTCTTCGGTCTTCAAATGTTGAGAATGAAGATGAGAACCACCATGAATTGTTGAGGCACTCCGGAATGAAAAATAGAAAGTCTGAACCAACGATCAAAAGAATTTGAAAGCGATTTTGAAGAAGACATCTGACTGATGAAAATTCATTCTTACGTCAAACATGGAAATTAATTTGAGAATCACTCCTGATAATCAGAAGAGTTAGGTAAGATCCTAGGAAAAGACCTGTGGTTAGAGCCCACTGAAAAGTAAACACCGTTGAACGATTTTGAAGAGAGATTGCACCGGTTGAATTAAATGGCGTGAATGAGATAACAATCTCCAAATAGCTTGAACGGATTAAGAATGGAAACACAAATCTTCTGAGATATCTTCAACACTACGGAACAAATGAATAGCAAGAGGTGAGTGATTGAGAGGTGCACCGGCATGGGAAACATTTGCAACAAGGAAAGGAATATGATCAACACCAAAATCTTGAATTGGATCCACCAGATAAGAAACAACAACGAAGGATGATGAACTTGAAACTGTTCAGAATCTTCATGGGAAATCACCGGATAAGAACATTGAAAGAAAAGAATGAAGAGACTTCTCACAAATAAAAGGACACATGATTAAGAAATCTAAGACAAGAATTTTGGGACGGAGGGAGTATGATGCATGTCCGGTTTGAAGAGGCATGGCATGGCAAAGTGCAACAAAAAATACTACAAGTTAAGTGGAGCTCAATATGCAACAAGTTGCATATTGACGAAACACCGCATGCGAGTTATTTAGTTCGCTCTCGTTTAGGTACACAACAATATTAAATGTTGTTAAACATGGCAAGAGGTGAAATCTATGCATTTTAAATGTTGAGCCAATCCTTTGGATCACTGATTAGGCAATTTTAAATGAGGCCGGAAACAACAAACAACAATTCCGGGAAAAATCCCCATGTCCATATTTTGAATTAGCTACTGTTCTGCCCTAAAACATATTTTAAAGTTGTTAAGCAGTAAAACAAAGTGCACCATGTTAATCTATGCACTTTTCCACCTCATTTACATATAAAGTTTATTTAATTCGGAGCTACGGTTATTTAGTTATGAAATAAAGCATTTTAGCATGGCATTTGAGCAAATTAAACAAACAACATTTTAAACATTTCAAGCATGGATGAAAATACCAGATTATGAAACTAGATGAAAAACTAAGCATTTTATATACATAAAGTTTTTACATATGATGTATACTTCAGGAGTTATTATATGCATGAAGTTAGAGGATTTTTCTATAAAATTGCACTATCTGGAAATACATAAATTCGTCCAGTGGAAAAAACATTATGCTGGCCCAAAGTGGCAGGCTGGCCCAACAGGAGGGGAAAAAGGAGGGGCGTTGGGGAGTGGCCTCACCCATGGGCTTCGGCCCAGTCGGAGGAGACGTGGCCCGAAACGACGGTGGAGATGAGGTTCGCGCGTGCGCCCGCATGCACGCACGTGAGGGAGGCGGTCAACACGCCTGGGACGAGCAGGCGAGGCAGGGGTTGGGGCACAGTTCTCTGCTTGATAGGGAGCAGAGCAGCGGCGTCTCTTGGTCCGGCGAGACGGCAGGAGCGCGGGGAGGCGGAGCTTGGCGTGGATCCATGGCGATGAGCTTCGAAGGTTGCCGGACAGAGTGGACTTGGCTGATCTCGTCCTGATCAGGTGATGGAGCGGCTCGCTGAAAGCACAAGTGCTCCCTGGGTGATTTTGGTAATTAATGTCAACATATCTCTTGTTGGACTAATACTCTTACCTAGTAGGTTTCAGATAAGTTCAACAATGGAGTGGCATGGACTAGAGGATGTGGAACTCCTTCAAGATGCTAAGGACAAAGGATTGGCTCAAGCTCAAAGCACAAGACTCTACATTTTACTTTTAGTGATCCAAGATCACATTGAGTCCATAGGAAAGCCAATACTATTAAGAGGGGATGAGGTGTTGCTTAATGGCTTGCTTGCTCAAAGTGCTTAGTGATATGCTCCAAAGCCCTCAACCACTTTCTCACATCCACATATGTCCCAAACCAAAAGTCAAACTCGGCCCTACCGAAACTTTCTATCCTGCGCCACCGAGTTCAATTGACATAGCCACTGCCAGAAACCCTAGTCTTTTCGGTCTCACCGATAGGGATCTCGGTCTCACTGAGATGGGATTGTAATCTCTAATGTTTCGGTCAAACCAAGATAAGCAATCGGTCCCACCGAGATTGCAATGCAAACTCTCTGTTTCCCTTTCGTAACGTTTCGGTCCAACCGAGATGAGCGAATCGGTCCCACCGAGTTTGCTTGACCAACTCTCTGTTTGTCTATTACCAAAATCGGTCTCACCGAGTTTGTGTAATCGGTCTCACCGAGATTACGTTATGCCCTAACCCTAACAATATCAGTCCCACCGAGTTGACATGTCGGTCCCACCGAAATGCCTAACAGTCACATTATGAACTAAATCAGTCTGACTGAGTTTCACGATTCAGTCCCACCAAGTTTGGTAAGTTATGTGTAACGGTTAGATTTTGTGTGGAGGCTATATATACCCCTCCACCCACTCTTCATTCGTGGAGAGAGCCATCAGAACATGCCTACACTTCCAACATACATTTTCTGAGAGAGAACCACCTACACTTGTGTTGAGGTCAAGATATTCCATTCCTACCACATAAATCTTGACTCTAGCCTTCCCCAGGTTGCTTTCCACTCAATTCTTCTTTCCACCAAATCCAAATCATGTGAGAGAGAGTTGAGTGTTGGGGAGACTATCATTTGAAGCACAAGAGCAAGGAGTTCATCATAACACACCATCTATTACCTTTTGGAGAGTGGTGTCTCCTTGATTGGTTAGGTGTCACTTGGGAGCCTCCGTCGAGATTTGTGGAGTTGAACCAAGGAGTTTGTAAGGGCAAGGAGATCGCCTACTTCGTGAAGATCTACCCAAGTGAGGCAAGTCCTTCGTGGGCGATGGCCATGGTGGGATAGACAAGGTTGCTTCTTCGTGGACCCTTTGTGGGTGGAGCCCTCCATGGACTCGCGCAGCCGTTACCCTTCGTGGGGTGAAGTCTCCATCAACGTGGATGTACGATAGCACCACCTATCGGAACCACGACAAAAACATTTGTGTCTCCAATTGCGTTTGCATACTCCAATCCCATCCCTTTACTTTCTTGCAAGTTGCATGCTTTACTTTCCGCTGCTCATATAATCTTTGCATGCTTTCTTGATGTGTATTGTGAATGGTTAAACTTGTGCCAAAACTCCACTTCAAATTAAAGAGATTAAAAACTGCCAACTTTGTGTGTTGAGTGTCTAATCACCCCCCCTTTAGACACCTCTTATTGATCCTTTCAATTGGTATCAGAGCTTTGGTCTCCATTGCTTTGGTTTAATCACCATTGGAGGAAGATGGATGAGTCTACTTTGGGGAGTCTTAGACATAGAGTGCCTATACTTGATGGAGAGTATTTTCATGAGTGGAAAAATGAGATGCTTGTGATTTTCAATGAGTATCATTTGAACAAGTACATTACTAGCCCTTGTGCAGCTCATGTTGATCCTATGCATCCTACCCTTGATGAGTCCATTGACATGATCCGTAATCTTAGAACTGTTAATCTTATCACTAGAGGTTTGCCTAGAAACTTGATTGGTTGCTTGCCTACTCTTGAATGTGCCTACACCATATGGAAATTTCTTGAGGAACGATTCCCAAATTATTCCTTGCAAAATCTAGATGAAATTCTCCATAAGTCTATTTCCTTGAGTAAGATGAATTCTAATGATCCTAAGTTTGGTGATTGTCTATTTGAGCTTACAAATCTTATGCGTGCCAAAGGAGAGGTTGGAATCATTAGTGATATTATTTTTTGAAGCTATTAGAATTCATAAAGATGACTATTGTCAAAATCATTTGTCTAACGATTCACCCTCTCTAGGAATTGATCCACCACATGATGATATTGAACTTGGATATTATGATGAGGATGACGTTAGTGACTATAATCTTGATGATGCAATGAGACACTTTGGTCTTATGGCAAATCTTCGGGGATACATGGCAGGAGGAAAGGAATGGGTTCTTGATAGTGGATGTACTGATCACATGACCGGAGATAAAGATATGTTTGGTGAGCTTGCTGAAAACGACGACCTCGAAAGTATGTCACTTTTGGTGATAACTCAAAGGGTAAGGTGGTTTGCCTCGGTAAGGTGGCCATCTCACATGATAGCTCCATACAAAATGTCATGCTCATTGAATCTCTTGGCTATAATCTGCTTTATGTTTCTAGACTAGTTGACTTTGGTTTCAATGTCCTATTTACCGAAGTAGATTGCCAAGTGTTTCGTAGAGATAATCATAAAATGGTATTTACCGGTATCCGCAAAGGTGATCTATACATTGTTGATTTCACTAAAAAGGCTCAACCTAGAACTTGCTTAATTGGTAAATCCTCTAAAGGTTGGTTGTGGCATAGACGGTTAGGTCATGTGGGCATGCGAAACCTTGACAAGCCTATAAAAGGTAATCATATCCTTGGCGTTAACTATGTCATATTTGATAATGATAGACTTTGCAGCGCTTGTCAAGCAGGTAAACAGGTTGGAGGGAGACATCCCGTGAAGAACATCATGACCACGAGGAGGCCGCTCGAGCTACTTCACATGGATCTTTTCGGTCCCAACGCTTATAAAAGTCTCGGTGGAAATTCTTTTGGTCTAGTTGTAGTTTATGATTTTTCAAGATTTACGTGGGTGTTCTTTCTCGATGATAAATCGCAGGTCCAAAAGATCTTCAAAAACTTTGCTAGGAAGGCCCAAAATCAATTTGAAGTGAAGATCAAGAAGGTTCGCAGCGACAATGGAACGGAGTTCAAGAACGCAAATGTGGACACCTTTCTTGATGGAGAAGGGATTTCACATGAGTTCTAGGATATGTACACACCTCAACAAAATGGAGTTGTTGAGAGGAAGAACCGGACATTCATCGAAATGGCGAGAACAATGCTTGATGAGTACAAGACGCCAAAGCACTTTTGGGCCCAAGCGGTTGAGACAGCTTGTCATGCAACAAATCGCTTGTATCTTCACAAGCTACTCAGCAAGACGGCATACGAGCTCCTCACCGGTAACAAACCCCAAGTTGGATACTTTCGAGTATTCGGCTCAAAGTGCTACATTCTTGATAAGCATCGTCTCTCTAAATTTGCTCCTAAATCTCATGAGGGTTTCCTACTTGGTTATGACTCAAACTCTCACACTTACCGTGTCTACAACAATTTCACCCGAAAGGTTGAAGAGACGGTAGATGTGAAGTTTGATGAATCTAATGGCTCGCAAGTAGAGCAATTGCCAATTGATGTAGGAGATAAAGATCCTTCGGAAGAAATCCAAGACTTGTCTATTGGCAAGGTTCGTCCAATGGAGGTGAAGGAGAGTACCTCGTCCGTCCAAGTGGAAGCTTCTACCTCACGACAAGATGAAACAAGAGTTGATATGGAAGTACCCACAAGAGGGACACACCAAGATGAATAAAACGAGGAAGTACACCAAGATGAGCCGCATCAACCTCCTTCTCCACCACGACGAGAGAACGACAACTTCAACAACGATGAAGGCCAAGAAGAAGAATAAGATGACGAAGAAGATGTTCCACCCCAATCAAAGCAAAAGCTCTCACGAGTTCGAGCAAGAGTTGCTAGAGACCATCCCGTCGAGCAAATTACAATGATATCCAAACTGGGAGAATTACACGCTCAAAATCTCGTTTGGCTAACTTTTGTGAACATTATTCATTCATATCTAGCATTGAACCTATGAAGGTTGAATAAGCATTGGAAGATCCAGATTGGATAAATGCCATGCACGAAGAACTACACAACTTTGAGAGGAACCAAGTGTGGACATTGGTCGAGAAGCCCGACAACAACCACAACATCATCGGTACCAAATGGGTGTTTCACAATAAGCAAGATGAATATGGACAAGTGGTTCGCAACAAAGCACGTCTCGTCACCCAAGGCTACACTCAAGTCGAAGGTATGGACTATGGTGAGACATATGCCCCCGTTGCTAGACTTGAGTCCATTCGCATCTTACTTGCCTATGCTAATCACCATGATATCACTTTGTACCAAATGGACATTAAAAGTGCTTTTCTAAATGGTGAAATTGAGGAGGAAGTTTATGTTAAACAACCTCCTTGCTTTGTTAACCCTAAGAAACCCAATCATGTTTACAAACTTCACAAAGCTCTTTATGGTCTTAAACAAGCTCCTAGAGCATGGTAAAAATGCTTGACCAAGTTCCCTATTGAAAAAGGCTTTGAAATTGGAAAAATTGATTCTACTCTTTTCACTAAAAGGGTTAATGGAGAATTATTTGTGTGCCAAATTTATGTTGATGATATTATATTTGGTTCGACTAACCCTCATTTTAGTGAGAAGTTTGGGAAGCTAATGTCGGAGAAGTTTGAGATGTCTATGATGAGTGAACTCAAGTTCTTTCTTGGTTTGCAAATTAAGCAAACTAAGGAAAGCACCTTTGTCTCTCGAACGAAGTACACCAAAGACTTATTCAAGAAGTTCAATATGCAAGAATTCAAAGGTATGACTACACCCATGCCTACTAGTGGACATCTTGATTTGACCAAAGATGGTGAACCGGTTGATCAAAAAGTTTATCACTCTATGATTGGTTCATTGTTATATCTATGTGCCTCTCGTCCCGATATTATGCTAAGTGTGTGCATGTGTGCACGATTTCAAGCGGCCCCTAAAGAGTGTCATCTTAAGGCCGTGAAAAGGATAGTGAGATACTTAAATCATACACCAAACTTTGGAATTTGGTATCCAAAGAGGGCCTCTTTTAATCTTGTTGGCTACTCCGACTCGGACTATGCCGGAGACAAGGTTGATAGAAAGTCCACTTCGGGTACTTGTCAATTTCTTGGTAGATCTCTTGTATCTTGGTCCTCCAAGAAACAAAACTCGGTATCCTTATCAACCGCTGAAGCGGAATACATTGCCGCTGGGTCATGTTGTGCTCAATTACTTTGGATGACCCAAACTCTTAAAGATTATGGGATATATGTGAAACATGTTCCTTTGCTTTGTGACAATGAAAGTGCTATTAAGATTGCTCATAATCCCGTGCAACATTCTTGAACTAAGCACATTGAAGTTCGTCATCATTTCATTTGAGATCATGTTGTTAAGGGTGACATTAACCTTAAGCATGTTCGTACCAAAAACAATTGGCCTATATTTTCACTAAACCACTCGATGAGAAAGTGTTTTGCAGGTTAAGAGGTGAATTGAACATCATTGATGCTTCAAACTTGGAGTAGGAACTCCATTTGGATACATGCAAGACAAGAGCCTATGACTATTCCATGATATTTCTCTTATGATGATAATCATATATCTTGGATATATTTGGACCCTTGCATGCTATCTAACCAATGTAGGTACTTGGATGGATTTAAATCTATGAGATTGCAACTCACTCACATCTTGAGTAATCTCTACATCACCAAGTATCTACTTTACGGTGGTTGAAGACAAGGAAGCACGAAACCCTTCAAACATATCCTTTGATAAATTCTATATTGAGTTTGATGATTGTCATTTTGGATGCACAAGTGCTCTTCCTTGCAAGATGTGACGCCCGTGTAATTAAGCTACAGTAATCCCCGCTAATGATGCCATGTCACCTCGGTTACTGTGGATAAACTCGCGTTAGTTCGGAACCTAGTTCGAATTTCAAATTCAAAATCGAGCAAACAATAAAAGTTTTCAAATATTAAAATTTAAATGTTCGGAGTGAACCAAATAATACATAGGTAATTGTGGTGGAGAAACCAAACTTTGATAAAATGTTTAAAGGCCCTAAAACAATTAAAACAATAGTGAAAACAATTAAAAAATGCCTATTGAATTTATAAAATGCTAACACTATTTTATTATGGGTTAAGAATTAATCTCGTAGTAGTTTATTGGTAAATACAAATTAGGCACTAGTGGTAATTTTATAAAACTGAAAATAAAAGAAACTACAAATAAAAAGAGACACGAAAATATAAAAAATGGAAAACAGAAAACAAGAAAACAAAACAAAGAAGAAGAAGAAGAAGAACCCCCCCTCATTGGGCCACGGCCCAAGAGCCATCGGGCCGCCCTGGCCAACCAGCACCCCACCCTCCTCCATATCCCCACCAGGGAAACCCTAACAACCCACCTCGCCCTAATGATCCCTTCTCCTCCCTCATGATCTGGATCGGGCGACGCCGCCTCGACGCAGATCGCGCCCCAACCGCTCCGCCACCCCCTCCACCACTTGCTCCTCCCCCGATCTCGTCTTCGTCTCCCTCCCGTGATCTGGATCGAAAGGGGCAACAGCCTGCAAGCCCGCCGCCGACACCGTTCCTCGCGCCCTGCCTGCTTGTGGCTCACGGCCTCGACGCGCCGAGCCTTGTCACCGTCACCTCACCGCCTCGACCCCGACGCCACCGCCGCGCGGAGCTCGCCGTCGTCCGCCCCGTCCTCTCCCTCGCCGGACCGCGCGTCCCCGCCTCTCCCCGCGACTACGGCCCTCCCCGAGCACGCGTTTGCACCACTACAGGGCGGTGAGCCCCTCCGTCGATCCCCCTCCTCCTTCGCATGGATCCGTCGCCGTTGACGCCGTACGTTGCCGTGGCCGAGCTCACTAGAGCTCGTGCTCACCCATCCGCCCGCGCCCATGAGCGCGCTCCCGCATGCTCTGACCGCCCCGCTCTCCTCCTCTCGCGCGCGGCCTTGCCGCGCTGAACGCCGTCTCCGCCTCCCGTGGCGCCGCCCTCCGTTCCCTTGGCCGGCGTCGTGGGCGCCGGCGCCACGCCGGCGGCGCGCCACGCCTGTGGCTGGCCTCCGCTGTCGATCTGGCGCTCGCCCGATCGGGCGCCGACGCCAAAGGTGCCGCACCACGACAACCGCAGCGCCCGCAAACCTACTAGGCCCCCTGGGCCAATGACAAGGGCCCCCAACCCCGGAATGTATTTAGAAAAATAAAAATAAAAATAAAAATAAAAATAATTAATTAATTAATTAGAGAAATAATTAACTTAATTAATTTTGTTTAATTAAACTAAACAACTAACTAGGCTAACTAAACATTAGTTGTCTAATTAACAGGTTAGTTAATTAGTATGACGATGGGGCCCACCCTAACTAATTTCGATTAGATTAAATTAAAATTGGATAATTAATATGTGTCTCGACGGTGGGACCCATTGGTCAGTTGACGATCAACTCATTGATCTGCCGATGTCAAAGATAACATCATGCTGATGTCATTAAATCATTTTCGAATTAATTAGATAATTAATTAAATCCCAGAAATTAATAAAATATTTAGAAAATCATATCTTTTAATCCATAACTCGGATTAAAATATTTTCAACATGAAAGTTGCTCAGAACGACGAGACGATTTCGGGTACGCAACCCGTTCGTCCGCCACACCCCCCTAACCTATCGAACTCGCAACTTTCCCCCTCCGCTCCTATGCGAAAACATGAAACCCCGGGATATTTTCCGGATGTTCCCCTTAACCGTACCACCTCATACCACGTTAGGGCACGCCTAGCATCGTTATTTGTCATGTCATGCATCGATATGCATCTGTTTACATGCTATTCATTGTTTCTTCCCCTCTTCTCTCCGTAGACTACGAGAACGACGCTATGCTGCCCGGTTCGACTACGGAGTTGACGACCCTCTCTCTTTCTAGAGCAACCAGCAAGCCCCCCTTGATCACCAGATATCGCCTATTCTACTCTATACCGCTTGCATTAGAGTAGTGTAGCATGTTATCGCTACATTATACCTATCCCGATGCATAGCCTGTCCTTGTTACTATCTGTTGTTATTTTTACGCAATCCTATATGCTTAGTATAGGATGCTAGTATTTTCATCTGTGGCCCTACATTCTTGTCCGTCTGCCGTGCTATACTATCGGGCCGTGATCACTCGAGAGGTGATCACGGGTATATACTATATACTTATACATGATACATGTGGAGACTAAAGTCGGGTCGGCTGGTGGAGCACCCGCGAGTGGATCTTGAGGCGGAGCGACATGGAAGGTTGAGACCGCCAAGGAGAGAGGTGGGCCTGGCCCTGTTCGGCGTTCGCGGATACTTAACAAGTTGGTATCAGAGCCGATTGCCTGTAGGAATCCCCCTTCCACACTCCTTGGCCGAAGTCGAGTCTAGACTTTACAAAACTTTTACTAACTTGGCTGTGTGGCCCATGGGCCCACGTCGCCATTGGGTGGTATTAGGATCTTTTTCTCCTCGATCTTTACTCTGGGACTCTGAGCTCTCTTCTATTCGGGTTAAATGATTTTGCTAAAAACAAAACTAACTATAGGTTCTCGCAAGTACTTTCTCCCAGAGAGCCACTTGTTACCGATGACCGCCTGCTACCCCAGAAGATTCCGAAGATACTCTACGATGTGCTCTCGAGACTATGTGCCATCGCTTTTGCCATTCACTTCCATCGATAAATTCCTCCGGATAACTACTTACACCTATCGTTCATATTGTCATCCCCAGTTGCTCTTGTTATTACAAGATGTCCTGAAATACCCTTCGATATTCGAGAATTCTTTACGCCATCGCCTGCAGTTCCTTACTGCATGAATACCCCTCCGGATAAATACTCGCGCTTGCCGAGTATCCGTTCGTCCAAAGTTGTTCATGTGTTTCACAAAAATACATTAAAATACTACCAGATCTTCCGAAAATCCTGAGCAGCCTATTGCTCTTGAAATTCTTGCTTGCTTGCATTATGGTTAATCCCATAAGTCTCGTAGTCATATTGACATTCCTTGTCATTATCATTTTGGGTCTATTGACTCAATATGTTTGCGAATACACGCAATCATCATTGATCCTTATAAATTACCTTTCCGGTGAGCTGCCATTCCTTTAATCGAATTGGTTCTCGACCAATCCAATTGTCGTGGATTGTACCCTAAGTCTATTCAGCTTATCCATTCTTGATCAGAGCATTTGCTCCTGATCCCTTGATTTGAAAATCATAATTACTTTGCTAATTAAGCGTTGAACTATTCAGCTGTTCTACAAACCGATGCATTTGCAATCTTTCTTCCTCTGATTGGGTATCGATACTCATATCAGCCCATTGTGGATCGCCATATCCACTGTTGGATTATTATCCGACAATGTCCTTCATATTAATCACTTTGTGAGTTCTTTCTCCGATACATAATGCCTTTGGTAAATTGTATCCTTTCCTTTTGTCAACCATGCTCTGCTTTCGAGCTGGTGATATTTACTCTTGAAGCTTATGGTATATATTCGTAAGAAGCCCCGATGGGATTGAACCAACGCCTTCCCTCATCGGTGTGAACCCGAAAGATTTCACGAGTCATACTTATCTGGTATTGCACCAGGTAAAACTTTCAACAACTAATGTCATCTTCGAAATACGAGAGGTGAATGGAAGATTATGCATTGAGGAAGTGGGAGTCGACCTTGAACTTTGTGTTCATGCCCATGGACGCGATGTATATCCTATCATGGAAGCTTCTTGTAATAATAACTATTTCCTTGATAGCTAACATATGGTATCTGTGAATTGATCCCTTGTAACCATGGTTCCGGCCATGATTGTTCTTCTTTGATTCCATTTCTCGGACAAGTTAAAACAATTGTCTTCTATGGATCAATACACTAGTCCAACCTTTACTTTGACCTTGTGTCGAGTATTACCCCCCTGGTATCTCGAGATTATCATGGAACTGCATAACTTTTTATGAGTTCATCAAGTACTACCTTCCCATCGATTCCAATTTTTCACGGGCTCTGAGTTATTAAACACTCAAAGACACCGATAACTGAACCGAGTCCGCACTACGGTTCAACAACTCTTCAGTAAGCTTCTATAACTACGAGTTTGTACCCGATCACGCCATTCCTAGCCTGTTTGGCTATATCATTGTCGTGATGATTTTAACTGTGCTACCCGGTCCTTCTTCACGGAGCACAATTTTCGACGATGAACTAACCTTACGTCGATCCTCATCGTCATATCATTTCGCCTTGAACAACAAGCTTGGTTTCGAGTTTGTGTCGTACCCTTGGTTCCAATAACCTTTCACTTCATCATTACTTTGACTTGATGTCGTCGCCGATCGATTACATCTTCATGAACTCTCGCGACAAAGGTGTCGTGATCATCAACATTCTGAGCTCATCCAGGATATCAATTGAATTCATGATGAGAAATACCATCCTTGCCCTTGATGAATTGTATTATCATCGACCACTTTATTGCCTTCCCGCCAACACAAGCTTGTTCATGTTTGGTGTTATACCTTCAGTTCCTTGCTATCCAGCAATTGTTCTTCTTTACCTTGGAGTATTACCATCCTTTATGTCAAGAATGTTCTGAGATTTGTTCCACCTCTTGAGAATTCTTGACATAGAAATACTTCTCACCATCACCATTCTTTCTTGGTCCCCGTGCTAATTCCAACAAGTGAACGGTGTTGTTTGGATTCTTTCCTTCTAGCAACCCTATTCCCTTGAAGTTAATGGTCAAAAGTTCATTCTTAGGCTATTGATTATTGAATCACCATTCTGACATTGGTCGTGCAACCCAACCCATATTTCGGGCGCACCTTTCAACCAATGTTTAATTGTGTATGTTTTCCTCGAGCATACTTCCTTATATAATTTGATCTGACAAATGTTATCTCCTTGTTCACTTAATTGTGGAAATCCATCTTTTGGGAATCTTGATGAATTGCCGATGAGTTCACCAGACACCTGCTTGTCCTCTCCTTGGGTTAATGATGGACTCTTGTTAACGGAAATCACTTCATAGTTCATTTCCCCGAGAATCTTACAATGTCACCTCGTCAATTTGTGTTGCACCTTTTCTTCTCGGACATCCTGAGTCTGAGGTATCATGACACCAATCGGTGCGAATCTCGGTCGATATGGTGGTTGGGACAACTTTCCAAGAGTTATGATGTTGGCCCTTTGATAACCTAGTAGCATGATGTCATGCCTAGCACCCCCTATTTGGAGGACCTATCATTATAGTTTCCTTTCTAATAAGGATAACCATTCTTCTTGGAGGAAATTGTAAGACCTATGTTATAAACTGTTCCTGATGGATCCATTGATTATCTAAAAACCGACCTTTGTTTGAAGACCATGTCAATGCTATCTCGAAGCATGTCCGTGGTACTCCGATTTTCAACAAGAACATTTGGAGCACAATGCCAAATTTTCCATATCAATTATCCTAACACCGTTGTATGGGTAATGTCATGAAATTCATCTCCCCTTACCTAAATGGTTTTCTACCTTCTATCCTGTCGTGGGAATCATGCTCTGCATGTCCTTTGGAAGTATATACCCCTGAAATATGTGTTTAACACATTTTCCTTTCCATTGTTTGGTTTAACCTTTCTTGTGATCTATATAATCTAAGCAGTAATATTCTCCTGCTTATGTAACCACCTCAGCAAACAATTCCGTCAGAAAGACCTTGTACTTCTGTTGATGACATTCCGGTAACCACGGATGGACGAGAACCTTGCCTATTGGTCTGCCTCGTTCAACGAGCAGGAAAATGGTTCTCTTCGTCCCTCACCCTTGGTATCGATGTTGTTGCCGACATAACTGATAGGCTACCCTCTGACACGCCTTACTATCGTAACCGTGCAAGATGTCGGCCCCATTCCTACTTTCAACCACATGGTGGGCCCATAACCCACAGTTCCACAGGATCGAAACCTGAATCTCCTGTACACCCCATGTTCCCAAAGTTATTCCTCGCGCGTGGACTCGTATGTAATTCACGGACCACCGTCCCAGGTGATCTATTTTGGTATCAGACGCAATACTTATTCTCGTTGCGCTGAACCCCTTTCGCCTTCTGATTAGGCATCGAACGCTTGCCTATCCGTTTGAAAATTCTCATGGTACCTCCTTACTTTGCTCTCGATAATTTCTTAAGATTCGATTCGAGAGTTACTTTCCGCCACCTTGCTCGATGTTGTCGACCCGATAGAAAACCTTGCCGACGTCCGTTCTCTCGGAATAACCCCGCCTTATTCTATCGTAAGTACGATGGAGAACCCGAAGAAAGGACGTCAACTTCATCATGATGACCCGAAGCCGAGAACTGAAGACATCAATGTAATGGATCGACCTCTTCGAGAAGAGCAACCAAAGACGAGAAGATTCGTTAGGGTTTCGTAACTAGAACTTCCCCCCTTACTCCCCTCTTAAATCTCGGGACGAGATTTCTTGTAGTGGAGGAGAATTGTGACGCCTAGGTGATTAAGCTACAGTAATCCCTGCTAATGATGCCACGTCACCTCGGTTACTGTGGATAAACTCGCGTTAGTTCGGAACCTAGTTCGAATTTCAAATTCAAAATCGAGCAAACAATAAAAGTTTTCAAATATTAAAATTTAAATGTTCGGAGTGAACCAAATAATACATAGGTAATTATGGTGGAGAAACCAAACTTTGATAAAATGTTTAAAGGCCCTAAAACAATTAAAACAATAGTGAAAACAATTAAACAAATGCCTATTGAATTTATAAAATGCTAACACTATTTTATTATGGGTTAAGAATTAATCTCGTAGTAGTTTATTGGTAAATACAAATTAGGCACTAGTGGTAATTTTATAAAACTGAAAATAAAAGAAACTACAAATAAAAGAGACAAGAAAATATAAAAAAAGGAAAACAGAAAACAAGAAAACAAAAAAAAAATAATAAGAAGAAGAACCCCCTCATTGGGCCACGGCCCAAGAGCCATCGGCCGCCAAAGCCGCCCAGCCGCACCCCACCCCCTCCTCCATATCCCCACCAGGGAAACCCTAACAACCCACCTCGCCCCCACGATCCCTTCTCCTCCCGCGATCTGGATCGGGCGCACGCCTCGCCCCGACGCAGTCGCCCCCAACCGCTCCGCCACCCCCCTCCACCACTTGCTCCTCCCCCGATCTCTCCTTCCTCTCCCTCCCGCATCTGGATCGAGCGGGGGCAACAGCCCTGCGAGCCCGCCGCCGACACCCGTTCCCAGCGCCGCCCCGCTGCCGCTGTGGCTCACGGCCTCGACGCGCCGAGCCTCGTCACCGTCACCTCACCGCCTCGACCCCGACGCCACCGCCGCGCAGAGCTCGCCGTCGTCCGCCCCGTCCTCTCCCTCGCCGGACCGCGCGTCCCCGCCTCTCCCCGCGACTACGGCCCTCCCCGAGCACGCGTTTGCACCACTACAGGGCCGGTGAGCCCCTTCGTCGATCCCCCTCCTTCGCATGGATCCGTCGCCGTTGACGCCGTACGTCGCCGTGGCCGAGCTCACTAGAGCTCGTGCTCACCCATCCGCCCGCGCCCATGGGCGCGCTCCCGCATGCTCTGACCGCCCCGCTCTCCTCCTTTCGCGCGCGGCCTTGCCGCGCTGAACGCCGTCTCCGCCTCCCGTGGCGCCGCCCTCCGTTCCTTGGCCGGCGTCGTGGGCGCGGGCGCCACGCCGGGCCGCGCCACGCCTGTGGCTGGCCCCCCTGCCTGTCGATCTGGGCGCTCGCCCAGTCGGGCGCCGACGCCCAGTGCCCGCACCCACGACAGCCGCAGCGCCCGCAAACCCACTAGGCCCCCTGGGCCAATGACAAGGGCCCCCACCCCGGAATGTATTTAGAAAAATAAAAATAAAAATAAAAATAATTAATTAGTTAATTAGAGAAATAATTAACTTAATTAATTTTGTTTAATTAAACTAAACAACTAACTAGGCTAACTAAACATTAGTTGTCTAATTAACCGGTTAGTTAATTAGTATGACAGTGAGGCCCACCCCTAGCTAATTCTGATTAGATTAAACTAGTCAACAACCCGTGCAGCTGCACGGGCTAGCACGTTTAATATTAAATATGACAAAGTGGCTACCAATTAGATATGTTAGACTATAATATGAATATTATTAATTGTTATTACTATGTTGGTATGCAACGTGGTTACAAATTCGAAAGTTGTTGCATGTATCATGTATTCGTGGCATGTAAGTTTCTAAAAGGTATATGATCAAGCACATCATACATTATTCAGATTTTTAGTTGTCTTAACCAATACAATCTTATGGAATTTCTTTTATTATTAATACAGAGGCTGGGAACTGTGTGATACATTATTCGGATTTAAGCTCTGCGTACCAAAAAAAAAACTTAAAGAATATCTTTTTGATTGTGCCCTGGTTTTTAATACTATATATTCCTACTACACACATATATATCACATATATCCAAATATTTTTTTGTCACTGTAGTAATTTAGGCGGTTTAAAGATAGTTTAATATATATATGCATAGACGTACTATATACGCAAGGAATAAGTATTAGCAATGCACACCTGCGAAGTATATCATGTGAATAATGCATGTAATTCATCAATCTCAAGCATGCCATGCAAAGTAGTATATCTGCCAAAGGATTAGTATTGTGTGAATGCATAACAATAATAATCAATGCTAGAGCTGATTTAGCATGTAGACAAAACTTGCACGACACAACTATATTGCACCTGGCGACATTGAGATACAGCAAGCACCCAGCGGCGTACTGGAGAAGCTCGTCAAGCCGGTCAGTACACGCCATCGCTTCATGATATGAGCCGCTCCATCTAAAGTGATTTATCTTTGTCGAGCAGGACGTGCTCATCAACATGCTGATCCGTTAATTAGCGAAGCCGACCGGCCTGCCCTCGCATAAGAACGGCATATGCTCCCTTGTTCAGATCGTTTATTCGGAATAGTAAGCGCAGCAATAGAATTTTTGACTGGATTTAAAATTTTAAAAGACTTGTGGAGATGCAAGCTAGAACTGCACGTTCTTTGGTCGCATGGATTTCCTTTGATTTTAATATTATGGACACATTTAGTATTTAAAATGTTGTCTACAAACATTTTTATGTAGGACAACCATCGAATGTTGTTTGTTTGTAAATAGTGTATCCGAAACTTGGTGTGATGGACTACAAATTACTGGGGACATTGGTTGGTTGCCTGTGCTATCTATACAAATAAAATTGGACAATTAAAACTGAATCATAATTGAGGTGGGCCAATGTTCCCAACCCAAGAAATCAAAATTTAGTGTTATTCCTCAGAAATAATTTATTCCTCAAAATTAATAAGTACTATATGACACCCAATCTACTTGTAATATGTTTTTCTAGGTTCTTAGTCTCCTCGACTATATCCATTAGTCTTGAGTCTTACCGGATCCAAGCCAGTCTTGACCAACTCCACTTCCCTGGTAGACAAACTTCCGCTTCAATAATCTCCCTTGTAGAAATATATACTGAATCTGTAAAATATGATAGATTTATTTTCTGAGGAGATAGCATACAGAAAAAAATAGATATATGATAGATTGAATTGTGAGAGAAGGAAATATAACTGCAAAACACATATCTTGCTACACTTGGCTCCAGCTGCTTCAAAGTTCAATAGCTCCTTCTTATAAATAAACCATAGTGAGACAAAATAAGTTACTGGAATATGTATGTGAGCAGAACTTGAAAAACTGAGATTGAAAGGTCGAAGAGGAATACGATTAGGAGATCCCGCATGTTTGAGTGGATCCTAGATCGTACCTGCTAAATCAACATAGCATGGGATAAAATCATGTAGTGGAATATACATGCTAGATGGCTTGATAGGATCTTACCTGCTAAATCATCATCGTTGGATAAAATCATGTACGTATACACGATGGATTGCTGCACTTGAGAAGTGAGATTCAAAGGATTAGGTGGAACACGGTTAATATACATGATGTATTGTTGTAGTTGGAAAAGTGAGATTAAAGGATTGGAGAGGAGCACCATTGAGAGAGCCGAGCATACACTACGGACAAAAACCATTGCCACCGGCCATAGGTAGGAGAGAGTAGGATTGAAGGGGGAAGTAGGCGGCCATGTAGGAGTCCACGGTGATTTTAGTTCGCAGAATATTTAATTGCTGGAGTCCTTTACGTGCAATCAGCCAGGTCTTGCGATTCCTTTCCTTTTCTCATTGGACTCTTTATGGATGGATGCTTTCCTTTGACGTGGGCTTCCTTTTTTTAGGTACGGATCAAGGGTTTCCTTTCCTTTTCTTTTTCACGTGAGGCTTTACTTTTTATTTTGAGGGAACGGTGGACGTGTCAAATGCCTTTTTTGGGACATACGGACCATGTGTGTTATGCAAGTCTTTCTTTTATCCTGGGCGTAAATTTTACAATCCAATGGTGTAATTAATTTTAATGATGTGGATTAATGAGAGTACTTGAAAGGTGCCTCCAATTAGTAAATAGAAGATTAAAATTGGATAATTAACATGTGTCTCTGACCAGTGGGACCCACTGGTCAGGTTGACCAGTCAACTCTGTTGACTGCTGATGTCAGCATGACATCATGCTGATGTCATTAAATCATTTTCGAATTAATTAAATAATTAATTAAATCCAGAAATTAATAAAATCTTTAGAAAATCATATCTTTTAATCCGTAACTCGGATTAAAATATTTTCAACATGAAAGTTGCTCAGAACGACGAGACGATTCCGGATACGCAACCCGTTCGTCCGCCACACCCCCCTAACCTATCGAACTCGCAACTTTCCCCTCTGGCTCCTATGCCCGAAAACATGAAACCCCGGGGATATTTTCCCGGATGTTTCCCCCCCCCCTTAACCGGTACCACCTCATACCACGTTAGGGCACGCCTAGCATCGTTACTTGTCATGTCATGCATCGATATGCATATGTTTACATGGTATTCATTGTTTCTTCCCCCTCTTCTCTCCGGTAGACTACGAGACCGACGCTGCTGCTGCCCAGTTCGACTACGGAGTTGACGACCCCTCTCTCTTGCCAGAGCAACCAGGCAAGCCCCCCTTGATCACTAGATATCGCCTATTCTACTCTATACTGCTTGCATTAGAGTAGTGTAGCATGTTCTTGCTTTCATTATACCTATCCCGATGCATAGCCTGTCCTTGTTACTCTGTTGTTACCTTTACCGCAATCCTATATGCTTAGTATAGGATGCTAGTATTTTCATCTGTGGCCCTACATTCTTGTCCGTCGCCGTGCTATACTATCGGGCCGTGATCACTCGGGAGGTGATCACGGTATATACTATATACTTATACATGATACATGTGGAGACAAAAGTCGGTCGGTGGTGGAGCACCCATGAGTGGATCTTGAGGCGGAGCGACAGGCAGGTTGAGACCGCCTAGGAGAGAGGTGGGCCTGGCCCTGTTCGGCGTTCGCGGATACTTAACACGCTTAACAAGATCTTGGTATTTGATCTGAGTTGGCTACGAGCCTATACGCACTAACCATCTACGTGGGAGTAGTTATGGGTATCCGGCGTCGTGGTATCATCGGCACTTCGTGACGCCAATGATCGAGTGGCGGCGCGGATTGGACCTGAACGCCACTAGGTTAGGTCTGCTTCGGCCACGTATGCAACGTGCAGGTGTGCTCGAGGCGATGGGCCCTGACCCTGCTGCGCTTAGGTTTAGACCGGCGTCTTGGCCTCTCTGTTGAGCCTAGGTGGGGCTGCGGCGTGTTGATCTTCCGCGGCGGGCATGACCCAGAAAGTGTGTCCGGCCAAATGGGATCAAGCGTGTTGGGTAAGTTGGTGCACCCTGCAGGAAGTTAATCTATTGAATAGCCGTGATCTTGATAGCAGGACGACTTGGAGTTGTACCTTGACCTTATGACAACTAGAACCGGATACTTAATAAAACACACCCTTCCAAGTGCCAGATACAACCGGTGGTCGCTCTCTCTCAGGGATACGAGGAGGGGATCGCCGGGTAGGATTATTGCTATGTGATGTTACTTGGAGGACTTCAACCTGCCCTCATCTACCTGTTGCAAGACGAAGGTGACCAGAAGCGTAGTCTTCGATAAGACTAGTTATCCCCCTCTTATTCTGGCATTCTGCAGTTCAGTCCACTGATATGGCCCTTTACACATATATCCTTGCATATGTAGTGTATCTCCTTGCTTGCGAGTACTTTGGATGAGTACTCACGGTTGCATTGTTTCCCCCTTTTTCCCCTATCTATACTCGATTGCTGCAAACAGACGATGGAGCCCAGGAGCCAGACGCCACCGTCGATGACGACTACTACACTGGAGGTGCCTACTACTATGTGCAGCCCGCTGACGACGACCAGGAGTAGTTACGAGGATCCCAGGCAGGAGGCCTGCGCCTCTTTCGATCTGTACCCCAGTTTGTGCTAGCCTTCTTAAGGCAACCTTGATTAACTCAAGTCAATCACATCATTCTCTAATGGTGTGATCCCGTTAATCAAATGACAACTCATGTCTATGGTTAGGAAACACAACCATCTTTGATTCAACGAGCTAGTCAAGTAGAGGCATACTAGTGACACTATGTTTTTTCTATGTATTCACACATGTAGTAAGTTTTACGGTTAATACTATTGTAGCATGAATAATAAATATTTATCATGATATAAGGAAATAAATAATAACTTTATTATTGCCTCTAGGGCATATTTCCTTCACCATGTGCCTCTCGAAGTTCTGGACCTGCACCCAGAATGCGCACCGCTTGTTCGGCGACAGCCTGACCACGCGCGGGAGCCGCTTGTTGATCAGCCACTCGTTTATCACCTCCACGAACTTGCGTGAGATGACGAGCATGGCTAGGTCCTTGTTGTCCTTGATCTGCTGGTAGAAGCGCCGTGGCTCCCGGGGTCCCTCCTCGTGGCCGGTCCTCAGAGAACGTCCCCTTGAACGAGGCAGGCTCCTGAAGGCGACCCTGCCAGGCAGGTCCACCCTCCTAAGCCACTTGTTCGTGGGGATGAGATCCTCATCGCCCTCAGCTCCGTCCAGCACCTGAGCTCCTCCACCCGCCACGTCCCGGTCACTCTTCTATATCTTGTCAAATAAGATGACAAGTATTAGAGGTGCTTGCAATATGAACAACCACTGATTAGTGCCATTAGCTCTTCTGCAAATGCCACTGATCAGTTGCACTAGCACTACATCAAATGACACTGATCAGAGACATTTTCCCAAGAGCAAATGCCACTGATCAGTGCACAAACTCTTTGCCAAATGCCACTTATCAATGGCACTTTCTCTTGGGCAAATGCCACTGATCAGTGCCATTTTCTCTTGGGCAAGTGCCACCGATCAGGGGACTTTCCCAAGAGCAAGTGGCACTGATCAGTGGTAGTTGCCCATGAGCAAATGCCACTGATCAGTGGCATGGTCTTCTGCAACTACCACTCATCAGTGCACTATCCTAAGCATGGAAACATCTAAAATAGCACCCATGCACATTTGGCAGCATCCTAAAATGGTCCTACTACATGCATGTATAACAATCTAGAGCATGCAACACAAACCCTAGCCTGAACATTTATGTAGCAACATGAACAACAACATGAACATGATCCTAGCTTGAACATGAACATGCCATTTGCATGAACACAGATCCTAGCAAGAACCGAACATGAAGATATATCCTAGCAAAGCACACTAGCATTGAGGATTCTAGCATGAACACACATCCTAGCATGAACACAGATCCTAGGAAAGCACTAGCAGAAGAACATTTTCCTAGAACACACACTGTAGCAAACAAGAACATATTCGATTGGGAACACATCGAATCATATCTACTCGAATCCTATCTAATTCTATCGAATCAACTAAGTACTAGCAAATGCTTGAGAAAGAAACCCCTAATCTACATCTACGAGCAAGCATTGGGATTCTTTGACTCACCGGAGCTTGTGCAGTCGTATCGAACCTTGGCCGGGGTGAAAACTCCAACGGGAAGGAGAGAGGTGGCGGAGCAGAGGAGGAGCCGGCCCTGGGGACAGCCGGCGACATCGACCCCGTGCTCATGGCCACGCTGGAGGTCGAGTAGGACGGCGCGCTGACAGGAGAAAACCCTTGGACGGGGGTGAAGAAAACCCCCTGCCCAATGGGGTCCCAAGAAGCGGCGGCTTCATGGACGACACCAGCGCCGAGCCCAGGAGCACGAGGTCTGGAATCGGTGGCGGAGCAGGAACGGCCGGCACCGCATTGGCCGGCCCTCGTGGTGGCCGACAGCAGATGGGGGACGACGCTCGCAGCGCCGACGCTAGGTCCCTGCCCTAGTTCTGGAGCCCGGCCACCCAGCGCTCTTGGATCCTGGCCATGCGCTCGTCGATGGGCGTCAGAGGACGGCGCAACGGTGGGCGAGGCGGAGCCATCAGAGGAGAGAAGAGGGAGGGTTGTGAGGCAGAGAGGAGCAGTGGGAAAAGTGCTGGCGGGGCAGTGACAGGAGAGTTGGTTGGAAGAGTTATGAGATGTCCCCTCCATCTCCCGCGCTGCCCGAGGCGTGCAGCCTCCTCGCACGCATGGCTGCACCGGGTCAGGCTCGCGAGAAACTGCCGATTCAGAAGTTTCCGTCGGGCCAGGCTGAGGCCTGCTTTAAGGTTCGTGCGGGCCACGATTCGCATACAGCCCGGCCATCCAAACAGGCCACACACATCCTGCGCGGGCCTGGTTGGGCTGCGTGCGGGCAACCAAACACACCCGTAGTGTTTACTTTATCATCTGCCATAGTTAAATAAAAAAAAAGACGATAATGGTTTGGCCCAAGAGCTTTAGATAGGATTAGAAAACAAGCGAGGAAAAAGCTTTAGATAGACAGAAGGAACACTCACCCTCTTGATTAGGGTTTATCCGGAGTCCATCTTCGTCGTTGGACTAGGTTCAAGATCTGAAGCATGGCGACTTTTGTTTCCAAGTTGTTGGCAGTCCATGTCAAGGGAGTCCTCGTGCTTATGGGGATACTTTGTGAGGAACGCCTTGAAGTGTTTCTCGAGGAACTAGTGAGATGTTTGAGGGTCAGGAAAGTGCAGACTGAACCTGAATCGGAAAAGTATCATGCGGATAGGAACAAGTTTGATCCTTCGAGGAACAGGCCTCCTGATCACACTGCCTCAGGGCTGCATACTACAGGAGGAGGAAGAGGACAGTATACTGAAGATTCTGGAGCAGATACTAGCAGTAGAAAGAAGAATGAAAACACTGGAGGAAACATTGTTTCAGGAGAGAAAGGAGCAGGTGCATACCCAGTTCCTCCAATACAAAACAATGATGGTGCAGATTCAGGAAAAAATAGAAATGACTTGGCAACATCGGCGGCCTCCCCAGTGGAGGGCCGTCGGGCCTAATGGCTATCTTAAGATGGAATTGCCGTGGGCTGGGCGATCCTGTGACGGGGCATGAGCTGCGCGACCTCACGCGTGAGAGTGCGCCGGTGAATCTTTGCGTTGTGGAGACACAAATTGCCAAGTATCGTGTGGAAGGCTTGGTTGGTAGTCTAGGTTTTGATGGGGCTTATGGTGTTGATAGCAGTGGCCGTAGCGGGGGACTTTGCATTTTCTGGAAGAAACCGTATATTTTGGAGCTCCGGAATTTCTCAAAGTACCATATTGATATGGAAGTGAAGGAGAAAGACAAGGAACCCTGGAGAATTACGTGCTGGTATGGAGAGGCAAATAGAAGCCTACGACATCAGACATGGGACATGATGAGGTTTCTAAAAGCAGATTGTGATCTTCCATGGCTCTGTATAGGGGATTTCAATGAAGTCCTGTGGAGGGAAGAACAGTTTGGGCCAAATCTTCGGGATATGGCACAGATTAATTTATTCCGCGAGGTGGTTGATGTTTGCCAATTATGTGATATTGGTTACAAGGGCTTCGATTGGACTTTTGAAAGAAAGATACAAAATGGAGAGTACTGCCGTGTTAGACTCGACCGTGCTCTTGCATCAAGTGACTGGTGTAATTTGTTTCCTGTGGCATCAGTGCGCCACCAAACAACAGTTAAATCTGACCACTCTCCTATTTTGTTGATGAATCAAATGGAGTCGCAGAACCAACAGATAGAGAAACTAAAACCTTTCCGATATGAAGTCATGTGGGAGCGACATGAGCAATTCCATCCTTTCCTTGAGCAGATATGGGGAAGTAGTAGTGCACATACAGTTGGGAAACTTAGTGACAAGCTACGTGACACCGCATCAGCAATCCTAGGCTGGAGTATAACTTATTTTGGTACGGTACGTTCAGAGCTCCGCACGTTACGAAAAAAGCTAGAGGTTCTGCGAGCTGAGTCTAATAGGGTTGGATCATCGCACGAAGAGCTCAAAATTGAACAGAGGATTATTGAACTCCGAGTCCGGGAGGAAGTAATGTGGAGGCAAAGGGCGAGAATTCAATGGTTGGTCGAGGGAGACAGGAACACTCGCTTTTTTCAGCGAAAGGCCTCGAATAGGAAGAAGAAGAACAGAATAACAAGGCTTGAATGGGGTGATGGGATGATCTGTGAGGATCCTGCCGAACTTGATAAAATGACCGCTGATTATTATGAGAACCTGTATGCCACAGAAGGGGTGATTGGTATTGAGGAGGTACTCTCACATGTGCCTTGTAAAGTCGCAAGTGATATGAATGAAATATTATCCCGTCCGTACACTGAAGCGGAAGTAAAAGTGGCCCTTTTTCAAATGTTCCCGACCAAGGCACTGGGACCAGACGGTTTTCCTCCCACTTTTTCCAGAAGTACTGGCATTTATGTGGTGATGAGGTGACCAAGATTGTGATCAGAGTATTGAAGGGAGAGGACTCATATGAGGAGATCAACAAAATGTTCATTGCAGACTAAGGCATAGCCTAGTGGTGGGGAGGGGTTGATGCCTTCCCACCCACCCAGGTTCAAGGCATGATACTTGCAATTTGGGTTTGTTGCACCAATTATACTGTAGGGGGTTCCCTTACTGTATTTCTATCAAAAAAAAACAAAATGTTCATTGTTATTATTCCCAAGGTACAAAACCCGTTTCTTCTGTCTCAGTTTCGACCCATTAGCTTGTGCAATGTGATTTTTAAGATCGCTTCAAAAGTACTAGCTAACAGACGAAAGCAGTTTCTCCCTGAGATTATTTCTGAAGAGCAGTCAACTTTCGTGCCAGGTAGACTGATTACTGATAATGTCATTACGGCCTATGAGTGCTTACATTATATGAAGATCAATAGAAGCAAGAAGAACTCGCATTGCGCAGCTAAACTGGACATGCAAAAAGCTTATGATCGGCTAGAGTGGGAATATCTTGAAGCGATAATGAAGAAGTTGGGCTTCTGTAATTATTTTGTTGATGCAGTTATGCATGAGGTGAGGACAGTAACTTTTTCAGTCTTGTTCAATGGAGGAAGCACAAGGGAATTTTCACCGAGCAGAGGCATCCGACAGGGGAACCCGATCTCCCCGTATCTTTTCCTTCTTGCCAGCGAAGGATTGTCATGTCTAATGCAACACGTGTATCGGTCGAGAGCTCTAGAAGGCATCCAGATTGCTCCTTCCGCTCCACAGTGAGCATGCTTTTATTTGCTGACTAGATCATGGGTGGCGCGCGTTGCCGCGCCCATCTATTTTGACA
This sequence comes from Aegilops longissima, assembly GCA_021605205.1. Lineage (NCBI taxonomy): Eukaryota > Viridiplantae > Streptophyta > Magnoliopsida > Poales > Poaceae > Aegilops > Aegilops longissima. The sequence continues at coordinate 642,047,657 of CM038679.1, forward strand.
ATAAAATGATAGGAATTTGTGTAAATATATATGCAAGATACATTGTCCGTTACATTTACATATACTGGCATATATTTGTTGGCAATGGAAGAGGTGAAGTTTGACTATTTTTTGTATATATCCAGTTACCGGAGGCTGGAGGCTGGTTTACCATCCAAGCGTAGTACATAGTAATTCGCAACGATGCAAACATAAACATTCATTTCAGTATCTGAATATGAACAGAGAAGTTGTCCCCCTTTATTCTGGTGAGTTGCTAAGATTACTGGTGATATTTATTCAGTCATTCACCATCCAGTAATTAGCATGTTTGATCAGTCAATGTAGCTTCCTGGGTTAGTGATCTAGCGATGATATACAAATTACTTTAGCCTCCAAACATATCACAAAAAAACTAAAAAGGGAGGCAGGAAAGAGAGTATACATATCAGTATCACTACACAACAAAGTTATGGCAGGAAGTCTAACTGTGACGTTTAAATTAAAGACTGGAGATAAGACATCTTTCTTGGCCAGTATTTTTGGTATGCTTGATTTACAGATCACTTTAACATCCAAGCTGACCTATAAAACAGAAGGAATAAAAGAGCGATGATATATATTAGCATCCGTACACACCACAGCTATTGCAAGAAGTTTACATGTCAGTACAACATCCGAATTAAAGGCTGATGATGAGCACATGAAGAAAAATGCTAATTATGTTTTTAGTTCAACTTCACCAAACAGCCAAAAGCAAAAATTAATCTTGAATTGTGCATTGAACTATTTCTGAATATTTATGTACTAACTGAGCACAGGATATCATAGAACAGGAAGACTACATATATGGAGAACAGTAGGTAATTGACATTTTAGAAGCGACACAAGAATATTGATAAGAAGAAACAACAAAAAGTAGTACTGACCTTGGCAGGGTAATCTGATTTGGAATCATAAAGTGGAAGATACACACAATATATAAGTGCTACTTCATGTCCTCCTACTCGCTCCTCCTTGAACCTAGAGAGGACGTCACGGCCAGCGGTGGTTAAAGGGCGGAACCGTGGTCGCTATCTTGACGGCAGCGTGCCTGGGGTTGCCGCTTCAACTAGCCATTAGAGGGGCACCACCGCTCGACGTGAAGGTCGAGGTTGGGGGAGCCCGAGAACATGCATGATGAGGTAGAAGAAACTGGATACTGGCAAGCCTCCACTCTCAAACTGTTCTGAACCTGACTATCTGGACCCAAAACCTTTGGCTATCAAGGTAGGGGAACCTCTAACTCAACCTGCAATAGATGTATTTGATGGAACCTTAGAGATGTAACTTCACAGATAGAAATACATCTAAAGTGAACTACTGCAAAGTGATATCCTTAGGATACCTCAGAGATAACACTCTTAATAAGCTGCTCAGCCTTGTCAATACTCACATGACTTGCAAACAATTCCACCGGACGAGTCATGGCATCTGAAAGAAGATCTGCATCTTTTGTAATTTAATTTTTTTTGCACTTGAGCTCATTTGCAGGTTGTCTCAGCGCATTTGCTCCGCAAACAAAAGTATGATCTCTACCTTGTAGGCTAGTGCCTAGAAGTATGCATTTTTTGTCCAACGGACATTTTCAGGTTCATTATCATTCTTTTGGGTTTATTGATTTCTACCAAATTTGTCACTATATAATCTGTTAAATTTAAGCAAAAATATAGGGACAGCCTCACTTCTTTTGGCGTTAGCTAGAAAATGTACTCCCTGGGTTCACTGATTAATTGTTAGTTTTGGAACTCAGTGACATACACTGAAATGGATTGCATCTATTGTTCCAAGTATCTGTAGAGTATCAGCTGCTGCTTCGTCTCCTTTTCTACACAATTTTTGCCATGATTTTGCAGCCAGAGCAAGGTCAGGCCTTGTGGTGCTGGTATGTCCTTGGTCGGTGTATCTGCAGCTTGTCGTATTAAGAAGAGTATCTATGCTTAGTCACAAATGTTGTATCTACTGATCAATGAGCATTCCAGTTCAAGCTCTGTTCAACTATAAGAGATGAACATATCAGCTGTTTTACATCACATAACAAAGAGAAATTTCGAGGGATGGTTGGTGTTGTTGCGACTACATATATAACATGGTGGCATTTGGGGGCAAACTATCTGAAGATTCAGATAAGATTATTGAAGAAATCTGGAACAGGGAGTGGGGTTTGCTCCTTATGGATCAGGTGAGATCTCCATTAATAGTGTACATGCTCATTTACTTATTTGGCATGGGAGGTTCAAGTTGTCGTTCAAAAAGGTCATCAGCATTACCAAGTCCGACTGCAGGCTTGGTCTTACTGGTTTGTGACACTAAACCCTAGGTACAAGACACACGTGGATAGAGAGGGGCGGGGTGTTGTATAGATTAACCGATTAACCTATGGTTTGCCTTCCACGTGCGGTCGGTTGGCGTCCTCCCAGGCGCCGTTCGCCTCCGTGACTGCGTCGGCCTCCTTGAGCTTTCTCTTGTGGCCACCTTCAGCCTTGGAAGCCTCTGAGGATCTTCCAGCGTGGGGGCGGCAAAGGTATACTTGAGGAGGTCGGCGACGCCAAGGATGTAGTCGACCTTGGAGTTCCCGTCGTGGCGGGCGTGGAGGATGGTAGAGCCGTACGTGCAGCAGAATTCCACTGGCGTATTTTTTCCGTCTGCTGCGTTGCTGTCTCCACACCACCGTGTGCAGGTCGTGGCTCTCAGCTGCGTCGGCACCAAAAGGAATAGGAGATCGACGGAGGAGGTGACTGTGGTGGTGGTGGCGGCGGCGGCGGCGGCGGAGGCATGCCTAGGTTTCACGATAGGACCAGCATCGCCGTTGCCCTTTTCAACGGATCGAATCCGTACCTTTTTCTCCGGAGCACTCGCTGTATGCCAGGGAGGTTGCTAGAGGCCCATTAGGCCCATATTAACCCGAGACACCCAAAAAAGCTACCGGAGCAGCGGCCCGGCATGGTTAGCGATCGTTATTAGCAAAGGAGCCAAATTAGGAGCGATTCATTGCATATCTGACGGCTGAAAATACTTAAAAGTGTCGATCCAATGGCTGGGAGCGTTGATGGCTTGAGAGGGCTCGAAGGGTGCTCAGTTTTAATATATCTAAATGACTGTTTGTTATTCAGCAGGGCCACTACAGAGAAAACTGAAATTTTGAAAGGAGTTCTGCACAGGTACTGTCAAGCATCTGGCCAATGGATAAATAATAAAAAATCTTCCATTTATTTTGGAAAGGGGTGTCTAGCTGCAACCAGAGGTTTGGTCAAGGGAGTCTTGAATATTCAAATTGAGACCCTTAATGAGAAGTATTTGGGACTGCTGTACGACGTGGGTCGAGAAAAGAACGGCGCCTTCGCGTATCTCAAAGAGCGAATTTGGAAGGGACTGCAAGGATGGATGGAGAAGATGTTAGCAGGAAGTGGCAAAGAAATTCTCGTCAAATCTATTGTACAGGCAATCTCAACATATTCCATGTCAGTATTCAAATTACCAAGGGGTTTATGTCAAGCAATCACGTCGATGGCGCACAAATTTTGGTGGGGCAGTAAAGCCGGCGCACGAAAACCTGCCTGGGTTTCATGGGACACGATGACTATGCCTAAGTACAGAGGTGGTTTGGGCTTCCGCGACATGGAAATTTTCAACCTAGTGTTGCTAGCACGTCAAGCATGGCGGATTTGCCAAGATCCGGGTTCATTAAGCTGCCGAGTTTTAAAAGCAGTATATTATCCGCATGGAGATTTCCTAACTGCTGAACTAGTGAATAAGCCCTCTCAAGTGTGGCGTTCTGTGTGCGAGGGGAAGGATGTTTTGAAGCTTGGGTTAATCAAGAGGATAGGAAATGGCAGGGATACTAATGTTTGGACTGATAACTGGCTGCCGAGAAATTTTAAACTGAAGCCGGTCTGTGCCTTGTCGCTACACCCACCAGCCAAGGTTTCTGATCTAATTATTTCAGCTACGCGGGAGTGGAATCAAGCAGCACTGAACGAGCATTTGCTTCCCATGGACTCAGAAATTATTCGTCAAATATCGTTAAGCCACTCAAGTTGTGAGGACCAATGGGCATGGCATTATGAAAAATCTGGAAGTTTCACAGTACGTTCGTGTTATAAGCTACTTGTAGATACAAAGTTGCAGCGTGAAGCTTGGCTGAATGGGGATGCACAAAATTCAAATATTGAGAAAGAAGAGAAGGGATGGAGGAAATTGTGGAAGACTAGGGCACCACAGAAACTGCGAATGTTTGCATGGAGATTGGCGCAAGCTTCTCTCCCAACTGGTGAAGTCTGGGCTCACCGTAACATGGCACTGTCTCCGGTCTGTGAAATATGCAACGCAACAAACAATTCTTGGCGTCACTTGCTCCTCGATTGCAACATGGCCAAAAGTGTCTGGGCATTGAGGGAGGATGATCTATCAGTACCAATCTATGGAGATGAAACCCCAGATCCAAAGCTTTGGCTTTTTGGATTGAGTGAAACTCTAACCAGTGACAAATTCATTGAGACCCTAGTCACACTATGGGCTATATGGTACACTTGAAGGCGAGTAATTAATGAGAAGGAGCACCAAAGTCCCTTATCCATGCATTTATTTATCACTAGATATATGGAGGAGATCGCATCTCTCAGTCCCATGCAACAACCAAGATCGATTCGGCAACGTGTAGTACCACGATGGATTCCGCCGACCCCTGGATATATGAAGTTAAATGTTGATGCGGCGGTGGCAAAGTCAACTAATAAGGGCTCGGTTGGGGTGGTATGCCGTAATGAGCAGGGCAAGTTCATAGGTGCATCTTCTGTGGTTTTTGAAGGAATGACTGATCCTGAAACTCTAGAAGCACTCACGTGCCGCGAGGCGATTGCCCTGAGCGAAGACCTAGGTCTTGAGAATGTGCAAATCTCATCTGACTGTCTGAGAGTCGTCCGGGAGCTCGAGTTGGTGACAAATCTGGGGGCACATTGCATGATTCTACATGACATCAAAAGACAGAAGCAATCTATTTCAATCTTGCATCTTCAGCTTTGAATAACGCAACAACAATGGGGAAGCTAACAGGCTAGCTAGGATGACGTCCTCGCTTGATGCGGGACGATATGTTTGGCTAGAATCTCCTCCTGATAATTTATGTATCCATGTAAACCTTGTTAACTTACAATAAAGTGCGTTGTGATCCTCAAAAAAAAAATCTGCCATAGTTAAATGGCCATGAAACTGGAGGCAAGTTGGTTCAAATAAACAACAAAATAAGCAAAATGGTACTCCCTCCGTTCATGAATCACTAGTAGAAAAAGGGCCTATAGTCCCGGTTGGTGAGGGCCTTTAGTCCCGGTTCATGAACCGGGACTAAAGGGTCGGTGCTAATACCCTCACCCTTTAGTCCCGGTTCTATCCAGAACCGGGACAGATGGGCCTCCACGTGGCCTGTCCGCTGAGCCCAGTAGGAGGGCCTTTGGTCCCGGTTGGTGGCACCAACCGGGACCAATAGGCATCCACGTCAGCATTTCTTTGGCTCTGGTTTTTGTTTTTTTTCAAAAGCGGGGGGTTTGGGGGTTTTGGGGGTTAATTTAGGTGTTTCATATATTATGCTATAGCTAGCTAATTAATAGAGAAAAGTGTCATTTCTTTTGTCCGTGCTTGGTCGACGCTACGTACTATACATACGTATAGAGAGGACTAACTAGACATGCTAGCTAGCTAATAATTAAGCAAACAGAAGATCGTCATGAACATATATGCATACAGAGAGAAGTGATATCGACCACCTCTCCTTCTCCGAGAGATTGGTCGAACAACAAGTTCTCGTATATCTATCCGACACTACCGGCTACATATATACAATAATTATCTTTTACAATACGGACGCGTGGTCCACATAGTATTCCCCGTCTTCAGCGATCACATGGTCAAGAAAGAATGCCGCCAATTCCTCTTGAATTGCTGCATGCGATCTGGTGCTAGGAGTTCATCCCGCTTTGAAACATCTAATTTTAAAAAGGGGTCAATACATACATACATACATACATATATATATATATATATATATATATATATATATATATATATATATATATATATATATATATATATATATATATATATATATATGAATGAATGGAACTCAACACAAATGATGGTAATAAAATAAAATTGTGAATATTTTTATTTACGTACTTCAAATTGTTTGTCGGAGTAGCCCTCTCACAGGTCGTGTGGCGGATGGACTGCATAACGTAGTATCCACAGAAATCATTCCCTTGTTCCTGCCACAACCAATTTACAAGAAACAGAGGTCAATCAAACTGATAATTAGCAAGCACATGCTAAATGGTATTTATGGAACTAGCGCTTGAATCACTAGGAGATGCGCGTGGAATATGATACTATATAGTACTTACTTTCGGGTGTCTAAATTGCAGCTTCTTCGTTAGTCCCGGAGCTTTTTTGGTGAATTTTCCCCAAGCCCTGCCATACAAAGAAAACAATTACTTGATATCAGAAATGAACAAAGTTGCTGATATGGTGGATAATGATCGATTTAACTTACTTCTCGAGCATTTCAGTCATTTCCGCATACTCCTTGGGATCTTTTCGTCTCGAGTCTAAGACAGTTACTACTCCCTGCTCAAGCTTAATCTCTAAGAGAATATAGTGGAACCTGCGCATGCATAACTCATCAATATTACATTTCTATAACCTGGACTAAATAAGGGAAACCGAATATGCCACAAGACAGTAACACTCACGTGTAGTTGTAAGGAAAGAGTATTGTATTTTGTGTTCATTTATTTCCAACGATCGTAGCAAGTTGGCCTCGGTTTCCTTGGCACGATATTTAACCTCATTTGCATCGATGAGATATGTGTTAATGAACCCAATATCACCCACTTGTTTTTTCTTCATTTCTGCGATCTTCAATCTGCATCATATAGTGAGGATATTTATAAATACATGCAATGAAAGAGCTGAGTTATATAGAGATACTTAATGACAGAAGTAGTACTACTTACAGACAGTAGCAGGTGACTGTTGCTTTATCGAGGGCCAATTGATTGAAAAACTGATAGAACTCCTCAAATGGAATAGGCAACAGTTCAATTCCAAGGAGGTCATGCTCCTTTTTAACTCTCACATACAAAGTATTCCTCCCCTCATACTCTTTGCAGGTTTTCATGTACCAATCATGCAATCTTCGCATCATCGTTGTTAGAGAGCTTTCATCTTTGACGAGAGGCTTCCCGTACTCAGATCTTTGTATCTGCACCTCCAAGAAATCAAATTGTACATCGTCGGGCAGGTAATCTTCAGGATTGCCATAACGGGCACCATCCTCGGATCGACGATGTCGCTAGCAGGCACCTTGAGCGGGGGCACGATTGTTGCTTGTTCGCCGAGCTGGGCAATTTGTTTCCCAGCTCGTCGTTCTTTCATCCTTTGATCACCGACAGTACTTCCCGATCTCTCCGCTTCGCAAATGCCTTTCCAATAATGCGCTCATAGTTGCCTTTGGCGGAGACTTGGGTGGTTTTGTCGGGGCAGCGAGTGCGCTTCGCTTTGACGGATCTACCTTCTCCTCCGGAGGTGGATGTCTCTTTGCTTTCAACCCTTGAAACCAGTCATCCACTTTGGTCTGCGCGATCTTTATGCGTTTTCCTCCTCGCTCCTCTCGACGGTAACTTCTCCGAGTCTTGAGAAGGACCGAATCTGTATCTCCTCCGCCTTTGGCTGTCTGCTAGACGCCGGCAGAGCAGACGGAGCAGATGTTTTCTTTCCTTGCTTACGAGGCGGAGGAGAAGGACTACGACGCCGGAGCAGCTGGAGCGGCGGCGGGTCTCTTCCGCCCTTGCTGACGAGGCGGAGAAGGAGGAGGCTGGCTGCCCGGACGCGCCAAAGGCAGGCGGAGAAGGAGACGGAGTGCCGCCACGCGCCGGAGAAGGAGCCGGTCGAGTGCCCTGATCGTCACTCACCGGAGGAGGAGGCGGAGGAGGCGGAGTGCCTGACTCGTCGGAGGAGGAGGAGGAGGGAGGCGTCCAGTTCGGAAGGTTGATGAGATCCTTCCGCCATAGGCATGGAGTCTTGAGCGAGAACCCAGCCGATACTCCCTTCACCGGTAGGGTGGTCAAGCCGAGCTCCTCAAATCCTCCGTTATTTCATCGACCATCACCTTAGCATATCCTTACGAATCGGCGGCGGTGAAAAGTTGAGTCAGGTTTAGAGGATAAACAGAGCCAACAGCCGCCTTGACCTTCAAATTGCTCCATTGCGCCATAAGGTGGCAACTTTCAGCATCCGTGATAGCATCCACGGATAGCTGGCGAGAGCCGTCAAGGCATGCTGCTCTGGCTGAAGCAGCTCGGTGGAAGCCACGCTGCTTCTCCGCCGAGATGGCGGGTAGCTTCGGGAAGCTTCGCAGGTCGTTTGTTGTGATCTGCTGCTTCGTTCCTCTTCTCGTTCCTCTAGCCCCATTACCCTTTCGTGCAGCGCTGCATTAGGCTCTGCTCCAGTTTCTTCCTCCTCTCATGGGTTTTGTAACCCCTGCGTCCGAAATCCAGCCTTCCACGAAACGGAACTGGCGTGCCTCGTGTCCGTCCGAGGTGCTCAGGATTCCCGAGGGCCATTGTGAGCTCGTCCTTCTCCCATGCTCGAACGAACTTCCCTTGCTGCGCTGCTTCGATATAATGCTTAAGCCTCTTGACTGGAATGTCCAATTGTTCGTCCGTCCAAATGCACTTCCCGTTATAGGGTCCAAGGATCCGCCGCCCCAAGAACCAAGTCCGCAACGGTCCGGCGATTCATTGTCTGGGTTCGATCCCTTTATCAAGCAGATCATTCTCAGCCTTGGCCCACTTAGGCCAGAGCTATGAGGTAGCCACGACCCGTGCAATGGTGAAGCTTCTTCTTCACAGCATTTCTCTTGTTTGTCGCTGACATCTTTTTACTCTTTTCCGATGTCTTGTAGGCCACAAATGCGGGCCAATCATCTCGATCTTCTCATATTTGCCCGTGAATTCTGGTGTCTCATTTTTTCGACATACGTATTGAGGTCTTTCTTCCAATTCCTGAATAGTTCTGCCATCTTCTTAAGAGCAAAAGACTTGATTAATGGCTCTATTCTGGCTTCTCCGGATCATCCTCTGGCGGTAGGGTAAAATTTGACTTCAGCTCGGTCCAAAGATCATTTTTCTGCATATCATTGACACAAGACACCTCGTGGTCTTCGTTCTTAGGCTTATACCATTGGTGGATGCTGATCGGGATCTTGTCCCTAACCGAACCCCTTGACCGAGCAACAAATGCCTTCTTTGTCGGTAGGGTTCAATCAGTTGGCCGTCATGCGATTTGTATGATCTCAAACTTTTCATCCGAGCTCAACTTTTTCTTGGGCCTCGTCTCTTTACGAAGTTGTGCTCGATCCGGAGGGCTAGAAAAAGAACAAAGGCGAGAGTTAATTAATATGTGTACATATATACCAAAACAAAGGCGAGCTAGTCAGACAGGCTTAACTAATATATATACCTGGCGGACTCGGTTTGGTGATCGCCGAGCCGTCCTCACGGTCTACTTCTTCACCCTCTCCTTCTTGCACGGCATTGGGTCATCGGACCATGTAAATCATAGCCAGCTGCTTCTTCACCCTCTCCTTCCAGACCATCATTGTCGGCGTTGAGAAACATCATCGAGGAGAAGGCATCACTTCCGTGTGCGATTATGTCCCTCAACAACGCTTCTTGTGCTTCGTCTCGGGGGGTGTCCATAGTTTCTACAAATATTTACAACATGGCAATTATTATTCAAACATGACAGATATGGATATATTAGTGCCAACGTAGAACTAGCTAGCTAATCACAATAAGGAATCATATTAGTGGCCTCGACGCTGCTTCTCTAGGGTTTGGGGTGGCCTTGACAACGCTTCAAGGGTTAGGGGGTGGCCTCGAGAACGCTTCAAGCTAGGAGGGTGCGTAATATCGACCCCCCACGTGTTGAAGCTATCGGGAGGGGTCGGCGTTGAACAGTGCATCTATGTCCCACAAGTGGCGTGGGCATCGACGCCATGTAGGGTAGAGGTCGTGGATCGTCGGCGGTCGAGGTCAAGGGTCGAAGATCGCCGAGGGTCGGGAGGTTGCCTAGTGTCAAAGGATTCAACAAAACCATGTCTTCATCATTAGGTAGTAACAGGTGCATGATGATCTGAAGCTCTCAAAGTTGTTTTGGAGCGGAGTCCCAGATAGGATAATTAGCTTTTTGGTACAAAGTTCAGCAAAAGGCAAATTATCCTATCCGGACTCCATTCCAACAACTTTGAGGACTTCGCACCATCATGCCATGGTTACTCCGGCTAATGATGAAGCCATGGATTTCTTCAATACTTTGACACTATAGGAACCTCGACCTGAAACCTTCGACCCTTGACCCTTAACGACCCTCGACCCTCTACCCTAGTTCCCGACCCTCGACCCCTCGGCGATCCTCGACACCCTCGTTATATCGACAACGACGCAACATACATATACATGGGAAAATAATGTTATCGGGGAGGGGGTATCGGTACCCCCCCCTCGTGTCAAAGTTTCTTCTTTCTCCTCTATTCCTTTCTTTCTTCTTCTCCTCTTCTTTTTCTTCTTATCCCTCGAGAAAGGAAAATAAGGAAAAGGAAGAAAAGAGGAAGAAGGAAGAAGGAAGAAGAAGAAGAAAAAAAGAAGAAAAAAATGAGGAGAAGAAGAAAAGAATAGAGGAGAAGAAGAAAAAATAGAAAAAAAATTATATTCCTTTCTTCTTCTCCTCTTCTTTTTCTTCTTTTTCCTCTCATTCTTTTTCTTCTTCTTCTTCCTTCTTCCTTCTTCCTCTTTTCTTCCTTTTCCTTATTTTACTTTTTCCTCTACACTAACCTAATTAAAATGCACTAACCTAATTAAAATTGTAACTTTCTATATATGAACAAAAACTAAACTAATAAAAATAAAAACATATACATTATATACATCACATATGAACAAAAAAATAAACTAATAAAAATAAAAACGGGGCGGCTCGACGGCGGCGGCTCAACGAGGCGGCTGGCGAGGCGACGGCGGCGGCGGCGTAGGGCGGCGGCGACGGCGACGACAGGCGGGGGCGGCAGCGAGGCGGCGACGGGCTCGGGCGGCGGGGCAGGGGCGACGAGACGGCGGGGCTCGGGGCAGGCGACGACGGGCTCGGGCGGGCAGGGCAGGCGTGGTGGCGACGACGGGCGTGGCGCGACGACAGCGGCGGCGGCGGTCAGCTGGCAAGCGTCGTTAAGCAGCGCTGGCGGCGACGGGCAGGGCAACGACGGGCAGGGGGTGACGACGGGGCGCGGACGGCTAGCGGCGGCGGGGCAGCGGACGGCGTCGATCTGGGCAACTGGCGGCGTCGATGAGCTCGGCGTCGTCGGGGACTGGCGAGGAGATGTGAAATTTTCACAAGTCCTGGTTATATAGCAAGGGCATTGGTCGGTTGGTGCCTCGACCGGGACTAATGGCCCCCTTTAGTTCCGGTTGGTGCCACAAACCGGGACCAAAGGCCTGTTTTCAGCAGCCCAAAGGGCGGGAAGCGGCGACCTTTGGTCGGTTGGTGGCACAAACCGACTAAAGGCCATAAGTCCCGGGTCGAGGCACCAACCGTGACTAATGCCCCCCTTTAGTCCCGGTTGGTGCCACCAACCGGGACCAAAGGCCGTGTGCTGCCCTGCGCCAAATGTTTAGTCCCACCTCGCTAGTTGAGAGGGAGCCGCACCAGTTTATAAGGTGCGGTGCGGCCTATCTCTGCCACCTGTGCCTGTGGGCCTGCTGGGCCTTCCGCGGGCCTGAATCCTGGCCCATAGGGTTTCTAGTCGTATTCAGGCCGTCGGGGCCCAGTAGGTGGCACTTTTTTTTGCTTTATATTTTATTTCTGTTTGCTTTTAGTTTTAGAAAAAATATAAACTTTCTATTAGTGCCATTAGTTTTAAAATTTGAAAACACTTTTTTTGTTTTCTTTGTTGCTTTATTTATTTTATTTTGTTTTTACTTACAACAAAATACTTATTGTTGCTATTTTTATTTTTTCAAGTTTTTTGTTTTGTTTTCTGCATTATTTATTTTGTTTTGGTTTTTGCTTTATTTTTAACTCTTTTTGCTTTTAGGTCAGCAAAATTATAAACTTTCTGTTAGTGCTTTTAGTTTTAGAAAAATATAAACTTTCTGTTTGTGCCATTAGTTTTAAAATTCGAAAACACTTTTTTTGTTTTCTTTGTTGCTTTATTTATTTTATTTTGTTTCTACTTACAACAAAATGCTTATTGTTGCTATTTTTATTTTTTTTCAAGTTTTTTTGTTTTGTTTTCTGCATTATTTATTTTCTTTTGTTTTTTTGCTTTATTTTTAAATTCTTTTTGCTTTTAGGTCAGCAAAATTATAAACTTTCTGTTAGTGCCATTTGTTTTAGAACAATTATAAACTTTCTGTTTGTGCCATTAGTTTTATAAAATTTGAATTCTTTGAAATTTGTGTGAATCACAAGTTTGTGAGCTCAACAAGGCGTAGAGGGACGGGCTTATAAACTTCAAATTCATAGTTTTCAAATGAACTCTGAAAAAGTTGGCATAGCATGTTCATGAACAAAACGTACAATGGTATCATACTCGTGTGTTACAAAGTTGGCATGGTATCATCATAATAGTTGCGGGAGAAAGTCTTCACTTTTTCTTCGCTTGTGTCGTTTGCTTATTGCGCCGTAACCATGGATAATCTTCATCGTTTATCAGGATGCTTGTGTCAGCCTTGACTTTGAAGGGGGGAATTTCATGAAACTTTTCATACTCTTCAGACATGTCTGTCTTGCCCTCCAGTCCCAGGATGTCCCTTTTTCCTAAAAGAACTATGTGGCGCTTTGGCTCATTGTATGATGTATTCGCTTCCTTATCTTTTCTTTTCCTCGGTCTGGTAGACATGTCCTTCACATAGATAACCTGTGCCACATCATTGGCTAGGACGAGCGGTTCGTCGGTGTACCCAAGATTTTTCAGATCCTTTGTTGTCATTCCGTCATTGTGGGTCTACATGTACCCGCCTCGACAGATTGACCCACTTGCACTTAAACAAAGGGACCTTAAAATCTACTCCGTAGTCAAGTTCCCATATGTCTACTATGTAACCATAATATGTGTCATTTCCTTGTCGGTTGCTGCATCAAAGCGGACACCGCTGTTTTGGTTGGTGCTCTTTTCATCTTGGTCAATCGTGTAAAATGTATTCCCATTTATCTCGTATCCTTTCCAAATCATTACAGTCGAAGATGGTCCCTGGACAACAAGTACAACTCATCACAAACAGTGCTGTCACCTCACGAGACGTGTTTCCAACCAACTGCTGAAAGTCTGATGTGTTCACATGTAATCCATCGTCGCCTTTGCTTGGTGTTTGGAGCGCAGACTGTTCTTGTGTTCATCGACATACGGGTCACCAAGGTAGAGTTACGTAGAACTGTGTAGTGTGCTTGAGACCAAGAATATCCGTCCGGCATATTATTAAGTCTCTTCCAAGCGTGTTTTTTCGGTCAGTCTCCCCTCATACCGCGATTTAGGGAGACCTATCTTATTAAGGCCAGGAATGAAGTCAACACAAAACCCGATGACATCCTCTCGTTTGATGGCCCATGGAGATGCTTCCTTCGGCCTAGCACGATTCTGAACATATTTCTTTAGGACTCCATGAACCTCTCAAAGGGGTACATATTGTGTAGAAATACGGGCCCCGAATGACAATCTCGTCGACTAGATGAACTAGGGCGTGCGTCATGATATTGAAGAAGGATGGTGGGAACACCAGCTCGAAACCGACAAGACATTGCGCCACATCACTCCTTAGCGTTGCTACGATTTCTGGATCGATCACCTTCGAGATATTGCATTGAGGAATGCACATAGCTTCACAATGGCTAATCGGACGTTTTCGGTAGAAGCCCCCTCAATGCAACCGAAGCAGTTGCGTCATAATCATGTGGCAGTCATGAGACTTTAGGTTCGGAACTTTTCTCGGCATATTTATTATTCCTTTATATTCGACGAGAAGCCAGTCGGGACCTTCATACTGAGCAGGCATTGAAAGAATATTTCTTTCTCTTCTTTCGTAAGAGCATAGCTGGCAGGACCTTCATACTGCCTCGGAGGCAATGCCCTCTTTTTCGTGCAAGCGTTGCAGGTCCTCTCGTGCCTCAGGTGTATCTTTTGTCTTCCCATACACGCCCAAGAAGCGTAGCAGGTTCACGCAAAGGTTCTTCGTCACGTGCATCACGTCGATCAAGAGCGGACCTCTAGGTCTTTCCAGAGGGTAGGTCCCAAAATATAGATTTCTTCTTCCACATGGGTGCGTGATTCTCGGCGTCATTCGAACAGCTAGTCCGTCGGGACCCTTTCCAAAGATTACGTGTAAATCATTGACCATAGCAAGTACGTGATCACCGGTACGCATGGCGGGCTTCTTCCGGTGATCTGCCTCGCCTTTGAAATGCTTGCCTTTCTTTCGGCATTGATGGTTGGTCGGAAGAAATCGACGATGGCCCAGGTACACATTCTTCCTACAGCTTCCCAGGTATATACTATCGGTGTCAAGTAAACAGTGCGTGCATGCGTGATATCCCTTGTTTGTCTGTCCCGAAGGTTCTTGAGAGCGGGCCAATCGTTGATGGTCACGAACAGCAACGCCTTTAGGTCAAATTCCTCCTTTTGTGCTCATCCCACGACGTACACCGTTTCCATTCCACAGCTGTAAAGTTCCTCAACTAATGGCCTTAGGTACACATCAATGTCGTTGCCGGGTTGCTTAGGGCCTTGGATGAGAACTGCATCATAATGAACTTCCGCTTCATGCACATCCAAGGAGGAAGGTTATACATACATAGAGTCATGGGCCAGGTGCTGTGATTGCTGCTCGCTCCCGAAAGGATTAATGCCATCCGCGCTTAAAGCAAACCATCGTTCCTTGGGTCCTTTGCAAACTCATCCCAGTACTTTCTCTCGATTTTTCTCCATCTGCGACCCGTCGTGGGTGCTCTCAACTTCCCGTCTTTCTTACGGTCCTCACTGTGCCATCGCATCAACTTGGCATGCTCTCCGTTTCGAACAGACGTTTCAACCGTGGTATTATAGGAGCATACCACATCACCTTCGCAGAACCCTCTTCCGGGAGGCTCGCCATCAACATCATCGTGGTCATCTCGTCGATCTTATATCGCAATGCACCGCATACCGGGCATGCGTTCAGATCCTTGTAGGCACCACGGTAGAGGATGCAGTCATTAGGGCATGCATGTATCTTCTCCACCTCCAATCCTAGAGGGCATCGACCTTCTTTGCTGCGTATGTACTGTCGGGCAATTCGTTATCCTTTGGAAGCTTCTTCTTCATTATTTTCAGTAGCTTCTCAAATCCTTTATCAGGCACAGCATTCTCTGCCTTCCACTGCAGCAATTCGAGTACGGTACCGAGCTTTGTGTTGCCATCTTCGCAATTGGGGTACAACCCTTTTTTGTGATCCGGGACCAATAGTGGTGGGCCAGGAGCCAGGACCATTGGTCCCGGTTCGTCCCACCAACCGGGACCAAAAGGTCCGGACGAACCGGGACCAATGGCCCACGTGGCCCGGCCGGCCCCCTGGGCTCGCGAACGGGCAAATAGCTCCATTGGTCCCGGTTCTGGATTGAACCGGGACTAATGGGCTAAACTGCCCTGGACGATAGCCCCTTTTTCTACTAGTGAATATCAAATGTTCTAACTTTTTTAACGTGGTTTGTTCACTCATTTCAGTATGTACACAAGGTTATCATAATCCACCGTACCATCAAACACAACGTTACGCAAAATCAAAGTACATCACCAGTTCGCTATTACTCCCTCTGTTTGTACAAAATCAGCGACACTTCATACGAAACAGAAGGAGTACTTATTTTGTAGCAACATATGGCATATACGCTAAGTAAATATATATCCTATCATCTACACCTAGTGATGTTAGATCTCTGATAAAAATCAACATGCAGAAGACTGATGTCCACGTAGCACCCATCCCACCCTCCTCTCTCTCTTCTCACCTCGAGCGTGTGTGTGCTTGTGCGCGCTCTCTCTCCTTCACGCGTGTGTGTGTGATTGCGCTTGTCAAGATATAGACAGTGAGAGCACAACTATCTCATTATCACGGTCACTGTCTGCAGGTTAGCCGTCTGTGATGACCACATCGCTGACAACCAAATGAGCTACTATGTGCTCTACTTTTCCTCGAGGAATCATTGTGTACTATACTGAGTAACCAGATTTATTGTTGTCACGGAGCCAATCGCAAACATTACTCCCTCCATTTATATTTATTCTACATGTTAGCTTCGCCATGAGTTAAACTTTCTGAAATTTGACCAACTGTATGTAAAAAGAGGTTTGCTTCGGTACACCATCTTAAAAAGTTTGCACGAATCTTAAAGTTAGTATATCAATACACATAACACTAAACTGGCTTCATCATAAAATATATTTTCATATTCTATTTATGTAGTGTTGTAGATGTTGATATTTTTTGACATAATATTTGTCAAATTAACTTTGCAAATTTGTCCTAGACAAAACAAAATGCAAAGTAAAAAGAAGCAGAGGTAGTACAAGCTGGTGTTAAAACTATCTTGTACGTATGTGAATGGACGTGTCGTCTAAAATGAGTTATTCCGCAGTAGTTATGGGCCGTTGCATTATTTTTATATGAATATATGCTTGCCGTTGAACGATACAGAAGTTACCTTTATCGTCGCTATGGATCTTGCCGACCCATTTCCCCTATGCCCTAAATCTTGGCTCAGCCGAGATGCTCTTCACTATCGAGCCGTTAGCAAATTGACGGCCAGCCGGAGCCGTGCGCGTCCACCGGCTGCACAAACGTGCCCCTGATGAACAGTGTAAAACCCGTTAGGTGAGCACTGCAGCCAGTGCTAGCTGTGTATTTAATCCTTTGCTTAGCACAACAATTTCCATGGCGATTTAAGCTCTGGTCGACTCTCTAGCTCCACCAAACACTCACGCTAACAATCCACGAAGCCAACATATAGGCGACAGTAAGTCCATAGTGTAGCTACAACCTACAATGGAACGGCTGACCAGTGACGACTGTCAGCAGGAGGATGAGCTCAACCTTGGGCTCAACCTCCGCACCACGGCCGCGCCGGAGCCCGGCGTCGGCTTCTTCCTCTGCGTCTACTGCAAACGTAAGTTCCGCAGCTCGCAGGCTCTCGGCGGCCACCAGAACTCGCATAAGCACGAACGCAGCCTCGCCAAGCGCCAGCGGCTGATCGCTGCCGCGACGCGCGCGCACGCCGTGCGCGTGGGCGCGCCTGCTGCGGCGCAGGACGAGAGGCAGCCCGGGTACCACCGCGGGGGCGGCGGCGATTTCATGTCTGCGGCTGGGAAAGCGAGGAAGACTGCTGCTGGAAAGGCGCACACGCACGGCAGGAGCTCGTCGGAGTACGGCTACGTCGCCGACGATGTGGACTTGTCTCTCAGGCTATGATCGACCTGCTAGTTTGTTCCAGATCCCCACCCAGCTTACTAGCTGACCGCGCGCATCGGTACGTGCTTCGGTATGCCGAGGTCTTCTTTGGTGATTACTGATTACATGTGAAACTGCTGCTGTGTTTGCTCGTTTCGAGCTCTGTGTGTGTTGGATTCTTATGTTCTTCTTCATGTGTTGAGTTTTTCCTCATGAAATTCCTTGACCAGAAAGACAGTTTGGTAATTTGCTTACATTTATCCATCCAAAATGCATGGAGTTTTGATTTATTGATTTAATGCTTTCTGTGTCCTCCTGGTCTTTGTTTTGATCTCATTGATTGGCTTCTTCAAGTGATACAAATATATATGACATGTGACTCCCTATTTCGAGTAATACTAGTATATATTTTTTTGTAATGCTCGATCAATTAATGTCTACTGTGTTAGTAATAGTATACAAATAATGCAAACCTGCCTAGCTAATTCACTTTTTTTTAGAAAAGGGCGAGATCCCCGGCCTCTGCATCAGAACGATGCATACGACCATATTTATTAAAAAACGAATAAGTTCAACATAGGCCTTGAAGTCTCAAAATGAACGAACCAAAAAAGCTCACAAAGAGCAGAAGGGTAAAAATAAAGCCACAACTGGCTGGCAAAAGAAAGATAGGAAAACTAATTGCCTATCCTATTACATGACCGCCATTCAAACCGGTTGAATATAGCTCGAGCTACCATCTCCCATCGGATAGATCCAGTAACCAGATGCTCCCTGGCCTCCGTCTGAGTGAGTAGCGACCACATATGAATCAACGCAGTGGCTCGAAAGATAACCTGCAAAAAATGAGTGTTTGTTGTTCTGTTAAAAACCAAATCATTCCTGCAGTTCTAGACTGCCCATAGTAAAGCGCATACTCCTACACGAATGTGTCTCGCTGTTTCAGAATCTATCCCGTCAAGCCACGTCCCAAATAACGTGTTGATATTATTCGGAGGAGTAATATTAAAATCAATATGAACAGTCCGCCATAAAATTTTCGCCATCAGATAGTCAAGAAAAGAGGTGTTTAATGGTCTCATCCCGGTCACAAAAACTACATCTTGTAGAACCAATCCAGTTGCGTTTTGTCAAGTTGTCCTTAGTGAAAATGACTTGTTTATGTACAAACCACATGAACACTTTAACTCTCAAGGGTACTTTGACATTCCAAACATGTTTCGAACTAGGAATAGAGCTAGAGTTGATAATATCCAGCTACATGGATTTAACCGTAAACTCTTCATTCCTGGTTAGCTTCCAGCACAACTGGTCTGGACGTTGGGAAAGCTGCACATCCATCAATCTTCTCACCAGATGGAGCCAGGCTTCACAACGGGCTCCGACAAGTGTTCTCCTAATGTGAATATTGAGAGGAGTGGACTGAAGCACGGTTGCAACGAAAGCGTCTCTTCGTTGAACAATGCTATAAAGGGAAGGATATGAAGCGCGAGGGGTGTTTCCCCTAGCCATGTATCCTCCTAGAATCTCGTAGAGGTATTGTCGGTGTCAAAACCGGCGGATCTCGGGTAGGGGGTCCCAAACTGTGCGTCTAGGCGGATGGTAACAGGAGACAAGGGACACGATGTTTTTACCCAGGTTCGGGCCCTCTCGATGGAGGTAATACCCTACTCCTGCTTGATTAATATTGATGATATGGGTAGTACAAGAGTAGATCTACCACGAGATCGTAGAGGCTAAACCCTAGAAGCTAGCCTATGGTATGATTGTTGTTGTTGTTGTCCTACGGACTAAAACCCTCCGGTTTATATAGACACCGGATAGGTTAGGGTTACACAGAGTCGGTTACAATGGTAGGAGATCTACATATCTGTATATCCAAGCTTGCCTTCCACGCCAAGGAAAGTCTCATCCGGACACGGGACGAAGTCTTCAATCTTGTATCTTCATAGTCTAGGAGTCCGGCCAATGGTGATAGTTCGGCTATCCGGACACCCCCTAATCCGGGACTCCCTAAGTAGCCCCCGAACCAGGCTTCAATGACGATGAGTCCGGCGCGTTGATTGTCTTCGGCATTGCGAGGCGGGTTCTTCTCCAAATTCCATATACTGTCGAGCGAGTGTCCGCTTCGATAAATGCCGCGCTCCTTGCCTGCGCCCAATAATGGCCATCTTCCACGTGTTTGAATGAATGCGAAAGGCCAGGGTATTTTTACAACTACCCCCCTTAGCTGTGCAAATGAGCTGCCTATAAAAGGGGCGAGGATCTAGATCTGAGTCACATCATCCCTCCTTTGCGAGCTTTTATCGGAGCGCCCCTGACCAAAGCCCATTCCATCATGGACAGCCGACGCGGCTCCTCCTCTCGCGCTCCCAGCCCTTAGCCTGGAAATTGGGAGAGATGCTCAGTCCCGCATAGCGAGCTAGTTATACTCCAAACCAAGGGATTTCTTCCCCCGGCCTTCATGGTTCCGGTTCGAGCCGGACTCGCCACCTACAAGGGCGGAAAGCAAACAGAGAGTGTCCCCGATCCCTCTAAAGGAGAGCGGGTGTGCTTCATCTCTTATCTAGTAAGAGGACTCGGATTTTCAATCCATCCGTTTCTCCGTGGGCTCTTGGAGTTCTACGGCCTCCAGTTGCACCACCTTACGCCTGCCTCCATTTTGCACATTGCGGGCTTCGTGGCCCTCTGCGAGCTGTTCTTGGGCGTCGAGGCCCATTTCGGGCTGTTGAAGAGATTATTCTGCCTAGTACCCCGTTCTCATGAGGGGTCAATATATCAAGTGGGCGGAGCCGAGCTTTGGCGCATCGCCGGGACCGGATACCTATCCGGAACCCCAAAGAAGGCGTCCGAAGACTGGCCCTCGGAATGGTTTTATATGGAGGACGTCCCGCTGCCGGATCCTATTCGGATCGGCCTTCCGGAGTTCAGCAATGCTCCTCTGAAGAAATGCCTAAGCTGGCGCCCTCGAAGCCCCCGGAGGGAAGATGACAAGGACGTCCTTTATCTGATGAGCCGAATAAGGTTACTGGCTCATGCCGGATTAACCATGATTGGAGTCATGGCAATCTGCATTATGAGGGGGTGCAGCCGCTCCAATATAGGGGCCACACCATGTGGGACTTCAACGGGGAGGATGATGCCACCCGCCATGGCCGCAAAGGGCCGGGATCGGTCACCGAACTGGTGAAGATCTTGTCTACCATGTACAAAGGAGAGGAGGAGGATTTCCTCCGCGTCAATCCACTGAACGAGTTTTCTTCGCATAATCCTCGAAGCTGGGTAGGCAAATGTCTTTGTGACCTGTCCGATCCATGTTCCCGTGGTTAAGTATCTCATTTCATGGTTTTTGCGCAGGAACTGCGCCGGACTGTGGAGAATATACACAGCCCGCCCCCACAACCCGAGGATCCGGAACGGTCCCTCGATCCGACCTCCGAAGAGGATCCGGATATACAAGTGGAGTTGATCGACGGGGTGTTCTACCAACTTAGCATCGACAATGCTTTGGTTGCCATTACGGCCGATTATTCCGGAATACTTCCAGCCTCATAGGTAACTGAGACCGAGGTCCCAAAATCCTGATAATGACCCACCCAAGCATATTTTTTGATCACCGTATACCAATGGTGTTTCGCAGGGGGTACCTTCGAGGCAGGAAGCCGATCCCGCGGTGGCTGGCCAACAAAGGGCAGTGCGGCCCCGCAGGCTAAAAAGAAGTGCGGTCCGGATCGAAACTCCGCCGCAACGGTATGGCGTGTCACCATACTCCCAAGATTGATTCCTGGAAGGCGTACTAACGCTGGTGCTCTTTTCAGGAAAAAGAGCGCTCGCCGGACTGAGTCCGGAGAGGTTGCCAATCGCACCTTCACTGGCCAGGCTTCAAAGCCGGGTCCGGAGGCCGAGGCGAGCACGAGACGTGCGTCGGATGCTCCTCCGATAGAGGATGCCGACCGGTTGTCCACCACTAACTCCGAGGTGGAGAGCGCCTTGAATCACAGGCGCCGCCGGACAGTTCTTCGTGATGCGTGTTTCTCCCAAGAGGCCTTGAATGCCTTCGATTCGGGAGATGCGCACCTCCGTGCAGCTCAAGATGGTCTAGCCAGAGCCACGGAGCAGTATGTAAAGGACATACGGGTAAGGAAATTTGACAGTTATATATGCCAGTAGCCCCCGAGACTTAAAATAGTTAGAATAACTGATTTAAGGATCAATTGTTTATGCAGGATTTCTGAAAAGAATACCCGATCTGTCGGGGAGCTTGAAGAGTGCAAGGCCCAACTTGAGGCCGCCCTAGCCTTCTGGGAGGAGCCACGGAGACCCCTCGGTAATATACGCTTCAAAAGATAAATAGTTTATGAAGTGCGGCGTGTGTGTAAATCTGACAAGAATATTGCAGATGGCGTCGGACTAGATCCGGACAAGCAGCAGCTCTTGCGCCAGCTAAAAGCTGGCGAGAGCGTGCTTACGAGGGTGCGGCAGGAGAAAAATAACCTCCAAGACGCCAACACCAAGCTGGGCGAGGAACTAAAGGATGTTCGTGCCCAGCTGTCTGACTCCGTAAAGGAGAATCGGCGGCTTCGTCGCGGCATTTTCAGTAAGTGCTTGAACGAACTTTGAGAGAGTTCGGCGAGGAAGGCGGCTAAGATAAACATGTATGTAGGTTTGCTCACAGGTCGTCCTGAGGAGGAGATGCCCAGTACTTCGGGTGATCTTCTTCCCGAACTGCGTCAGCTGCACGAACGGGTCCGGCAGGTGATGAAAGGCATTGGCCAGGCCTTGTGGCCATCTATCTCCCTGCCCGAAGGCATTGGGGAGCTGGCAGAGCGGCTTCAAGGAGCACGGCGGCGCTTCCGGCTATGGAAGATATCGGCCTGCCGTCAAGGTGCCAGGGAGGCCTGGGCCATGGTAAAGATGTGGTACACGAAGGCTGACCCAAACCACATGGCCGAGGTCAGACCTGTGGGGCCGGATGGGATAGAGATCCCTGTAAGCTTAGTGTACGGCCAGGTAGAATTGGCCGCCAAGTATTCTCAGCAAGATTGTAAATTAGATAGCCTGTTAGATGGCATTGAGGAGGAATACAATGAGTCAAGTTGACTTTGTAAATAAATATGACATGAAAAATGTCTTCTAGCCGGATTGTATATAGTTTGTCATAGCGGACCTTTTCGCTTTGACCTCAGGACCCAATAGTCCGGAGTGTGTCCGAATACCCTCGTGGTTATATAAGAACCGTGGTATGCATGGAGACAAGGCGTAGGGGTCATTAGTGCTGTATCAGACAAGTGCCCAACTAGTTATGTTATATTATATGGGTAGTAAGAAACATCTTCCAGGGAGAATAGTTCCGTTAAGGGTTCCTTTCGCCGGGATGCATGCCCTAAAGTGCATGTCAAAGCTGCTATGAAAGCAGAAACTCATCTGGGGGCAGATGGGTAAATAAGTAAAAATCATCTTTTAGTTCACTGACCGAATATTCCCTTAAGAACGCTAGCTTTCGGCTTCACCCAGTCTGAGGTACACATCCGGCTGACCTGGCAGTAACAATCGCAGAGGTGCTCCCTTTACCACGTAGCCGAACAATCGGGAACGTAGGGGTAAGCACAGGAGCCAGGCAACCCAGCTTGGCCAAAACTTAAGTCATATCGATGCATATAATGGTGAATAAAAGGTACATGCGGAAGTTTAACGCATGTGTTGGGCATAAAGCCCATAGAAATAAGCTTCTGTAAGGAAGCCCCCAGGTATAATGAGCGCGGACAGCGCGTCAAATATGTGCGTACAAAGCGCAAAACGAGCCTCTAAAGGCTGCAAAAAAGAAGGAGGAGGAAGGAGAGAAATAAAAGACAGCAAAAATAAAAAAATAAAAAATGTGGACGGAGGAAGGAGACGAACTTGGAGTCCGTCACTTTAGGCGTAGAATCTTCGTAGACGGGCTGTGTTCCATGGGTTCGGCTCGAGTCGGTTATCCGATGCGTTTCGCAGACGGTATGCTCCGCCGGTCAGGACCTGGTCGATGATGAAGGGACCTTCCCATTTGGGTTTGATTTTGTCCTTTTTCTTGTCCGGCACGCGTAGAACTAGTTCGCCAACGTTATAAGCTTTGGCCCGTACTTCCCTGCTTTGATATCTTCCAGCCTGCTGTTGATAGAATGCAGAACGAGCTTTTGCCACGTCGCGCTCCTCCTCCAATGCGTCCAAACTGTCCTGCCGATCGAGCTCGGCTTCTCTTTCTTCGTACATGCGCACGCGAGGTGAGTCATGTATTATGTCGCAGGGCAAGACTGCCTCTGCGCCGTACACCATGAAAAATGGTGTGAATCCGGTAGTACGATTCGGCGTGGTCCGCAGCCCCAGTCTGGTCGAGCTCCTCAACCCAGTGCGTGTTAGATTCCTTGAGGGACTGCACTAGTCTGGGTTTAATGCCGCTCATGATTAGACCATTTGCTCGTTCGACTTGGCCGTTTGTTTGAGGGTGATAGACTGAGGCGTAATCGAGCTTGATGCCCATGTTTTTGCACCATGATTTGACCTCATCGGCCGTGAAGTTGGTGCCGTTATCAGTGATAATACTGTGGGGGACACCGTAACGGTGCACTACCCCTGATATGAAGTCTATCACTGGTCCGGATTCGGCCGTTTTAACAGGCTTGGCCTCTATCCATTTGGTGAATTTATCCACCATGACCAATAGATATTTTTTCTTGTGGGTTCCTCCCTTAAGGGGTCCAACCATGTCAAGCCCCCAGACCGCGAACAACCAGGTGATAGGTATAGTTTTGAGGGCGGTGGGTGGCATGTGGCTTTGGTTAGCAAAAAGCTGGCAACCGACGCATCGTTGGACTAAATCCTGCGCATCTGCCCGTGTCGTCGGCCAATAGAATCCTGTACGGAAGGCCTTGCCTACAAGGTCCCGGGCTGCGGCGTGGTGCCCACCCAGTCCGGCGTGAATTTCAGCCAGGAGGTTTCACCCTTCCTCTTCGGAGATACACCTTTGAAGGACTCCGGTAGTGCTTTTCTTATAAAGCTCTCCCTCGTGGACTTTATAGGCTTTAGATCGCCGTACTATGCAGCGAGCCTCATTTTGGTCTTCGGGGAGTTCCTGCCTAGTTAGGTAGGCTAGGAATGGTTCCGTCCACGGGGCGATAACTGCCATTATTTCGTGAGCGGAGGGTGTTAACTCGGGTGCAGAGCCTCCGATTGTGTCAGAGTGTTCGGCGTTAGGCAGTGCGGTTGGGTCCGGATTGTTATTGCCGGACTCCCCTTCCCATAGTACGGATGGCTTGAACAGCCGTTCCAGAAAGATATTGGGTGGGACGGCATCGCGTTTTGCACCGATGCGTGCCAGTATATCCGCCGCCTGGTTGTTTTCCTGGGCTATATGATGAAATTCGAGCCCTTCGAACCGTGCTGACATTTTTAGGACCGCATTGCGGTATGCTGCCATTTTCGGATCTTTGGCATCAAAGTCTCCGTTTATTTGAGATATTGTGAGGTTCGAATCCCCGCGCACCTCTAAGCGTTGAATGCCCATGGAGACTGCCATCCGGAGGCCGTGCAGAAGGGCCTCATGTTCGGTTGCGTTGTTGGAGTCCGTATACATTATCTGAAGGACGTATTGGACTGTGTCCCCGGTTGGGGATGTCAGGACGACGCCAGCCCCCAGGCCGGCCAACATTTTGGAGCCGTCAAAGTGCATGATCCAATTGGAGTATGCGCCGTACTCTTTAGGGAGTTCAGCTTCGGTCCATTCGGCCACGAAGTCGGCCAAAACCTGCGACTTGATAGCTCGTCGTGGCTTGTAGGTTATGTCGAATGGAAGGAGCTCTATGGCCCATTTAGCAAATCGGCCCGTCGCGTCGCGGTTGTTTATAATGTCATTAAGAGGTACTTTGGAGGCTACCGTTATCGAACACTCTTGAAAGTAGGGTCATAGCTTCTGGGATGCCATGAACATCGCGTATGCTATCTTTTGATAGTGTGGGTACCGGGACTTGCATGGAGTTAGGACAGTGGACACATAGTAAACCGGTTTTTGAAGAGGGAACCGGTGTCCGTCCGTTTCTCGTTCGACAACGAGCACCGCCCTGACAACTTGATGTGTTGCGGCGATATATAATAGCATTGGTTCGCCCACGTTGGGCGCGGCCAGGACCAGATTTGTTGCCAAAATGGCCTTTATTTCTTCGAGTCCGGCCGTGGCGGCCTCCGTCCACTCGAAGTGTTCGGTGCGCCGAAGAAGGCGGTAAAGAGGTAACGCCTTTTCTCCCAAAACGGGAAATAAAGCGGCTTAGAGCCGCTACGCATCTCGTCAATTTTTGTATTTGTTTGAGGTCTTTTGGAATATCCAATTGTGGCAGAGCTCGGATCTTGGCTGGGTTTGCTTCAATTCCTCTACCGGACACAATGAAGCCCAGGAGCTTTCCGGTGGAACGCCAAGACGCATTTTCGGATTGAGCTTGATGTCATATTTTGAAGATTTTGAATGTGAGCCTCGGTCGTCTACTAGAGTTTGGCGTGCTTGGTTTTGACGACCACGTCATCTACATATGATTCCACTGTTTTGCCGATCTGGTTTGCGGACATATACGAATCATGCGCTGATATGTTGCTTGGCGTTTTTGAGCCCAAAGGGCTTTGTATTGAAGCAGAACGGGCCGTATGGAGTGATGAATGCTGTTGCAGCTTGGTCTGGCTCCGCCATCTTGATTTGGTGGTAGCCGGAGTACGCGTCGAGGAAGCACAATGAGTCGTGTTCTACTGTAGCGTTGATAATTTGATCAATTCAGGGGATGGGGAAGGGATCCTTTGGGCAAGCCTTATTAAGGTCTTTAAAATCAACACATAGGCGCCAGGATTTATCCTTCTTTGGTATCATCACCAGGTTTGCTAGCCAGTATGGATGTTTTATATCTCTAATGAATCCGGCTTCCAAAAGTTTGGCTAGCTCCTCTCCCATGGCCTGTCTCGTGGGTTCGGAAAAGCGCCGAAGAGCCTGTTTGACTGGCTTGAATCCTTTGAGGATATTTAGGCTATGCTCGGCCAGCCGACGTGGGATTCCTGGCATATATGAAGGGTGCCAGGCAAAGATGTCCCAGTTTTCTTGTAGAAATTCTCGTAGTGCGGCGTCTACATCAGGGTTTAATTGTGCCCCAATGGAGGCCGTCTTTGCAGGCTCCGTTGGGTGGACTTGGAATTTGACTATTTCGTCCGCTGGTTTAAAAGAAGTGGACTTGGATCTTTTATCAAGTGTCACATCGTCCCTGTTCACCGTGGAGCGCATCGCGGTGAGTTCCTCGGCCGCTAGGGCTTCGGATAGTGCCTCAAGGGCTAGTGCGACTGTCTTGTTTTCCGCGCGGAGTGCTATGTTCGGATCACTAGCAAGAGTGATGATTCCGTTAGGTCCGGGCATTTTAAGCTTCATGTACCCGTAATGGGGTATAGCTTGAAAAATTGTGAATGCCTCTCGTCCTAATAAAGCATGATATCCGCTATTGAATGGGGCCACTTGAAATGTGACCTCCTCGGACCTGTAATTGTCCGGCGAGCCGAACACTATGTCCAGTGTGATTTTTCCTGTGCAGTACGCTTCCCAGCTAGGGATTATTCCTCTGAAGGTTGTGCTGCTTCGCTCAATGCGGTTCCAGTCTATTTCCATTTTTCGGAGGGTTTCCTCATAGATGAGGTTTAGTCCACTGCCGCCATCCATGAGTACCTTAGTAAGGCGAAAGCCGTCCACTATCGGAATGAGAACCAATGCGGCTGGTGCTCAGGCTGTTCGGAATTTAGGTTCATCACTGTCATTAAAGGTAATAGCCGTGTCACTCCATGGATTTATTGTTGCTACTTGGTAGACTTCGGCAAGGTTGCGGAGTGTTTGTTTTCGCATGTTATTTGATGCGAAAGTCTTGAAGACTGTTAATACCGTACTGGTGTTGCTGGGCTGGGATTCTGAAGCTAGAAGCTCTTCGCCACTTTTGGCCACCTGCCATAGTATCCAACATGCTCGAAGGCTATGAGTTGGAGTGGCGCCCTCTGTGCTATGAATTTTGCAGGGTCCGTTTAGCCAACCCTCCAGTACGGTTCCGTACCATTTAGGGGGTTTTGATTTTTTGGTATTTGACCCAGGTGCTTGATAATGATGCACCCTTTTGTTTCGGACTAGGGGTGTATTCGGGGCCGGATTATCCCAAAATTTACTTTCGGCTTTCCAGGCACTCTCCATCGCACAGTACTTTTGTACTATGGTCACCAAGTCAGAAAAGCGTGTAATTTCGCGACGACTTATGGCGTTTAGGATTCCCTTGTCCGTGCAATTATTGCAGAAAATTGGGATTGCGTCCTCCTCTCGGCAGTCCTTTATCCTGTTCAAAACCAGGAGGAATCTGGCCCAGTAATGATGTACTGTTTCAGCGGGCTCTTGCCGAATTCGAGAGAGATCGCTAATGTTTGGGTGAGCGGGTGGAACTAGATCCGGAACCCCGTCCAATTTAGGACTCAGGGGCCGAGGAGTTTCCGAACTCGGAAGTTTGGATTTTTGAGTGTTATCCAATGAGTCCGACCCGCCGCCTGACTTTAAGTTCAGGGCTTGATCGACATCTGTCCCTCTGCAGGAATCCGGCGTGGAGGGATCAGGAATACGGACGTAGCTAGTCCTTAAGATAGAAGAAGAATCGCCGCATTGCTCCTCTATCACGGCAACACGATGGGTAGCCTGGGGAGAGTTGATCTCTCTCAGATCGGTTTTAGGCCCGATCCGGTCGTAGTCTGTAGCAACTCCCAGGGCGGCGATGCGATCCAAGAGCTCGTTTATGGAGGAGAGCTCGATCGGATCTAACTGTTCCGCAAGTTCCGAACTAACATGGAGATTGGTTTTGATGACTCGAGAGGTCATCGTCGGCGCGGCGGCCAAACTAGCGGTCATGAGAAAACCGCCTAGCGAAGAGTCGACCGATGGCCAAGGCTTCTTTGGCGATGGTATCGTCTTTTAAAGGCGAGATGAGGCATCCTACGATGGTGATAGCACGGAGGAACTCTCAATGAAAGCACCATTGTCGGTGTCAAAACCGGCGGATCTCGGTAGGGGTCCCGAACTGTGCGTCTAGGCGGATGGTAACAGGAGACAAGGGACACGATGTTTTACCCAGGTTGGGCCCTCTCGATGGAGGTAATACCCTACTCCTGCTTGATTAATATTGATGATATGGGTAGTACAAGAGTAGATCTACCACGAGATCGTAGAGGCTAAACCCTAGAAGCTAGCCTATGGTATGATTGTTGTTGTTGTTGTCCTACGGACTAAAACCCTCCGGTTTATATAGACACCGGATAGGTTAGGGTTACACAGAGTCGGTTACAATGGTAGGAGATCTACATATCCGTATCGCCAAGCTTGCCTTCCACGCCAAGGAAAGTCCCATCCGGACACGGGACGAAGTCTTCAATCTTGTATCTTCATAGTCTAGGAGTCCGGCCAACGGTGATAGTTCGGCTATCCGGACACCCCCTAATCCGGGACTCCCTCAGGTATCGTTTCCGACTAGAAACTTTGTCCTATTGAAAAAGACTGATTTAACCCTCATCAGTCCTTTTCAAAAAGGCGAGTCCGTCGGCCTCACTGTCACCTGGGACAAAGTTTTTGAATGAAGGTACTTATTACGCAAAATTTGCGCCCACGTGGCCTCCGACTCTACATATAGCTTATACAGCCACTTGCTGAGAAGACATCTGTTCTTAACCTCAAGATTTTCGATACCTAGACCCCCTTGGTCTTTCGGTCGACAAATAATATCCCATTTAGCGAGTCTATACTTTCTTTTCAGGTTATCACTCTGCCAGAAGATGCGGGATCGATAGAAATCCAGTCTTTTCCAAACTCCAACTGGTACCTCGAAAAAAGACAAAAGAAACATAGGCATGCTCGTGAGTCCCGAATTAATGAGAATTAATCGGCCCCCATAAGACATCAGCTTGCCCTTCCAGCAACTCAGTTTCTTTTCAAATGGATCCTCAATACACTTCCATTCTCTATTTGTTAGCTTACGATGGTGAATTGGTATACCCAAATATGTGAAAGGTAAAGCCCCCAGTTCACACCCGAACAATTTTTTGTACGCCTCTTGTTCCTCTTTGGCTCTTCCGAAGCAGAACAATTCTCTTTTGTGGAAGTTAATCTTTAACCCGGTCAATTGTTTGAATAAGCATAACACCAGCTTCATGTTTCTCGCTTTTGCCAAGTCATGCTCCATTAATATAATAGTATCATCGGCGTACTGTAGGATAGACACCCCTCCATCAACTAGATGAGGTACTAGGCCACCTACTTGACAAGCATCCTTTGCCCATCCTATTAGAATTGTCATCATGTCAACTACAATGTTGAACAGAATAGGTGACATTGGATCTCCTTGTCTCAGGACCTTATGTGTTTGGAAGTAGTGACCTATGTCGTCATTCACTTTGATTCCCACATCCCTTTTTGCGTGAAAGATTCAACCTGGCGTCTCCAAGCCTGATCAAAACCTTTCATGCGCAATGCCTGTTGCAGAAATGGCCATTTGACTTTATCGTACGCTTTTTCGAAATCCACTTTGAAAACAACCCCATCTAGTTTTTTTGTATGGATTTCATGGAGCGTTTCATGAAGGACCACAACCCGTTCTAGGATGTTTCTGTCCGGCATGAAAGCAGTTTGGGTCGGCTGCACCACAGAGTGCGCAATCTGTGTGAGTCTATTAGTCCCAACCTTGGTAAATTTTTTGAAACTAACAGTAAGAAGACAAATAGGCCTGAACTGCTCAATTCTCACAGCCTCTGTTTTCTTCAGAAGCAAAGTTATTGTTCCAAAATTCAGGTGAAACAACTGAAACTATTCGGAAAATAGATCATGGAACATCGGTAACAAATCCCCTTTAATTATGTGCCAGCTTTTTTTATAAAAATCCGCCGGAATCCATCTGGCCGCTCAGCTTTATTGTTCTTCATCTGTGAAATAGCTTCAAACACCTCTTTCTCTGAAAATGGGGCGGTTAAAACATCGTTCTCATCCGCAGCCAGCTGAGGAACATCCTTAATCCTAGACTCATCCAATGACACAAAATTATCCTTTGGAGGCCCAAATAGCTTCTTGTAGTAATTGGTT
Organism: Aegilops longissima; assembly: GCA_021605205.1. NCBI lineage: Eukaryota > Viridiplantae > Streptophyta > Magnoliopsida > Poales > Poaceae > Aegilops > Aegilops longissima. The sequence goes on from CM038679.1 coordinate 642,078,335, forward strand.
ATGTATAATTTTAGGTTTTCCTGTCCTAAAATCGTTCCCTCATCTTGCTCAATCTGAAAGATTCGTTTCTTTCTATGCTTGCCATTGGCGATCATATGAAAGAATTGAGTGTTAGCGTCCCCTTGGACAACTTTGCGAACCTTAGCTCGCAATGCCCACTTCAACTCCTCTTCTCGCAGAAGTTCTTTCAATCTCATCTCCGCGTCTACTTTAGCATGAAGCTCCGAGGTCTCTAAAATTGTGGACTCGGCTTTTAAATCTAGGGACTGAATAAGTGTAAGGAGCCTTTCCTTTTCAACCTTATAGATCTCACTGAGATGCTTAGCCCGCCCTTCCAAGAAACTTCTCAAGTTCCTAATCTTATTCTGCCATCTCTCAATAGAAGACCTCCCCCCCGAATCTTTCGCCCATTCCCTGGCTATCAAATCCAGGAAACCTTCTCTTTCAAACCACACTAGTTATTTTTATTACCAGCATGCGTTGCCTCTCCAGAGTCAACCAGCAATAGGGTGTGGTCAGAGATTCCGCGAGATAACGCTTGGACTGTTACCAGAGGGAATTTCTGTTCCCAGTCGACGCTCGCTAGGACTCGATCCAGCTTCTCATACGTCGGTTTTTGCAAGGTATTAGCCCAAGTGAATTTTCTACCCGAAAGCTCTATCTCTCTGAGATCCAAGCTTTCAATATGGTATTAAACATGAATGACCACCTGGCGTCAAAATTATCATTGTTCTTTTCTTCTCTGCTTCTAATAATGTTAAAGTCACCCCCAACCAAGATTGGTAGCAGCTCAGACCCGCAAATACGGACGAGATCCGCCAAAAAGTCAGGTTTGAGTTCCGGCTGCGCGGCCCCAGATACCGCTACCAGTGCCCAATTATAGCCATCTACCTTGGATCTAACCCGAAATTTGACAGCGAAATCACCCATAACCACACTTCGGACTTCCGACGTCTCACATCTAACCCCAAGTAAGATCCCCCCTGATCTTCCTCTTGGGGGAAGGCAATGCCAATCAAAATCGACACCTCCCGATAAAGTGCTTAGAAACTGAGGAGAGAAATTGTCCCTTCCTATTTCAGAGAGGGCGATAAAATCCAACCTGTGCTCAATGGAAGCATCTGCTAGAAACCTTCTTTTAGCCAAGTCCGTCAGACCTCTGCTATTCGAAAAGATGCCTCTCATAATTCATCATGGAATTTTTTAGTAGTACGGATCCTAGCACTTCTGTGCACCGCGGATGCTGGATAAATCTTTCGCCTCCACTTTCGTTTAGGCTTGTTCTGATCCTCTATCCGGTCCTCACAACCGGGCTCCGTGGATCTAACAACCTGATCCTCGACTGGGGCAACATCCCTTAGGGTCATAGAACCTTCATCCTCCTCTGTCTCAGGGAGGGATGGGGCAAGATCCGCACATAAAGTATCTAGCACCCTGACTCCCAAAGCATCTATGTCAAAATCGTTCATAGGTTTGACCGCTGCTAAGTTGCGAATCAACTCTAAAGCAAGTTCCGCTTCCAGGTCCATGATATCATTAACGGATTTAGAGATTTCACTATCATAACTACCTAGTGAAACTCCTAGCTGATTTGCATTGTGAATAATCTCATCATTTGAAAAGTGCATAATGGAATCAGAAGTGTTGACCGACATACCAGTAGTGACCTTAATGTCACAAAGCTTGGCCGCCCGCATGGTGCACCTCAGCTGCATATCATCAACATCCGGCTGGTCCCGGAGGCGATAACTCATTCGTCTCCCCTCCGACACAGGATTGTGAATACCTCCAAAAGCGATGACCTCCTCCCGGGTCACCCTGTTTGGGGTAAGGCCACCTGCCCCACCCCCAACGCACGACCAGGCTGCTACAATCGGAGAGTCGCCAAGATCCGCCGGTAAGCGCGGGGTAAGTGAGTGCTGGGCCACCTGCCCATGCTCCCCACCTGGAGTCCCGCGAGGAGAAATGAAGGCGGGGGCCACCTGCCCCCGCTCCCCACCCGACCCGGCCCTCAGGCCGGAGCGCGCCATGGCCGACCCCGTCGGCGTCAGCTGGTGATCGATCGATGCCACAGGCTCGGCCACGCTGGCCACCGCAGGAGAAGAGCGAGCCGAGGCCGCCTGCTCGGGTCCCCCTCCCAAACCGGTCCTGTCACCGATCGGTAACACAGCCACCTCTGCGGCCAGTCTCGACGGAGTCCTCCCGTGCGGCGAACCAGCAACATGGGTGGGAGTACGGGGGGCTACCTGCCCAAGATCGTCCCTCCCCTCCAGAGAGCCATCTGCCTCTGCAAAGTCCAGTGGAGGGAGAGTGTGTTCTAGCACATCCTCAGACTACACCCTATCGCTCCACAACCTGGGAGGAGCGGAAGCTAGCTGAAAAGAACCAAATCTCAAAGTACTCATAGGCACTGAAGTAGAGGGTGCAGCCCCATTCCCGGGCAACTGTGGGTCAGAACCCGGGCCATTGGGAAACTCACGCCCAGCATCCTCCCCTTGCACCTCCGAATTACCCGATCCATCATTCTTATCATGCATGTCCACATCAGTCCCTGCCAGAGCCTCAGCGAAGAAATCGGAGTCCTTAAACTTAATGTCAAGGTTATAAACGAGGCCCTTATGTATCCACTTGACCACGTCAGGTACAAACTCGATGTCCAGAACACTCACCAGTAGTCGGGCCACCCCGTTAGCTCGGGTAAAGGCCATGTCCACCCTCACTAGTTTTCCTGACCAGAATCGCCAAGCTAGCAGCAACCCGATCGTCCTGAATCAGCTTCGACGGAGCGCCCGAAAAACGCAACCAGACCTGAGTGAGAGGCTTGCCCTATGGCTCTACCTTCTTCCACTCATGAAACTCAAGAATGCACTATGTGCCAGGAACTCTGCACAACCCAAAACTGAGAAGACGCTCCAACTCCTTTGTAGTTGGGAACTCAACCTTATACATGTTGGCCTCGAGTCAAATAATCTCCCACTGAAAATCACCTGAAGTCAACCTTATCACATAACTCGGTCACACATTCAGCAATAAAGTGAACCCTCTCACTGATATGTCTCCAACATATCTATAATTTTTGATTGTTCCATGCTATTATATTACCTGTTTTGGATGTTTATGGGCTTTACTTTACGCTTTTATATCATTTTTGGGACTAACCTACTAACCGGAGGCCCAGCCCGAATTGCTGTTTTTTTTGCCGATTTCAGTGTTTCGAAGAAAAGGAATATCAAACGGAGTCCAAACTGAATGAAACCTTTGGGAGCGATCTTTTTGGAACAAACGCAATCCAGGAGACTTGGAGTGGATGTCAAGAAGCAGCCGAGGCGGCCACGAGGGTGCAAGGCGCGCCCTAGGGGGGGGTGGGTGCGCCCCCCACCCTCGTGGGCCCCTTGTGGCTCCCCTGACCGACTTCCTTCGCCTATGTGTGTGTGTGTGTGTGTGTGTGTGTGTGTGTGTGTGTGTACCGAAAACATCCAGGAGCATCACGAAACCCTATTTCCACCGCCGCAACCTTCTGTATCCGCAAGATCCCATCTTGAAGCCTCTGTCGGTGCTCCGTCGGAGGGGGAATCGATCACGGAGGGCTTCTACATCAACACCATATAGCCTCTCCAATGAGTTGTGAGTAGTTTACCATAGACCTTCGGGTCCATAGTTATTAGCTAGATGGCTTCTTCTCTCTCTTTGAATCTCAATACAATGTTCTCCTCGATCTTCTTGGACATCTATTCGATGTAACTCTTTTTGCGGTGTGTTTGTCGAGAGCCGATGAATTGTGCGTTTATGATCAAGTTTATCTATGAGAAATATTTGAATCTCCTCTGAATTCTTTTATGTATGATTGGTTATCTTTGCAAATCTCTTCGAACTATCAGTTTGGTTTGGCCTACTAGATTGATCTTTCTTGTAATGGGAGAAGTGCTTAGCTTTGTGTTCAATCTTGCGGTGTCCTTTCCGAGTGATAGCAGGGACAGCAAGGCACGTATTGTATTGATGCCATCGAGGATAAAAAGATGGGGTTTATTGTTGGGGAACGTAGTAATTTCAAAAAAATTCCTACGCACACGCAAGATCATGGTGATGGCATAGCAACGAGAGGGGAGAGTGTATGTCCACGCACCCTCGAGACCGAAGCGGAAGCGTTATAACAACGCTGTTGATGTAGTCGACGTCTTCACGATCCGATCGATCCAAGTACCGAGCGCACGGCACCTCCGAGTTCAGCACACGTTCAGCTCGATGGCGATCCCGGGCTCCGATCCAACAAAGCGTCGGGGATGAGTTTACGTCGACGACGGCGTGGTGACGATGATGATGCTCCACCGACGCAGGGCTTCGCCTAAGCTCCGCGACGATATGACTTTTACGGCGCGGGCTTCGCCTAAGCTCCGCAGCGATATGACGAAGTGGAATATGGTGGAGGGGGCACCGCCTGCGGCTAAGGAACTCCCCCTTTCCTAGTTGGATTAGGACTTGGGGGAGGGGGAAGAGGAAGGGGCCCCCCTCTCCTTGTCCTATTCGGACTAGGGGGGGAGGGGGCGCGCGGCATGCCCTGGCCGGCCCTCCTCTTCTCCCTTATGGCCCATTAAGGCCCATTGACCCCCCGGGAGGGTTCCGGTAACCCCCCGGTGTTCCGGTAAAATCCCGATTTCACCCGGAACCTTTCCGAAGTCCAAACATAGGCTTCCAATATATCGATCTTTATGTCTCGACCATTTCGAGACTCCTCGTCATGTCCGTGATCACATCCGGGACTCCAAACAAACTTCGGTACATCAAAACTTACAAACTCATTATAAACTGTCATCGTAACGTTAAGCGTGCGGACCCTACGGGTTCGAGAACTATGTAGACATGACCTAGAACTATTCTCGGTCAATAACCAATAGCGGAACCTGGATGTTCATATTGGTTCCTACATTTTCTACGAAGATATTTATCGGTCAAACCGCATAACAACATACATTGTTCCCTTTGTCATCGGTATGTTACTTGCCCAAGATTCGATCGTCGGTATCCAATACCTAGTTCAATCTCGTTACCGCAAGTCTCTTTACTCGCTCGTAATACATCATTTCATAACTAACTCATTAGTTACAATGCTTGCAAGGCTTAGGTGATGAGTATTACCGAGAAGGCCAGAGATACCTCTCCGACAATCGGAGTGACAAAACCTAATCTCGAATTATGCCAACTCAACATATACTTTTGGAGACACCTGTAGAGTACCTTTATAATCACCCGATTACGTTGTGACATTTGGTAGCACACAAAGTGTTCCTCCGTAAACGGAGTTGCATAATCTCATAGTTGCAGGAACTTTGTATAAGTCATGAATAAAGCAATAGCAACATACTAAGCGATCAAGTGCTAAGCTAACGGAATGGGTCAAGTCAATCACATCATTCTCCTAATGATGTGATCCGTTAATCAAATGACAACTCATGTCTATGGTTAGGAAACATAACCATCTTCGATTAACGAGCTAGTCAAGTAGAGGCATACTAGTGACATCTGTTTGTTTATGTATTCACACATGTATTATGTTTCCGTTAATACAATTCTAGCATGAATAATAAACATTTATCATGATATAAGGAAATAGATAATAACTTTATTATTGCCTCTAGGGCATATTTCCTTCATCTCCCACTTGCACTAGAGTCAATAATCTAGATTACACAGTAATGATTCTCACACCCATGGAGTCTTGGTGCTGATCATGTTTTGCTCGTGAGAGAGGCTTAGTCAGCGGGTCGCAACATTCAGATCCGTATGTATCTTGCAAATCTCTATGTCTCCCACTTGGACTTGGTCCCGAATGGAATTGAAGTGTCTCTTGATGTGCTTGGTCCTCTTGTGAAATCTGGATTCCTTTGCCAAGGCAATTGCACCATATTGTCACAGAAGATCTTCATTGGTCCCGATGCACTAGGTATAACACCTAGATCGAAATGAACTCCTTCATCCAGACTCCTTCATTTGCTGCTTCAAGCAGCTATGTACTCCGCTTCACATGTAGATCCCGCCACGACGCTTTGTTTAGAACTGCACCAACTTACAGCTCCATCGTTTAATAAAAATACGTATCCGGTTTGCGATTTAGAATCATCCGGATCAGTGTCAAAGCTTGCATCGACGTAACCCTTTACGACTAGCTCTTTGTCACCTCCATATCGAGAAACATATCCTTAGTCCTTTTCAGGTATTTCAGGATGTTCTTGACCGCTGTCCAGTGATCCACTCCTGGATTACTTTGGTACCTTCCTGCCAAGCTTATTGATAAGCATACGTCAGGTCTGGTACAAAGCATTGCATACATGATAGAGCCTATGGCTGAAGCATAGGGAACATCTTTCATTTTCTCTCTATCTTCTGCTGTGGTCGGGCATTGAGTCTAACTCAATTTCACACCTTGTAATACAGGTAAAAATCCTTTCTTTGCCTGGTCCATTTTGAACTTCTTCAAAACCTTATCAAGGTATGTGCTTTGTGAAAGTCCAATTAAGCGTCTTGATAATCTCTATAGATCTTGATGCCCAATATGTAAGCAGCTTCACCGAGGTCTTTCATTGAAAAACTTTTATTCAAGTATCCTTTTATGCTATCCAGAAATTATATATCATTTCCAATTAACAATATGTCGTCCACATATAATATTAGAAATGCTACAGAGCTCCCACTCACTTTCTTGTAAATACAGGCTTCTCCAAAAGTCTGTATAAAACCATATGCTTTGATCACACTATCAAAGCGTTTATTCCAACTCCGAGAGGCTTGCACCAGACCATAGATTGATCGTTGGAGCTTGCACACTTTGTTAGCTCCTTTAGGATCGACAAAACCTTCCGGTTGCATCATATACAACTCTTCTTCCAGAAATCCATTCAGAAATGCAGTTTTGACATCCATCTGCCATATTTCATAATCATAAAATGCGGCGATTGCTAACATGATTCGGACAGACTTAAGCATCGCTACGGGTGAGAAGGTCTCATCGTAGTCAACTCCTTGAACTTGTCAAAACCTTTTGCAACAGGTCGAGCTTTGTAAACAAGATAACATTACCGTCGTCGGTCTTCTTCTTAAAATCCATTTATTCTCTATTGCTTGCCGATCATCGTGCAAGTCAACCAAAGTCCATACTTTGTTCTCATACATGGATCCCATCTCAGATTTCATGGCTTCAAGCCATTTTATGGAATCTGGGCTCACCATTGCTTCTTCATAGTTCGTAGGTTCACCATGATCTAGTAGCATGACTTCCGAATAGGATTACCGTACCACTCAGTGCGGATTTTATTCTGGTTGATCTCTGAGTTCATCGACAACTTGATCTGAAGTTTCATGATCATTATCATTAACTTCCTCGCTAAGCTGGTGTAGGTGTCACGAAACCGATTTCGTGATGAACTACTTTCAATAAAGGAGCTGGTACTGTTACCTCATCAAGTTCTACATTCCTCCCACTCACTTCTTTCGAGAGAAACTCCTTCTCTAGAAAGGATCCATTCTTAGCAACGAATGTCTTGCCTTGGATCTGTGATAGAAGGTATACCCAATTATCTCCTTTGGGTATCCTATGAAGACACATTTTTCCGATTTGGGTTCAAGCTTATCAGGTTGAAGCTTTTCACATAAGCATCGCAACCCCAAACTTTCAGAAGCGACAACTTTGGTTTCTTGCCAAACCATAGTTCATAAGGTGTCGTCTCAACGGATTTTGATGGTGTCCTATTTAACGTGAATGCGGCCGTCTCTAAAGCATAACCCCAAAATGATAGCGGTAAATCAGAAATAGACATCATAGATCGCACCATATCTAGTAAAGTACGATTACGACGTTCGGACACACCATTACGCTGTGGTGTTCCCGGTGGCGTGAGTTGCGAAACTATTCCGCATTGCTTCAAATGTAGACCAAACTAGTAGCTCAAATATTCTCCTCCACGATCAGATCGTAGAAACTTTATTTTCTTGTTACGATGATTTTCAACTTCACTCTGAAATTCTTTGAACTTTTCAAATGTTTCAGATTTATGCTTCATTAACTAGATATACCCATATCTGCTTAAATCATCTGTGAAGGTGAGAAAATAACGATATCCGCCACGAGCTTCAACATTCATCGGACCACATACATCTGTATGTATGATTTCCAACAAATCTGTTGCTCTCTCCATACAACCGGAGAACGGTGTTTTAGTCATCTTGCCCATGAGGCACGGTTCGCAAGTACCAAGTGATCCATAATCAAGTGATTCCAAAATTCCATCTATATGGAGTTTCTTCATGCATTTTACACCGATATGACCTAAACGGCAGTGCCACAAATAAGTTGCACTATCATTATCAACTCTGCATCTTTTGGCTTCGACATTATGAATATGTGTATCACTACTGTCGAGATTCAACAAGAATAGACCATTCTTCAAGGGTCCATGACCATAAAAGATATTACTCATATAAATAGAACAACCATTATTCTCTGATTTAAATGAATAACCGTCTCGCATTAAACAAGATCCAGATATAATGTTCATGCTCAACGCTGGCACCAAATAACAATTATTTAGGTCTAAAACTAATCCCCAAGGTAGATGTAGAGGTAGCGTGCCGACCGCGATCACATTGACTTTGGAACCGTTTCCCACGCGCATCGTCACCTCGTCCTTTGCGGTGCTCGCTTATTCCGTAGTCCTGTTTCGAGTTGCAAATATTAGCAACAGAACCAGTATCAAATACCAGTGCTATTACGAGCTCTAGTAAGGTACACATCAATAACATGTATATCACATATACCTTTGTTCACCTTGCCATCCTTCTTATCCGCCAAATACTTGGGGCAGTTCCGCTTCCAAATGTCGATCGCTTGCGGTAAAACACTCGATTTCAGGCTTAGGTCCAGACTTGGGTTTCTTCTCTTGAGCAGCAACTTTCTTGCTGTTCTTTTGAAGTTCCTTCTTCTTCCCTTTGCCCTTTTTCTTGAAACTAGTGGTCTTGTTGACCATCAACACTTGATGCTCTTTCTTGATTTCTACCTCCGCGGATTTTAGCATTGCGAAGAGCTCAGGAATTGTCTTAGTCATCCCTTGCATATTATAGTTCATCACGAAGCTCTTGTAGCTTGGTGGCAGTGATTGGAGAATTCTGTCAATGACACTATCATCCGGAAGATTAACTCCCAGTTGAATCAAGTGATTATTATACCCAGACATTTTGAGTTTGGTTTGTCCTACTAGATTGATCTTTCTTGTAATGGGAGAAGTGCTTAGCTTTGTGTTCAATCTTGCGGTGTCCTTTCCGAGTGATAGCAGGGACAGCAAGGCACGTATTGTATTGATGCCATCGAGGATAAAAAGATGGGGTTTATTTTTGGGGAACGTAGTAATTTCAAAAAAATTCGTACGCACACGCAAGATCATGGTGATGGCATAGCAACGAGAGGGGAGAGTGTATGTCCACGTACCCTCGTAGACCGTAAGCGGAAGCGTTATAACAACGCGGTTGATGTAGTCGTACGTCTTCACGATCCGACCGATCCAAGTACCGAACGCACGGCACCTCCGAGTTCAGCACACGTTCAGCTCGATGACGATCCCCGGGCTCCGATCCAGCAAAGCGTCGGGGATGAGTTTCACAAGACGACGGCGTGGTGACGATGATGATGCTCCACCGACGCAGGGCTTCGCCTAAGCTCCGCGACGATATGACTTTACCGGCGCAGGGCTTCGCCTAAGCTCCGCAACGATATGACCGAAGTGGAATATGGTGGAGGGGGGCACCGCACACGGCTAAGGAACGATCCGTAGATCAACTTGTGTCATGGGGTGCCCCCTGCCCCCGTATATAAAGGAGCAAGGGGGGGTGCGGCCGGCCCTAGGAGGAGGCGCGCCGGAGGAGTCCTACTCCCACCGAGTAGGACTCCCCCCTTTCCTAGTTGGATTAGGACTTGGGGGAAGAGGGGGGCGCCCCCTCTCCTTGTCCTATTCGGACTAGGGGGGGGCGCGGCCTGCCCTAGCCGCCCTCCTCTTCTCCCTTATGGCCCATTAAGGCCCATTGACCCCGGGAGGTTCCGTAACCCCGGTGTTCCGGTAAAATCCCGATTTCATCCGGAACCTTTCCGAAGTCCAAACATAGGCTTCCAATATATCGATCTTTATGTCTCGACCATTTCGAGACTCCTCGTCATGTCCGTGATCACATCCGGGACTCCGAGCAAACTTCGGTACATCAAAACTTATAAACTCATAATAAACTGTCATCGTAACGTTAAGCGTGCGGACCCTACGGGTTCGAGAACTATGTAGACATGACCTAGAACTATTCTCGGTCAATAACCAATAGCGGAACCTGGATGTTCATATTGGTTCCTACATTTTCTACGAAGATATTTATCGGTCAAACCGCATAACAACATACATTGTTCCCTTTGTCATCAGTATGTTACTTGCCCAAGATTCGATCGTCGGTATCCAATACCTAGTTCAATCTCGTTACCGGCAAGTCTCTTTACTCGTTCTGTAATACATCATTTCATAACTAACTCATTAGTTACAATGCTTGCAAGGCTTAGGTGATGAGTATTACCGAGAAGGCCCAGAGATACCTCTCCGACAATCGGAGTGACAAAACCTAATCTCGAATTATGCCAACTCAACATATACTTTTGGAGACACCAGAGAGTACCTTTATAATCACCCAGTTACGTTGTGACGTTTGGTAGCACACAAAGTGTTCCTCCGGTAAACAGGAGTTGCATAATCTCATAGTTGCAGGAACTTTGTATAAGTCATGAAGAAAGCAATAGCAACATACTAAACGATCAAGTGCTAAGCTAACGGAATGGGTCAAGTCAATCACATCATTCTCCTAATGATGTGATCCCGTTAATCAAATGACAACTCATGTCTATGGTTAGGAAACATAACCATCTTCGATTAACGAGCTAGTCAAGTAGAGGCATACTAGTGACATACTGTTTGTTTATGTATTCACACATGTATTATGTTTCCGGTTAATACAATTCTAGCATGAATAATAAACATTTATCATGATATAAGGAAATAGATAATAACTTTATTTTGCCTCTAGGGCATATTTCCTTCATTTATATCATATTGCTTGAGTTTATCCCTCTATATCATGTCATCTTGCTTAATGCGTTACTTTGTTCTTATGAACTTAATACTCTAGATGCATGCTGGATAGCGGTCGATGTGTGGAGTAGTAGTAGTAGATGCAGAATCGTTTCGGCCTACTTGTCGCGGACGTGATGCCTATATACATGATCATGCCTAGATATTCTCATAACTATGCACTTTTCTATCAATTGCTCGACAGTAATTTGTTCACCCACCGTAATACTTATGCTATCTTCAGAGAAGCCACTAGTGAAACCTATGGCCCCCGGGCCTATTTTCCATCATATAAGTTTCCGATCTATCTTTATTTGCAACCTTTACTTTCCAATCTATATCATAAAAATACCAAAAATATTTATCTTATCTTATTATTTTTATCAGATCTCACTTTCGTAAGTGGCCGTGAAGGAATTGACAACCCCTTTATCGCGTTGGTTGCGAGGTTCTTGTTTGTTTGTGTAGGTACGAGGGACTTGCATGGAGCCTCCTACTGGATTGATACCTTGGTTCTCAAAAACTGAGGGAAATACTTACGCTACTTTGCTGCATCACCCTTTCCTCTTCAAGGGAAAACCAACGCAGTGCTCAAGAGGTAGCAAGAAGGATTTCTGGCGCCGTTGCCGGGGAGGTCTTTGGTCAAATCAAGACATACCAAGTACCCATCACAAACTCATCTCCCTCGCATTACATTATTTGCCATTTGCCTCTCGTTTTCCTCTCCCCCACTTCACCCTTGCCGTTTTATTCGCCCTCTCTTTCCCGTTCCCCTCTCTTTTTTGCTTGCCACTTTTGTGCCCGTTTTCCCTTATGGCCTTGCCTAAAAATGTTGATCTTCACCTTAGAAGGATGGACGAGATCGAAAGTAACATTAGAATCTTTATGACTTTACAATTTGAGCATAATAATTTCTTTAGAAACGAGCTTAAGGAACAAAAAATCTTAATGATGAAGATCTAAAAGTGATTGATGTGTCTCCTATTAAATCTTTGTTTTGCAATATGAATCTTGATAATGATGGGACTGGAGATGAGTCAACTTTAGTTAAAAGGTGTCCCAATGATTCAGAGTTTTTAGATCTTAATGCTAAAATTGGTAAAAGTGGGATTGGAGAGGTCAAAACTTTACATAGCAATGAACCCACTATTTTGGATTTCAAGGAATTTAATTATGATAATTGTTCTTTAATAGATTGTATTTCCTTGTTGCAATCCGTGTTGAATTCTCCTCATGCTTATAGTCAAAATAAAGATTTTACCAAACATATCATTGATGCTTTGATGCAATCTTATGAAGAAAAAACTTGAATTGGAATTTTCTATCCCTAGAAAACTTTATGATGAGTGGGAACCTACTATTAAAATTATAATTAAAGATCATGAATGCTATGCTTTGTGTGACTTGGGTGCTAGTGTTTCCACAATTCCAAAAACTTTATGTGATGTGCTAGGTTTCCGTGAATTTGATGATTGCTATTTAAACTTGCACCTTGCGGATTACACTATTAAGATACCTAAGGATTAATGATGTTCTTATTGTTGCAAATAGGAATTATGTGCCCATAGATTTTATTGTTCTTGGTATTGATTGCAATTTTTCATGTCCTATTATTCTTGATAGACCTTTCCTTAGGACGATTGGTGCAATTATTTATTGATATGAAGGAAGGAAATATTAGGTTCCAATTTCCATTAAGGAAAGGCATGGAACACTTTCCTACAAAGAAAATCAAATTACCTTATGAATCTATTATGAGAGCCACTTATGAATTGAATACCAAATATGGCAACGCATAGATCTATTCTCGCTTTTATGCCTAGCTAGGGGCGTTAAACGATAGCGCTTGTTGGGAGGCAACCCAATTTTATTTTTGTTCCTTGCTTTTTGTTCCTGTTTAGTAATAAATAATTCATCTAGCCTCTGTTTAGATGTGGTTTTATGTTTTAATTAGTCTTCGTGCCAAGTAGAACCTATAGGATCATCTTGGGTGATAGTTAATTTGATCTTGCTGAAAAACAGAAACTTTTACGCGCACGAGAATAATTTGAATAAATCACAGAAACGTGATTATTAGTTGATTTTTCTTGCAGTAGATCAATAGATAAATTGCCTAGGACCTCCTATTTTGGTAGGATTTTTAGAGTTCCAGAAGTATTCGGAAGTTATAGATTGCTACAGACTGTTCTGTTTTTGACATATTCTGTTTTTCGTGTGTTGTTTGCTTACTTTTATGAATCTGTGGCTAGTATCGGGGGGTATGAACCATAGAAAAGTTGGAATACAGTAGGTTTAACACCAATATAAATAAATAATGAGTTCATTACAATACCTTAAGTGGTGGTTTTTCTTTCTTGCACTAACAGAGCTCATGAGATTTCCTGTTGAGTTTTGTGTTGTGAAGTTTTCAAGTTTTGGGTAAAGATTTGATGGATTATGGAATAAGGAGTGGCAAGAGCCTAAGCTTGGGGATGCCCATGGCACCCCAATATAATTAAAGAACAACCAAAAGCCTAAGCTTGGGGATGCCCCGGAAGGCATCCCCTCTTTCTTCTTCGTCTATCGGTAACTTTACTTGGAGCTATATTTTTATTCACCACATGATATGTGTTTTGCTTGGAGCGTCTTGTACGATATGAGTCTTTGATTTTTAGTTTACCACAATCATCCTTGCTGTACACACCTTATGGGAGAGACACACATGATTCGGAATTTATTAGAATACTCTATGTGCTTCACTTATATCTTTTGAGCTAGACAATTTTTGCTCTAGTGCTTCACATATATCTTTTTAGACCACGGCAGTGGCTTAATTTTGTAGAAATTATTGATCTCTCATGCTTCACTTATATTATTTTGGGAGTCTTCTAGAACAACATGGTATTTGCTATGGTCATAAAATTGGTCCTAGAATGATGGGCATCCAAGTTGGGTATAATAAAAACTATCATAAAAAGTGCATTAAACACTATGATCAATTTGATGCTTGATAATTGTTTTGAGATATAAAGGTGGTAATGTTAGAGTCATGCTAGTTGGGTAATTATGAAATTGATAAATACTTGTGTTGAAGTTGGCAAGTCCCGTAGCATGCACGTATGGTAAAAGTTGTGTAACAAATTTGCTGCATTTAGTGCTCTTTTGATTGCCTTCCTTATGTGTGGAGGTCGGGATCACGCGATGGTTAACTCCTACCAATCCTTCCCCTAGGAGCATGCATAGTAGTACTTTGCTTCGAGGGCTAATAAACTTTGGCAATAAGTATATGAGTTCTTTATGACTAATGTGAGTCCATGGATTATACGCACTCTCACCCTTCCACCATTGCTAGACTCTCTTATGCCGCGCAACTTTCACCGGTATCATACACCCACCATTTACCTTCCTCAAAACAGCCACCATATCTACCTATTATGGAATTTCCATAGCCATTCCGAGATATATTGCCATGCAACATTCCACTGTTCCGTTTATTATGACACGCTCCATCATTGTCATATTGCTTTTGCATGATCATGTAGTTGACATCGTATTTGTGGAAATGCCACCTTCATAATTCTTTCATACATGTCACTCTTGATTCATTGCATATCCCGGTACACCGTCGGAGGCATTCACATAGAGTCATATTTTATTTTAAATATTGAGTTGTAATTTTTGAGTTGTAAATCAGTAAAAGTGTGATGATCTTCATTATTAGAGCATTGTCCCAAGTGAGGAAAGGATGATGGAGACTACGATTCCCCCACAAGTCGGGATGAGACTTCGGACTTTATAAAAATAAAAGAGGCCAAAGAATCCCACCAAAAAAATTAGAGAAAAGATAGAAGGGACAATGTTACTAAGCTTTTTCCACACTTGTGCTTCAAATTAGCACCATGATCTTCATGATAGAGTCTTCTATGTTGTCACTTTCATATACTAGTGGGAATTTTTCATTATAGAACTTGGCTTGTATATTCCAATGATGGGCTTACTCAAAATGCCCTAGGTCTTCATGAGCAAGCAAGTTGGATGCACACCCACTTAGTTTCTTTTGTTGAGCTTTCATACATTTATAGCTCTAGTGCATCCGTTGCATGGCAATCCCTACTCACTCACATTGATATCTATTAATGGGCATCTCCATAGCCCGTTGATACGCCTAGTTGATGTGAGACTATCTTCTCCTTTTTTGTCTTCTCCACAACCACCATCCTATTCCACATATATAGTGATATATCCATGGCTTATGCTCATGTATTGCATGAGAGTTGAAAAAGCTGAAGCGCGTTAAAAAGTATAAACCAATTGCTTGGCTGAAACCGGGGTTGTGCATAATGGGAGTATCTTGTGTGATGAAAATGAAGCATAGCCTAACTATATGATTTTGTAGGGATAAGCTTTCTTTGGCTATGCTATTTTGATAAGACATGATTACTTGTTAGTATGCTTGAAGTATTACTATTTTTATGTCAATATGAACTTTTATTTTGAATCATTTGGATCTAAACATTCGTGCCAGAATAAAGAAAATTACTTGAGAAATATGCTAGGTAGCATTCCACATCAAAAATTCTGTTTTTATCATTTACCTACTCGAGGACGAGCAGGAATTAAGCTTGGGGATGCTTGATACGTCTCCAATGTATCTATAATTTTTGATTGTTCCATGCTATTATATTACCTGTTTTGGATGTTTATGGGCTTTACTTTACACTTTTATATCATTTTTAGGACTAACCTACTAATCGGAGGCCCAGCCCGAATTGCTGTTTTTTTGCCTATTTCAGTGTTTCGAAAAAAAGGAATATCAAACTGAGTCCAAACGGAATGAAACCATCGGGAGCGATCTTTTTGGAACAAACGCAATCCAGGAGACTTGGAGTGGACGTCAAGAAGCAGCCGATGCGGCCACGAGGGTGCAAGGCACGCCCTAGGGGGGTGGGTGCGCCCCCACCCACGTGGACCCCTCGTGGCTCCCCTGACTGATTTCCTTTGCCTATATATATCTACGTACCCCGAAAACATCTAAGAGCACCACGAAACCCTATTTCCACCGCCGCAACCTTCTGTATCCGCAAGATCCCATCTTGAAGCCTTCGTCGGTGCTCCGTCGGAGGAGGAATCGATCACGGAGGGCTTCTACATCAACACCATAGCCTGTTCGATGAGTTGTGAGTTGTTTACCATAGATCTTCGGGTGCATAGTTGTTAGCTAGATGGCTTCTTCTCTCTCTTTGAATCTCAATACAATGTTCTCCTCGATCTTCTTGGAGATCTATTTGATGTAACTCTTTTTGCGGTGTGTTTGTCGAGATCCGATGAATTGTGGGTTTATGATCAAAGTTTATCTATGAGAAATATTTGAATCTCCTCTGAATTCTTTTATGTATGATTGGTTATCTTTGCAAATCTCTTCGAATTATCAGTTTGGTTTGGCCTACTAGATTGATCTTTCTTGCAACGGAAGATTTGTTTAGCTTTGGGTTCAATCTTGCGGTGTCCTTTCCGAGTGACAGCAGGGGCAGCAAGGCACGTATTGTATTGTCGCCATCAAGGGTAAAAATATGGGGTTTATATCATATTGCTTGAGTTTATCCCTCTACATCATGTCATCTTGCTTAATGCGTTACTCTCTTCTTATGAACTTAATACTCTAGATGCATGTTGGATGGCGGTCGATGTGTGGAGTAATAGTGGTAGATGCAGAATCATTTCGATCTACTTGTCACGGACGTGATGCCTATATACATGATCATGCCTAGATATTCTCATATCTATGCACTTTTCTATCAATTGCTCGACAGTAATTTGTTCACCCACCGTAATACTTATGCTATCTTGAGAGAAGCCACTAGTGAAACCAATGGCCCTGAGTCTATTTTTCATCATATAAGTTTCCGATCTATCTTTATATGCAACCTTTACTTTACAATCTATATCATAAAAATACCAAAAATATTTATCTCATCTTATTATCTTTATCAGATCTCACTTTCGTAAGTGGCCGTGAAGGGATTGACAACCCTTTATCCCGTTGGTTGGGAGGTTCTTGTTTGTTTGTGTAGGTACGAGAAACTTGCATGGAGCCTCCTACTGGATTGATATCTTGGTTCTTAAAAACTGAGGAAAATACTTATGCTACTTTGCCGCATCACCTTTCCTCTTCAAAGGAAAACCAATGCAGTCATCAAGAGGTAGCACTCACCACAACGATAACACATCATCTTCTCCTTTTTCCGAGCCCACTTGGAAGCTCTCTCACCATCTGCCTTGTCAATGGCACCTAAAGCACCCGACGCCACTGGCTCAGACTCAGGGATCTCAGAAGTAGCCAGCGCCGTCACGACGTCCATAGCCTGACCGGACAAATCTGGCGTCTGTCCGGAAGCAGCCACCTCCGAGGATACCGTCGGTTCCACAACGACCGGCGGTGGATGCTAGTGGTAGCGGTTTCTCCCACCGCGACCACCACGATGACCTCGGGAGCCACCTCTCTGCCGGTGATCTGGGCCAGATGCCCCCTCGACAAAGCCTCCTGGAGGACCATAAAACGGTCTTTCAGCCGTTCCATCACTCTGCCAAGCATAGCCACGCCCGCCGCCCGACGAGGACGAGCCACAATGATGACCCTCGCCATAAGCATTGATGCCATCGTCACCCCATTGTCCCCGAGGTGGTCCATTTGCAGCACGGTTGACTGGTACTTGTGCAAGACCCGCGCCACCATTGCCCACTTGCTGCGGCGGAGCATGAGTCGGCACCAGTCCAGCTCGCTTCTATGGCACCCTAGCAGCAACATGGGGAGACGGCACACCCCGAGGCTGCTGCCCCTGCGCCTGCTTGCGTTGCGCCACCACAGCAGCCCCGGGCGGCGGCGGCCTAGGCCCCATCGCTCCAGCGCCGCGATCCACAGCAACCGGCATAGCCCCAACGGGCACCGGAGGTCGCAGACCCGGCGGAGCAGCACCGCCTCGTCCAGCCGGCGCCGTCCCAGCGGCCCCCGAGGGTCTCTGTCCTGGCAGAACCGCTCCAGCCCGCCCCACGGTCACAGTACCAGCGGCCACCATAGGCCTTTGACCAGATGGAGGCGCAACACCACGCCCGGCCGGCACGGTCCCGGCTGCCTCCAACGGTTTCAGTCCCCCGGCGGACCACCTCCACGCCCAGCCATGGCCGCGAGAGGCGGGATGCGAGCAGCGCGACCGTGTCCACACTTGGGAAAGCCAGGAACAGCGTGGCGCGGAAGAACCCTAGGCGGCGGCAGCAGGATACTACGATAAGAACACAACGATCGGGCGACGTGCATGCGGTTACATTTTTGTTTGAGTAACGTGCATGCGGTTACATGATCTGTAGATGGGACCGGTGTTCCCTGGGCCTCATACCCAGTCGCGCCACACAGCTCACATGCTGGGCCACATACCCAGGCATGCAAGAGACCATGACGGCCCGCTCAGCCACAGGCCCAGGTTGGATCCGAGTAGGGTGTCCGAGAGCTAGTTTCGGGAATCCCGGCGTGGCAACCCGGTGAACCCTAGATGTAGCAGGCAGACGGAAAGAAGAACTCACGATCACATGGGTCGGCGGCTCGCAGGTACATGAAACCTCATGCACGTGGAGATCGCATCGGACCCTCCGATTGGTCTCCAGACTCGGACCGTGGGCCTCATACCCTGTCCTAGCGGAGCCCAACTCGGTGACACAGGTTCCCGGCCCATCAGAGCCCAGCAAAAATTTCAAACGATAATGCCGTGCGTCCCTGGTCTGGCGAAGCTCGCCGTTCCCCGACGGCAGCCTCCCGATCACCGGCGCTCCTTTCTTCTTCTTTCTCCGTGTGACCTTCGTCCACACGTCTTGCGGTAAAAAATCAGCTAAAGTAATGATCGAAGCACTTACCTTTGGGAGCGGACCACACCACGGCTTCATCTTCGGCGTCGGCAAAGGTGATCTGGGGCCGAAACCCCCATCCCTCGTGCTTCGAAAACCGCTCCCCTCTTGCGGCAGGGCGTCGTCAGGTGTCGTCGCCGGCCGCAGCAGGTGCTCCTCCTCCGGGTACATCACAGGTGGCTCGATCATTGTGACCTCATCGTCCTCATCCTCATCGGCCAAAACCCAAAATCTACCTATATATATATATATATATATATATATATATATATATATATATATATATATATATATATAGGATTGACTATTCGTCACCCAGGTGAGGAATAGTTATTCTTCACCCCTCTATTTTACCACCGATGCACTATAATTTTACGTTCCGTAAGTTTTGTCTTATTTCTGACGTAAAAAGAGACCGTAAGATAAAATATAAAATCACCATAAAAATATTTTATGTTATGTAAAATTACAAACATAAAAGCATAGTGTAAAATATCATAAACTCTAAATTTTCTTGTCTTATGACCTATGTTTTTATTTTCTTATACCAAATTTTACGTAGCGAATCAATAGGAATGTAACTATTTGAATTCCAAATGTAATTTCATTGTAAAGTGTCGTAAGATTACCTCGGTGAAGAATAACTTATTCTGCGCCTGGGTGATGAATAGCATCACTATATATATATATATATATATATATATATATATATATATATATATATATATATATATATATATATATATATATATATATATATATATATATATATATATATATAGGAAAATGTATCCTACTACCGGTGTAGTTACACCCATTTGTCATATATTACCATGTGGTAGTATATACTCTACTTTATTATTTTAGTATGCTCACATACTATATCTAAGATACTCCAAAAGCAATTATGTGAAAAAATTGCATGTGAGCCCATGTTTTTATAATATTTGTGAAATACGTACATATTTATGCGTAAAAGGAGTATGCTCAAAATATACTACATACTACATGAAAAATAGTATATATACTACCTAAACATTCTTACATACTACATACTACGCGTACATACTCTCCAATATGATAGATACTACCTAGAACGTATGAAACAAAAATGGGAGTAACTACACCCGGTAGTAGGAAAAATTTGTCATATATATATATATATATATATATATATATATATATATATATATATATATATATATATATATATATATATATATATATAGAGAGAGAGAGAGAGAGAGAGAGAGAGAGAGAGAGAGAGAGAGAGAGAGAGAAATAATGTAGGACATGCACATATTCATCACTTGTATCGACATATATACTCATATAAGAGACCCTGGTTTGTGTGTTCGAATGTAACTAGCAGGGTGGCCCTTGTAACTCCGAGGCATCATCTTTAGTACGTTGAAAGTATCAAGTATTTATTTTTATTTTACACGAAAATGCCAGACATGTTTTCGTTCTATTTGTATCGCTCGTGGCAAAAATGCACAATATTTGAGACATGGATACGATGCTAAAGCTGTAACTTTGATGTTTCATTTTATTTGTATATGACTGCACTGAGAAATAACCAAAAAGAATTATAAAACAGTTTTCTCGGAGAAAACCATTGAGAACTATTCCTTTTTTTCTTTTGTTTCTAATAACCAACAATCTGGCATGGGGGTTGCAAGCACACCAATACAACTCGATGCATTTCACACGCGGGTGGGTCAACTGTTTGTGTGCTTGAAGGAGTCGAGCTCAAAGGAGGAGGAGGAGGAGGAGGAGGAAGACAACAAGGAGATGGATCCTGCGGAGGAGCTCGCGGCTGCCAACCTTAAGGTCACCACCACTGGAGGAGACAACATTGGCCTTGCAGTCAAGGCGATGACGCCATCTGCTTCCTCTCATGGGAGAAGGTGGTGGCGCCATACCACGCGACGCTCATCAAAGGGGCTGAGCCGCTCGTTGCTGAGCGTGTCAATGTTGCCGTCGACCCCACCTTCGTCGTCGATAGTAACGCCATCCTGGAGCTCCCAAGGATGAGCACACGGTGGTGGTGAATCGCTGCAAGCTGCTACTCGTCAGTGATAACGAGGGGCGAGCAAACATTAGTGGAGGTTGCCGGCGAGGACTCTGACGAGAAGGAAATGTCATCAATTCTCCTCACCGCAAATGACCACTAGGATAATGGCTCCGGCGCAGGGGTGATTGAGCTCTCATCTGAGAAGAAGTAGAAGTAATTTACTCCCTCCGTTCATTTTTGTAAGACATTTTAGACATTCAAGAAAACACCTAATATAGTTCAATTTCGACTGTCTAAAACGTCTTACAAAGGTGAATAGAGGGAGTAGTTCATTTTATATGGATGTCGTGGTAAACAGCGGGGCACTACATGTTGTTTATGATGTCAAGTGACACCATGAAAAATTGAGTTGCTGCAATTGTACACCCACGTACAACTATAGCTTGTCCACATATGGCGCATTTATATACTACCTGAGCTAAACGCTCTTATTTTTTTTTACGGAGCGAGTAGCTTTGATATCACTTTCTCTCAGTCCTAGCACCGCCAGTGGCTGTAAAGTTTATGACCTATCAACTACCGAATGTCGTATCCTATAAACTATATCAAATACCATTACTCTGTTGATCAACGTAGCATGGCTGACATGGATTCGGGGTATGGGGAATGAAGGACGTTGTTGCCCAGCCGGATAAATAGAGCTAAGTCAGCTCCTGCACGCGGACATATTTGAACATCTCTGCAGATAAATGAGGGACAAAATTTGGTGTAATAACCAACGTCGATAAAGAGTGTCAGACATCGGTAGGATCAAACTTGTAAACACATGAATGAAGACTGGATCCGAACAGATCCACCGAAGACCAGCACCGACCGGATTCCGCCAGATCCGACGAAGGCACAACTCGACACGTTCTTTGACGACACTAGACGCACCGTTGAGATGGGGATCAAATGCAGGAGTCATCATTCCCACTGATGGCCCAACCAAGATGCTGAGTCGAACAAAAATGAGAGTGGGATCCCTTCCGCCGACGGGGAGCCAAGGCCCTGCGCACCTACACGGCCCGAAAGACATCAGAGGTGAAGCGAACCGTTTGCAGCGCTGATGGGAGGAAGAGGAAACCTAATCATATGCCTACTTGGCGTTGACTGTTTTTTAGTTGGGATTTACTGGTTTTTAGTTGGAATTTGTTGCAGCTTGATTAAATTGTCATGGTACAACGCAAGGCCACCTCCTCGCTAACAAAAGCCGATGGAACCTGAAACCAAGTTTTCCAGAGTTTATTTCTGCAACCTTTTCTAGCTAATTCATGGGCAACTTTATTCACTGGTCGCCACACCCAAACGATCCTGAACTCCAAAAGCTTGGAGTAGCCCTTTTAGCTCTTCATTTAGAGGACCAACTGATGACAGGTCTTTCACCCGTTGTTGATCTTGCGAACAACATTTTGCGAGCTCGTATTCCAATGGAAAATTTTGAACCCTAAACTCCTTAGCTAATTGAATTGCACACCGGCATGCCATCATCTCAGTTAAGTCGGGATCGTTGGTGGAGGCAAAAAATTGACAAGGACCCGCCAGAAAACCTCCACTGTTCCCTTTGTCGAAGAAAGAACCCTCCACTGTTGTCCCGAAGGACTTCTCCTCGGCCTCCAAAATGGTGGTCTTTCGACATACTGAAATGAACTCGCTGGTTCGCGGCGGCTCGTCTATCTTCTCACGACCCATGGCGCCGAAGCGTGCTAGTAGTCATACTCATATGAAATTTTCCTATGGTCTACTTTTTGTCATACTGCAAATAACAAATATTTTTTTCAGTTTCTCTTACAGGTAACATTGACGTGCACCTGATCCATTAGCAAAGCTTGTACGTTTTCCGATTGTGCAACGGGATACGCTTAGGAGTATGCCAAATTATGAGGTCCGTTGAAGCTAGCTCTCCCTGCCGATGCCTCACTGGCTGGCACGTAGTAGTACATCCGTGCCCTCCGGCAGCATGGCCCATGTCGTTCGGTTGCTGCAACCGCAAGTCTTCCTATGCCGGCCTGCTGCCTTGCAGTGGCAGAGACCATCTTATCATGCAAGGTCCAAACCGCACCAGCCAGGCGGAGCGGGTGGCTAGGGCTATGGCTAGCTGCAGCCCCAGCGCCAGCTAAAGCCACGTTCCTGTCATCCCGGCCGCAGCGTCGATGGATGAATCCAACAGGTGAAAGACACAGCGCGTGTAAGCATGCATTCATGGCGGCGGGGCAGGGGGTGCAGTGAGCCAGTGACGACGCACGCGGGCGACCACCAGCTCCAGCTGCTTGGCTTGTCTACGTGCACCGGCCGGCCAGCCGGAGGCAGTCGCACGAACGAACGCGCAGGCCGACGCACCCTCTACCCATCTGTCTCCGGCCGTCCTGTACTTGGCGCACGCAAGGGCCGGCGGTACGCACGAGCCGAAGGATCAGCAAGCAACCATGTGTGCCGTCCTCGGGAGTCGGGAGCGATGCGGGTTCTGCCGACTAGCCAGCACTGTACTCGTCGACGTCATGTGTACCGGCCAGCAAGTAACACCAGCTGTGCTCCATTATTGGCATATACTGTATACTCCGGTGCGCCGGAAGCATAATTAAGAGCGTTTGCAAAGTACAGAACATCTAACGTCGACAGGTTCCTAAAATAGATAACAAACGTGTAAATATTCAGGCTTATCATTTTTTACACTATTCATGTTTTGCCTTCTTTTGACACCATTCATGCTAGATTTCTCTTTTTTGTTTCTCATTGTGTATTTTGATTTTAGATCTGAAATTTTTAAGTGTTATAGACACTTGTCTTGTGAACATCCATAATATTTTGAATTGCACCACAACATAATTTGATTTTAAAAATTGAGCATAGAGCATTTGAAAAGTGATATCACCCGATATTTAACTATTAATAATAGTAGTATTGACGAGTACTGGCTAATCCGCACGTGTTCTTCTCTTGCTTGTCTGTTGTGATCAAAAGCTAGGCCAGGATCTTTACCTGTCATAATTGGTGATGTGAACTGGACAAGGACGCTAGGATCACAGCGACCGACTTGCCATACATCTTGGCGCCTCTCCAAGATCGCAGATCCTAGCTACTACCTCCGTTCTATAATATAAGAACGTTTTTGATACTAGTGTAGTGTCAAAAACGTTCTTATATACTATGAAACAGAGGAAGTAACAAAGTTGGCATAGGAAAACTTTCCACGTGCTTAAAATTGGCAACGCTCAAACGACTTATCTCTTAGCACAGTGATGTAGAATCATGGGAAACAACGCTAGAGTAGCTACGTACTCAGCCACCTGCTCCCCGGACACACGTTGGCCTTGACCGTTGAAGTGTAACAACTAAATTTATCACACTACCTGGTTGTGATTTGTAGCAGCTTCCGCGTGAGGCGACCGCGTGAGGCGACCGCGGCGACTCGGGTGGTCGCGGCGAGCCGGCCGCCGATGCCGGCGGATCCCTCTGCGAGGCGAGTAGGGGGCAGGTTCTGGGCCTTTGCGGATTCGGACGAGGACGATGACGACGGGGCACCGCCGGCAGTTCGCCGGCTGACTACTCGCCATCGCCCTCCGATGTGATCTGCGAGGCGTTCAACCCCGACTACTTAGAGGAGGAGGTCGCTGCGCTGATCGATGAGATCGTGCCGGCCGATGATCCGGCGAGGTTCGGGCTGAGTGCGGCGGATAGGGTGGAGGTGGTTCGCCGGATCGTTCACCGGAGGACGGCAGCGACGACGGTTCGGCCTTGGAAGGGGCCATTGCCTAAGGTATGCATCCCGCCCTTAACTTTGTCCGATTTCATTCCGCAAGATGCTTGGACTAGAGTGATTCGTAAGAAGAAGAAGAGGAAGGGGAGATCGGACCTTCCGGCGCCGGCGCCGGCGAGCCGTACGCCGGCTGGGATCTGGGCGGCTAGGGTTGGTTGTTTGAATTTGCTTTTGGGTCGTGATGAGTGGGCCGGCTGTGGACCTGTGCTTGGGCATGAGGCCCAACATGGGGGAGCGGACGAGGGGCAATCTCGAGTGGTCTCGACTGGGCAAGTGGCCCACGAGAACCTGGATGTGGTTCCTCTCACGTCCGAGTCGTGCAGGACTGGCGACGATCATGATCGCGAGCGCTGGGTCGGGGATGATCCGAACCTCGCTGGGCCTGCGGCTGCGATTGGGCCACTGTCTACTGGGTATGAGGTCCGGTTAGACGTGGAAACTAGCGTTACTACGGGAGGGGGTGCATGCACGCATCGTCCTGTCTCAGTTTCGCCGTCGCTGTGTCCCAGGGTTCGTCGTTCGCCGCGTCGTCGTTCCACAGGATCGGGCCGGGCGCGCCGCATTCCCCCCTTGGGTCGATGGCGGGGCCTCTCAGGAAGAAGCCGCCACCCTCTGGAGCGGGGCGGGCTGCGGGAGTGCCGCCACCGGGGACGGGCACTGGACGGGGCGCGGCGCCGCCGGGATCGGGTGCTGGCCGTGGACTGCAGATGCCCGCTGCTGCTACTCGTGGTGGTGCGTCTTTCCCTCCCGCCGCGGCGACGCGGGTGGCTTCCGGGGGCCCTATTGGGAGGCCGCCGGCTCCGGTAGTGCTGCCTGGCGGGAGAGGTGGTCCGGGCGGCCCGACTGTTGGTGTTCGGCCGCCTGTTCTGGGGGGTGCGGCGGTGGCTCTAGGCCGGGGGGCTGCGCCTCCTAGGCCTCCTCCGCCCTCGGGTCCGGTGCAAAGACCGCCCCCGGCTGTGCAGAGTTCGGTGGCCGTGCCTGCGGCGGGCCGGGGAGCTGCGCCACCTAGGCCCCCAGCTCCTCCTCCGCATCTCGTTGCTCGCCCGCCCGGGTCTACGGTTGCACCCCGAGGACAATGGAGGGATGACGGATATGATGCTTACGGGACGGGCCAGCACCGTGGTTCTTCATCAACGGGTGGTGGCCGTGGCTATGCCTGGCAGAGTGATGGATCTGCCGAGAGGCCTTTCTTGGGTCCTTCAGGAGGCTTCGTCGAGGGGCCCTCGGATCCGGGACATCGACAGCGACAAGGGTTCCGTGGCTATCGGGGTGGTCGAGGAGGCAGAGGAGGCCATTACCGTCCACGTCCTCCGCCACCTCCAGTTGTGGTCGACCAGACGACAGCTGACGAGTCTGCCGAGGGGCCTCTCTTGCCTGGCCACGCTATGGAGGTCGTGACGGCTCTTGCCTCTGTGCAGGTTCCTGAGAACGAGGTTATGACCGATGTATCTGCGGAGTTGTCTGATAGGTCTGAGGCTGAGAGGGCTTCCAAGTGGGCGCGTAGGAAGGAAAAGATGCTTTGTTACCGGTGCGGTGACAAGGGTCACTTCATCGCGGAGTGTGTGGCTATGTTATGTGATACCTGTGGTAAACTGGCACACGAGTCTGGGGAGTGTCCGATGCTGCGTGATCAGGCACCGTCGCTCATGATGCATGGAGTATACTGTGCTGAGTTAACTTCTTTTGAATCTCCAAATGAGCGAGAGGCTGCTGACGAGTCCACGAGTATGACCACGGGGATAGTCAAGGTTACCAGAGGAGAGGTGGCTGAGACACAGATCGTGCAGAGACTCCGTGAGTTGGCTCCTGGAGAGTTCCAGTGGGACCTTGTCAGTATGGCTGATAGGATGTTCAGGGTTGAGTGTCCATCTGTTGAGGATTTGCAGAGGTTGTTGAGCTTTGGGATGTGTAAGGTGCCGGGAACGGATGTTATCCTTGAGTTTCAGGAGTGGAAGCTTGTGGAGCCACAGGGCACGCCGCTTACTCAGGCGTGGTTGCGTTTCTCCGGTGCTCCTTCTAGGCCGCTGCAGGATGCTCGGGTGGTGGTCAGTATGGGCATTTTGGTAGGGAAGCCTGAGCATGTGGACATGGAGTTTATCAGAGCTCATGGGATTGCTCGGGTCTTGGTTAGTATTTTGAACATTGAGTATGTTCCGGATGTGGTTAAGTGGGCTTATCGAGGCAGAGTCTATGATTTGGATATTGAGTTTGAGGATGAGAGCCTTCTGGTTGCGCCGGCTCATGATTCTGATATGGATAAGCATGAGAGTGATGGCGGAGCAGGGGTTCGGGAGTCGCCGGTCGAGGACCCTGGACGTCAGTTGTCCAAGGGGCCGGGACCCGAGCTGGCGTCGACCGGGGATGGAGCACTCTCACCTTCCGTGGTCCCTTCGACGACTCTGAGATTTGGGTCTTTTGAGCCACACTCTGCACCACCGAGGCTCTGGAGTGATCGAGTTGAGTCCGAGGAGGCTTTTGAGCTCGAGTTACCGGCTTTGGGTTTGGAGGATGATGTGGACACGATTCCTGGGGATCGGCCGGTGGCCACTCCCATTCGTGCCCAGCAGATGACACCATATCTGGAGGTGTCGCAGCTTGTTGTACCTGTTCTGTCGGGGAGTGACCTGGGGCAGGCGGCCTCGGTTTGCTCTCCTTCTGCTGAGGAAGGAGACTTGGGGCAGGTGGCTTCCGAGTTTTTCTCCTCGCCGGGAGGGGGTATGGGGCAGGTGGCCTCGGATATCTCCTCCCCCGTCGCGTCTGCCGGTCGGTTGATGCCGGCTTTGCCTGCGGGAGGCGGCTCGGGGCAGGTGGCCTCGGAGCCTCCTTCTCCGGTGCCTATGCGGGTAGCTTCTCCGGTGTGGGGTGGGGAGCGAGGGCAGGTGGCCCTTAGTCGGTCTCCACCCACCCAGCCCCGAGTATCGCCAGATGGGACGCGTCGACTGTGTGTGCTTTGCCTATCTCGGGGGAGCCCGTACAGGTGGATCGGCCTGCTGGTTGGGGAGCGGTAGGAGGCCGGACCCCGGTCGCGATCTCTCGGGAGGAGGTCATCGCTTTTGGAGGGATTCAGGATCCGGTGTCTGAGGGGCGCCGGATGAGTGGACGACTCCAAAGCCAGCCTGACGTGGACGATATTCAGCAGTGGTGCGCCATGAGGGCGGCCAAGCTTCGTGACGTCGAGGTCACTACTGGTATGTCGGTCAATACATCTAATTCCACTTTGCAGTTTTCAAATGATGATATTGTTAAGAATGCAAATCAATTAGGTGTTTCGTTGTGTAGTAATGACACTGAAATTTCTAATTCTGTTAATGATCTTTTGGACCTAGAGGCTGAGCGGGCCTTAGAGATGATCCGTAATATTGCGGCTGTCAAACCTATGAGTGATTCTGAGGTTGATGCGCTCGGGGTGAGGGTGTTAGATAACTTTTGTGCGGATCTTATGCAACCTTCTACTGATGAGGATGTTCAGGCTGAGTCTACCGAGATAGTGTTGGCTAGCCCGTCTGAGACTGGTTGTGAGGACCAGTTGCAGAATCAAATGGTCCCCAAGCGCAAGTGGAAACGGAAGGTCTACCCGGTTTCCGTGTGCGTAGGAGTTCTAGGATACGTACGGCAAAAAAATTCCATGATGAAATATGAAAGGAATATTCTGGAATAGCAGAGGTCTAAAGGACTTGGCTAAAAGAAGGTTTCTTTCTGAGGCGTCTGTCGAGCATTGTTTAGATTTCATAGCTCTATCGGAGACGGGTAGAGATAACTTCGCACCTCAATTTCTAAATACTCTTTCGGGAGGCATAGATTTCGATTGGCATTGCTTGCCACCGAGAGGGAGGTCGGATTGAATCCTTCTCGGAGTTAGGTGTGATGCGCTTGAGGTTCGCAGTGTGGTCATGGGAGACTTTTCTTTCAAGTTTAGGGTGCGATCGAAGGTTGATGGGTTTAATTGGGCTCTTGTCGCGGTGTATGGTGCTGCACAGCCCGAGCTCAAGCCTGAGTTCTTGGCTGATCTTGTTCGGATTTGTGGCTCCGAGCGGTTGCCCATCCTGGTGGGGGTGATTTCAATATTATTAGGCGGCGTGAGGATAAGAACAATGATAATTTTGATGGACGATGGTCGTTCATGTTTAACACTATAATTGAAAGTCTGGACCTGAGAGAAATTGAGCTCTCGGGTAGAAAGTTTACCTGGGCGAATGCGATGCCAAATCCTACGTATGAGAAGTTGGACCGAGTGTTGGCTAGCGTTGATTGGGAACAGAAGTTTCCCCTGGTGACTGTCCAGGCCTTGTCCCGTGGTATTTCTGACCATACGCCTTTATTTGTCGACTCTGGTGAACCCACGCACCTGGGGAACAAAAATGTGTTCTCCTTTGAGATGGCTTGGTTTGAAAGAGATGGCTTCCTGGATCTTGTGGCCAGAGAATGGGTTAAGGATTCACGAGGGAGGACCGCGCTTCAGCGCTGGCAAAACAAGATTAGGCATTTAAGGAGTTTCCTACGTGGGTGGGCTAAGCATCTGAGCAGGATTTATAAGGCTGAAAAGGAAAAGCTCCTTGTCCTTATACAGTCTCTGGATGTAAAAGCGGAAACCACGATACTGCCGGTTGCGGAGCTTCATGCCAAGCTAGAGGTGGAATTGCGGCTCAAAGAACTTCTTAGAGAAGAAGAGTTGAAGTGGGCGTTGCGGGCCAAGGTCCGGCGTGTTGTCCAGGGGGACGCGAACACACAATTCTTTCACATGATCGCTAACAGTAAGCATCGAAAGAAGAGGATCTTTCAGCTTGAGCAAGATGATGGTACGATTGTAGGACATGATAACCTAAAATTGTACATAACCGAATACTATAAGCAGCTGTTTGGCCCTCCAGAAGAGAACTGTGTGTCTCTGGACGAGTCAAGGGTTGAGGATATTCCTCAAGATTCTTCGATGGAGAATGATATTCTTGCGGCTCCTTTCTCGGAGAGTGAGGTGCTCGAGGCCATCTCGCAAATGAAAATAACAAGGTGCCGGGACCTGATGGTTTCCCGGCGGAGTTTTATAAGAAGTGCTGGCATATCATTAAAGGGGATTTGTTGCCTATGTTTAATGACTTGTTTGCTGGGCAGCTTCATTTATTTCAGCTAAATTTTGGAACGATTACCCTTCTTCCTAAGAAAACAGAGCCTGTGAGGATTGAGCAATTCAGGCCAATCTGTCCTCTTAATGTCAGTTTCAAAATTTTCACCAAGGTCGGGACCAATAGACTCACACAGATTACGCATACTGTTGTGCAGCCTACCCAGTCTGCTTTCATGCCGGACAGGAATATCCTTGAGGGGGTAGTGGTCCTTCATGAAACGCTCCATAAAATCCACACGAAAAAACTGGATGGGGTTGTTTTCAAAGTGGATTTCGAAAAAGCGTACGACAAAGTCAAATGGCCATTCCTTCAGCAGGCCTTGCGCATGAAGGGTTTTGATGAGGTTTGGCGACGCCAGGTAGAATCCTTTACGCAAAAAGGGAGTGTTGGAATTAAAGTAAATGATGATATTGGGCACTATTTCCAGACACATAAAGGTCTGCGGCAAGGAGATCCAATGTCCCCTGTTTTGTTCAACATTGTGGTTCACATGTTGGCAATCCTAATTGGTCGGGCAAAGGAGGCCGGTCAGGTGGGAGGCTTGGTGCCCAACCTAGTTGATGGGGGGTGTCCATCTTACAGTACGCTGATGATACTATCATCTTTATGGAGCATGACCTAGCAAAAGCGAGAAATATGAAGCTGGTGCTTTGCTTATTTGAACAATTGTCTGGGTTAAAGATTAACTTTCATAAAAGCGAATTGTTCTGTTTTGGTAGAGCCAAGGAGGAACAGGAGGCTTATAGGCAATTGTTCGGATGTGAATTAGAAGCTTTACCTTTCACTTACTTAGGTATACCTATTCACCATCGTAAGCTTACAAACCGAGAGTGGAAATGCATTGAGGATCGGTTTGAAAAGAAACTGAGTTGCTGGAAGGGCAAACTTATGTCGTATAGAGGTCGGTTAATTCTTATTAATTCGGTACTCACGAGTATGCCGATGTTCCTATTATCTTTCTTTGAGGTTCCAGTTGGGGTTAGGAAATGACTGGACTTTTACCGATCAAGATTTTTTTGGCAGAGTGATGAACTTAAGAGAAAGTATAGAATCGCCAAGTGGGATGTCATTTGTAGACCTAAGAACCAAGGGGGGTTGGGTATCGAAAATCTTGAGGTCAAGAACAGATGCCTGCTCAGTAAGTGGCTGTATAAGCTTTTGGGTCCGACTGATGCAACTTGGGCGCAGATTCTTCGTAACAAGTATCTGCAGTCCAAAACTTTGTCCCAGGTGACAGTGAGACCAACTGATTCGCTGTTTTGGAAGGGGCTTATGAGAGTCAAGGTCACCTTCTTTAATAGAACAAAATTTATTGTCGGTGATGGAAATGGCACACGTTTCTGGGAGGACACCTGGCTAGTTGCAACGGTTATGCAGTCCACTCCCCTTAATATTCAGTTTCGGCGGGTGCTTGTTGGTGAGAGATGGGAAGCTTGGCTCCATCTGGTGCGTAGACTGATGGAAGTTCAGCTAACGCAACAGCCCGATCAGCTAAGGTGGAAGCTTACTAGGAACGGACAATTTACTGTCAAGTCGATGTACACCGATGTCATCAATTCCACGGTCATTCCTAGCACCAGACATGTTTGGAAAGTAAAAGTGCCTTTGAAAATTAAAGTGTTTATGTGGTTTGTCCATAAACAGGTAATCTTAACAAAAGACAACTTGGTCAAGCGCAATTGGACTGGATCTACTAGGTGTAGCTTCTGTGATCAGGACGGGACCATTAAGCATCTCTTCCTTGATTGTCCTTTGGCGAGAATTTTGTGGCGCACTGTGCAAATTGCTTTTAACATTACTCCTCCGAGTAAGGTCGGGTCGTTATTTGGAACGTGGCTGGATGGGATAGAGTCCGAAACAGCTAGACATATTCGTGTAGGAGTGTATGCGTTGTTATGGGCAATTTGGAACTGCAGAAATGATTTGGTCTTTAACAGAATAACTACTATTCATTTTTTGAAGGTTTTATTCCGTGCTACCGCGCTGATCCGTATGTGGTCCTTACTCACTCCGACGGAGGCCAGGGAGCGTTTGGTTACTGGATCTGTCCGGTGAGAGATGGTAGCGCGGGATATCTTCAACCGGTTTGGTTGGCGGCCATATAATAGGATAGGCTATTAGTGCTCCTATCTTTTCTTTTACCAGCCGGTTGTGGCCTTTGTGGTTTATCTTGGTTTAGCTGCGATGCTCTTGGTGAGCTCGCCTTTATTTTGTTGAAGACTTTACGACTTTGTTGAACCTATTTTTATTTATTGAGGTGGCCGTATGCATCTTCCTAATGCAGAGGCCGGGGAGCTCCCCCTTTTCGAAAAAAAGCAACTTCCATTAATATCTCATCTGCCTCTTGTTTAGCTGAACGGCTAATGTGTCCGACCGAATCTCGCAACATGCGTCTGTTCAATCTCTCCACCATATCAAAATCACCTATAATAGCAAAAACTCTCATACTGGATGGGTCAAAATCGCTGGTTAAGAGGTTGTGAGGTACTCCCTCCGTTTCATAATACATGCCTTTCATTTGTCCAAATATAAATGTATTTAGACATGTTTTAGTATATAGGTACATTTATATTTAGACAAATGAAAATCAAGTATTTTGGAACGGAGAAAGTACCTCTTAGGAAGGTTACCTCCAGACTCGTCTTGCGTCACTTGTTGCCAACAAAAGGATTTTGGTGAGAAAAATTCCCGCCGCAGGAGGATGGGAGGATGTTGTACTTGCTTTTTCCCCGGCATCTAAATTTTAAATCGGATATCTTGTATGCCAAGTTTTCAAGTTACAAACCGTTTTTGCATTGCGGTTTCTATTTAAAATTATCAGACATAACATGTACTTCAAAGGACAATAAACTTGTGTTCCCTGCGTGAATGTATTTGTTCTTTACATTCTAATAAACTCCTACTCCCACCAGGTAGTGCACCCCATTTAACTTGTGCTCCGTACTCAGTGCAACTTATGATGCGCCTCTTAACACACCTATGTTGCAGCACGAAGTCTACGTGTATTGGACGAGCAGCAAACTTGTGATGCACGTGCAACAAACCTGTGATGCACATCGACGATGCAGTTGTAACAAGTGCTCCACAGTCTCCACTCGTTGCAACTTATACTCTCCACTCATTACAACTCGTACTATCCGATAAAAACATGTAGTCCCGTTGTATAGTATGCGATACAACTGGAAAAATCCAGAATAGAAAAACCAGAGAAAAATCAAAAGAAACCAGCAGAAAAAAGCACATGGCTCCTATCCCGCAAGCCCTCACTCGCCGCCTCCCCGTGGACCACACGGTAGCTAGGCCTCAACGCATCTGTGCTTGCCCCTCAGAACCTCAGCGGGGGGAGAGGGCCGAGGGGGGGGGGAGGGGGGGGCACAAGTACATTAGTTGCTCTATGCCACATATATCTAGTGCGAGCGCTATCACATGCTCAAATATGACGCGGGGCGGCTTGCAGCGATTTTTTTCCTTTAATTTTTCTTTGGCACTGGAGGTAATATATGGTTTTCAGTTTAGTATTTTTATTGGTTTTGTCTTTTTTAATATTTCCCCTTGTTCTTATTTTCTCCTTTTACTTTTTCCCGTTTATTTTTACATAGTGACCATCGCACGATTCCTTCGTGGAAATTTTGGGGAAATATGGACGCAAACATTCACATACATGCACCCATATTCATCCACGTGAATGAACACACTTGCATCATATCTCTATGAGAACCTTACGAGACTGAGTCGGCAGTTCTTGCAATTAACAAAATTACCACAACCACCTGGTAATGGACGAGCACCACATGCCAACGAGAGAACAACGCCAAAAACCCTGAGATAAATCCAAAACAATATGAACATGTCAATGTGCCAAAGTTCCACCCAAAGGACTTACCAATTGAGCTTACTCAGTCCACTTCCATTTCACAACATGCACAACATATGTGCCTTGCAAGAAGAAAAACATACACAATGTTCTTAGACTCTTGCATACAACATGGTTATGTCATTCTTCCCTTAGAACATCTAAATGTGGGCTCCTCAAACGGCCTCTATACGTCCGGGCGGATGGCCGGTAAGTGATCGGTTATAAAATTCGCAAACCTGCCGGACTTTTCATACTGGTCCTATATGCCCGGGCTGACCGACACCCCTCATATCTAGTCCATATCTAGGGTGGATATGTGGAGGTGCCCGGGCGTGTCCGCCATGTCAGACTGATGGGTAGGACCCACACGAACACACGGCAAAACGCAACGGTCCGATGAGGATGCATTCATGCCGCCATTCCAGTGTGCCTCCCGAGGGGCCAAATCCGGCTATTTAACTGGACGGTGGCAAACCAACCCTAGCCAGTCGCATTTCCAACCCCCTCCCCTCGGCGCTGCCGCCATCCAATCTGCTCAGAGCTTGACGTCTGCCGGTATTCATGGACAGACAACGGATCACCTCGTATGCCATGTTCACTCTGGAGCGGTGGTTGGAGCTCCTTGAAGAGATCTAGGTCAGGCGCACTGCAAAGATTTGTATTCGGCTTGCCACCAAACTCGCCGGAGGAGGAGGAAACCTGCATGAAAAAGCCCATGGCTCCTCCTATCCCGGAAACCCTCACTCGCCGCCTCCCCATGCACCACAAGGTAGCTTGGCCTCAACGCATCTGCGCTTGCCCCTCGGAACCTCGGCGGGGGGAGGGGGTGGGGGTACCTCATAGATTAGTTGCTCCATGCTACATATATCTAGGGCGAGCGCTATCACATGTTCGAATATGACAATGGGTGGCTTGCATCGATTTTTTATTAAATAAATTCGGTGGCACTCGAGGTATTATATGGTTTTCAGTTTATCTTTTTATAGGTTTTGTCTTTTTAAATAATTTCCCCTGGTTCTTATTTTTTCCTTTTACCTTTCCCTAATTCCATTTATTTTTACAGAGTGACCGTCCCGCGATTCCTCTGAGGAATTTTTTGAGAAATATAGACACAAACATTCACATATATGCACCCATATTCATCCATGTGAATGAACACACCTGCATCATATCTCTATGAGAACCTTACGAGACTGAGTCGGCAGTTCTTGAAATTCACAAAATTGCTACAACCACCTGGTAGTGGACGAGCACCGCATGCCAACGAGAGAACAACACCCAAAACCCTGAGATAAATCCAAAACAATATGAACATGTCAACGTGCCAAAGTTCCACCCAAAGGACTTACCAATTGAGCTTCCTCAGTCCACTTCCATTTCACAACATGCACAATACGTGCCTTACAAGAAGAAAAACATGCACAATATTTTTAGACTCTTGCATACAACATGGTTATGTCATTCTTCCCTTAGAGCATCTAAATATGGGCTCCTCAAGGGGCCTCTATACGTCCGGGCAGATGGCCCGGTAAGTGATCGGTTTTAAAATTCGCAAACCAGCCGGACTTTTCATATTGGTCCTATATGCCCGGGCTGACCATCACCCCTCATATCCAGTCCATATCTAGGGTGGATATGTGGAGGTGCCCGGGCGTGTCCGCCATGTCAGACTGATGGGTAGGACCCACACGAACACACGACAAAATGCAGCGGTCCGATGAGGATGCATTCATGCTGCCGCTCTAGCGTGCCACCCGGGGGGGCCAAATCCGGCTGTTTAAGCCGGACGGCGGCAAACCAACCTTGCCAGTCGCATTTCCAATCCCCTCCCCTTGGCGGCGCCGCCATCCAATACACTCAGAGCTTGCCGTCTGCCGGTATTCATGGCCAGACAGCGGATCACCTCGTACGCCATGTTCACTCTGGAGTGGTGGTTGGAGCTCCTTGAAGAGATCCAGGTCAGGCGCACCTAAGGTTTGTATTCAGCTTGCCTCCAAACTCGCCAGAGGAAGAGAAGGAGGAGCAGGAGGAGGAGGAAACCTGCAGGAAAAAAGCGCATGGCTCCTCCTATCCCGCAAACCCTCACTCGCCGCCTTCCTGTGCACCACAAGGTAGCTAGGCCTCAACGCATCTACGCTTGCCCCTCGGAAACTCGGCGGGGGGAGGGTGTCACGCCCAATATGCGACCCTATCCAAAAGGAACTCGATGGTCCCACCAAGGATAGACCCGCATATTGAAACGCTTTTGCAAGGTGGATATCATTACATCAACATTACATAATAGATGGGGATACATACATAAGGCACAAATGCCACAGGAATACATCAACAACATATACAAGATCAACATCCGACTACGGATGAAACATAAACAGAAGCTCAAACGACATCCACCCTGCTAGCCCAGGCTGCCGACCTGGAACCTATCCCCTGATCGAAGAAGAAGCAGAAGAAGAACTCCAACACAAGCAAACATCGCTCTCGCGTCATGAGCATCGCAAACCTGTACCTGCAACTGGTGGTGTAGTAATCTGTGAGCCACGAGGACTCAGCAATCCCATTACCATGGGTATCAAGACTAGCAAAGCTTAAAGGGGAAAGGAAGGGGTAAAGTGGCGAGGTTGCAGCAGCGGCTAAGCATATATGGTGGCTAACATACGCAAGTGAGAGCGAGAAGAGGAACAAAGGAACGGTCGTCAACTAGTAATGATCAAGAAGTGATCCTGAACTCCTACTTACGCCGACATAACCCGAAACCGTGTTCTCCTCTCGATCAACCCGAAAAGAGACACTCACGATTACGCACACGGTTGGTGTATTTTAGAAGAGTTTGCTTCAAGTTTACTACAACCGGATATTAAGAAATTCCCATCTGCCACATAACCGCGGGCACGGCTCTCGAAAGTTTATACCCTTCAGGGGTGTCCCAACTTGGCCCATGATAAGCTCTCGCGATCAACGAAGGATATTCCTTCTCCCCGGGAAGACCCGATCAGTCTCGGAATCCCGGCTACAAGACATTTCGACAGCAATAAAACAAGACCAGCAAAGCCGCCCGGATGTGCCGACAAATCCTGATAGGAGCTGCACATATCTCGGTCTCAGGGCACACCGGATGAGCAAGACGTCGGGTTGGCATAAACCCTGATTGCCCAGGGGGCGCCGGACATCGCTCGGTTTGGACCAGCACTCGAAGGAGAACTGGCCCGGGGGGCTAAAATAAAGATGACCCTCGGGCTCCGGAAACCCAAGGGAAAAAGGGCAAAGGTGAGGCAAATGGTAAAACCAATGTTGGGCCTTGCTGGAAAAGTCTTATTCAAAGCGAACTGTCAAGGGGGTCCCATAAATCACCCGACCGCGTTAGGGACGCAAAATCCGGGAACATAACACCGATATGACGGAAACTAGGGCGGCAAGAGTGGAACAAAACACCAGGCATAAGGCCGAGCCTTCCACCCTTTACCAAGTATATAGATGCATTAATTAAATAAGATATATTGTGATATCCCAACAAGTAAACATGTTCCAACAAGGAACAACATCTCCATGTTCCAACAAGGAACAAACTTCATCTTCACCTGCAACTAGCAATGCTATAAGAGGGGCTGAGCAAAGCGGTAACATAGCCAAACAATGGTTTGCTAGGAAGGGTGCAAAAGGTTAGAAGCTGACATGGCAATATGGGATGGCTTGAGCAGCAAGTGATAGGTAACGCAGCATAGCGAAAGAACGAAGCAACTAGCATAACAATGATAGTAGTGAGATCCAGGGTAGCGGTCATCTTGCCTGAAATCCTGCAAGGAAGAAGAACGAATCCATGAAGAAGATGAACGGATGAAGTCGAACCAAGCGTAGACGAACGAATCCTCACGATCGCAACGAAACAGGAACTAACAAGAAGCACACAACATAGTAAACACACCGCACATGAACAAGGCATGATGCACAACAAGCATGATGTATGACAAAGCTACATGAAGCTACTCATGGCAAGAGATGATGCAAACAAGAGCAACACATCAAGGCAAGTTTAAATGAGGCCGGGAACAACATATAACAATTCCGGTAAGTCCTCATATGCAAATTTCGAAATTGGTCCAGATCTGAATAAACCTTATGTTCAAGTTGTTAAACAGCATGTTAAGATGCACCACGATGATCTACACAAAATTCTAGTCAAGTTACATATAAAGTTCATTAGATTCGGAGCTACGGCCTAGAAGATATGAGCAAAACAAGTTAAACATGGCATCGATGCAAAATGCATACAAACATCAAGCAAGCACCTCAAAACAAGGATGCAACATGATAATAAGAAACTAAATACAAAAACAAGCAAGTTTCATATAGAGCACACTCAAAACGGAGCAACGGTTCAACACATACACCCTATACAAGTCATGACAACAACCTGTCCAAAACAGCAACTAGGCATATTGCAAGCATCAAAACAACATGCTACAGCACCTCAACATAATAACAAAAGGCATGGGCATGATGTACAGGTAAAGCATGACAAAATATGAACACTGAGCTATCTCCAGAAATCACTAGAACATGCTCAAAATGACATGGCAAGATTGCAAATAATAACAGTTTCAGACTTAAGCAGAAATAACATCAGGTTGCAATGTTTAGAGCTATCAAACAATATGCTACAGGAACTTAACATGACAAACAAAGGCATGGCATGAATCTACTCAAAGCATAGAACAAAAGTCCCTTACTGACCATAAGCCAAAAAGGATCACAAAATATGATGGCACCCTTGTAAACATGACAAGTTATATTACAGATTGAAACATGGCAGGAACAACGATAAGTAGGCATGTTGGTGAGCTTGAACCACTCACCACAGAGCAATACATGGTACGGCAAGGCAACCAACAGTAAGAAGACATGGCATAGAAGCTATACATGGCAAGAACAACATCATAGCATACACGGATCAACTACAACAACCTTGGCAAAATTGAATAACATGTAAACAATCTGCCAGGAACATTTTATAGCAAAAGTAGAGCTCGATTGACTCAAGCTAGACTACTCCATAATTGCAAACAAGGGCATGGATGGATAGAACAAAACATGTAGAACAAAACATCCTTACTGAAGTATCTCAAAATATGCATGGAACTCTCTGTAGCATCAAGTTAACATGGCATCAAAATATCAGCAAAACATGGCTGAAAACAACAACATCAGGAAGCCTACTTTGCATGCTTGTGCTAGTCACCACATAGATCACAAAAATGCATGGCATATACCCCTGGAAAGATGGCATGGCATATTACAAAACACATGTAGGACTCAAGTCCAAAGGATGCACACATCAATCATGGCAAAAATGACAAAAGTGCATGTTCTGATAAGAATCAGAAACTAACATCACATAGCACTCTTCCAACAGCATTTCGGGCATCAAGATGAGCTCAAATGAAGATGATGCAATGATATGAAATGATCTATTCATCGAGACGAACATTTTGACATATTATACGCACAAAACGGAGCAACGATGACAGAGATATGATGCGATGAAAATGCAATAAAATATTGACAGAATCGGGACTTGGATGAAAAACAGAGAGGGGGGGAAGAGGTCAACCCTTGCGCGGAAAACGAGGATGGCCGGGATCTCGCCGGAACTTCGCCGGAGATGGCGAGGGAGGGGCGGAGGAGGCGGATCCGGGGCCGGGGAGGCCGGATCCGGCGGCCGGCGACGGAGGGCGAACGGGACGGGGCACGGAGCGACGCTGGTGGTCGGCGGGCTCCGGCGCAGCCGGGGCTCTGCGTTGCCGGCAAAGGGGCGGCGGGCACACCGGCGGCGCGGGGCCGGCTCAGGAGGAGCGGGCGGCGAGGGGCGAGGGCGGCGGGCTCTTGAGCGCTGGCGGCGGCGAAGGGCGGCGAGGTCCGGCTGGGTGGCAAGGGACGGCTCGCCGGCGGCGACGACGCATGGCGGCGGCGCTGCCAGCGGCGGGCAAAGGCTGGCGGGCGGGCGGTATGGGCGGGGCGTGACGGATGGATTCATGGGGCCGGAGCGGGCCGAAGGCAGCGGGCGGGGCAGCCACATGGCAGCCCCGACATTGGCGTGGTATGTGGCGGGCGTGTCTGCTTGGGCAGACGCGTCCGGTGGCGGCGGGAGGAAGAGGACTAGGGTTAGGGGTCTATTTCATCCGAGATTTTTGAGGGGAGGGGCTTATATATAGGTAGAGGGAGCTAGGAGAGTCCAAATGAGGTGCGGTTTTCGCCCACACGATCGTGATCGAACGACCGAGAGCATGGAGGGGAGTTTGCTGGGTTTTGGGCCACTTTGGAAGGGGTGTTGGGCTGCAACTCAAAGAGGGCTTTGCGGTTACCCGGTTAACCGTTGGAGTACCAAACGACCTCCAAATGATCCGAAACTTGACAGCGGTTCACGGTGCTATACCAAGGTCATTGCGAACCTCGGTCCATTCCGAGACTGTTTAATATCCGCACACGAAAAAAGGTAAAAGGGGGCGCCGGGAGACATAGGAGTGCCGGATTGCAAAACGGACAACGGGGAAAATGCTCGGATGCATGAGACGAACATGTATGCAAAATGAAATGCACATGATGACATGATAAAAAATGCAGATGATGACATGGCAAAATGCAACACGCAAGCAAATGACATGGCAACGATGGCGAATAACAGGCAGGCACCTGGCGCATCGAATCCGGGCCGTTACAACACTCCTCCACTAACAAGAGATCTCGTCCCGAGATCTTAGGACCGAGACGGAAGGGAAAAAGGATGAGGTGAAACAAGAACTCAAAGAAGAAGCAAGGAATCGAGAGCACTCGAGAAAAAGAGAGGAACGACGAGAATGACGAGAATCAAAAGCTCACTGAATCAGATAGACTATGAAACAACTAGAATGAGAAAAGAAACGAATAAGACTGAAAGGATTTAGGCAGCACACCTGCTAAAACATGGAGGAATAGAACTCGAACTTGGGAGGATGGAATGATACTAGATGAAGACATGACACAAAACCTCCGGAAAGAATTGAAAGAATTGAATGAAAAGAACTTAGAAGGAAGGATTGAACAGAGTTGTTGAGAAAATCAACAATGAGAGAATAAGCTTGTTGTGGACTTATGGAAAACATCTCAAAATTATAAGGTGATAACCGACCACAAACGGAAATCATAGAATAGCTGAGAAGAACGAAGAAATGCAAAACTCCACTTTAGAGGAATACGGAGAATTATTTACACTTCGAGATGCGAGAAGAAAAGATACTTGAGCTCCACCAACAAAATCTTGATGAACTCTTGAAGAATGAATTAAATCATGAAGAACCACCATGAAAAACTCCGGTGACAAAAGGATGATGAGATAGAATGAAGGAAGAAAAATAAGACTAAAGCCTTGCGGTGATTTAGATGGAGGTTCCGACGAAATGGCTGAGGAAATTGAACTCTGGATAGAAAAAGATGAAAACACTTGGAAGTAGAATTTATTCCTCAAGAACAAACTCCGAAGGAAAGGATTAATCACTTGGATGAAATAAGAATAAGATTTATTGTATGCTTATCCTTCACCAAATTAAATTGATGACAAGCAATGGATTTTTGCATACTATTTATTCTTCTTGAAAAAGAATTGAGAAGTGACATATCGCAAACTTGAGAAGGACTTCATGAATCACCGGTAGGATTAAAAGAACGAATGAATAAATATGATAATCAAGGAAAAAGAATCTTAAACGAACCACCGTAAAAATTTGAAATGACTGATGAAAAGAAATAATCATCGGGAAGAATTAGAGAAGCACGGAGATACTTGAGGGAAATAAAATGCAAGAGAACAAAGAGATCGCGAACTGATTAATGAATGCTTGAACGCAGCACCGGAAGAATATTGAGATGAACGAAGCTGAAAACTTGGAACGAAGAAATATTCCGAAAAGATAGCCTCCGGATGATCGAGAGAGAAAGCAACACCTGAAGTACTCCGGATGGATGAAAAGAATTAGCATGACTGGAAACAATTAGATAGGATAACATCGAGCTAGCACCATGAATCTCCGGGAGAATGGACAAGATTTAGAAGAAAACTCTTCTGCGATCTTCAAATGACGACGAGAAACACCACCAAAA
The DNA here is from genome assembly GCA_021605205.1 of Aegilops longissima. NCBI lineage: Eukaryota > Viridiplantae > Streptophyta > Magnoliopsida > Poales > Poaceae > Aegilops > Aegilops longissima. Next base: position 642,120,267 of record CM038679.1, read on the forward strand.
TTACTGAGATACTCCGGGAGAATGTAAAACAGAGAGGTTGAGCCAACAATGAAAATGATTTGAAATCGATCTTGGAAAAACATCTGACTGATGAAATTCATTCTTACGTCACACTTGAAAAGAGTTTGGGAATAACTCCGGGGCAATTAAAAGAGTCAGGTAAGATCCTGGGAAAGACCTGTGGGTTAGGGCCCACTGAAGAGATAACACCGTTGAAAAAGGATGTTGAATAGATAGATGATGCACCGGAACAATTGAAATATTTGACTGAGGTGACAACCTCGAATTAATTGGAACACAGACGAATCTCCTGAGATGTATTGAGCACTCCGGGAGGATAAACTGGCGAGAGGCGAACGAGCAAGGAGAACACTTGATCCAAGGAAAGAATATGATTAACACCGAAAAAACTTGAATTGAGTGCACCGGAAAAGAGATGAAGAATGTCAAACGAGACGAGAATTCACCGGTTGAAATGCTTGAGGAAAGACTGAAGAGGTTCCGCACGAATGAGATAGCTGGTCGGAAGAAACTCGAACTCCGGGAATAATAGGGTGGGAGGGCGGGAAAACACAGGCAACTTGGAAGGGGAAACCAACGAATATCTTGAAGAGAATACTCCGGTTGAAATCATTGAGAAGAGAGAGCAAAACTTCACACGAGTAGGAAGCATACTCGATTACGGACTCCGGTTCCGAGAAGAAGAAGGGAGGGTGGGTGGGAAAAGAAAACAACTGAGGATTGAACTCAAAGATCAAGATGGTCGAGTCAACTTGACGAGAAATGCATCGGATCAAAAGAGTTGAGAGCCAACGATCGGAAAACCAACTGCGTGATCCTAAAGAAAAATTTGAACGGGAAGAGGAGTAGTTCAAAACACCTATGTCAAGATTCCTCACCAGAGCGACGAAGGGGCAGAGGAGTAAAAAGAATTCCTACTCTCCGATATAACTAGACTCCGAAAATAGTTTTCTTCTAGACTCAACAACGACCAAACTACACGATCAATCAAGGGGGCTCCTAGGGTCGGTCGAGGCTCTGATACCAACTTGTCATGCCCAATATGCGACCCTATCCAAAAGGAACTCGATGGTCCCACCAAGGATAGACCCGCATATTGAAACGCTTTTGCAAGGTGGATATCATTACATCAACATTACATAATAGATGGGGATACATACATAAGGCACAAATGCCACAGGAATACATCAACAACATATACAAGATCAACATCCGACTACGGATGAAACATAAACAGAAGCTCAAACGACATCCACCCTGCTAGCCCAGGCTGCCGACTCGAACCTATCCCCGATCAAGAAGAAGCGGAAGAAAACTCCAACACAAGCAAACATCGCTCTCGCGCCATGAGCATCGCAAACCTGTACCTGCAATCGGTGGTGTAGTAATCTGTGAGCCACGAGGACTCAAAGCAATCCCATTACCATGGGTATCAAGACTAGCAAAGCTTAAAGGGAAAGGAAGGGGTAAAGTGGCGAGGTTGCAGCAGCGCTAAGCATATATGGTGGCTAACATACGCAAATGAGAGCGAGAAGAGGAACAAAGGAACGGTCGTCAACTAGTAATGATCAAGAAGTGATCCTGAACTCCTACTTACGCCGACATAACCCGAAACCGTGTTCTCCTCTCGATCAACCCGAAAAGAGACACTCACGAGTTACGCTACGGTTGGTGTATTTTAGAAGAGTTTGCTTCAAGTTTACTACAACCGGATATTAAGAAATTCCCATCTGCCACATAACCGCGGGCATGGCTCTCGAAAGTTTATACCCTACAGGGGTGTCCCAACTTGGCCCATGATAAGCTCTCGCGATCAACGAAGGATATTCCTTCTCCCCGGGAAGACCCGATCAGTCTCGGAATCCCGGCTACAAGACATTTCGACAGCAATAAAACAAGACCAGCAAAGCCGCCCGCATATGCCGACAAATCCTGATAGGAGCTGCACATATCTCGGTCTCAGGGCACACCGGATGAGCAAGACGTCGGGTTGGCACAAACCCTGATTGCCCGGGGCCGGACATCGCTTCGGTTTGGACCAGCACTCGAAGGAGAACTGGCCCGGGGCTAAATAAAGATGACCCTCGGCTCCGAAACCCAAGGGAAAAAGGGCAAAGGTGAGGCAAATGGTAAAACCAATGTTGGGCCTTGCTGGAAAAGTCTTATTCAAAGCGAACTGTCAAGGGGGTCCCATAAATCACCCGACCGCGTTAGGGACGCAAAATCCGGGAATATAACACCGATATGACGGAAACTAGGGCGGCAAGAGTGGAACAAAACACCAGGCATAAGGACGAGCCTTCCACCCTTTACCAAGTATATAGATGCATTAATTAAATAAGATATATTGTGATATCCCAACAAGTAAACATGTTCCAACAAGGAACAACATCTCCATGTTCCAACAAGGAACAAACTTCATCTTCACCTGCAACTAGCAACGCTATAAGAGGGGCTGTGTAAAGCGATAACATAGCCAAACAATGGTTTGCTAGGAAGGGTGCAAAAGGTTAGAGGCTGACATGGCAATATGGGATGGCTTGAGCAGCAAGTGATAGGTAACGCAGCATAGCGAAAGAACGAAGCAACTAGCATAACAATGATAGTAGTGAGATCCAGGGTAGCGGTCATCTTGCCTGAAATCCCGCAAGGAAGAAGAACAAATCCATGAAGAAGATGAACGGATGAAGTCGAATCAAGCGTAGACGAACGAATCCTCACGATCGCAACGAAACAGGAACTAACAAGAAGCACACAACATAGTAAACACACCGCACATGAACAAGGCATGATGCACAACAAGCATGATGCATGACAAAGCTACATGAAGCTACTCATGGCAAGAGATGATGCAAACAAGAGCAACACATCAAGGCAAGTTTAAATGAGGCCGGGAACAACATATAACAATTCCGGTAAGTCCTCATATGCAAATTTCGAAATTGGTCCAGATCTGAATAAACCTTATGTTCAAGTTGTTAAACAGCATGTTAAGATGCACCACGATGATCTACACGAAATTCTAGTCAAGTTACATATAAAGTTCATTAGATTCGGAGCTACGGCCTAGAAGATATGAGCAAAACAAGTTAAACATGGCATCGATGCAAAATGCATACAAACATCAAGCAAGCACCTCAAAACAAGGATGCAACATGATAATATGAAACTACATACAAAAACAAGCAAGTTTCATATAGAGCACACTCAAAACGGAACAACGGTTCAACACATACACCCTATACAAGTCATGACAACAACCTGTCCAAAACAGCAACTAGGCATATTGCAAGCATCAAAACAACAGGCTAAAGCACCTCAACATAATAACAAAAGGCATGGGCATGATTTACAGGTAAAGCATGACAAAAGATGAACACTGAGCTATCTCCAGAAATCACTAGAACATGCTCAAAATGACATGGCAAGATTGCAAATAATAACAGTTTCAGACTTAAGCAGAAATAACATCAGGTTGCAATGTTTAGAGCTATCAAACAATATGCTACAGGAACTTCACATGACAAAAAAAGGCATGTCATGAATCTACTCAAAGCATAGAACAAAAGTCCCTTACTGATCATAAGCCAAAAAGGATCACAAAATATGATGGCACCCATGTAAACATGGCAAGTTATATTACAGATTGAAACATGGTAGGAACAACGATAAGTAGGCATGTTGGTGAGCTTGAACCACTCACCACAGAGCAATACATGGTACGGCAAGGCAACCAACAGTAAGAAGACATGGCATAGAAGCTATACATGGCAAGAACAACATCATAGCATACACGGATCAACTACAACAACCTTGGCAAAATTGAATAACATGTAAACAATCTGCCAGGAACATTTTATAGCAAATGTAGAGCTCGATTGACTCAAGCTAGACTACTCCATAATTGCAAACAAGGGCATGGATGGATAGAGCAAAACATGTAGAACAAAACATCCTTACTGAAGTATCTCAAAATATGCATGGAACTCTCTGTAGCATCAAGTTAACATGGCATCAAAATATCAGCAAAACAGGGCTGAAAACAACAACATCAGGAAGCCTACTTTGCATGCTTGTGCTAGTCACCACATAGATCACAAAAATGCATGGCATATACCCCTGGAAAGATGGCATGGCATATTACAAAACACATGTAGGACTCAAGTCCAAAGGATGCACACATCAATCATGGCAAAAATGACAAAAGTGCATGTTCTGATAAGAATCAGAAACTAACATCACATAGCACCCTTCCAACAGCATTTCGGGCATCAATATGAGCTCAAATGAAGATGATGCAATGAGATGAAATGATCTACTCATCGAGGCGAACATTTTGACATATTATACGCACAAAACGGAGCAACGATGACAGAGATATGATGCGATAAAAATGCAATAAAATATTGACAGAATCGGGACTTAGATGAAAAACAGAGGGGGGGAAGAGGTCAACCCTTGCGCGGAAAACGAGGATGGCCGGGATCTCGCCGGAACTTCGCCGGAGATGGCGAGGGAGGGGCGGAGGAGGCGGATCCGGGGCCGGGGAGGCCGGATCCGGCGGCCGGCGACGGAGAGGCTTAACGGACGGGCACGGAGCGACGCTACGGGCAGGCGGGCTGGCTCGGGCGCAGCCGGCGGCGGCGGTTGCCGGCGTAGGGCGGCGGGCACACCGGCGGCGCGGGCCGCTCGGGAGGAGCGGGCGGCGAGGGCGAGGCGGCGGCTCGGGGCGCTGGCGGCGGCTGGCAAGGGCGAGGTCCGGCGGCCGGCGGACGGCCGGCTCGCCATGGCGCGCAACGAAGGCGGGCGGCGCGGGCGGCGGTAAAGGCGTGGGCAGCGGTCTGGCGGATGGACGGGCTGGGGCCGGAGCGGCCGAAAGCGGGTCGGCGGCGCTGGGGCGGCGGGCAGCCACGCAGCAGCCCCGATTATGCGCGCGCGGGCGGTGGACGTGTCCGACGCAGTGGACGCGTCCGGTGGCGGCGGAGGAAGAGGACTAGGGTTAGGGTCTATTTCATCCGAGATTTTTGAGGAGAGGGGCTTATATATAGGTAGAGGGAGCTAGGAGAGTCCAAATGAGGTGCGGTTACCACACGATCGTGATCGAACGACCGAGAGCATGGAGGGAGTTTGCTGGGTTTGGGCCACTTTGGAAGGGTGTTGGGCTGCAACTCAAAGAGGGCTTTCGGTTACCTTGTTAACTGTTGGAGTACCAAACGACCTCCAAATGATCCGAAACTTGACAGGCGGTCTACCGGTGCTATACCAAGGCCGCTTGACAAACCTCGGTCCATTCCGAGACCGTTTAATATCCGCACACGAAAAAAGGTAAAAGGGGGCGCCGGGAGACATAGGAGTGCCGGATTGCAAAACGGACAACAGGGAAAATGCTCGGATGCATGAGACGAACATGTATGCAAAATGAAATGCACATGATGACATGATAAAAAATGCAGATGATGACATGGCAAAATGCAACACGCAAGCAAATGACATGGCAACGACGGCGAATAACTGGCAGGCACCTGGCGCATCGAATCCGGGGCGTTACAGAGGGGGTGGTGGTACCCCGTAGATTAGGTTCTCCATGCTACATATATCTAGTGCAAGCGTTATCACATGTTTGAATACGACGATGGGTGGCTTGCATCGATTTTTTATTAAAAATATTATATCGCACTCGAGGCATCATATGGTTTTCGGTTTAGCTTTTTATAGGTTTTGTCTTTTTGAAATTGTCCCCTGGTTCTTATTTTTTTTCCTTTTACTTTTCCCCGATTCCATTTATTTTTACAGCGTGACCGTCCCATAGTCTCTTCGTGGATTTTTTTGCGAAATATAGACGTAAACATTCACATACATGCACCCATATTCATCCATGTGAATGAACACTATTGCATCATATCTCTATTAGAACCTTACGAGACTGAGTCGGCAGTTCTTGAAATTGACAAAATTGCCACAACCACCTGGTAGTGGACGAGCACCGCACGCCAACGAGAGAACAACGCCCAAAGCCCTGAGCAAAATCAAAAACAATATGAACATGTCAATGTGCCAAAGTTCCACCCAAAGGACTTACCCAATGAGCTTACTCAGTCCACTTCCATTTCAAAACATGCACATGTGCCTTGCAAGAAGAAAAACATGCACAATGTTCTTAGACTCTTGCATACAACATAGTTATGTCATTCTTCTCTTAGATCATCTAAATACGGGCTCCTCAAATGACCTTTATACGTCCGGGCGGATGGCCCGGTAAGTGATCGGTTATAAAATTCGCAAACCAGCCAGACTTTTCATACTGGTCCTATATGCCCGGGCCGACCGTCACCCCTCGTATTCAGTCCATATCTAGGGTGGATATGTGGAGGTACTCGGGCGTGTCCGCCATGTCAGACTGATGGGAAGGACCCACACGAACACATGACAAAACGCAGCGGTCCGATGAGGATGCATTCATGCCGCCGCTCCAACGTGCCGCCCGAGGGGCCATATCCGGCTATTTAAGCCGGATGGCAGCAAACCAACCCTAGCCAATCCCATTTCCAACTCCCTCCCCTCGGCGCCGCCGCCATCCTATCCGCTCAGAGCTTGTTGTCTGCCGGTATTCGTGGCTAGACAACAGATCACCTCGTATGCCATGTTCACTCTGGAGTGGTGGTTGGAGCTCCTTGAATAGGTCCAGGTCAGGTGCACCGCTAAGATTTGTATTCGACTTGCCTCCAAACTCGCCGGAGGAAGGAGGAGGAGGAGGAGGAGGATGAGGAGCAGGAGGAGGAGGAAACCTGGAGGAAAAAGCGCATGGCTCCTCCTATCCCGCAAACCCTCAGTCGCTGCCTCCGCGTGCACCACAAGGTAGCTAGCCCTCAACGCATCTACGCTTGCCCCTCGGAACCTCGGCGGGGGGAGGGGGTGGGGTACCTCGTAGATTAGTTGCTCCATGCTACATATATCTAGTGCAATCACTATCACATGTTAGAACACGACGATGGTTGGCTTGCATCGAATTTTTTTTAAAAAAAATATGTGGCTCTCGAGGTATTCTATGGTTTTAAGTTTAGCTTTTTATTGGTTTTGTATTTTTTAAAATTCCCCTGGTTCTTATTTTTTTCCTTTTGCATCTCCCTGATTCCATTTATTTTTACAGAGTGGCCGTCCCACAATTCCTCCGTGGATTTTTTTGGGAAATATAGACGCAAATATTCACATACATGCACCCATATTCATCCATGTGAATGAACACACTCGCATCGTATCTCTATGACAAACTTACGAGACTGAGTCGGTAGTTCTTGAACAAAATTGCCACTACCACGACGCGGGGGTGAGGTAGTCCTGGATTAGGGGGTATCCGGACAGCCAGACTATATCCTTTGGCCGGACTGTTGGACTATGAAGATACAAGATTGAAGACTTCGTCCCGTGTCCGGATGGGACTCTCTTGGTCTGGAAGGCAAGCTTGGCGATACGGATATGTAGATCTCCTTCTGTTGTAACCGACTCTGTGTAGCCCTAGCCCCCTCCGGTGTCTATATAAACCGGAGGGTTTAGTCCGTAGGACAACAACAATCATACCATAGGCTAGCTTCTAGGGTTTAGCCTCTACGATCTCGTGGTAGATCAACTCTTGTAATACTCATATTCATCAAGATCAATCAAGCAGGAAGTAGGGTATTACCTCCATAGAGAGGGCCCGAACCTGGGTAAACATTGTGTCCCTTGCCTCCTCTTACCATCCTCCTTAGACGCACAGTTCGGGACCCCCTACCCGAGATCCGCCAGTTTTGACACCGACATTGGTGCTTTCATTGAGAGTTCCACTGTGTCGTCGCTACAAGGTTCGTTGGCCCCTTCGATCATCGACAACGATGCGGTCCAGGGTGAGGTTTTCCTCCCCGGACAGATCATCCTGTTTGGCGGCTTCGCACTACGGGCCAACTTGTTTGGCCATCTAGAGCAGATCGAAAGCTACCCCCCTGGCCATCAGGTCAGGTTTGGAAACTTGAATTACACCGCCGATGTCCGCGGAGACTTGATCTTCGACGGGTTCAGGCCCATGCCAGGTGTGCCGCACGATCACGACGAGCACGATATAGCTCTGCCGTCGGAAGGTGCTCGGGAGATCACGCCAGCAACTACTCCGGCCTCTAGTCCGGAGCAGATCACGCCATCCGAGGACGGGAGGATAGACTCGACCACGGAGGCCGCGCCCTCAGTGGCGATAGAGCCGAATACTGACCTTACCCTCACGAGATCCGTGTCGCTGAACTGCTGGACTTGTCCTCGGCCAGGGACTCTGTACCACCCGCGCCCATACCTATCGAATCCGATTGGGCACCGATCATGGAGTTCACCTCCGCAGATATCTTTCAAAGACTCGCCTTTGGCGACATCTCGAACTCATTGAAATCTCTCTCGTCCAGGAGAACCTTGGCGAACTATGTCCGCTAAAGTGGGATGCGTACGACGAAGAAATTCAATACCCACCCACCACCCACTTAGTAGCCACTGTCGACGATTTAACCGACATGCTCGACTTCGACTCCGAAGACATCGATGGTATGGACGCTGATTCCAGAGGCGGACAGGAGCCACTGCCCACAGGGCACTGGACCGCCACCTCATCATACGATATATACATGGTGGACACACCCAAAGAAGGCAATAGCGACAAGACAACGGAGGATGACCCCTCCAAGAAGCAACCCCGCGTCGACATCAGCGGCGCCGCTCTAAGTCTCGCCACAGCAAAAACGGTGATACCAGCATAGGAGATAACAGCACTCCGGATAGTGCTGAAGATGATGACAATCCCCTCCAGAACGATCAAGAGCCGGAGGATGAACAAGCCAGCCCTCCTAAGAGAGCGGCAGAGGGAGAAACGGAGGACGACAATTATATGCCTCCTCAGAAGACGGTGAGCCTCAACGACGAAGAATTCGCGTGCTCGAGGATCCCGATCAAGCAGGAGCGCTTGCGCCGCTTATTGCCACCGCAAACAGCCTCAAGAAAAAGCAGCAACAGCCTCGAGCTGATCAGATCTGCTAGTAGATAGATGGACTGAAGTCCTTGCGCCTGAGGAGTACGAACTCAACGCCTTCCGAGGTCACCCGTGTTCGACAGTGGCTGATCGGCCACCCGTGGCCGAGATAGAGAGGCAAGACGGCCTGAAAATCAGCTCGCACCCGCCGCCATTCAAACAAACATACCAAGGCAACGGAAACACGCGAGACCTGTGAGACGATTGGAAGACAGAGCAAGACATGGTAGATCGATCTATGGATCACGGGCCGTGCCCTACAAGGACAGTGACCGCCACGCGGACAAGATAAAAGCAATTCGGACGGGCCGAATACAGCAGGCAGGACTCATACGAGCTGCGTCGCAACATAGCCCAGCACAGAGGCGCGGCACACCCCCTATGCTTCACCAATGAAGTAATGGAGCATGAATTCCCAGAAGGTTTCAAACCTGTAAACATCGAATCATATGATGGTACAACAGATCCCGCGGTATGGATCGAGGACTTCCTCCTCCACATCCACCTGGCACGCGGTGATGATATACATGCCATCAAGTACCTCCCATTAAAACTCAAAGGACCAGCTCGGCATTGGCTGAATAGCTTACCAGCAGACTCCGTCGGCTGTTGGGAGGATCTGGAAGACGCATTTCTCGAAAATTTCCAGGGCACTTATGTGTGACCACCAGACGCTGATGACCTGAGCCAGATAATTCAGCAGCCAGGGGAATCAGCCAGGCAATACTGGACACGGTTACTAACAAAGAAAAACCAAGTTGTCGACTGTCTGGATGCAGAAACCCTAGCGGCATTCAAGCACAACATCCATGACGAGTGGCTCGCCCGGCACCTCGGTCAGGAAAAGCCGAAATCAATGGCAGCCCTCACGACACTCATGACCCGCTTTTGCGCGGGAGAGGATAGCTGGCTGGCTGGTAGCAATAACATATCAAGGAACCTTGGCACTTCGGATACCAAGGACAGCAACGACAGGTCACGTCGCAGCAAACACAAGCGCCGCAGCAACGGTGATAACGCCGAGGGCACAGCAGTCAATGCGGATTCAGAGGCTCTAAATCCGGTCAGCGGAAAAAGCCATTCAAAAGAAGTACTCCGGGCCCGTCCAGTTTGGACCGCATACTCGATTGCTCGTGTCAAATACACGGCACCCCCGATAAGCCAGCCAATCACACCAACAGATAATGCTGGTTGTTTAAGCAGGCCGGCAAGATAAATGCCGAAGACAAGGACAAGGGGCTGCACAGCGATGACGAGGAGGAGCCCCATTACCGAACACGGAGGACAAAGAGGTCCCCCACAAGTGAGGACAGTAAACATGATATACGCAACCCACATCCCCAAAAGGGAACGGAAGCATGCACTAAGGGACGTATAAGCGATGGAGCCCGTCGCCCCAAAGTTCAACCCATGGTCCTCTTGTCCGATCACATTTGATCATAGGGACCACCCCACGAGTATCCGCTATGGCAGATCTGCCGCATTGGTCCTAGACCCAATCATCGACGGATATCACCTCACCGAGTCCTTATGGACGCGGCAGCAGCCTGAACCTGCTTTACTAGGATACAAAGGCGCATAAAATGAGTATAGACCCTCGAGGATCAAACCCACCAAAACGACCTTTAAAGGCGTTATCCTGTGTAGAGGCCCATTATACGGGCTCAATCACACCGAAGTGGTCTTCGGATCTCGGACAACTTCGAGCGAGTTAATCTTCGATATCGCCCCGCTCAGCGACTATCACGCACTCGCTCGGGCACACCGTGATTTGTAAGATTCAATGCGGTACCGCATTATGCATACCTCAAGCTCAAGATGCCAAGACCTAGAGGGGTCATCACAGTCAACGGAAACACAGAATGCACGCTCCGTATGGAGGAGCACACTGCGGCCCTCGCAGCAGAAGCCCAAAGCAGCCTTTTGAGGCAATCCACCGATTTGGCGATCAAGCCCCGGACACCGCAAGCGCGTGCGAATAACTCGCAACAGATCGCCCGCACACTCGTAGCTCGCTTAGCAATTCGCCCCGCCCTAGTCTTAGTACAATGGCAAAGTCCGTCCCACGTGTGCATAATTACGCATTGAAAATACCATGGGTGTAGGCGGGGGCACGATCACGGCAGGTCCGACAATGCGGTTTAACCGCACTAGGGGCTTACTACCTTCATCACTCTCTCTCTTTCAGGACTCTACTCTCTGGAAGCCTTGTCCGGCAGTACGGTAGCCGGACACATGATACAACACCCAAGGAGGCAGGAAGCTACGTCGTACAAACGGAATCCCCAGGTGGTCTCTGATAACGAGCTAAATACCTATTTTAAGATACCAGTCCGCATCTTGCCCTTGGATGGGACATGTCAAATAGTCCTATTGTTTGCTTACCGCACCATTTGTATCATTATGCTTCAACGCATCTCTTAAATAAACAATGCATAGTACTAGTCTATTATTGCATTATATATTCTTTCATATATATGCTTATCTATGACAATCAGCACCCGTACACTGTGGTACGGCAAATACGCCAGGGGCTTCCGTATAACCCATAATTCGGTGTGAGAAGTCCTTACACTTTTGACAGTGCGGCACCCCGAACTTATAGCATTATATGCATCAGCTCCAAATCATGTCTTGGGTCAATAGTTGGGTTTGCCCGGCTCCCATGTTTTGGTACTTTACATTCCGCTATATCGGCTAAGGTAGCACTGGGAGAACTACTATGATTGTGCCCCGGTTCTTCCGGCCGAGCACCTTAGTAGAGAAAGCTAAAACTGACTATCATGATGAGGCGAGAGCTGGTCGCAGTTCGAGAGGTCTCAAGTCCCTAAAGACTTTTTCTGCTTCGGGCGAGGAGCCGGCCTTGTCCGGCTTAGGCGTGTATAGCACCCCAAATTCAGATTTCCGAACACTAGGGGCTTCGCCAAAATTTAAAATTGTAGACTTCTATGGCTAAGTGAGAGCATAAAGCATTATAGTCTGATTGCCTGGTTCATTGCGCTGAACACCTCCCTCGAAGGACCCAAGAATGGGAAAAAGAGTGCTCAGATTCATCCCGAACACCCCAGCACTAGTTGCATGGGGGCAGAAGCCGACGACTAGCAACTCTCAGAATTTATAAACGGCCGCACAGAAGGTAATATTTTAAATACAAAAGTGTTGCGTAACGAACATAAACTAGTTTTCATGAACACAAGGACCACATGAGCAATTTCATTCAAAGATTACATCTTTGGTACATTCGTCCGCCACGAGACGGGCACCCTTCAGGACAATTTCATAATACATTTCGGGCTGGCGATGCTCCTTGCCCTGCGGTGGCCCCTCCTTCACCAGCTTTTCGGGGTCCATCTTTGCCCAGTGCACCTTTGCACGGGAAAGAGCCCTGCGTGCACCTTCGATGCAGACGGACCGCTTGATGACTTCCATGCGTGGGCAGGCATCTACGAGCCGCCTCACCAGGCCGAAGTAGCTGTTGGGTAGGGAGCCGCCAGGCCACATCTGGACTATAAGGCCCCTCATGGCCTGTTCGACCGCCTTGTGGAGCTCGACCAGTTGCTTCAGCTGGTCGCCACGGCATCGGGTGTTCGGTCCCAAAGATACCGAGACCGAACAACTTCTCCGCCGAGCTTCCTCCTCGCCCGGTAGAACTCCGCGTCCGACACACCACGGGCAGATATGCGAACGCTCCTGGAGAGCTCTGAACTCGGGTAAGTAAAAGGAAATTTTGTTTCGCATACCTATGTTGCATAATGAACGCCTTACCCGCCGCTATCTTCTTCACCGCCTCAACTTCCTGGAGGGCCTTATGGGCTTCGGCCTTGGCATTTTTTGCACTTTCGAGGGCACAGGCAGCTCGGACTCGCGTCCTCGAGTCAAGCTCCAGGGACTCATGCTTCTTGATGAGCACCTAGAGCTATTGTTGCACCTCACCTACCCGGGCTTCGTGTCTTTCTCGCTCAGTGCGCTCCTTGCCTGCTTTGTTTTCGGCCTCGGACATCGCCTTCTTGAGGGTCGCCACTTCGGTCGTGGCCCCTGGCAAAATTCATGATGATCCTATTATCCTACAACCAAATCTTTTTTTTCGTATTAACAAGGTATTGCTTACCTTTGTTCTCCTCGAGCTGCCTCTTGGCAAGGCCGAGCTCTTCCTTGGATCGCCTGTGTCCCATCAGAAGCGACGACCTCCGCAGATAATGCGGCAGCTGCCAGCAAGAAGCCTGCAGATTCACATAGACATACTATAATTAGACTCCTGCGACTATTATTCGATCCTCTATTCGGCTTTTCTTCGCGAACGCCAAATAGAGCATCAGGGGCTACTGTCTGTGCGGTGATATTTCCCTATAGTTTAATTACTGACCTCAAAGCTCGTTAGGGGCTGGCGAAGCCGCTTAGTCCGCTTTGGGACTGAACTTTCTCCATCACCGCACTCATGATAGTGCGGTGTTTCGTCGATGGAAGCGCCTTGGAGCGCTTCCAGCAAGTTGTCCGGTGCCTCTGGATGGACAGAGGTCACCGGCACGGCCGGCTTGCCCCTCTTCACAGAGGGTCGCCTGACAGAATCCGGAACCACTGGAGGTTCCGGCATGGTGTTCGACTGGAGGCCGAACTCGGAGCCCATGGGAGTCTTGCTCCCTTTGCGCCCAGGGTCCGGAGTGTCGCCTTGAGGCGCCTCCAGGACTACCTCCCCCCGGCTCGGTGCCCTTTGGGACAACACCTCGGTGTCGCCCGTAGGGCGAGGGGTGGAGGCGGTCGGAAGTGAATCGCTATTCATATCCGATGGGTCCAAAGAGCCATCCGACGTAGATATGTCTACATGGGCTCTGGACGGACTGCGTAATCATGTTCGGCATGATGAGAAGCAGTGCGATAAAATATATCAAGGATTATTATGGTATCCAGATACTTACGACTTCACCAGGGGCTTGTCCCTGAGAAACAACTCGTCATCGCTGTGGACGGCGGTCGTGGAGTAGTCCGGAAGGAGGGTCCTTCCTTTCTTGGACCCTTCGGCCTCCCCGGTTGGGGCGGCCTTCCTTTTCATGTCTCCCCCGGTTGGGGGAGAACTTTCCTCTTCCTCCTCCTCGTCTTGAGAGGAGTGCGCCTTGGAGTGTTCAGATGATGGGTCCAACACAACCTTGCGCCGGAGACCCTGTCGGGTCCCCATGGCCTTCTTCTTGGCCGTCTTCACTGGCACCTTGTAAGGTGCCGGAGTCAGCATCTCCGTTAGGAGAGCGTCTGCTGGATCTTCGGGCAGGGGGGCGGGGCAGTCAATCCGCTCGGCCATCTCCACCCAGTCCCGTCAAAGGCATGGGGGCTTAGATCCTGCATATGATTAAACTAAGGAAACTAAACATCTCGTGATACGTAAAAACCTACCGGATTGGCGCGGCTCTTTGCGCTGATTCCGCGGTCCTCGGTAAGGGGAGGAGGTACCTCAGCGCCTTTAAACATCACCCTCCGAGACGCCCCAAAGCGTCGTGGTCGAAAAGCTCCCGCAGCGCTCGCTGCTCGGCGGGTCAAACTCCCACAAATTGAATACCCGTTGTTGACACGGGAGGATCCGGTGGAAGAGCATGACCTGGACCACGTTGACAAGCTTGATTTTCTTGCTCATCATGTTCCTGATGCTGGTCTGGAGTCCGGTCAGCTCTACCGGGTTACCCTAGGACAGACCCTTCTCTTTCCAGGAGGTGAGCCGCATGGGGATTCCGGATCGGAACTCGGGGGCCGCCACCCAGTTGGTGTCGCGCGACTCGGTGATGTAGAACCACCCCGATTGCCATCCCTTTATGGTCTCCACATAGGAGCCCTCGAGCCATGTGACATTGGGAATTTTGCCCACCATGGCGCCGCCGCATTCCGCTTGCTGGCCGCCTACAACCTTCGGCTTGACTTTGAAGGTCTTCAGCCACATACCTAAGTGGGGTTGGATGCGGAGGAAGGCCTCGCACACGACGATAAACGCCGAGATGTTGAGGATGAAGTTCGGGGCCAGGTCATGGAAGTCCAGCCCGTAGTAGAACATGAGGCCCTTGACGAATGGGTGGAGAGGAAATCCCAGTCCATGGACGGTGGGTGAGGAAGACTGCCCTCAGAAGGTTCCGGGTAGGAACGATCAGCCCCTGGCGGGTAGCCGGCGGCGCGATATCCGCGCAAGTACCCGCTCCTCGCAGCTTCTAGATGTCCTCCTCCGTGACGGAGGATTTCATCCACTTGCCTCCCGCCCGGACATGATTGACGCGTTTGAGGAGAAAAGGTGCAAGCTTGGGCGTTGGAGCTCGAGTGCACAAGAACGGATATGCGAGAGAGAAGAAGGCGTGGGTGAAAGAGGTGAGGTCCTTATCCTTTTATAAAGGCGGACGAAACTATGCACGCCCACTTGCCTAGTAAAACTCGCTTGATCCCCAAGCGTCGTAATTGATGGCGCGGTTGGGTTACCCACGTCCGTATTGATGAAAATCCCGTGATAAGGGGACATGATCTCTGCTTCAACAAGACGTGCCTAGGAAACTGCCTCGCGATATGTGCGGCGGGTGGTTGCGAAAAACGGTTCAAATAATGACCAGGCCATGGCGTGATGTCATGTTGTAATACGTCGGCATGTGGAAATATTATTTTCTCTACGATGGTATGTGGAACTTGTTTTGCAGAGCCAGACACTATGCTTGTGTTCAAGATCTTCTATGGAGGATTCGGAGGAGGAACCCGCCTTGCAATGCCGAAAACAATCTGCGCGCCGGACTCATCGTCATTGAAGCCTGGTTCAGGGGCTACTGAGGGAGTCCTGGATTAGGGGGTATCCGGACAGCCGGACTATATCCTTTGGCCGGACTGTTGGACTATGAAGATACAAGATTGAAGCCTTCGTCCCATGTCGGGACGGGACTCTCTTGGCGTGGAAGGCAAGCTTGGCGATACGGATATGTAGATCTCCTTATGTTGTAACCGACTCTGTGTAAACCTAGCCCTCTCCGGTGTCTATATAAACCGGAGGGTTTAGTCCGTAGGACAACAACAATCATACCATAGGCTAGCTTCTAGGGTTTAGCCTCTACGATCTCGTGGTAGATCAACTCTTGTAATACTCATATTCATCAAGATCAATCAAGCAGGAAGTACGGTATTACCTCCATAGAGAGGGCCCGAACCTGGGTAAATATTGTGTCCCTTGCCTCCTATTACCATCCGCCTTAGACGCACAGTTCGGGACCCCCGACCAGAGATCCGCCAGTTTTGACACCGATAGGGGGGCTGAGCCCGGAATTGTCCCCAAGAGACTGCTTTCCTCCTCCCCAAGAAAAGCCTCTTTCCTCCTCCCGTCGGCGCCGCAGCGGATCCGCCCCGCCTCCAATGGCCTTTGGCCTGTGGAGGTGCGGACGATCTTGGCCCCCCGCCGACGGGAGGGACCCCGTTCTCCCTTTTGCTAGGTTGAACGTCTTGGTTGGGCCTGTGTGGCGGCGGTGATGTCCCTCGATAGCAATAATGTCTCCCACGTCCTATCCCCGTCCTGATGGTGTGAATAGCATTGTCGGAGAATGTGTGGAGGTGTATCTCCGTCGGATCTCATGGGCTTCGGTCGTTGCTGGTCTTCGGTGGATCTATTTGGATCCAGTTTTTGTTCGTCTTAGTTCGTGTGGTTCCAGGTTTGATCTTTCCGGTCTACAACTCTCTTCATCGGAGATGGTTGCTGCTCTGGTGTGCTGGTTGGGGCCATAGCACGACGACTTCTCGACTGTCTACTACAAGAAGGTTTGCCCGGCTCCGATGTTGGAGGGGCAATGATGGCACTACTAGGGAAATACTTATAGGCAGGACCTCAGTAGTAGCGCTGGAAAAAAGAAAACGCTGCTGCTAATTAGCAATAACGCTGATCCTGTTAAGCGCTAATACTAACACCTTAGTAGTAGCCTGGATCCATGTCGTCGGCGAGCCGATCCTACCTGCCAAAGCACTAGATCACATACTGAACAATGATCTAAAGAGACTCCATGAAAATGTGCTGGCCAGAGAGAAAAGAATTTTGGTCGCGAAAGATCCAGGATACCCGCTTTACGAGGCTCAGGTGCCGGGTGGGAAGTTGTACATCGATAAATGGCACGCGAATCAGTTCATACTGCGATTTGACAACATCTACAACATGTTCCACATGACCAAGCTGGATTTTCAGTTCATCCGCATGTATGCGTTGTATCTCAACTACTTCATCGGGATGGAGATTATAAAATATATCTGCATCGCGGAACCATACTATATGCACGAGAGCTTCTTGGCAGTTTGCAAAGAGCACCGTGACTATGCGAGCAAGTACCTCGGTGAATTCATGATCGCTAATAAGGACAAGGAAGCGATTCTCCTGCCTTATCATCCCTCGTAAGTCATCCGCGCATATCCTTTCATACGTGTTAATCATTCCTTTGCAAGAATGGAGGCTAATTTGTGGTGTACTTAATTTACGTAGCGGGGGCGGCGCCGTCCTCATCGTTCTATACCCGGAATACTCCCATGCTATGTACTTGGACTCGTCGAAGAACCTCAAGAAAAAAGGATTACACGCACGTAAAGAGTGTTCTCGACTATGCCCTGTTAACCTTTAGCATGTCTGGTGGATATATCAAGGTGAAAAGGCACAGGAAGACCGGGCTGGTTTTCCGCCATAAGTCCAACTTCTGCTGCATCCAGCAACCGCACAACAATACAGCTGATGGATTCTACCTCATGCGTCACCTGATGGAGTACAAAAGGGATATCAACGCCTTCGCATGTCAGCTACTACTGAAGATGCCGAGATTGTCAGTTGGGCCACAAGCATAGGAAAGACACCGGATCATCGAATCCGAGCTGAGTTTTATCACATACAGTGTGAACTAGCCCAAGTGATCATGAAGCAAGTCCTTGAACCAACGGGGATGTTCTACCATGGGCCAATCACGCGGGTTGATGTCCGAGCACTGCTACTCGCTTAGCGTTTGGGCCTGAAGCCTTTCACGAAGCTCGGGTGCTTCCTCCCTGACTATGAAGATTGGAACACCGACATGGAGAACTGATTGTCAATGACAATGTGATGTAACTAAACCGTGGTCCTGAACTAGCGTGCATTATCACTACTGTCTTTCTATGGCAAAACTTTGAAATTATGCACGGCAAAACTATGTGATGTAACTAAACCGTGGTCCTGATCTAGCGTAGATCGCTCTAGTTAATTATTTTGGGTATGAGGAACTTCGTCATTTATATTTACTATTGGTTGCTTTTATTTTGCTAATCATGCCTCTTTGTTTTCATAAGTACATTATGTTGCATATTATCGTTCAAATCAACAACTCATGATGCAGGTACCTAGATTAGAGATGGCAAAGGACTACTACGCCATGTACGTTGGGAGGGTTCCAGGAGTCTACGACCACTGGCTAGCCGCTCAGGCACAGGTGCACAGATACCCGGGTGCTAGCCACAGAGGGTTCGACACCAGAGCCGAAGCGGAAAGTAGTTACTTGAGGTGGACACTCCAGCATGAGCAGGGGCGGGACCGCCTGTACTACATAGTCACGCTCTTCCTCATGCAGATCGCTCTTCTCTTCTAGTAAATCATGTTGTAGATAGTGATGATGAAACTTGTGGGTGTGCCATGACCATGTAGTTGCACTTATACGAGACATGACATGATCGCACTTATGTATTGCTATTTTCGAGATGATGTGATGATATTTGTGTTGAATGATGATGATGATGGTATGACGAGACTACTGTATGTCTATGATATGTGAGAATAGTGTATGTTTAATATGATGTGATGAAACTATTGTATAGAGCCTGTATAAATACATCACAAATACGTAGAGGGTGCAAATCCGTGAAAGCAGAAATATTAGCAGTAGTGCTTCGAAATACTTACCAGTACCGCCTGCTTAGCAGCAACGAGCCGTATGAACAAGCGCTATAGATAGTTATCAGTAGCGCTGGGTAGAGAAGCGCTACTTCTAACAATACTTACCAGTAGCGCTGCCCATACCAGCGCTACTACTAAGGTTTAGCTGTAGCGCGGTAGCAGTAGCGCTTGGACCAGCGCTACTACTAAGGTTTTCCCTAGTAGTGCGGCGGCGCGCCTTCGGCTGGCTCCAGTGCTTGTAGTCGTCGCTAGGTGGTCCATAGACCAGGTTGTAATTTTTATTACCTCTTGTGTTCTTTGTACTGCATGATTGATGAATAGATTGGAAATTTCTCTCGCAAAAAAAAAACCACCTGGTAGTGGACAAGCACCGCATGCCAATGAGGGAATAACACTCAAAACCTTGAGATAAATCCAAAAAAGTACAAACATGCCAATGTGCCAAAGCTCCATCCAAAGGACTTGCAAATTCAGCTTACTCAGCCCACTTCCATTTTCACAACATGCACAATGTGTGCCTTGCAAAAAGAAAAACATGCACAATGTTCTTAGACTCTTCCAACATGGTTATGTCATTCTTCCCTTAGAGCATCTACATCTCGGCTCCTCATGCCTATACGTACGGGCGGATGGCCCGGTAAGTTATTGGTTACAAAATTCGCAACCCAGCCGGACTTTTCATACTGGTCCTATATGCTCGAGCTGACCATCACCCTTCATATTCACTCCATATCTACGATGGATACGTGGAGGTGCCCAGGCGCGTCCGCCATGTCATATTGATGGGTAGGACCCACACGGACACACGACAAAACGCAGCGGTCCGGTGATGATGCATTCATGCCGCCACTCCAGCCTACTGCTCGAGGTGCGAAATCCGGCTATTTAAGCCAGACTACGACACCCCAACCCTAGCCGGTTCCATTTCAACACCCTCCCCTCCGCGTCGCCGCCATCCGATCCGCTCAGAGCTTGTCGTCCGCCAGTATTAATGGCCAGACAACGGATCACCTCATACTCCTTGTTCACTCCGAAGCGGCGGCTGGAGCTCATTGAATATATTCGGGTCAGGCGCGCCGCTAAGATTGTATCCAGCTTGCCTCCACTCACCGGAGAAGGAGGAGGAGAAAGAGGACGAAGGTGCGGTGGATCCAGCACCTCCGACTGCTAGCTTCAACATGGCTGACGCGCTGATGGAGCAGCAGGCCATCCTCGACTTCATCCGCTCGGAGGTGGAGGTGGAGGCAAACCGCCGCTTCCTCTGTGAGGCGAGGGCTAAGCGTGGGGAAATCGTCATAGACGTGGAGTCTGATGAGGAGCCTAAGCTGCGGGAGGCAGCCAAGGACCAGGAGGCCGGTCCGTCCGGGACTACTGGCACGGAGGTCGCCGAAATCTCGGACGACGAGTAGTAGTAGTCTAGGTTATCTATGAAGCAGTACGTAGTTTTGTGTTGCATGATGTAGCATGATTTGAGGTATCAAATTTGAGGCTTGCAGTTGCACCGGACACTAGTAGAAAAAGGGTCAAACGTGAAGCACATTAGTGCCGGTTTGATTTGAGCCGCACTAATGTATACATTAGTGCCGGTTCCAACAGCTAGCCGGGCGCTTATTAGTACCGGTTCGTGGTAACCTTTAGCACCGGTTCGTGCCACGAACTGGTACTAATGAGAGTGGTGGCAGGATGTTGTCGACTGGGCCCTTCCAGCCCTTTAGTACCGGTTCTTGGCACGAACCGGTACTAAAGGTCGCCCTACATAAACCCTTCGCCCACCCGAGCTCGCTCTGTTCTTCCCTTTCCCTCTCCTCTCTGATCTTCCCTCTTCCTCTCGAGCTCATCACACATTTTGCCCAAAATTTGTCAAGATTTGAAGGCCCCATCCATTCAAATGATCACAAAGGTTAGCAACTTTGTCCTTTCATCTCTCATTGCTAGATTAGCTCTTGCAATGCTTTATATAGTGATTAATTTGTGAGTTTAGTAATTTGGGAGGATATATATATATATATATATATATATATATATATATATATATATATATATATATATATATATATATATATATATATATATATATATATGTGTGTGTGTGTGCTAGTATTTGATTTATATGCAATTTGAGGTCAAAATAACACTTAGTTTGCATATGTAGGTGTGTTTTACTTAGTGCCTTCTAAATCTCGTCAGAATTCACTGCCGATCGCTCAAGACAAATCCGTCAGCTTGGCACCACCTTGTGGTGAGCCTCTTGTTCATGAAATTTTATATAAAAATTGATGTTTGTGTGATTTGGATATATAGTTACTCGTATAATTATCTTACCAGACGTTGTTTGTTATACATAGTGCCATGGTTTTGATATCCGTCCCCGTCGGCCCTCGTCCTTGTTATGATTCGGATGTGGTATATTCTCTTTTAAAACTATTTGTTGCATTTCGTGTTTATGACAAATTACGCCCATCAAGTTGACATAGATATTTTTATCTAGTAGGTATGTGAACCGGAAATTCCAACCGACCCTATTGTCGAGAGGTTAAATTTAGTTGAAAGAGAAAACGAGTACTTCAAACAAAAATTGAAAAGAATTGATGGGGAGAAGATGGAATTGGAGTTGCATGTTGCCGATGTCGTCGATGATCACAAGATCAAGATGGAGAAAATGCGCATGAAGATTAGAAAGATTAGAAAATGTGCCATCGATAGTGAGGCTTGGTATCATTATGCTGTTGGATCAATTGTTACCTTAGTTGCGATCTTGATCGCATTTGTTGTTGCATTTAAATGCTTTAGCTAGAGAGTTATTTGTTTGTTGCATTTAAGTGTTGTATGAACTTTATGTATGAACTTGTATTAATTTGGTCTATTCGGTGTTGTGTAATGAAGATGAGCCGCAATGGATGTACGATGACCGATGCTCTCCCAGTTCGTTGAGGCGTGCATACTTTTCTCGCTATGGCTGAGGCAAACAAGCGGGCGGATGGTTTTATGCCTTGTCCATGTGCTGGCTGTAAGAATGGTCGCAATTACTCTACGCCAAGAACCATTCACGTCCACTGTTTGAGTCCGGTTTCATGCCCCACTATAATGTTTGGACCAAGCACGGAGAAAGAGGGTTATGATGGAAGACAATGAAGAAGAAGAGGACGGCGACAACTATCCCGCCATGGGTTCCCTGAATACGATGATACAACAATGGGGAAGAAGCTGAGCCGGTAATGCGGGAAGAAGCTGAGCGGCAATGCGGAAGAAGCTGAAGAAGAGGCATCGATGAGCCCGCTGATGATCTAGGTCGGCCATTGCCGATGCAAAGAGAAACTCGCGCAAGTGATTTGGAGAAGAAGAAGTTGCAGCGCATGTTAGAGGATCACAAAAATTGTTGTACCCAATTGCGAGGTGACAAGAAAAGCTGGGCACCACACGGAATTGCTGCAATGGAAGGCGGAGAATGGTGTATCCGACAAGGATTTGGAAAGTTGCTGGTAATGATAAAGGATATGCTTCCAAAGGACAACGAATTGCCCGAGAGTACGACGAAGCAAAGAAGGTTGTCTGCCCTCTAGGGTTAGAGGTGCGAGAAGATACATGCATGCCCTAATGATTGCATCCTCTACCGTGGTGAGTACGAGGATTTGAACGCTGCCCAAAGATGTGGTGCATTGTGCTATAAGATCAGCCGCGATGACCACAGTGATGTCGAGGGCGAGCGCCCCAAGAAGAAGATTCCTGCCAAGGTGATGTGGTATTCTCCTATAATACCACGGTTGAAACGTTTGTTCCAAAACAAAGAGCATGCCAAGGCGATGCGATGGCACAAAGAAGACCGTAAGAAAGACGGAAAGTTGAGATTACCCGCTGACGGGTCGAAGTGGAGAAAAATCGAAAGAAAGTACGGGAAGGAGTTTGCAGATGACGCAAGGACCGTATGGTTTGGTCTAAGCGCAGATGGCATTAATCCTTTTGGGGAGCAGAGCAGCAACCATAGCACCTGGCCTGTGACTCTATGTTTGTATAACCTTCCTCCTTGGTTGTGCATGAAGTGGAAGTTCATTATGATGCCAGTGCTCATCCAAGGCCCTAAGCAACCCGACAACGACATTGATGTGTACCTAAGGCCATTAGTTGAAGAACTCTTACAACTGTGGAATGGAACAGGTGTACGCGTGGGATGAGCACATGGGGAAGAATTTGACCTAAAGGCGTTGCTGTTCGTGACCATCAATGATTGGCCTGCTCTCAAGAACCTTTCGTGATAGACAAACAAGGGATACCGCGGATGCACGCACTATTTGGATGATACCGACAGTATATATTTGAATAGTTGTAAGAAGAATGTGTACAGGACATCGCCGATTTCTTCCGAGCAGGCATCCCGTAAGAAAGAAAGGCAAGCATTTCAAAGGTGAGGCGGATCACCGGACGAAGCCTCGCCACCGCATCGGTGCTGATGTACATGATATGGTCAAGGATTTGAAGGTGATATTTGGAAAGGGTCCCGCGGACAACCTGTTCGAAGAAGGACGCCGACGGACGCGCACTCCATGTGGAAGAAGAAATCTATATTTTGGGACCTGCCATATTGGAAAGACCTAGAGGTCCGCTCCACAATCGACGTGATGCACGTGACGAAGAATCTTTGCGTGACTGCTTGGCTTCTTGGGCGTGTATGGGAAGACAAAAGATACACCGAGGCACGGAGGACCAGCAACGATGCACGGAGAAGACGGCATACATCAGGGTCATGCAAGCTACGCCTACCAAAGAAGAGAAGGAAATCTTCTTTGAATGCCTGCTCGAGATAAGGTACCGTCCGCTTCTCGTCGAATATAAAGGGAATAATAAACATGCCAGAGAAAAAGTTCCAGATCCTAAAGTCGCATGACTACCACGTGATTATGACGCAACTGCTTCCGGTTGCATTGAGGGGGCTTCTACCAGAAAACGTTCGATTAGCCATTGTGAAGCTATGTGCATTTCTCAATGCAATCTCTTAGAAGGTAATCGATCCAGAAATCATACCAAGGTTACAGAATGATTTGGTGCAATGTCTTGTCAGTTTCGAGTTGGTGTTCCCACCATCCTTCTTCAACATCATGACGCACGTCCTAGTTCACCTATCTTGAAGAGATTAACGTTTTGGGTCTTGTATTTCTACACAATATGTTCCCTTTGAGAGGTTCATGGAGTCTTAAAGAAATATGTTCATAACCGTGCTAGTCCGAAGGAAGCATCTCCAAGGGCCATCAAAATGAGGAGGTCATTGAGTTTTGTATTGACTTTATTCCTGACCTTAAGCCGATTGGTGTTCTGAATCGCGACATAAGGGCAGACTGGATGGAAAAGGCACGCTAGGAGGAACAAATAATATGTATGGACGGACATTCTCTCACTGAAGCACACTACACAGTTCTACAGAATTCCGCCTTGGTGGCTCCGTATATGGATGAACACAAGAATTTGCTACGCCCAAACACCGGAGCGATCGATGACCGGATTACACGTGAACAAACCAGGAGTTTCGCCACTGGTTGCGAACACGCACCATGCATGACACCTCTATTGAAGATGACATGTACTTGCTGTCCCAGTTACCATCTTGAATATAATGACTTTCAAAGGGCGAGATAAATGGTAATACATTTTACACGATCGCCCAAGATAAGAAGAGCACCAACTAAAAACAGTGGTGTCCGCTTTGATGCAGAAACCAAGACGGAAAGGAAACATATTATGGTTATATACAGGACATATGGGAACTTGACTATCGACGTGGTTTAAAGGTCCCTTTGTTTCGTGCAAATGGGTCAATATGACACGAGGCGGGTAACGGAAGACCCGCAGATGCGGAATGACAACAGTGGATCTCAACAATCTTGCGATGCGAGACAACCATTCGTCCTAGCCAATGATGTGGCACAGGTTTTCTATGTGAAGGACATGTCTACCAAGCCAAGAAAAAGAAAAGATAAGGTAGCAAATGCATCGTACGATGATCCAAAGCGGCACATAGTTCTTTCTGGGAAGAGAAACATCGTGGGAGTGGATGACAAGACAGACAAGTCAGAAGATTATGAAGAGTTTGATGAAATTGCTCCATTCACAGTGAATATTGACCCGAGCATCCCATTAAATGATGAAGATTTTCCATGGTTACGGCGCAAAGGGACACACGCGAAGAAAAAGTTTCACACCCAAAGATCTGGGATGTGATCGGCTTCACTATCATCACTTTCTTCTATGTTTCACACCCAGAGGGGAATCTCTGTAATAGTTAGGGTAGTTATGTGTTTTGGCATTTGAAAAGCGAAGAAATTTTATGTGCAAACAAATTCTTTCATATGACTAAACAAAAAATATTCACAAAGAAACTCTAAATACACAAAAAAAACAACACAAAAATAAATAAATAAAAGCCCGCCTACTAGGCCAGAGCGGCCTGCATCGACTAGAAACCCAATCTGTTGTTGGGCAGGATGCAGGCCAGAAGGCCAAGTGGGCCTGAGGCAACAAGAACACGTAGGCCCAGTGAGGCCTGCTTTGGAGAGGAGCACGAGAGAGCGACCAGACGGGGTTTATAAACCAGTGCGGTCGCCCCTCGGCTAGCGAGTGGGACTAAACTTGCAAGACCGCACCTGCGCTAATAAGACCCCTTTAGTACCGGTCGTGGCACAAACCGGTACTAAAGGGGGCCTTTAGTACAGTTTGTGCCACCACCCGGTACTAAAGGGGTCGCTTCCGCCGCTTGGCTGGCCAAAACAGACCTTTAGTACGGTTGGTGGCTCCAACCGTACTAAAGGTGCCTTATATATACAACACTTCAAAAATTTCATTCTCCTCTGTTTCTTCCTCTGTTTCCCCATTGAAGCACCGCCCGCCCGATCGTCGACGCCTGTCGCCGCCCCCATCCGTCGCCGCCCCTCGCCCCCATCGCCGCCCTGTCCCGTCGCCGCCCTCCTCTCCGCCGCCTGGCCCATCCCCATCGCCGCCCGTCCCGTCGCCGCCCTCGTCTCATTTGCCGCCTGGCCCGTCCCGTCCCGTCGCACCGTCCCGATGTCGCCGTCCCTCGTCACGCCTGCCCGTCGCTACCCGGCCGTCGCCTCATTATCGCTGTCGCCCCTGTGAGCTCTCCCCTCTAACACCTCTCCCTCGCTTGGCCACCATGGCGCCGCCCTCCCCGAGCCCATACACACACACAAGCATGATGAACACACACACACACACACGATATATGTATGAATGCATGTATATATTAGTATATACGTATTTTGTATGTTTAATTAGTTTAGATTTTTAGATTATTTTTTCACTAGTATATATGTATGAATGCATGTTAGATGGATATAATTAGTGTTTAATTAGTATGGAATTTTTTATATAATGCTGTTTTTCTATTTTTTAATGGATGTATAGAAGTTGTTTTTTCTGTTTTAGTGTTAGATGCTTAATTAGTATGAAATAGCATATAGAATTTTGAGATATGCAATGATAGCATAATTAGTGTTATATAGAAATGTTAGAAATTTTAGTTATCAAAATCCAATCATTAAAAAATGTTACTTTTTGGGCATATAGCTAGTATTTGTTCTCGACGATGCCCGCCCGCATCTCGCCGTCGACATCGTCCATGACGACGTCCGGCTGACCCATGTCCGGACTGGGCTCACTGGCTGGCACCGGGAGGTGCTGCACGGAGGGCGCGCCGCTTGATGAGGAACCGGCCCGGGTCCCGTCGTCGACCTCGATCTCGTTTGGTGGCGTTCGTGGGCCAGTTTGGTGCGGAGGGAGCTGCCCCGGAGGTGGTACATCGCCGTGTCGGGGAGGAGGACGAGCACGTCCATCGCTACATGGTTGCGTTAGAGGGCGGCAGGTTCTCCAATACCGGCAGTTTCTTGAGGATCTCACTTCAGCTATGATCCTGTGAGGTTCCTTCTCTTTGGGTGTCCACAGCCCGCACTGCAGGAACCGCGAGTGTCCTAGATTCTTCTGTAGTATTCGATCTTTATTAGCTACCTAGCCAGTGATGTATTCGAGATTATATCTATTATTCGAGACGATGTATTCGAGATTATATCTATTATTCGAGACGATGTTTTCGAGATTATATCTATTATTCGAGACGATGTATTCGAGATTATATCTATTATTCGAGACGATGTAATTTGAATACTAAATTGTTTTATATTTCTTTTGTATTAGTTAAATAAAAGCTATGGCGGACAATACCGGCAGAGAGGGCGAACAGGCCATGTTCGATATGATACCCCATCCTAACGGGCCAGATGATGATCAGAATGAAGAAGATTATGACGGCTCCGAATTTCTAAACAACACCGGAGAGGGTGATATGATATTCGATCGCGACGACCGAATTGATGAAGTCATGAACTATGATTATGATGATGACGAAGAAAATGTTGATCTTGAAACAACAAAGACCTGCGAGGTATATATATTTATATAAGCAGGCATCTGGTGATCATCACATGTTTTAAATGACTTGAAGATATATTAACGAATCAATCTTTGTTCTTTCAGCCATCCAGATCGAGCAAATCTTTAGGCAAAAAGACGAAACGAGGCCCGAACAAAAAGTTGAAGGAGGGCGTAAAGTACAATATCGAGGCAATCAGACCTAATGGCGAACCATTAGCGCCTAAGAAGATTACGGACAAGTTCGTTCGTCAGTGCGGAGTTGTTGTGAAGGACCAACTCCCGATCTCCCTTCAAGTATGGAGAGAGCCAGCAAAAGACCAAAGACAAAAAGACAAAAAGGACGCTGCTCCACGTCCAGATGTTACTTTTGTCGACAAAAGACAAAAAGAACTGCTTTGGGATACTCTCATGGAACATTTCACCCTACCAGATCATTTCACAGAAGCAGATGTGCAGAAAGTCAAGGACGCTGCTCTTAGGAAGATGGCGGTTGCATTCAAGAACCACAAGAATCGTGAATGGGACAAGTACATCAAGGGAGGAAGGAAGACTCCAGTATTCGACGGAACACTAGAGAACCAACGTGCTCATTGGGACGATTTCGTGAAATTCAAGGATTCGGAATTAGCTAAGGAACGATCGAGAATAAACAAGAAGAATGCGAAAAAAGGATAAGTTCCATAAGCTGGGGCCGGTGGCTATCGCGGTGGCAATGCCTAAGTGGGATAAGTCGAGAAAGAGATGGAGGATGCAGGTGTCACTCCGGTTACTAAGAGCTAGCCCCTGTGCTTGGACTTGGTTCTATGCGCATGGGGGAGTTGGACCCAAGACAGCAATGTTTTGACGAGGGCAAGTCTGAAGGAGCCGACGATGCGATACTTGTTGCAATAGAAGAGGCACGATCGGGGTGTTCCAGCCCAACAGAGAGAACGACGAGCTTACGCGTGCCTCGGGAAATCCTGAACACCGGGAAGAACACGAGGCAAGGGCGCTATTCCGTGGTATGAGGGTTTTCAGATCGAACAACGACTACGTAACCGTGCGAGAAAGAAGATTATGGAGGAGAAGAAGAGGAAGATGGAGGAGGAGCAGAGAAGCGGGACTATGAACGCCTTCAAGGACTAGAAGCAAGTCAAGCGGAATTGGCAGTCAAATTCCAGCGGCAGCAGGAGCAGATCGACTCACTTAGCCAGCAAAAGGGGTCTCAGCAGCTGCAGCAGCTAGCGGATGATCCAGCATTGGATAGCACCGCCCTATCCATGCCGAGAAGCAGCGTGGGTTCCTCCCCGGACGACGCAATGCTGGATAGATACCCCGTGGATGACATCACGGATAACACTAACTGCGAGCTACACGTCAAAATGAAGAACATATCCATGAAGGTGGCGGACGCGGTTGCTTTTACAAATCCCCCCAAGGCAACCTTCCATTGCAACCCGATTCCAGCGGGCTATGCTCGTGTCTTGGTTGATGAGGTGGTGGACCCATATTCGGACCTACAGCTTGACATTCCTCGAGGTGACGACGAGCACTTTCTCGGAGAGGCCAAACATCATGTCATCCTATGGAAAAAGGATTGCATCATCTTTCGAAGGCCACCGACACCGCATCAGCCGACTCCTCGTCAAGTCCGCCACCGAGTCAGCAGACTCCGCTCCGCAAGTCCACCAAGTCCGCAAAGTGTCAGCCACTCCTCCTCCAAGTCCGCAAAGTGTCGCCACTCCTCCTCCTCCAAGTCCGCCACGGCGTCAGACGTCCCTCCTCCTCCAAGTCCGCACAACCTCAGGCCCTCCTCCTCCAAATCCGCAAAGTGTCAGGCCTCCTCCTCCTCCAAGTCCGCCACAGTCGACGCCCACCTCTCTCCAAGTCCGACACAACCTCAGGCCCTCCTCCTCCAAGTCCGCACAGCTTCAGGCCCTCCTCCTCGTCCAACTCAGCCCGTCGGCCGCCTCCTCCGCCTCATCAATCGCAGAAGAGACACCCGCAGCTTTGGTGCGAGCGGCACGAGTCGAGGTAGTACAGGAAGTACAGGCGGAGGCAAGCGATATAAATATGGTCCAAGCCTCACGCCTCTTCAGCAGAGGCCTTATGACAGGTCCGAGGAGGAAAACGCAGCCATATCGAAGGCCCAGGTGGAAGCCCATTTTGCACCAAAACCACAACCGCCGCCAAGGGAGAAAGTGCCTAAGGAAACGATTGACCACTTCATTCGTATTGCTCAACCACCAGCTCCCAAGCCTGTTGACACAGACTATGAGCGCCACATTAGGAAGTTAAATCGAGCACGTCTACGTAAGGAGGCGAGCTCGGGATCGAGCAAACAACAAGCAGCTGTCGAAAAATGCGGGAAAACCATTCCCCAGCTGGGAGAACAAGCGGCGAAATCGATCCCCTCACTTGTTGTGCCAACAACACGTGAAAGTACGCGCGCCCAATATTATTGTGGGCAAATAGTTTACGTTCCCGAGGTGGGCAATGTGGTAATTACCAAGGACCATGTAATGCAGGCTGAAGTTCTCAACATCACCGTTGGACAACTCCTCGAGATCGAGCCCATCCCTGTTCTTACAGAGGATGAAATAAAACGGAAATATGTCCGGGGCCAACCTTTGGTCAAGCCAGACAAGGTCAAGAACCTCCCAACGAGAATGTATGAATTGCATCAATGGTACATGAACATTACCAAGATTTCCAATCGATTGTCCCTCATGGTGAATGTCAAGGAGGAGCATTACTTCCATGAGAAAGCTCTGTCCGTTGAGTATTCTGAACTGTTTCAGTTATACAATCAAGACGCACTCGACAAATCTATCGTCCGTAGCTATTGTCTGTAAGTGATTTCTTTCTGTAATTTAAGTCTCAAGCTAGCTGTAGTGATCCTTTTGATAAATCATTACCTGTAATTATTCTCACTATATTCTTTTCTGTGGTATTATGCAGGATGAAGATGTATGAAATGAGAAAAGGTGGACGCTTTGGCATTGGGTTCATTGACCCAAACACCATTAATGAATACACACGGAAAATAAATCCACATCATCAAAAGGCCGTAGAGGACAACATGCTAGAGTTCTTGAAGCGCCTCAAATACAATGAAGATATACTACTTCCTTACAACTTCCAGTGAGTCACACTGTCTGGTACTACAAATTCTTTGTTTTTGCCTACTAGCTAGCTACATGTTTCTGCTTACATATGTCCGCTTAATTAAGACATGCAAACGTATGTGCATGCAGATTTCACTGGATCTTGTGTATCATTAAAGTTGACGCCGGAACAGTTGAAATACTGGACTCACTACTCAAAGAAAATACTGACTATAACATCTTGTTTGGGATAGTCAACAGGTAATTTCAATCATTATTAACTA
Source organism: Aegilops longissima (assembly GCA_021605205.1). Taxonomy (NCBI): domain Eukaryota; kingdom Viridiplantae; phylum Streptophyta; class Magnoliopsida; order Poales; family Poaceae; genus Aegilops; species Aegilops longissima. The sequence goes on from CM038679.1 coordinate 642,151,020, forward strand.
TATATCTCGGCCTATTTAGTTCGTCATTTCATGATATGAACTATTTAATAACCCCTTTATTCATTTTCTTTGTCGGCGGGCAGGGCTTGGGCAAGGTTCATTAGCGTCACGGAAGGCGAATGAAAAAAAAGCTTAAATGGTTTCACCCAAGGTAAGTAATTATAGTACTAGCTAGCTAGCTAGCTGCCATCTCTTTAATTATCATGCTTGATTAATTATTATCTGATCAAATTACATTCTCAGTAAAGGCCCTGCAGCAGCGCAGGGACTGAGCTGTGTGTTCTGCGCTTGCGAGAACATTCGCATGATGGCGTCCAAAGGAGCAGATCTCAAAGACAGGAATGGGTACGCTTATCATAACACTATTCACAATTTTTACACCATTATCGATATCTAGTCACACAACTAATACACATGCATATTGATCTCCTTCTTAACAGTTCACAGAGGTGCGGGACAAGCTCCTAGAAACGGAGCGCGTAGAAGCACTTCAAGAGGAAATAGCGGGATTTTTGCTCGACCAGGTCATAAATCCGAAAGGAGAATACTATTACCCGCTACCGCCCCCATGAAAACCACTTCCAATTGTCATCGTGCTCCGAAGGCACCAATTAGGCTAATGCCACTGGCTCCGAAGGCAACATGCATATGTAGGAGAAATTGTATATAGCTATACATGTGTGTATGTGTGAATTAATTAATATGGTGGTTTGTGAGACATTGATGGTATATATATGCATGATTGGTTCTACTAGAAATTATATATATATATATATATATATATATATATATATATATATATATATATATATATATATGCATAACGGTACAATGTGTAGTATCGTAAAATACCAGCAAACGAAAAAGAATTAAAATGGAAACACAAAATTAAATGAAAAGAAATGATAAAACTAAAACCCCCAAACCTTATAGTACCGGTTGGTGTTACCAACCGTACTAAAGGGCTCCTGCCCCGGAGCTGCCTCGTGCCACGTGGTTGGCCTTTAGCTTTGTTCGTGCTGAACCGGTACTAAAGGGGGCCTTTAGTGACCACACTTTAGTGCCGGTTGTGGACCCGACACTAAAGGGCGTTACCAACCGGTGCTATTGCCCGGTTCTGCACTAGTGGGACGTGAAATGATGGATGACTATGTTGCCTACGTGTTTTTATTTTTTCACGCAATATTACATGTTATTATTATTTTTCTCCAGCGCATGTTTAAGGCAATATGAAATAGTGCAAGAATTTGCATAATTATTGAGTACCGGATACTTGAGTTGTAAGAATAAAGTAGTACTACCTATAATTTAGAGTTCACTGACTAAACCACACTAGTAGAAAAACACCTATTAGTCCCGGTTCGTAAGGGCCTTTAGTCCCGGTTCATGAACCGGGTCTAATGGGTCGTTACTAATATCTCCCCCCTTTAGTCCCGGTTCTAACACGAACCGGGACAGATGGTCCTCCACGTGGCCGGTGCGCCGAGCCCAGGCAGGGGGGCCTTTGGTCCCGGTTGGTAGCACCAACCGGGACCAAAAGGCATCCACGTCAAGATTCCGATGGCTGGGGTTTTTTTTTTTTTTTGAAAAGGGGGGGTTGGGGGTTTTGGGGGTTAATTTAGGTGTTTCATATATTGTGTTAGCTAGCTAATTAATAGAGAGAAGTGTTCTCTTTGCCCGTGCTTGGTCGACGCTACATACTATACATGCATGATAGAGAGGACTAGCTAGACACGCTAGCTAGCTAGTAAGCAAACGAAGGAAACAGAAGATCGTCATGAACATATATGCATACAGGAGGAAGTGATATCGACCACCTCTCCTTCTCCAAGAGATTGGTCGAACAACAAGTTCTCGATATCTATCCGACACTACCGGCTACATATATACAATAATTATCTTTTACAAAATAATCTCCTAACATACGGACGCGTGGTCCACATAGTATTCTCCGCCTTCAGCGATCACGTGGTCAAGAAAGAATGCCGCCAATTCCTCTTGAATTGCTCAAGAGCATCTGGTGCTAGTAGTTCATCCCATCCAAACATCTAATTTTAAGAAGGGGTCAATATATATATATATATATATATATATATATATATATATATATATATATATATATATATATATATATGAATGAATGAAACTCAACACAAATGATGGTAATAAAATAAAATTGTGAATATTGTTATTTACGCAGTTCATATTGTTTGTCGAGTAGCCCGCCACAGGTCGTGTGGCGGATGGACTCGCAAATGTAGTATCCACAGAAATCATTCCCTTGTTCCTGCCACAACCACTTTACAAGAAATAGAGGTCAATCAAACTGATAATTAGCAAGCATGTTAAATGGTATTGATGAAACTAGCGCTTGAATCACTAGGAGATGCGTGGAATATGCTACTATAGTACTTACTTTTGGGTGTCTAAATTACAGCTTCTTCGGCAGTCCCGGAGCTTTTTTGGTGAATTTTCTCCAAACCCTGCCATACAAAGAAAACAATTACTTGATATCAAAAATGAACAAAGTTGCTGATATGGTGGATAATGATCGATTTAACCTACTTCTCGAGCACTTCAGTCATGTCCGCATACTCCTTGGGATCTTTTCGTTTGGAGTCTAAGACAGTTACTACTCCCTGCTTAAGCTTAATCTCTAGGAGAATATAGTGGTACTCTGCATGCATGCATAACTCATCAATATTACATTACTATAACCTGGACTAATAAGGAAACCGAATATTCCACAAGACAGTAACACTCACTTGAAGTTGTAAGGAAAGAGTATTATATCCTTGTGTTCATTTATTACCAACGATTGTAGCAAGTTGGCCTCGGTATTTTTGGCATGAAATTCAATCTTAGTTGCATCTATGAGATTTGTGTTAATGAACCCAATGGAACCCACTTGTCTTTTCTTCAATTCGGCGATCTTCAATTTGCATAATATTGTGAGGATAATTATAAATACATGCAATGAAAGAGCTGAGTTATATAGAGACTTAATGATGTAAGTAGTACTACTTACAGACGATAGCAGGTGACCGTTGCTTTATCGAGGGCCAATTGATTGAAAAATGATAGAACTCCTCAAATGGAATAGGCAACAGTTCAATTCCAACGAGGTCATGCTCCTTTTAACTCTCATACAAAGTACTCCTCCCTCGGACTCTCTCGCAGGTTTTCATGTACCAATCATGCAATCTTCGCATCATCGTTGATAGAGAGCTTTCATCTTTAACAAGAGGCTTCCGTACATCAGATCTTTGTATCTGCACCTCCAAGAAATCATAATGTACATCGTCGGGCAGGTAAACTTCAGGATTGCCATAACCGGCACCATCCTCGGATCGACGATGTCGCTAGCAGTGCACCTTGAGCGGGGGCACGATTGTTTGCTTGTTCGCCGAGCTGGGCAATTTGTTTCCCAGCTCGTCGTGCTTACATTCTTTGATCACTTTTAGTACGTCCCGACCTCTCCGCTTCGCAAATGCCTTTCCAATAATGCGCTCATAGTTGGTTCTCGGCGGAGACTTTGCCGGTTTCCTCGGGGCAGCCAGAGTGCGCTTCGCTTTCACGGATCTACCTTCTCCTCCGGAGGTGGACGTCTCTTTGCTTTCAACCCTGCAAACCAGTCATCCACTTCGTCTGCGCGATCTTCGTTTTCCTCCTCGGTCCTCTCGTCACGGTAACTTCTCCGAGTCTTCGAGAGAAGGACCAGATCAGATTTCCTCCGCCTTTGGCTGTACTGCTAGACGCCGCAGAGCAGACGGAGCGGATGTCTTCTTTTTTGCTTGCTTACGAGGCGGAGGACAAGGACTACGACGCACGGAGCAGCCGGAGCGGCGGCGGTCTCTTCCGCCCTTGCCGACGAGCCGGAGAAGGAGGAGGCTGGCTGCTGGCGCGCCAAGAGCAGCGGAGAAGGAGGCGGAGTGCCACCACGCCGGAGAAGGAGGCGGAGTGCCGCCACGCGTGCCTCGATCGCCACTCGCTCGAGGAGGAGGCGGTGGAGGAGGCGGAGTGCCCCTGACTCGCCGGAGGAGGAGGAGGCGGAGGAGTCCATTCGGAAGGTTGATGGGCTCCTTCCGCCATAGGCATGGAGTCTTAAGAGCGAACCCAGCCTAGTCTCCCTACACCGGTAGGGTGGTCAAGCGGAGGTCCTCAAATCCTCCGTTATTTCATCCACCATCACCTTAGCATATCCTTCGAATCGGTGGCGGTGATAAGTTGTGCCGGGTCCACTAGGATAAACTTGGCCAACAACCGCCTTGACCTTCAAAGTCATCCATCGCGCCATAATGCGGCAACTTTGAGACTCCGTGATACCATCCACGGATAGCCGGCAGAGCCGCCAAAACATGCTCCGGCTGAAGCAGTGTCGGTGGAAGCCACGCTGCTTCTCTGCCGAGATGGCGGGTAGCTTGGGGGAAGCTTGACGGGTCATTTGCTGCGATCTGCTGCTTCTCGCTCCTCTAGCCCCATTACACTTTTGTGCAGCGCTGCAGTTGGTCCTGCTCCGATTTTTCCTCCTCTCGTGGGTTTTGTAACCCCTGCGTCCCGAAAACCAACCTTCCACGAAGGGAGCTGGCGTGCCTCGTGGTCCGCCCTGTGGTGCTCAGGATTCCCAAGGGCCATTGTGAGCTCGCCCTTCTCCCTGTTTGAAGGAACGCCCTCGCTGCGCTGCATCGATATAGTGTCAAGCTTCTGGTGGTATTTGCAGTTGCTCGTCTGGCCCACCGGCACTTCCCTATTACAGGGTCCAAGGTTCCGCCAGCCCCGAAGAACCAAGTCCGGCAATGGTCTGACCAGTACATTGTCTCTAGATCCATCCCTTTTTCAAGCAGATCATGCTCAGCCATGGACCACTTAGGCCGGGCTTTGAGGTAGCCACCTGACCCCGTGCGATGGTGAAGCTTCTTCTTGGCAGCATTTTGCTTGTTTGTCGCCGACATCTTCTTACTCTTTTCCGATGTCTTGTGGGCCACAAATGCGGGCCAGTGATCTTTGATCTTCTCATATTTGCCGATGAATTCTGGTGTCTTATCTTTCTCGACAAACTGGTTCAGCTCTTTCCTCCACCTCCTCATTAGGGTTGCCATCTTCTTAAGAGCACAAGACTTGATTAATTGCTCTTTAACTGGCTTCTCCGGATCCTCCTCTGGCGGTAGGGTGAAATTTGCCTTCACTCACCCAAAGATCTTCTTTCGCATTTCATTGACATAAGACACCTCGTGCTCTTCCTCCTTAGGTTTATACCATTGATGGATGCTGATCGATCTTGTCCCTAACAAGAACCCCGTGACCGAGCAGAAAATGCCTTCCTTGTCCGCATGGGTTCAATCGGTTCGCCGTCGGTAGCGATTTCTATGATCTCAAACTTTTCATCCGAGCTCAACTTTTCTTGGGCCTCGCCTCCTTACGAAGTTGTGCTCGATCCGAGGGCTAGAAATTATAAGGAAGAAAGACGAGAGTAATTAATATGTGTACATATACCAAAACAATGGATGCATCAATTAACTAGTCAGACGGTCTTAACTAATATATATATATACCTGGCGGACTCGGTTCGCTCACCGGAGCAACAAGACGGTCTCCTTCTCGCTTGTACCTCCATTGTGTCACCGGAGCCATCATGAACATAGTCCTCTTCTTGTACCGCATTAATGGGTGAAGCCATCATGAACATAGCCCTCTTCTTCACCCAGTCCGTGTCGTTGAGAAATGACGCAACTTCATCACTTCCTTGTGCGATTATGTGCCCCAACATCGCTTCGCTTTCTTCGTCTGGAGTGCTCCATAGTTTCGCAAATATTTACAACATGTCAATTATTATTCAAACATGGTACAGATGGATATATATATATATATATATATATATATATATATATATATATATATATATATATATATATATATATATATATATATGTGTGTGTGTGTGTGTGTGTGTGTGTATTAGTGGCAAACATAGAACTAACTAGCTAATCACATTAAGGAATCATGTTAGTTTGGGTGGCCTCAGAAAGTTAATTTGTCGGGTAGGGGCGCTGCTGGGGGGTAGGAGAGCAACATCGTTTTCTCTCTAGGGTTTGGGGTCCTCGACACAACGCTCAAGGGTTAATTTGGGTGGCCTCGAGAGAGTTAATTTGTCGGGTAGGGGGCAAGGGAGGGGGTAGGAGACCAACATCGTTTTTCTCTAGGGTTTGGGTGTCCTCAAGAGTTTTGGTCGAGCGAGAGGGCCGAGGGGGTGCTGCCGCTGTATAAGTTATCACGGTCGAGAGGGGTATATATATCGACCACCCTCATGTCGAAGTTATCTCGAGGGGTTATATCGACAACGACGCGACATACATATACATGGGAAAATAATGTTATCGGGAGGGGTATCGGTACCCCCTCCCCTCGTGTTGAAGTTTCTTCTTTCTCCTCTATTCCTTTCTTCTTCTTCTACTCTTTTTTTTCTTCTTCTCGAGAAAGGAAAATAAGGAAAAGGAAGAAAGAGGAAGAAGAAAAAATAAGAAAAAAGAAGAAAAAAAGAGAGAAGAAGAAAGGAATAGAGGAGAAGAAGAAAAATAGAAATTTCTATTTTCTTCTTCTCCTTCTTTTTCTTCTTATTTCCTCTTCTTATTTATTTCTCCTCTTCTTCTCCTTTCTTCCTCTTCTTATTTTCCTTTTCCTCTCATTCTTTTAGTATTTCTTGTTTAAAAAAATGTTCAAATAGAAAATTTGAAAAAAAACAAAGGTTTTGCCTAATGCATTGTTCATATGAATATACAAACATTTTCGTATTTCTACAATAATTAATATCACCAAAAAATCTATGAACAGAAAAAAACTAACTTTTCTAAAAATCTATCTTTTGCATATATGAAAACATTAATACACATATGAACAAAAAATACATATATGAAGAAAAACATGCTCTGAACAATTTTTTATACATTTTGAACATCTACATACACATAGCCACATACACATATACATATATATATATATATATATATATATATATATATATATATATATATATATATATATATATATATATATATATATATATATATATATATATATATATATAGGGAAAAATCCATCCTACCACCTGGGGTAGTTACCCACATGTCTCATATACTATCTTATGGTAGTATATATCCTATTTTATCATTTTAAGTATGTTCATATACTATATATAAGATACTCCAAAGTGAGTTGCATGAAAAAATTCCAAGTTGGCCCATGGTTTTATTATATGTGTGAAATATGTACATATTTGTACATAAAAGAGAGCATACTAAAATATGATACATACTACCAAAAAAATAGTATATATACTACCTAAACATTCTTATATACTACATATTACAGCGTATATACTCTCGATTTGATAGATACTACATACTACATATAAAACCCAAGTGGTGGTAACTACCACTGGTGGTAGATAAATTTGTCCTATATATATATATATATATATATATATATATATATATATATATATATATATATATATATATATATATATGAACAAAAAATTAAAATAATAAAAGTGAAAAAAAACAGAGCCGGTGCAGCGGCTCACAGCGGGGCGGCTAGATGACGATGGCGACGGTGGGGCGGCGAGGCACCGTCTTGTGGCGCGGACGACGGGCAGGGGCTCGGGCGGCGAGGTGGGGACGGGCAGGGGCTCGGGCGGCTTGGGGTGGACGGGCGCAGGCTCGGGAGGCCGGGCGACGAGGACGGCGAGGACTCGGGAGGCCGGGCGACGAGGACGGCGCTGGTTAGGCAACGGCCTTGGCGGGCGGCGGGCGGCGACGACGTGGAGCAGCTGGCGCGCGCCGAGGAGGGTCGGCGTCGGGGGGGCAATGGCGATGAGCTTGAATTTTTGCAAAGTGTTTGCTTATATAGTAAAGTTTTGGTCCCGTTCGTGACACCAACCGACTAATGCACTTTTAGTCCCGGTTGGTGCCACCAACCGGACCAAAGGCCTTTTTCGGCAGCCCAAAGGCGGGAAGCAACGGCCTTTGGTACCGTTGGTGCCACGAACCGTACCAATGCCCCCTTAGTCCCGGTTGGTGCCACCAACGGGACCAAACCCCCTGGCTGCACGCTGTCGGGGCCAAAGTTTAATCCCACTCGCTGTTGAGAGGCGGCGCAGTGGTTTATAAGCCCCACCGCCGCACCCTCTCAACCTCCTCTCCATTGCAGGCTTACGGGCCTACTTGTTACTGCTATGCCTGATGGGCCTGCTGGCCCTGCTGCAGGCCTGAATCCTGGCCCATGGATGGGTTTCTAGTCGTATTCGGGCTGTGGTGGCCAAGTAGGTGGCAATTTTTTTGTTTTTTTGTTTTCTTTACTTATTGTTGCTATTTTTATTTTTTTTCCAGTTTTTTTGTTTTGTTTTCTGCATTATTTATTTTCTTTTGTTTTTTGCTTTATTTTTTTAATTGTTTTTGCTTTTAGTTTTAGGAAAATTATAAACTTTCTGTTAGTGCTATTACTTTTCAAATTTGAAAACACTTTTTTTTTTCTTTCTTGCTTTATTTATTTTATTTTGTTTCTACTTACAACAAAATACTTATTGTTGTTTTTGTTTTGATTTCTGCATTATTTATTTTCTTTTGTTTTTGCTTTATTTTTCAATTCTTTGTGCTTTTAGTTTTAGGAAAATTATAAACTTTCTGTTAGTGCCATTAGTTTTCAAATTTGAAAACACTATTTTTTTCTTGCTTTATTTATTTTATTTTGTTTCTACTTACAACAAAAAACTTATTGTTGCTATTTTTAATTATTACGAGGACTGAACCATAAGACATTAAAGCATTTCGAATGAACTCTGAAAATGTTGAAAGTTGGCATGGTATCATACTCGCTGGATTACAAAGTTGGCATGGTATCATCATAATAGTTGAGGGAGAAAGTCTTCACTTTTTCTTCGCTTGTGTCATTTCCTTATTGCGCCGTAACCATGGATAATCTTCATCATTTATTAGGATGCTGGGGTCAGCCTTGACTTTGAAGGGAGGAATTTCATGAAACTTTTCATAATCTTGTCCTCCACTCCCACGATGTCCCTTTTTCCTAAAATAACTATGTGGCGCTTTGGCTCATCGTATGATGTATTCGCTTTCTTATCTTTTCTCTTTCTCGGTCTGGTAGACATGTCCTTCACATAGATAACCTGTGCCACATCATTGGCTAGGACGAACGGTTCGTCAGTGTACCCAAGATTTTTCAGATCCACTGTTTTCATTCCGTAATGTGGGTCTACCTGTACCCCGCCTCCTGACAGATTGACCCATTTGCACTTAAACAAAGGGACCTTAAAATCATGTCCGTAGTCAAGTTCCCATATGTCCACTATGTAACCATAATATGTGTCCTTTCCCCTCTCGGTTGTTGCATCAAAGCGGACACCGCTATTTTGGTTGGTGCTCTTTTGATCTTGGTCAATCGTGTAAAATGTATTCCCATTTATCTCAGATCCTTTCCAAATCAATACAGTCAAAGATGGTCCCCGGACAACAAGTATAGCTCATCACAAACAGTGTTGTCACCTCGACACGTGCTTCCAACCAACTGCTGAAAGTCCCGATGTGTTCACATGTAATCCAATCGTCGTGACCGCTCCGGTGTTTGGAGCGCAGACTGTTCTTGTGTTCATCGACATAAGGGGTCACCAAGGTAGAGTTCTCAGAGAACTGTAGTGTGCTTGAGACCAAGAATATCCGTCCCTGCATATTATTGAGTCCCTTCCAAGCGTGTTTTTCTGTCGGTCTCCTCATACGCGATTTAGGGAGACCTATCTTCTTAAGGCCAGGAATGAAGTCAACACAAAACCCGATGACATCCTCTCGCTTGATGGCCCATGGAGATGCTTCCTTCGCCAAGCGTGGTTACGGACATATTTCTTTAGGACTCCCATGAACCTCTCAAAGGGGTACATATTGTGTAGATATACGGGCCCGTAATGACAATCTCGTCAACTAGATGAACTAGGACGTGCGTCATGATATTGAAGAAGGATGGTGGGAACACCAGCTCAAACCGACAAGACATTGCACCACATCACTCCTTAGCCTTGGTATGATTTCGGATCGATCACCTTCGAGAGATTGCATTGAGGAATGCACATAGCTTCACAATGGCTAATCGAACGCTTTCCGGTAGAAGCCCCTTAATGCAACCGGAAGCAGATTGCCATAATCACGTGGCAGTCATGAGACTTTAGGTTCTGAAACTTTTTCTCCGGCATATTTATTATTCCCTTTATATTCGACGAAGAAGCCGGGACCTTCATACCGAGCAGGCATTCAAAGAAGATTTCTTTCTTCTTTTCGTAAGAGCGTGGTGGCAGGACCTTCATAGTGCTTCGGAGGCATGCCGCCTTTTTCGTGAAAGCGCTGCAGGTCCTCCCGTGCCTTAGGTGAATCTTTTGTCTTCCCATACACGCCCAAGAAGCCTAGCAGGTTCACGCAAAGGTTCTTCGTCACGTGCATCACGTTGATCGAAGAGCGGACCTCTAGGTCTTTCCGAGAGGGTAGGTCCCAAAATATAGATTTCTTCTTCCACATGGGTGCGTGATTCTCAGCGTCATTCGAACAGCTAGTCCGCCGACCTTTTCCAAAGATTACGTAAATCATTGACCATAGCGAGTGCGTGATCACCGGTACGCATGGCGGGCTTCTTCCGTGATCTGCCTCGCTTTGAAATGCTTGCCTTTCTTTCGACAGTGATGGTTGGTCGGAAGAAATCGACGATGGCCTGGTACACATTCTTCCCGCAGCTTTCCGGTATATACTATCGGTGTCTAGTAAACAGTGCGTGCATGCGTGGTATCCCTTGTTTGTCTGTCCCGAAGGTTACCGAGAGCGGGCCAATCGTTGATGGTCACGAACAGCAACGCCTTTAGGTTAAATTCTCCTGTTTGTGCTCATCCCACGACGTACACCGCTTCCATTCCACAGCTGTAAAAGTTCTTCAACTAATGGCCTTAGGTACACATCAATGTCGTTGCGGGTTGCTTAGGGCCTTGGATGAGAACGGCATCATAATGAACTTCCGCTTCATGCACATCCAAGGAGGAAGGTTATACATACATAGAGTCACGGGCCAGGTGCTGTGATTGCTGCTCTGCTCCCGAAAGGATTAATGCCATCCGCGCTTAAAGCAAACCATACGTTCCTTGGCTCACTTGCAAACTCATTCCAAGATTTCTCTTGATTTTTCTCCATCTGCGACCCGTCACCGGGTGCTCTCAACTTCCGCCTTTCTTACGGTCCTCACTGTGCCATCGCATCAACTTGGCATGCTCTCCGCTTCTCGAACAGACGTTTCAACCGTGGTATTATAGGAGCATACCACATCACCTTCGCAGAACCTCTTCCGGGGGCTCGTCGTCAACATTACAGTGGTCATCTAGTCCGATCTTATACCGTAATGCACCACATACCGGGCGTATGCTCAGATCCCTATACGCACCGCAGTAGAGGATGCAGATCATTAGGGCATGCATGTATCTTCTCGCACCTCCAATCCTAGAGGGCATACGACCTTCTTTGCTGCATATGTACTGTCGGGCCATTCGTTATCCTTTGAAGCTTCTTCTTCAATATTTTGATAGCTTCTCAAATCCTTTGTCGAGCATAGCATTCTCGCCTTCCACCGCAGCAATTCGAAGACGGTACCGAGCTTTGTGTTGCCATCTTCGCAATTGGGGTACAACCCTTTTTGTGGTCCTCTAACATGCGATCGAACTTCAGCTTCTCCTTTTGACTTTCAGATTGCGTCCTTGCATCGACAATGACCTGCGGAGATCATCATCATCGGGCACATCGTCTCGTTCCTCTTGATCTTCAGCAGCTTCGTTGCAAAGATCGTCATGCACATCGTCTGGTTCCTCTTGATGTTCAGTAGCATCACCGTATTCAGGGGGCACATAGTTGTCATCGTACTCTTCTTCTTCGCCGCTTTTCCATCATAACCTCTATTTCTCCGTGCCTCGTCCAAACATTATAGTGTGGCGTGAAACCCTTGTAAAGCAGGTGGGTGTGGAGGATTTTCCGTCGAGTAAGACTTCAGATTCCCACATATAGGGCATGGACAACACATAAAACCATTCTGCTTGTTTGCCTCAGCCACTTCGAGAAAATCATGCACGCCCTTAATGTACTCGGAGGTGTGTCTTGAACCGTACATCCATTCCCGGTTCATCTGCGTGCATTATATGAATAGATAATTAAGTGAGCAAATTAATAGAAGTTCATCATCACATTAAAACCAAAGTACATACATAGTTCTCATCTAACAACATAAAGCTCTGCAGAGCATCTAAATTAATTAAACCATACACTGAAACTATGTAAAACATTTCAATGCGAAAACAAATGCGATCATAATCGCAACCAATGTAACAACTGATCCAACAGCATAATGATACCAAGCCTCGGTATGAATGGCATATTTTTTAATATTTCTAATCTTCAAGCGCATTGCATCCATCTTGATCTTGTGATCATCGATTTACATCCGCAACATGCAACTCCAATATCATCTTCTCCTCCTCAATTTTTCTAATTTTTTCCTTCAACAAATTGTTTTCTTCTTCAACTAAATTTATCCTCTCGACAATAGGGTCGGTTGGAATTTCGGTTCAACAACCTCCTAGATAAATAAAATCTATGTCACGTTGGTCGGCATAATTGTCATAAACAATAAATGAACCAATAGTTATGAAAAGATAATATATACCACATCCGAATCATAGGCAGGACGAGGCCGACGGGGCGGATACCAAAACCATCGCACCATATAAGATGCAATAATAAAAGTAAGAAAATTATACAAGTATCTATATAAACATACAAGTAAGATTTTTCCTTTCGTAAAGAAGATAAGATAAGAACAAGAGGCTCACCATGGTGGTGCGGCGATTTAGATCGGCGCGGGCGATCGACGGCGGTGAAGACGGGACGGACGTGACGGACCGCTAAACCTAGACAAATATTAAGAAAATGGAGCTTGGAGGTCGAGCTTGAGAGGAGAAAGCTTAAGTAGTGTGGCTCGGGCATTCCATCGAACACCTCGTGTGCATAGGAGGTGAGCTAGAGCACCACAAAGCTCTCCGCTCGCCACTTAAAAAAAACAGAGAACTGGAGTGCTCGCTTTCATGGCGAGGTATATATAGGCAACTAATTGGTCCCGGTTGGTGACTTGAACCGGGACTAAAGGGCAGCCTTTGGTCCCGGTTCGTCCCACCAACGGGACCAATGGTGGTGGGCTGAGCGAGGCCCATTGGTCCCGGTTCGTCCCACCAACCGGGACCAAAGGTCCAGACGAACCGGGACCAATGGCCCACGTGGCCCGGCCGGCCCCAGGGCTCACGAACTGGTCCAATGACCCCATTGGTCCCGGTTCTGGATTGAACCGGGACTAATGGGCTGGCCGGGCCTGGACCATTGCCCTGTTTTCTACTAGTGTGAATACATGCGTATAAATGTGAGAGTATTCTCGAACATCAAATACAGCTGACATCCATTACATCAGTAGAGATACCAAATGTCTTAATAGGCCTTTTCTTTGTGGAAATTTTGTATGGAGTAAGGCATTTTGGAAATGAGCTCCATGGAGCCTGTTATTTTTTATAATTCAAATTCAAATTATTCGCTTTGAAAAATTCTAATAAAAAATACACATACATAAGGATGTAATATATATGCGTGTAAAATTTCACGATGAGGTACCTTGAATTAAAAGTTGCACAAAAAATCATGAATTTTGACGGTGAACAATGCATGTGCTAAAAAATAGCAAATTTGTTTTTTCGTGTAGTTCTTATTTTAACATGTTTCATCATGAAAATTTATACATACATACATTATCTCTAGGTATATGTGCATTTTTTCAGAAAAAATTTTGAGTATAAAACTATGATTTTTGAATTGTCAAAATTCGGGCTCCATTTAGCATTTTCGTGCAACATTCCTTTATGTATAGATGGGGCGTCCAAGCAAGTGCCCTTGGTTGGGTACAGCATGCGAACCTGCAAGTTTTGGAAGAAGGAAAAGAAAGCATTTACGCTGTAGAGTAAAAATACCAAAAACTTTGGTGCTACTCCCTCCGTTCTTAAATATATATAAGTCTTTATAGAGATTCCACTATAAACATACGGATGTATATAGATGCATTTTAAATGTGGATTCATTCATTTTGCTCCGTATGTAGTCCACCTAGTGAAATCTCTACAAAGACTTACATTTAGAAACGGAGGGAGTATATTGCAAACATCACCCTTTTGTGCAAAGAAGAAATGCCTCGATACAACTCTACCAGTGTTATCCTACATATCTATGCCTAAAAGAGTCATCTCCACTAACTTAATCTTAACATGGAAGCATGTCACCTCATTATACAATTATGAATGAAAGAAGGCCCACGTCTCGATACAATCATGCACGAGAATAGACACACCACAACATTCAACCATGCCTGAAAAAAAATGAGTTTTCATCAATTATTCTACTCATATTCAAAAAAATATGTTATAACAACTATACAAAATCAAATATAATAACTCCTATGTATTATTAATTTTAGTTCTCATGTTATCAACCCAATTTTTCATCAACCAATTTCCGCAGTAACACGAGGGGTATTCTCTAGTTTTCATAACCATTCGAAAACCAAGGTCAAGGCCTTTTTGATGTACCTCAAAATGTTCAGGTGTGAATAATGGTGCAAAAAATAAAAAAATCAAGGCTCGTGAGCCATCGAGATCGACTAAAAATGAGAAGAATTGAGTATAAGCCTTTTGTTGTAGCTCAGTCAAAATATGAGGCAAGTCTAAATCAAGACCAGATCACTCCATTTTTGACTCGATATAGCTTGAAATGACATACTCCCTTAATAACACTGGAGCTGCAGAGTTGTATATGGAATGAAATTAGAATTATTAATTAAGTTTTTTTTTATTAGGAGTGGTAGTTATGGTATCTTTTTTTTTAGTCATAGTTATGTTATCTTTGATACAGTATATGGAATGAAATTAGAATAATTAATTATAAAAACTGGATGATTTTTTCTTTAATAGGGTCAGAGTCAAGCTATTTTCTATATCTATCAAGTTGTCGTTTTAAATAAGCTTTATATAAAGTTATTTTTTATGAGGTTGTTCAGTTATTATGGTCTAACTGGCTAGAAAATTATACATGGTGTACCAAGTCGATCACAAAAATAATACTACCTCCGATCCAAAATAAATGTAGCAATTTTGAAATAAGTTTAGTTCAACCTTGATATGAAACTGTGACATTTATTATGGGTTGGAGGGATTACAGATTTACATGAAGCACCGAAGTGGCACAAGATCAAATCGAGATCATTGAAAGTCGAGTATAGGCCAATTTTGCAGCTTGACCTAATACCTTGATTCGTTGAGCTTGCAGGTCGCTCAAACTCGACCCGTTGCATACCAGTATATCGTTCATACATTCGGTGCACCGGGCCTTTTGGCAGTGGTCAGACATGGCATGGTCACGGGAATAAAACGGCCGGGGCCGGTAGGTGAAAACGGTAGAGCAAAAGTGTGAAGCCACTGCCTAACGTGTCTTGAGCACTTCAGCATGGACTGAGACAGCCACATAGCCCCAACATAACTGGCACGTTTTCGGGAGCCACGTAGCAAATTCGTTCGCAAAAAATATATATTATTTTAGCAAATTCGGGGGATGGACAACACATTCCGAGAGCGACGTATCGATCTGGACCAGGGGCTACCTTCCTGCCAGCAAAACGACGCAGCAAATATGCCTTTTAGATGAGACTAGAGGGTCATGCGCGCTTTGCCGCGCCGTTTTTCTGTTGTGGCGTTTTTTCTTTTCTTTTTGACCGTGGGTTTTTATCAGTGATTGCTTTTTTTGTTTTTTACCCACATTGGACCGGGTTTTCGTTATTCGGTGTAGGACCTGCTAATCGGTGGTGGCGCTTGTGCTGGTTATTGTAGGAGGCGGTATTTGGGCTGTAAGGAAGATGGAGTTGTTCAGCACATGTCTACTGTGTTCTTACACGCCTCAGCCTCGATGTAAACTTGCGGTGGTTTCTGTTTCAAGAACAACTTGTGGTGGTTATGTGAGCTGCTCTGTGATCATCTGTATTCTGTCTTGCAAAAATGCTAGACTTACAGAAATCCCACTACGGACCCAAGTTACGGGATTGCATGGCTGAACCTCATTGATGCTCTCCCCATAAAGTTAGCTGTGGGACCCAAATTGTGATGTATCCTAGGTCTCCAGCTCATCTCCGTAAGCACTTTCCGTACAAACTGCCCGTAGCTGTAGCAAAGTTTGTTTGATAGTAGGTTTCTTTACTGTTGTGGGAGTTGGTGTGGCAGAAATTATTTGTTTATTCCGTGCATATCGTCTGAGATGGCTAGACAAATTGATTGCAGAGGCGTAGGCTGCGGTGGCCGCATTTGCTTGGTTGCCGTCGGTGTTGCATGTTTTTTTTAATGCTTGATGCGTGGTCTTGGACCAAAGGTCCGAGCTTGGTCGCTCAATGTAATCTTCGCATATACTCCCTCCGTTTTTATTTAGTTCGCATATTAGCTTTGGTCAAAGTCAAGCCTTACAAACTTTGACCAAGTTTATAAACAAAAATATTAAGATATATCATAATAAATCAACAACATTAGATTTATTATTGAATGTACTTTCACATCGTATAAATTTATTATGATAAATGTCTTTATTGTTTTCTATAAATTTGGTCAAACTTTACAAAGTTTGACTTCAGTCAACTCTAATATGCAGAGTAAATAAAAACGGAGGGAGTACGTCTTCTAGCAAGGCATGAGCTGTTTTATCCAATGAATCTGTATGCCATCCTGAAAGTGTGGTGGGCATCCCGGCAGACAGAATCAATCATCCAAGCGCTGCTTGCTACTAACAGAAGCTGATCAAAGTCAAACTGACCGGTCGCGAGGAATTGCCACCATTTCCGCTTAGGAATCTGTAGCCACGGACTGTAGCCACGGACTTATATGGACTGTCAAAAAATTCACATGGCAAGACAGAGAACTTTGCTACAGCTACGGGGAGAGCATCAATGAGGTTCAGCCATGCAATCCCGTAACTTGGGTCCGTAGTGGGATTTCTGTAAGTCTAGTATTTTTGCTATCAAACAACAGAAAACTAAAAGAGCGGAGGAAAGGGACCAATAACAGATGACCCAACAAAATCCCTCCTGCGTCTTCAGAAACAGGCGCAGCCAACCGAAGACCTAACAGCAGAAGAACAGCCGGAATTCCCTTCCACATTGGCAGAAAGAAGCACAATTGTGGGTCTGTGGCGGCGACGACCTTCCCCTTTTATTCTGGGTAGCGTCGCCCCTCCTACCAACATGGCGTCCTGCACTCCTGCTGCCCTCGGCCGGCCTCTGTTGCTCCTTCATCGATGCGTTCTTGGACTCCCAATCCCCTACGCCGTTGTAGGCTCTCGCTCTCCTCAATCAGCGTGCTCCTTGCCGTCGCCGTAGCAGTTTGTACGCCGTGCCCTTCCTTCCGCCGTGGCCTATCCTTTGTGAGCGAGGGGACCTGGACAGGGGCCGAAGGGTGTAGGAGACCAACCGGGAGGCTGCTGCAGAGGCTGGGCACGAGTGTGGCCGCCATCCGAAAACCTAGCACGGGAGGAAGAAGAGAGGCTCGGGGGAGAGGAGAGAGATTGACACAACCTCTGGGGAAGGGATCCGCTGCCTTTGGCTAGGATTTTCTCCTGCAGATCATCGCATGCAGGTGACACAGGGTACGCGGGAGGAGGCCATGGCCAACGGGGGCGGATGGATGAGTAGCGCTCAGGTGCGCTTTTCTTATAAAGGGCTCGGATGGGAGCTTCGGGAGAGGGCAGTAATAACTCAAGCGAAAATGAAACCGACTATGAGTAAAAAGAACCGACTACTTACTGTCAAAAAAAAAAAAAGGAACCGACTACGGGATGCCAGACCTGGTGAGAAAACAGCGTAAATACCCTGACAACGTTGACCGAGACGCCTCCCAACGCCCCGATGCATGAGAGGGCTTCATCTGGGAGCTTAGTAACTCTAGGGATTAACGTACAACACGTGCGCAAAATCAGCGATCTGCATAGCTCAGCTCGGCTCAGCTCCAAGGCTTTCCGATCTCCTGAGGAATTGGAGGTCTCACACTAACCATTGTTGGAAAAAGAATGTTGTAGTATTTATTTAAGAAACACATTATAGACGCAAATGCTCTCATGCACGCATGTATATTCACCTCAACATATGGTTGGATGGTTAGAGTGATTGTGGCATCCCCAACCCACCGGGGTTTAAATCCTGGTGCTTGCATTATTCCTGCATTTATTTCAGGATTTCTGGCGATGCGCTTTCAGTGAGAGGAGACATTCCCGTCGATGATGAGGTGCCTACGGCGACTTTGTAAATCTCAAGATGATATGTCCGCTCAATTTGTCGAAGATGCTCATAGGGATAGGGTGCGCATGTGTGCGTTCATAGGGGTGAGTATATGCACGTATGTATGAGCGTTTGCGTCTGTACTGTGTTAAAGAAATAAATGCACGCACTAACATGACACCTCATTATCAACGAGAAAGCCGCTTGGGACAAAAAATATATTAAACCTTTATATAAGACATTTATACGTTTATATAAGACATATATGTGTCTAACCTAAGGTTTGATCTCCGATCTGTTCGGGATACAACCATTTTCCTAATCATCCAATTGTTGGTTTTCGAGAAAAGACCCGTTTTAGCCACAACATTGTTTTGTGTATACATCCTGCTGCATCATATTTTTCTGAGAAAGGAAGATCGATAAGACCTATGCTTCCATTTACATTTACAAACTGCAACCTCCTTCCGTAAACTAATATAAGAGCATTTAGATTATATAATGATCTAAGCATTCTTATATTAGTTAATATATTATTAATTATTTTTGTCAAACAACGCCAAACATTGATATCGAATAAATCGACTTACAAGTATCCACGTTGGACATGTTGGACCTCGCGGCAACATCTTCACAAACCTGCCACTAACACTATGACCATCGATCATAATCCACCACTCAAACGACATCTGACCGGACAAAGGCAGATAACCGCAAGACACCGCCTTCAAGAGGAAAGTGTCGCTTGTAGGCTGATGTTGACTAGTGCAATCAAAAGTCAAACCTTGGTTATGGCCCTTGAAGTAGAACTTTTAGCCAATATATTCAGGCTTTTTCAAAGTTCTGATGTTGTCAGGAAACTTTAGGACAAAATGAACCCCCCACAAAATTATTTCACGATCTTCGCGTTGCTGCCCCAACTACAAATGCCATAGGGTGTGGCGTTTGCAACAACAAGTACACATTTTCCACTAATCTATTAAGGAAGACATGCTGAGTGGCTCAGCGTGTCTATGTGGGGCAGAAACACCACAAGCTGTGGCGTTACGAAAAGAGTCATATCTGAGATAGTTCATTTTATGCTAAAATTTCCTCACAAGGTCAAAACAGTGAAAAAGGCCAATATCTTCAACAAAGAAACAACGAGTGGGCATCAACATTGCTACGTACAATCATATTGGCAAATCATTGGTTTTCACTCGCTTATTATCGATAAATTGTTCTTATGATGTTTGGCATTGTTTAAGCGTAGTAAATTATCTCAATTGGTGGATGCTTGGTTTTCATAGCTTTGGCATAAATATCTTTGTTCATCATAGAACTTTTAAAGTTATCACGACGCTATATTTACTTGCCTTCATTGAGCTGTAATAGTCGAGCATTAGGCGACTTATATATGCCATATAATTCTTACTTCCTGTTGGTCTTAGGCAACTTATATATGCCATATAATTCTTACTTCCTGGTTGGTCGAGGGTGACAGTCTTATCTGGACGGTTTATTTGGTGAACATTTCATTGTTTATAAAACCAGAGATTGAAAAACCAGAAGAAAAAACAAGCCATTAATTTTGACGATGCACTCTTGTTGCATACTTAATTAGTTGTCACCTCAAAAAATGTTATTCTCGTGCAATGTACTATTCTTGAGTTTGAATATGTAATATTGTTGGTGATAAAAAAATACTCTTGAGTTTGAATATGTACTACCCTTGATATTTAATATGTATTAGTACCGTCAATGAATTCTGTCCTAGTAGCCTTTTTTCGTTATAGGGGCCATTTGCATTTATGGTGAGATTTTGCTGATAAAGGACACTTTATTACTTAAAAGGTTTAACTATTACACCCAGCCTCTGCATAACTGAGATGCACACAGCCATAACCAAGTTCAAGTTCCAAAAAATATATATTCAAAAAAGGCGAAATACAAGTAGTCCTGTGGAGACTGTGTAACGCCTAAGACGTAGGAGGGCTAATCCGAAGATCATGTTGCCAGCCATGTCGGGTAAAAGTATGCTCGCCGTAGCCTTCAAACTTGTACACGCCTCCGTAAACAAGTCTCAATAGTAAAGCAGGTTGGCAATAACAAAAACCCAAGGCCCAAACCTCATATTTATCTTTCAATCATGAGAGTTTTTGCTACCATTGGTGGTTTTTACAGTTGCTCAAAAAAAAGGTGTTTTTGACATGGTAAAGAGATTGAACAACCACATATGGCCAGATTCTTGTCTAAAAAAAACATATGGCCAGATTCAGGTGGATCCATTAGTCGTTAAGCTAAACACCAGGCTGATGAGATATTAATGGAAGCTGCTATAAATAGCAATCAGGTGTGCCAAATGTGGGGTTGATTGTGGGATTGGGATTTCATACGCAGGAAGGTTGTTTACACATCCAGCTCAAGGCCAACGTGTGTCCAGGGTCACACTGAAGCCTGCAGCCTTGGCTGTGTACGCAGCTACGCTCACTTAGTTTTCCATGACTCGACATCAGCGTGCTGAGAGAGAAGTTGTTTTAGCGCGCGGTAGCTGTCCATTTTTAGCAGGTGAAAGGCTATCCCATGCCAATTCCGCTAGGAATAGGATCTAAATAATGTGACAAGAGGATCACAACAAGATGGCAGTTGTGGTCCTAGCTTGTCTTGCCCGCGTCCTTGTCCAGTCCGCATCACCAATTATTACAGGGAAAGATCCTGGCCTAACTTTTGATCCCAAAGGGCAACCTACAAAACAGAACACGTGGGGATTATGAGGCCTTCACGTAAGTACAGTCGCTTTATTTGCTATGATCCTGCGGTTGAGAGCCTGGCCCTCTGCGAGTCGACGAATGGATGCAGTAAGAGCATCTCCAGCCGCGCCCCCAACAGATTTTTCAGGCGACTTTTTCGGTGTCGGCGTCAAAAAAACGGCCCAGTCGCGCCCCCAGAACGATGAAAAGCGCCGGTTCGGCTTTTTTTTCCCGTGACGCAGGTCGAACCAGCGTTAGGCGCTTCGGGGCTCGGCGCAAAGGAAAAGCGCGGCTGGCCCACGCCGTCAGGTGAAAAGTCAAGATTTTCTTCCCCGACCGCCTCCCACCCCCCGTGCTCTCGGCGCAACTAGGTATATCCGGCGCCGCCCGCCGCCTTCTTCACCGGTAGATAGCCATTCCCGCGGAAAAATAGCATAGGTTCGCGCGGCATCTCCGACACCCGCTGGGCGTTCCGGCGCGGAGGGCAGTTTAGTGGCGGTGCACGCCACCGCGCGCAAGGTGTTCGGCGATTTACTGCCTCGGCGATGGACTCGGATGACGAGGAACTGCTCGCCGCGCTGCTGGAGGAGGAAGCCGAGGCCGACGTCCAGGAAGAAGAGCATCTCATGGTGCTCGCCGCCCTCGCCCAGCTGCTGGCGAGCAATGAAAAGCCGTGGCGAGGTGGCTCGGCGCCGGGTCGGGTGAAATAAAAGAACCGACATCGTCTTGAAGGCTACTGCATGCTCTACTCCGACTACTTCGCTGATGCTCCACTTCACGGCGACAGAACATTTCAAAACTTTATCAAGGTATGTGCTTTGTGAAAGTCCAATTAAGCGTCTTGATCTATCTCTATAGATCTTGATGCATAATATGTAAGCAGCTTCACCGAGGTCTTTCATTGAAAAACTTTTATTCAAGTATCCTTTTATGCTATCCAGAAATTCTATATCATTTCCAATTAACAATATGTCGTCTACATATAATATCGAAATGCTACTGAGCTCCCACCCACTTTCATGTAAATACGAGCTTCTCCAAAAGTGCATATAAAACCATATGCTTTGTTCACACTATCAAAGCGTTTATTCCAACTCCGAGAGGCTTGCACCAGTCCATAAATGGATAGCTGGAGCTTGCACACTTTGTTAGCACCTTTTGGATCGACAAAACCTTCTGGTTGCATCATATACAACTATTCTTCCAGAAATCCATTCAGGATTGCAGTTTTGACATTCATTTGCCATATTTCATAATCATAAAATGAGGCAATTACTAACATGATTCAGACAGACTTAAGCATCACTACGGGTGAGAAAGTCTCATCGTAGTCAACTCCTTGAACTTGTCGAAAACCTTTCGCAACAATTCGACCTTTGTAGACAGTTACATTACCATCAGTGTCAGTCTTCTTCTTGAAGATCCATTTATTCTCGATGGCTTGCCGATCATCAGGCAAGTCAACCAAAGTCCATACTTTGTTCTCATACATGGATCCCATCTCAGATTTCATGGCCTCAAGCCATTTTGCAGAATTTGGGATCATCATCGCATCCTCGCAGTTCGTAGGTTCGCCATGGTCAAGTAACATGACCTCCAGAATAGGATTACCGTACCACTCTGGTGCGGATCTTACTCTGGTTGACCTACGAGGTTCGGTAGTAACTTGATCTGAAGTTTCATGATCAATATCGTTAGCTTCCTCACTAATAGGTGTAGTTTTCGCAGGAACCGGTTTCTTTGATGAACTACTTTCCAATAAGGGAGCAGGTACAGTTACCTCATCAAGTTATACTTTCCTCCCACTCACTTCTTTCGAGAGAAATTCCTTCTCTAGAAAGGATCCGAATTTAGCAACAAAAGTCTTGCCTTCAGATCTGTGATAGAAGGTGTACCCATTAGTCTCCTTTGGGTATCCTATGAAGACACGTTTCTCCGATTTGGGTTCGAGCTTATCTGGTTGAAGTTTATTCACATAAGCATCGCATGCCCAAACTTTAAGAAACGAAAACTTTGGTTTCTTGCCAAACCACAGTTCATAAGGCGTCGTCTCAACGGATTTTGATGGTGCCCTATTTAACGTGAATGCGGCCGTCTCTAAAGCATAACCCCAAAACGATAGCGGCAAATCAGTAAGAGACATCATAGATCGCACCATATCTAGTAAAGTACGATTACGACGTTCGGACACACCATTACGTTGTGGTGTTCCGGGTGGCGTGAGTTGCGAAACTATTCCGCATTGTTTCAAATGTAAACCAAACTCGTAACTTAAATATTCTCCTCCACGATCGGATCGTAGAAACTTTATTTTCTTATTACGATGATTTTCCACTTCACTCTGAAATTCTTTGAACTTTTCAAATGTTTCAGATTTGTGTTTCATTAAGTAGATATACCCATATCTGTTTAAATCATCTATGAAGGTGAGAAAATAATGATACCGCTCTGAGCCTCAATGTTCATTGGACCACATACATCAAGTATGTATGATTTCCAACAAATCTGTTGGTCGCTCCATAGTTCCGGAGAACGGAATTTTAGTCATCTTGCCCATGAGGCACGGTTCGCAAGTACCAAGTGATTCATAATCAAGTGATTCCAGAAGTCCATCAGTATGGAGTTTCTTCATGCGTTTTACACATATATGACCCAAACGGCAGTGCCACAAATAAGTTGCACTATCATTGGCAACTCTGCATCTTTCGGCTTCAACATTATGAATATGTGTATCACTACTATCGAGATTTAATAAAAATAGACCACTCATCAAGGGTGCATGACCATAAAAGATATTACTCATATAAATAGAACAACCATTATTCTCTAATTTAAATGAATAACCATCTCTTATCAAACAAGATCCAGATATAATGTTCATGCTCAACGCTGGCACCAAATAACAATTATTCAGGTCTAAAACTAATCCCGAAGGTAGATGTAGAGGTAGCGTGCCGACCGCGATCACATCGACTTTGGAACCATTTCCCACGCACATCATCACCTCGTCCTTAGCCAATCTTCGCTTAATCTGTAGTCCCTGTTTCGAGTTGCAAATATTAGCAACAGTACCAGTATCAAATACCCAGGTGCTACTGCGAGCATTAGTAAGGTACACATCAATAACATGTATATCACATATACCTTTGTTCACCTTGCCATCCTTCTTATCCGCCAAATACTTGGGGCAGTTCCGCTTCCAGTGACCAGTCTGCTTGCAGTAGAAGCACCCAGTCTCAGGCTTAGGTCCAGATTTGGGTTTCTTTTCTTGAGCAACAACTTGTTTGCCGTTCTTCTTGAAGTTCCCCTTCTTCTTCCCTTTACCCTTTTTCTTGAAACTAGTGGTCTTATTGACCATCAACACTTGATGCTCCTTTTTGATTTCTACCTCCGCAGCTTTTAGCATTGCGTAGAGCTCGGGAATAGTCTTGTCCATCCCTTGCATATTATAGTTCATCACGAAGCTCTTGTAGCTTGGTGGCAGTGACTGAAGAATTCTGTCAATGACACTATCCTCAGGAAGATTAACTCCCAGTTCAATCAAGTGATTATTATACCCACACATTTTGAGTATGTGTTCACTGATAGAACTATTCTCTTCCATCTTGCAGCTATAGAACTTATTGGAGACTTCATATCTCTCAATCCGGGCATTTGCTAGAAATATTAACTTCAACTCCTGGAACATCTCATATGCTCCATGACATTCAAAACGTCGTTGAAGTCCCGGTTCTAAGCCGTAAAGCATGGCACGCTGAACTATCGAGTAGTCATCAGCTTTGCTCTGCCAGACGTTCTTAACGTCGTCAGTTGCATCTGCAGCAGGCTTGGCACCGAGCGGTGCTTCCAGGACGTAATTCTTCTGTGCAGCAATGATGATAATCCTCAAGTTATGGGCCCAGTCCGTGTAATTGCTACCATCATCTATCAACTTAGCTTTCTCAAGGAACGCATTAAAATTCAACGGAACTACAACACGAGCCATCTATCTACAACAAACATAGAAAAGCAAAATACTATCAGCTACTAACTTCATGATAAATTTAAGTTCAATTAATCATATTACTTAAGAACTCACAGTTAGATAGGCATCCCTCTAATCATCTAAGTGATCACGTGATCCAAATCAACTAAACCATGTCCGATCGTCACGTGAGATGGAGTAGTTTTCCATGGTGAACATCACTATATTGATCATATCTACTATATGATTCACGCTCGACCTTTCGGTCTCAGTGTTCCGAGGCCATATCTGTATATGCTAGGCTCGTCAAGTTTAACTTGAGTATTCGCGTGTGCAATTGTTTTGCACCGAGCCTATCACACCGATCATCACGTGGTGTCTCAAAGATGAAGAACTTTCGCAACGGTGCATACTCAGGGAGAACACTTTTACCTTGAAATTTAGTGAGAGATCATCTTATAGTGCTACCGTCAATCAAAGAAAAGTAAGATGCGTAAAGGATAAACATCATATGCAATCAATATAAGTGATATGATATGGCCATCATCATCTTGTGTTGTGATCATCATTTCCGAAGCACTGTCATGATCGCCATCGTCACCGGCGCGACACCTTGATCTTCATCATAGTATTGTTGTCGTTTCGCCACCTATTGCTTCTACGACTATCGCTACCGCTTAGTGATAAAGTAAAGCAATTACAGGGCGATTGCATTGCATACAATAAAGCAACAACCATATGGCTCCTTCCAGTTGCCGATAACTCGGTTACAAAACATGATCATCTCATATAATAAAATATAGCATCACGTCTTGACCATATCACATCACAACATACCCTGCAAAAACAAGTTATACGTCCTCTACTTTGTTGTTGCAAGTTTTACGTGGCTGCTACGGGCTGAGCAAGAACCGTTCTTAAATATGCATCAAAACCACAACGATAGTTCGTCAAGTTAGTGTTGTTTTAACCTTCTCAAGGACCGGGCATAGCCACACTCGGTTCAACTAAAGTTGGAGAAATTGACACCCGCCAGCCACCTGTGTGCAAAGCATGTCGGTAGAACCAGTCTCGCGTAAGCGTACACGTAATGTCGGTCCGGGCCGCTTCATCCAACAATACCGCCGAACCAAAGTATGACATTTGGTAAGCAGATGACTTGTATCGCCCACAACTCGCTTGTGTTCTACTCGTGCATATAACATCGATGCATAAAACCTAGGCTCGGATGCCTTTGTTGGGGAACACAGTAATTTCAAAAATTCCTACACACACGGAAGATCATGGTGGTGCATAGCAACGAGAGGGGAGAGTGTTGTCCACGTACCCTCGTAGACCGAAAGCGGAAGCGTTAGAACAACACGGTTGATGTAGTCGTACGTCTTCACGGCCCGACCGATCAAGCACCGAAAGCACGGCACCTCCGAGTTCTAGCACACGTTCAGCTCGATGACGTCCCTCGAACTCCGATCCAGCCAAGTGTCGAGGGAGAGTTCCGTCAGCTTGACGGCGTGGTGATAATGATGTTCTACCGACGCAGGGCTTCGCCTAAGCACTGCTATGATATTATCGAGGTGGAATATAGTGGAGGGGGGCACCGCACACGGCTAATAGAGCTAAAGGATCAATTGTTGTTGTGTCTAGAGGTTCCCCCCTGCCCCCGTATATAAAGGAGCAAGGGGGGAAGGGGCGGCCGGCCAGGAGGGGCGCGCCAGGTGGAGTCCAACTCCCACCGGAGTAGGACTCCTCCTTCCTTGTCCAACTAGGAGAGGGAAGGAAGGAGAGAGGGAGGAAGGAAAGAGGCGCGCCCGCCTCCTTGTCCTATTCGGACTAGAGGGGGAGGGGGCGCGCGGCCTGCCCTGGCCGCCCCTCCTCTTCTCCACTTTGGTCCCATGTGGCCCATTAACCCCCCCGGGGGGGTTCCGGTAACTACCCGTTACTCCGGTATATATCCGATAACCCCCGGAACCATTCCGGTGTCCGAATATAGTCGTCCAATATATCAATCTTCATGTCTCGACCATTTCAAGACTCCTCATCATGTCCATTATCACATCCGGGACTACGAACTATCTTCGGTACATCAAAATACATGAACTCATAATATAACTGTCATCTAACTTTAAGCGTGCGGACCCTACGGGTTCGAGAACTATGTAGACATGACCGAGACACGTCTCTGGTCAATAAACAATAGCGGAACCTGGATGCTCATATTGGCTCCTACATATTCTACGAAGATCTTTATCGGTCATACCGCATAACAACATACGTTGTTCCCTTTGTCATCGTATGTTACTTGCCCGAGATTCGATCGTCGGTATCTCAATACCTAGTTCAATTTCGTTACCAGCAAGTATCTTTACTCATTATGTAATGCATCATTCCGTAACTACATTGCTTGCAAGGCTTATAGTGATGTGCATTACCGAGAGAGCCCAGAGATACCTCTCCGACAATCGGAGTGACAAAACCTAATCTCGAAATCGCCAACTCAACATGTACCTTTGGAGACACTGAGAGCTCCTTTATAATCACCCGATTCACGTTATGACGTTTGGTAGCACACAAAGTGTTCCTCCGGTAAACAGGAGTTGCATAATCTCATAGTTGTAGGAACATGTATAAGTCATGAAGAAAGCAACAACAACATACTAAATGATCAAGTGCTAAGCTAAAGGAATGGGTCAAGTCAATCACATCATTCTCCTAATGATGTGATCCCGTTAATCAAATAACAACTCATGTTTATGGTCAGGAAACATAACCATCTTTGATCAACGAGCTAGTCAAGTAGAGGCATACTAGTGACACTATGTTTGTCTATGTATTCACACATGTATTATGTTTCCGGTTAATATAATTCTAGCATGAATAATAAACATTTATCATGATATAAGGAAATAAATAATAACTTTATTATTGCCTCTAGGGCATATTTCCTTCAGTCTCCCACTTGCACTAGAGTCAATAATCTAGATTACACAGTAATGATTCTAACACCCATGGAGCCTTGGTGCTGATCATGTTTTGCTCGTGGAAGAGGCTTAGTCAACGGGTCTGCAACATTCAGATCCGTATGTATCTTGCAAATCTCTATCTCTCCCACCTAGACTTGGTCCCGGATGGAATTGAAGCGTCTCTTAATGTGCTTGGTCCTCTTGTGAAATCTGGATTCCTTTGCCAAGGCAATTGCACTAGTATTGTCACAGAAGATCTTCATTGGTCCCGATGCACTAGGTATGATACCTAGATCGGATATGAACTCCTTCATACAGACTCCTTCATTTGCTGCTTCCGAAGCAGCTATGTACTCCGCTTCGCATGTAGATCCTGCCATGACGCTTTGTTTAGAACTGCACCAACTGACAGCTCCACCGTTCAATATAAACACGTATCCGGTTTGAGATTTAGAATCGTCCGGATCAATGTCAAAGCTTGCATCGACGTAACCATTTACGACTAGCTCTTTGTCACCTCCATAAATGAGAAACATATCCTTAGTCCTTTTCAGGTATTTCAGGATATTTTTGACCGCTGTCCAGTGATCTACTCCAGGATTACTTTGGTACCTCCCTGCTAAACTTATTGCTAAGCATACTATCAGGTCTGGTACACACCATTGCATACATGATAGAGCCTATGGCTGAAGCATAGGGAACATCTTTCATTTTCTCTCTATCTTCTGCTGTGGTCAGGCATTGAGTCTGACTCAACTTCACACCTTGTAATAGAAGCAAGAACCCTTTCTTTGCTTGATCCATTTTGAACTTTTTCAAAACTTTATCAAGGTATGTGCTTTGTGAAAGTCCAATTAAGCGTCTTGATCTATCTCTATAGATCTTGATGCCTAATATGTAAGCAGCTTCACCGAGGTCTTTCATTGAAAAACTTTTATTCAAGTATCCTTTTATGCTATCCAGAAATTCTATATCATTTCCAATTAACAATATGTCGTCTACATATAATATCAGAAATGCTACAGAGCTCCCACCCACTTTCATGTAAATACAGGCTTCTCCAAAAGTCTGTATAAAACCATATGTTTTGTTCACACTATCAAAGCGTTTATTCCAACTCCGAGAGGCTTGCACCAGTCCATAAATGGATAGCTGGAGCTTGCACACTTTGTTAGCACCTTTTGGATCGACAAAACCTTCTGGTTGCATCATATACAACTCTTCTTCCAGAAATCCATTCAGGATTGCAGTTTTGACATTCATTTTCCATATTTCATACTCATAAAATGAGGCAATTACTAACATGATTCAGACAGACTTAAGCATCACTACGGGTGAGAAAGTCTCATCGTAGTCAACTCCTAGAACTTGTCGAAAACCTTTCGCAACAAGTCGAGCTTTGTAGACAGTTACATTACCATCAGTGTCAGTCTTCTTCTTGAAGATCCATTTATTCTCGATGGCTTGCCGATCATCAGGCAAGTCAACCAAAGTCCGTACTTTGTTCTCATACATGGATCCCATCTCAGATTTCATGGCCTCAAGCCATTTTGCGGAATTTGGGATCATCATCGCTTCCTCGCAGTTCCTAGGTTCGCCATGGTCAAGTAACATGACCTCCAGAATAGGATTACCATGCCACTCTGGTGCGGATCTTACTCTGGTTGACCTACGAGGTTCGGTAGTAACTTGATCTGAAGTTTCATGATCAATATCATTAGCTTCCTCACTGATAGGTGTAGTTTTCGCAGGAACCAGTTTCTTTGATGAACTACTTTCCAATAAGGGAGCAGGTACAGTTACGTCATGAAGTTATACTTTCCTCCCACTCACTTCATTCGAGAGAAATTCCTTCTCTAGAAAGGATCCGAATTTAGGAACAAAAGTCTTGCCTTCAGGTCTGTGATAGAATGTGTACCCAATAGTCTCCTTTGGGTATCCTATGAAGACAGGTTTCTCCGATTTGGGTTCGAGCTTATCTGGTTGAAGTTTATTCACACAAGCATCGCATGCCCAAACTTTAAGAAACGACAACTTTGGTTTCTTGCCAAACCACAGTTCATAAGGCGTCGTCTCAACGGA
Source organism: Aegilops longissima (assembly GCA_021605205.1). Lineage (NCBI taxonomy): Eukaryota > Viridiplantae > Streptophyta > Magnoliopsida > Poales > Poaceae > Aegilops > Aegilops longissima. The sequence continues at coordinate 642,181,175 of CM038679.1, forward strand.
TTTTGATGGTGCCCTATTTAACGTGAATGCGGCCGTCTCTAAAGCATAACCCCAAAGCGATAGCGGCAAATCAGTAAGAGACATCATAGATCGCACCATATCTAGTAAAGCACGATTCGACGTTCGGACACACCATTACGTTGTGGTGTTCCGGTGGCGTGAGTTCTGAAACTATTCCGCATTGTTTCAAATGTAAACCAAACTCGTAACTTAAATATTCTCCTCCACGATCGGATCGTAGAAACTTTATTTTCTTGTTACGATGATTTTCCACTTCACTCTGAAATTCTTTGAACTTTTCAAATGTTTCAGATTTGTGTTTCATTAAGTAGATATACCCATATCTGTTTAAATCATCTATGAAGGTGAGAAAATAATGATACCCGCTGCGAGCCTCAATGTTCATTGGACCACATACATCAGTATGTATGATTTCCAACAAATCTGTTGGTCGCTCCATAGTTCCGGAGAACGGAATTTTAGTCATCTTGCCCATGAGGCACGGTTCGCAAGTACCAAGTGATTCATAATCAAGTGATTCCAGAAGTCCATCAGTATGGAGTTTCTTCATGCGTTTTACACATATATGACCCAAACGGCAGTGCCACAAATAAGTTGCACTATCATTGGCAACTCTGCATCTTTCGGCTTCAACATTTTGAATATGTGTATCACTACTATCGAGATTTAATAAAAATAGACCACTCATCAAGGGTGCATGACCATAAAAGATATTACTCATATAAATAGAACAACCATTATTCTCTAATTTAAATGAATAGCCATCTCTTATCAAACAAGATCCAGATATAATGTTCATGCTCAACGCTGGCACCAAATAACAATTATTCATGTCTAAAACTAATCCCGAAGGTAGATGTAGAGGTAGCGTGCCGACCGCGATCACATCGACTTTGGAACCATTTCCCAGGCACATCATCACCTCGTCCTTAGCCAATCTTCGCTTAATCTGTAGTCCCTGTTTGAGTTGCAAATATTAGCAAGAACCAGTATCAAATACCAGTGCTACTGCGAGCATTAGTAAGGTACACATCAATAACATGTATATCACATATACCTTTGTTCACCTTGCCATCCTTCTTATCCGCCAAATACTTGGGGCAGTTCCGCTTCGGTGACAGTCTGCTTGCGTAGAAGCACTCGATCTCGTGCTTAGGTCCAGATTTGGGTTTCTTCTCTTGAGCAACAACTTGTTTGCCGTTCTTCTTGAAGTTCCCCTTCTTCTTCCCTTTACCCTTTTTCTTGAAACTAGTGGTCTTATTGACCATCAACACTTGATGCTCCTTTTTGATTTCTACCTCCGCTGCTTTTAGCATTGCGTAGAGCTCGGGAATAGTGTTGTCCATCCCTTGCATATTATAGTTCATAATGAAGCTCTTGTAGCTTGGTGGCAGTGACTGAAGAATTCTGTCAATGACACTATCCTCAGGAAGATTAACTCCCAGTTCAATCAAGTGATTATTATACCCACACATTTTGAGTATGTGTTCACTGATAGAACTATTCTCTTCCATCTTGCAGCTATAGAACTTATTGGAGACTTCATATCTCTCAATCCGGGCATTTGCTAGAAATATTAACTTCAACTGCTGGAACATCTCATATGCTCCATGACATTCAAAACGTCGTTGAAGTCCCGGTTCTAAGCCGTAAAGCATGACACGCTGAACTATCGAGTAGTCATCAGCTTTGCTCTGCCAGACGTTCTTAACGTCGTCAGTTGCATCTGCAGCAGGCTTGGCACCGAGCGGTGCTTCCAGGACGTAATTCTTCTGTGCAGCAATGACGATAATCCTCAAGTTACGGGCCCAGTCCGTGTAATTGCTACCATCATCTATCAACTTAGCTTTCTCAAGGAACGCATTAAAATTCAACGGAACAACAACACGAGCCATCTATCTACAACAAACATAGACAAGCAAAATACTATCAGCTACTAACTTCATGATAAATTTAAGTTCAATTAATCATATTACTTAAGAACTCACAGTTAGATAGGCATCCCTCTAATCATCTAAGTGATCATGTTATCCAAATCAACTAAACCATGTCCGATCGTCACGTGAGATGGAGTAGTTTTCAATGGTGAACATCACTATATTGATCATATCTACTATATGATTCACGATCGACCTTTCGGTCTCAGTGTTCCGAGGCCATATATGTATATGCTAGGCTCGTCAAGTTTAACCTGAGTATTCCGCGTGTGCAATTGTTTTGCACCCGAGCCTATCACACCCGATCATCACGTGGTGTCTCAGCATGAAGAACTTTCGCAACGGTGCATACTCAGGGAGAACACTTTTACCTTGAAATTTAGTGAGAGATCATCTTATAGTGCTACCGTCAATCAAAGAAAAATAAGATGCGTAAAGGATAAACATCATATGCAATCAATATAAGTGATATGATATGGCCATCATCATCTTGTGTTGTGATCATCATTTCCGAAGCACTGTCATGATCGCCATCGTCACCGGCGCGACACCTTGATCTTCATCATAGCATCGTTGTCGTTTCGCCACCTATTGCTTCTACGACTATCACTACCGCTTAGTGATAAACTAAAGAAATTACAGGGCGATTGCATTGCATACAATAAAGCAACAACAATATGGCTCCTTCCAGTTGCCGATAACTCGGTTACAAAACATGATCATCTCATATAATAAAATATAGCATCACGTCTTGACCATATCACATCACAACATACCCTGCAAAAACAAGTTATACGTCCTCTACTTTGTTGTTGCAAGTTTTACGTGGCTGCTATGGGCTGAGCAAGAACCGTTCTTAAATACGCATCAAAACCACAACGATAGTTCGTCAAGTTAGTGTTGTTTTAACCTTCTCAAGGACCGGGCATAGCCACACTCGGTTCAACTAAAGTTGGAGAAATTGACACCCACCAGCCACCTATGTGCAAAGCATGTCGGTAGAACCAGTCTCGCGTAAGCGTACACGAAATGTCGGTCCGGGCCGCTTCATCCAACAATACCGCCGAACCAAAGTATGACATGCTGGTAAGCAGTATGACTTGTATCGCCCACAACTCGCTTGTGTTCTACTCGTGCATATAACATCGATGCATAAAACCTAGGCTCGGATGCCACTGTTGGGGAACACAGTAATTTCAAAAAAATTCCTACACACACGGAAGATCATGGTGGTGCATAGCAACGAGAGGGGAGAGTGTTGTCCACGTGCCCTCGTAGACCGAAAGCGGAAGCGTTAGAACAACGCGGTTGATGTAGTCGTACGTCTTCACGGCCCGACCGATCAAGCACCGAAAGCACGGCACCTCCGAGTTCTAGCACACGTTCAGCTCGATGACGTCCCTCGAACTCCGATCCAGCCAAGTGTCGAGGGAGGGTTCCGTCAGCTTGACGGCGTGGTGATAATGATGTTCTACCGACGCAGGGCTTCACCTAAGCACTGCTATGATATTATCGAGGTGGAATATAGTGGAGGGGGGCACCGCACACGGCTAATAGAGCTAAAGGATCAATTGTTGTTGTGTCCAGAGGTTCCCCCTGCCCCCGTATATAAAGGAGCAAGGGGGGAGGGGGCGGCCGGCCAGGAGGGGCGCGCCAGGTGGAGTCCTACTCCCACCGGGAGTAGGACTCCCTCCTTTCCTTGTCCAACTAGGAGAGGGGGAAGGAAGGGAGAGAGGGGAGGAAGGAAAGAGGGGCGCCGCCTGCCCTCCTTGTCCTATTAGGACTAGAGGGGGAGGGGGAGCGCGGCCTGCCCTGGCCGCCCCTCCTCTTCTCCACTTTGGTCCCATGTGGCCCATGCCTCGGGGTTCCGGTAACTACCCGGTACTCCGGTATATATCCGATAACCCCCGGAACCATTCCGGTGTCCGAATATAGTCGTCCAATTTATGATTATATGTATGTGTATATGATTATATGTATGTGTGTATATATGAGTACATGTCCTGATTTTTCATAATTTTTTGTTCATATAAATGATGATTTTTTTAAATTTTAGAAAATGTATATATGTATGTAAGTTCTCTGTGTATATGTTCATATATGCAAAAGTTACATTTTAGAAAAGTTTTATCTATGTATGTTCTCTGATTTAGTGCATTTTAGGATAGTTACATTTTTAGAAAAGTTTTATCTAGGAAGAAGGAAGAAGGAAGAAGGAAGAAGAAGAAAAGTTTTATATATGCAAAATTTACATTTTTAGAAAAGTTTTATCTAGGAAGAAGGAAGAAGGAAGAAGAAGAGGAAAAAGGAAAATAAGAAGAGGAAGAAGGAGAAGAAGAAGGAGAGGAAGAAGAGGAGAAAAAAATAAGCAGAGGAAAAAGAAAAAAAAAGAGTTATTCTATTTATTTTTCTTCTCCTATATTCCTTATTGTTCTCCTGTCTTTTTTCTTCTATTTTTTCTTCTTCTCCTCAATTCTTCTTCTTCTCCTCTTTTTTCTTCTTCTTCCTCTTCTTATTTTTTATCGGGAACAAGGGTGTCGAGGATCGTTGAGCGGTCGAGGGTCAGGAACTAGGGTAGAGGGTCGAGGGTCGCCGAGGGGTTGAGGGTTGCCGAGGGGTCGAGGATCACTGAGGGGTCGAGGGTCGAGGGTCTTCGAGGGGTTGAGGTTCGAGGATCGCCGAGGGGTCGAGGGTCGTCGAGGGGTTGAGGTTCCAAATTTATCAAGAAGGCCCCCATTATGGATGTGCACAAGTTGATCCATTTTTTTTCTGATCTCATCCACGTAACGTTCTATATGTCATGTTGTCTTGTGTCAAAGTATTGAAGAAATCCATGGCTTCATCATTAGCCGGAAGTAACCAGGGCATGATGGTACGAAGCTCTCCAAAGTTATTCTGGAACGGAGTTCCGGATAGGATAATCCGCTTTTTGCTATGAAGTTTAGCATAATCCTCTTTTTGCTATGAAGTTTAGCAATGGCCTTCCAAATAGCTATATTTGGAAGGCTCTTGCTGAACTTCGTAACAAAAAGCGAATTATCCTATCTGGGACTCCGTTCCAAAATAACTTTGGAGGGATTTGTACCATCATGCGCCTGTTCCTTCCGGCTAATGATGAAGCCATGGTTTTCTTGAATCCTTTGACACTAGACAACGTGACATATAGAAGGGTAGATGAGATCAGGAAAAATATGGACCATTTTCTTGTTGGGGAACGTAGTACTTTCAAAAACTTTCCTACGCACACGCAAGATCATGGTGATGCATAGCAACGAGAGGGAGAGTGTTGTCCACGTACCCTCGTAGACCGAAAGCGGAAGCATTAGAACAAAGCGATTGACGTAGTTGTACGTCTTCACGCCCCGACCGATCAAGCACCGAAAGCACGTCACCTTCGAGTTCTAGCACACGTTCAGCTCGATGACGTCCCTTGGACTCTGATCCAGCCGAGTGTCGAGGGAGAGTTCCGTCAGCACGACGGCGTTGTGACGATGATGATGTTCTACCGATGCACGGCTTTGCCTAAGCACCGCTATGATATTATCAAGGAGGAATACAGTGGAGGGGGGCACCGCACACGGCTAATAGATCTCAAGGATCAATTGTTGTTGTGTCTAGAGGTGCCCCCTTCCCCCGTATATAAAGGAGCAAGGGGGGAGGGGGTGTCCGGCCAGGAGGGGCGCGCCAGGAGGAGTCCTGCTCCCACCGGGAGTAGGACTCCCTCCTTTCCTTGTCCAACTAGGAGTGGGGGAAGGAAGGGAGAGAGGGGAGGAAGGAAAGGGGAGCGCCGCCCCCCTCCTTGTCCTATTCGGACTAGAGCGGGAGGGGTGCATGGCCTGCCCTGGCCGCCCCTCCTCTTCTCCACTTTGGGCCCATGTGGCCCATTAACCCCTCGGGGTGTTCCGGTAACCCCCCGGTACTCCGGTATATATCCGATAACACCCGGAACAATTCCGGTGTCCGAATATAGTCGTCCAATATATCAATCTTCATGTCTCGACCATTTCGAGACTCCTCGTCATGTCCGTGATCACATCCGGGACTCTGAACTATCTTCGTTACATCAAAATACATGAACTCATAATATAATTGTCATCTAACTTTAAGCGTGCGGACCCTACGGGTTCGAGAACTATGTAGACATGACCGAGACACGTCTCCGGTCAATAACCAATAGCGGAACCTGGATGCTCATATTGGCTCCTACATATTCTACGAAGATCTTTATCGGTCAAACCGCATAACAACATACGTTGTTCCCTTTGTCATCGGTATGTTACTTGCGCCCGAGATTCGATCGTCGGTATCTCAATACCTAGTTCAATCTCGTTACCGGCAAGTCTCTTTACTCGTTATGTAATGCATCATTCCGTAACTACATTGCTTGCAAGGCTTATACTGATGTGCATTACTGAGAGGGCCCAGAGATACCTCTCCGACAATCAGAGTGACAAAACCTAATCTCGAAATACGCCAACTCAACATGTACCTTTGGAGACACCTAATCTCGTTGTGACGTTTGGTAGCACACAAAGTGTTCCTCCGATAAACGGGAGTTGCATAATCTCATAGTTGTAGGAACATGTATAAGTCATGAAGAAAGCAACAACAACATACTAAACGATCAAGTGCTAAGCTAACGGAATGGGTCAAGTCAATCACATCATTCTCCTAATGATGTGATCCCGTTAATCAAATAACAACTCATGTTTATGGTCAGGAAACATAACCATCTTTGATCAACGAGCTAGTCAAGTAGAGGCATACTAGTGACACTATGTTTGTCTATGTATTCACACATGTATTATGTTTCCGGTTAATACAATTCTAGCATGAATAATAAACATTTATCATGATATAAGGAAATAAATAATAACTTTATTATTGCCTCTAGGGCATATTTTCTTCAGTCTCCCACTTGCACTAGAGTCAATAATCTAGATTACACAGTAATGATTCTAACATCGATGGAGCCTTGATGCCGATCATGTTTTGCTCGTGGAAGAGGCTTAGTCAACGGGTCTGCAACATTCAGATCCGTATGTATCTTGCAAATCTCTATGTCTCCCACCTGGACTTGGTCCCGGATGGAATTGAAGTGTCTCTTGATGTGCTTGGTCCTCTTGTGAAATCTGGATTCCTTTGCCAAGGCAATTGAACCAGTATTGTCACAGAAGATCTTCATTGGTCCCGATGCACTAGGTAAGACACCTAGAGCGGATATGAACTCCTTCATACAAACTCCTTCATTTGCTGCTTCCGAAGCAGCTATGTACTCCGCTTCGCATGTATATCCTGCCATGACGCTTTGTTTAGAACTGCACCAACTGACAGCTCCACCGTTCAATATAAACACGTATCCGGTTTGAGATTTAGAATCGTCCGGATCAGTGTCAAAGCTTGCATCGACGTAACCATTTACGACTAGCTCTTTGTCACCTCCATAAATGAGAAACATATCCTTAGTCCTTTTCAGGTATTTCAGGATATTTTTGACCGCTGTCCAGTGATCTACTCCTGGATTACTTTGGTACCTCCCTTCTAAACTTACTGCTAAGCATACTATCAGGTCTGGTACACACCGTTGCATACATGATAGAGCCTATGGCTGAAGCATAGGGAACATCTTTCATTTTCTCTCTATCTTCTGCTGTGGTCGGGCATTGAGTCTGACTCAACTTCACACCTTGTATTAGAAGCAAGAACCCTTTCTTTGCTTGATCCATTTTGAACTTTTTCAAAACTTTATCAAGGTATGTGCTTTGTGAAAGTCCAATTAAGCGTCTTGATCTATCTCTATAGATCTTGATGCCTAATATGTAAGCAGCTTCATCGAGGTCTTTCATTGAAAAACTTTTATTCAAGTATCCTTTTATGCTATCCAGAAATTCTATATCATTTCCAATTAACAATATGTCGTCTACATATAATATCAGAAATGCTACAGAGCTCCCACCCACTTTCATGTAAATACAGGCTTCTCCAAAAGTCTGTATAAAACCATATGCTTTGTTCACACTATTAAAGCGTTTATTCCAACTCCGAGAGGCTTGCACCAGTCCATAAATGGATAGCTGGAGCTTGCACACTTTGTTAGCACCTTTTGGATCGACAAAACCTTCTGGTTGCATCATATACAACTCTTCTTCCAGAAATCCATTCAGGAATGCAGTTTTGACATTCATTTGCCATATTTCATAATCGTAAAATGAGGCAATTACTAACATGATTCAGACAGACTTAAGCATCACTACGGGTGAGAAAGTCTCATCATAGTCAACTCCTTGAACTTGTCGAAAACCTTCCGCAACAAGTCGAGCTTTGTAGACAGTTACATTACCATCAGTGTCAGTCTTCTTCTTGAAGATCCATTTATTCTCGATGGCTTGCCGATCATCAGGCAAGTCAACCAAAGTCCATACTTTGTTCTCATACATGGATCCCATCTCAGATTTCTTGGCCTCAAGCCATTTTGCGGAATCTGGGATCATCATCGCTTCCTCGCAGTTCGTAGGTTCGCCATGGTCAAGTAACATGACCTCCAGAATAGGATTACCGTACCACTCTGGTGCGGATCTTACTCTGGTTGACCTACGAGGTTCGGTAGTAACTTGATCTGAAGTTTCATGATCAATATCATTAGCTTCCTCACTGATAGGTGTAGTTTTCGCAGGAACCAGTTTCTTTGATGAACTACTTTCCAATAAGGGAGCAGGTACAGTTACCTCATCAAGTTATACTTTCCTCCCACTCACTTCTTTCGAGAGAAATTCCTTCTCTAGAAAGGATCCGAATTTAGCAACAAAAGTCTTGCCTTCAGATCTGTGATAGTAGGTGTACCCAATAGTCTCCTTTGGGTATCCCATGAAGACACGTTTCTCCGATTTGGGTTCGAGCTTATCTGGTTGAAGTTTATTCACATAAGCATCGCATGCCCAAACTTTAAGAAACGACGACTTTGGTTTCTTGCCAAACCACAGTTCATAAGGCGTCGTCTCAACGGATTTTGATGGTGCCCTATTTAACGTGAATGCGGCCGTCTCTAAAGCATAACCCCAAAACAATAGCGGTAAATGTGTAAGAGACATCATAGATCGCACCATATCTAGTAAAGTACGATTACGACGTTCGGACACACCATTACGTTGTGGTGTTCCGGGTGGCGTGAGTTGCGAAACTATTCCGCATTGTTTCAAATGTAAACCAAACTCGTAACTTAAATATTCTCCTCCACGATCGGATCGTAGAAACTTTATTTTCTTGTTACGATGATTTTCCACTTCACTCTGAAATTCTTTGAACTTTTAAAATGTTTCAGATTTGTGTTTCATTAAGTAGATATACCCATATCTGTTTAAATCATCTGTGAAGGTGAGAAAATAATGATACCCGCTGCGAGCCTCAATGTTCATTGGACCACATACATCAGTATGTATGATTTCCAGCAAATCTGTTGGTCGCTCCATAGTTCCGGAGAACGGAATTTTAGTCATCTTGCCCATGAGGCACGGTTCGCAAGTACCAAGTGATTCATAATCAAGTGATTCCAGAAGTCCATCAGTATGGAGTTTCTTCATGCGTTTTACACATATATGACCCAAAAGGCAGTGCCACAAATAAGTTGCACTATCATTATCAACTCTGCATCTTTCGGCTTCAACATTATGAATATGTGTGTCACTACTATCGAGATTTAATAAAAATAGACCACTCATCAAGGGTGCATGACCATAAAAGATATTACTCATATAAATAGAACAACCATTATTCTCTAATTTAAATGAATAACAATCTCTTATCAAACAAGATTCAGATATAATATTCATGCTCAACGCTGGCACCAAATAACAATTATTCAGGTCTAAAACTAATCCCGAAGGTAGATGTAGAGGTAGCGTGCCGACCGCGATCACATCGACTTTGGAACCATTTCCCACGCACATAATCACCTCGTCCTTAGCCAATCTTCGCTTAATCCGTAGTCCCTGTTTCGAGTTGCAAACATTAGCAACATAACCTGTATCAAATACCCAGGTGCTACTGCGAGCATTAGTAAGGTACACATCAATAACATGTATATCACATATACCTTTGTTCACCTTGCCATCCTTATTATCCGCCAAATACTTGGGGCAGTTCCGCCAAATGACGGTCGCTTGCAAGAGAAGCACTCAGTCTCGTGCTTAGGTCCAGATTTGGGTTTCTTCTCTTGAGCAACAACTTGTTTGCCGTTCTTCTTGAAGTTCCCCTTCTTCTTCCCTTTACCCTTTTTCTTGAAACTAGTGGTCTTATTGACCATCAACACTTGATGCTCCTTTTGATTTCTACCTCCGCTGCTTTTAGCATTGCGTAGAGCTCGGGAATAGTCTTGTCCATCCCTTGCATATTATAGTTCATCACGAAGCTCTTGTAGCTTGGTGGCGATGTTGAAGAATTCTGTCAATGACACTATCCTCAGGAAGATTAACTCCCAGTTCAATCAAGTGATTATTATACCCACACATTTTGAGTATGTGTTCACTGATAGAACTATTCTCTTCCATCTTGCAGCTATAGAACTTATTGGAGACTTCATATCTCTCAATCCGGGCATTTGCTAGAAATATTAAATTCAACTCCTGGAACATCTCATATGCTCCATGACGTTCAAAACGTCGTTGAAGTCCCGGTTCTAAGCCGTAAAGCATGGCACGCTGAACTATCGAGTAGTCATCAGCTTTGCTCTGCCAGACGTTCTTAACATCGTCAGTTGCATCTGCAGCAGGCTTGGCACCGAGCGGTGCTTCCAGGACGTAATTCTTTTGTGCAACAATGACGATAATCCTCAAGTTACGGGCCCAGTCCGTGTAATTGCTACCATCATCTTTCAACTTAGCTTTCTCAAGGAACGCATTAAAATTCAACGGAACAACAACACGAGCCATCTATCTACAACAAACATAGACAACCAAAATACTATCAGGTACTAACGTCATGATAAATTTAAGTTCAATTAATCATATTACTTAAGAACTCACAGTTAGATAGACATCCCTCTAATCATCTAAGTGATCACGTGATCCAAATCAACTAAACCATGTCCGATCATCACGTGAGATGGAGTAGTTTTCAATGGTGAACATCACTATATTGATAATATCTACTATATGATTCACGCTTGACCTTTCGGTCTAAGTGTTTTGAGGCCATATCTGTATATGCTAGGCTCGTCAAGTTTAACCGGAGTATTCCGCGTGTGCAATAGTTTTGCACCCGAGCCTATCACACCCGATCATCACGTGGTGTCTCAGCATGAAGAACTTTCGCAACGGTGCATACTCAGGGAGAACACTTTCACCTTGAAATTTAGTGAGAGATCATCTTATAGTGCTACCGTCAATCAAAGAAAAATAAGATGCGTAAAGGATAAACATCATATGCAATCAATATAAGTGATATGATATGGCCATCATCATCTTGTGTTGTGATTATCATTTCCGAAGCACTTTCATGATCGCCATCGTCACCGGCGCGACACCTTGATCTTCATCGTAGCATCGTTGTTGTTTCGCCACCTATTGCTTCTACGACTATCGCTACTGCTTAGTGATAAAGTAAAGCAATTACAGGGTGATTGCATTGCATACAATAAAGCAACAACCATATGGCTCCTTCCAGTTGCCGATAACTCGGTTCCAAAACATGATCATCTCATACAATAAAATATAGCATCACGTCTTGACCATATCACATCACAACATACCCTGCAAAAACAAGTTATACGTCCTCTACTTTGTTGTTGCAAGTTTTACGTGGCTGCTACGGGCTGAGCAAGAACCGTTCTTAAATACGCATCAAAACCACAACGATAGTTCGTCAAGTTAGTGTTGTTTTAACCTTCTCAAGGACCGGGCATAGCCACACTCGGTTCAACTAAAGTTGGAGAAATTGACACCTGCCAGCCACCTATGTGCAAAGCATGTCGGTAGAACCAGTCTCGCGTAAGCGTACACGTAATGTCGGTCCGGGCCGCTTCATCCAACAATACCGCCGAACCAAAGTATGACATGCTGGTAAGCAGTATGACTTGTATCGCCCACAACTCGCTTGTGTTCTACTCGTGCATATAACATCGATACATAAAACCTAGGCTCGGATGCCACTGTTGGGGAACATAGTAATTTTGAAAAATTTCCTACGCACACGCAAGATCATGGTGGTGCATAGCAATGAGAGGGGAGAGTGTTGTCCACAAACCCTCGTAGACCAAAAGCGGAAGCGTTAGAACAACGCGGTTGATGTAGTCGTACGTCTTCACGGCCCGACCGATCAAGCACCGAAAGCACGACACCTCCGAGTTCTAGCACACGTTCAGCTCGATGACGTCCCTCGAACTCCGATCCAGCCAAGTGTCGAGGGAGAGTTCCGTCAGCTTGACGGCGTGGTGATGATGATGTTCTACCGACGCAGGGCTTCGCCTAAGCACTGCTATGATATTATCGAGGTGGAATATAGTGGAGGGGGGCACCGCACACGGCTAATAGAGTTAAAGGATCAATTGTTGTTGTGTCTAGAGGTGCCCCCCTGCCCCCGTATATAAAGGAGCAAGGGGGGAGGGGGCGGCCGGCCAGGAGGGGCGCGCCAGGTGGAGTCCTACTCCCACCGGGAGTAGGACTCCCTCCTTTCATTGTCCAACTAGGAGAGGGGGAAGGAAGGGAGAGAGGGGAGGAAGGAAAGAGGGGCGCCGCCTGCCCTCCTTGTCCTATTCGGACTAGAGGGGGATGGGGCGCGCGGCCTGCCCTGGCCGCCCCTCCTCTTCTCCACTCTGGTCCCATGTGGCCCATTAACCCCCCCCCCCCCCCGGGGGGGGTTCCGGTAACCACCCGGTACTCCGGTATATATACGATAACCCCCGGAACCATTCCGGTGTCCGAATATAGTCGTCCAATATATCAATCTTCATGTCTCGACCATTTCAAGACTCCTTATCATGTCCGTTATCACATCCGGGACTCCGAACTATCTTCGGTACATCAAAATACATGAACTCATAATATAACTGTCATCTAACTTTAAGCGTGCGGACCCTACGGGTTCGAGAACTATGTAGACATAACCGAGACATGACTCCGGTCAATAAACAATAGCGGAACCTGGATGCTCATATTGGCTCCTACATATTCTACGAAGATCTTTATCGGTCATACCGCATAACAACATATGTTGTTCCCTTTGTCATCGGTATGTTACTTGCCCGAGATTCGATCGTCGGTATCTCAATACCTAGTTCAATCTCGTTACCAGCAAGTATCTTTACTCATTATGTAATGCATCATTCCGTAACTACATTGCTTGCAAGGCTTATAGTGATGTGCATTACCGAGAGGGCCCAGAGATACCTCTCCGACAATCGGAGTGACAAAACCTAATCTCGAAATACGCCAACTCAACATGCACCTTTGGAGACACCTGTAGAGATCCTTTATAATCACCCAGTTACGTTATGACGTTTGGTAGCACACAAAGTGTTCCTCCGGTAAACAGGAGTTGCATAATCTCATAGTTGTAGGAACATGTATAAGTCATGAAGAAAGCAACAACAACATACTAAATGATCAAGTTCTAAGCTAAAGGAATGGGTCAAGTCAATCACATCATTCTCCTAATGATGTGATCCCGTTAATCAAATAACAACTCATGTTTATGGTCAGGAAACATAACCATCTTTGATCAACGAGCTAGTCAAGTAGAGGCATACTAGTGACACTATGTTTGTCTATGTATTCACACATGTATTATGTTTCCGGTTAATACAATTCTAGCATGAATAATAAACATTTATCATGATATAAGGAAATAAATAATAACTTTATTATTGCCTCTAGGGCATATTTCCTTCAGTCTCCCACTTGCACTAGAGTCAATAATCTAGATTACACAGTAATGATTCTAACACCCATGGAGCCTTGGTGCTGATCATGTTTTGCTCATGGAAGAGGCTTAGTCAACGGGTCTGCAACATTCAGATCCGTATGTATCTTGCAAATCTCTATCTCTCCCACCTAGACTTGGTCCCGGATGGAATTGAAGTGTCTCTTGATGTGCTTGGTCCTCTTGTGAAATCTGGATTCCTTTGCCAAGGCAATTGCACCAGTATTGTCACAGAAGATCTTCATTGGTCCCGATGCACTAGGTATGACACCTAGATCGGATATGAACTCCTTCATACAGACTTCTTCATTTGCTGCTTCCGAAGCAGCTATGTACTCCGCTTCGCATGTAGATCCTGCCATGACGCTTTGTTTAGAACTGCACCAACTGACAGCTCCACCGTTCAATATAAACACGTATCCGGTTTGAGATTTAGAATCGTCCGGATCAGTGTCAAAGCTTGCATCGACGTAACCATTTACGACTAGCTCTTTGTCACCTCCATAAATGAGAAACATATCCTTAGTCCATTTCAGGTATTTCAGGATATTTTTGACCGCTGTCCAGTGATCTACTCCTGGATTACTTTGGTACCTCCCTGCTAAACTTATTGCTAAGCATACTATCAGGTCTGGTACACACCATTGCATACATGATAGAGCCTATGGCTGAAGCATAGGGAACATCTTTCATTTTCTCTCTATCTTCTACTGTGGTCAGGCATTGAGTCCGACTCAACTTCACACCTTGTAATAGAAGCAAGAACCCTTTCTTTGCTTGATCCATTTTGAACTTTTTCAAAACTTTATCAAGGTATGTGCTTTGTGAAAGTCCAATTAAGCGTCTTGATCTATCTCTATAGATCTTGATGCCTAATATGTAAGCAGCTTCACCGAGGTCTTTCATTGAAAAACTTTTATTCAAGTATCCTTTTGTGCTATCCAGAAATTCTATATCATTTCCAATTAACAATATTTTGTCTACATATAATATCAGAAATGCTACAGAGCTCCTACCCACTTTCATGTAAATACAGGCTTCTCCAAAAGTCTGTATAAAACCATATGCTTTGTTCACACTATCAAAGCGTTTATTCCAACTCCGGGAGGCTTGCACCAGTCCATAAATGGATAGCTGGAGCTTGCACACTTTGTTAGCACCTTTTGGATCGACAAAACCTTCTGGTTGCATCATATACAACTCTTCTTCCAGAAATCCATTCAGGATTGCAGTTTTGACATTCATTTTCCATATTTCATACTCATAAAATGAGGCAATTACTAACATGATTCAGACAGACTTAAGCATCACTACGGGTGAGAAAGTCTCATCGTAGTCAACTCCTTGAACTTGTCGAAAACCTTTCGCAACAAGTCGACCTTTGTAGACAGTTACATTACCATCAGTGTCAGTCTTCTTCTTGAAGATCCATTTATTCTCGATGGCTTGCCGATCATCAGGCAAGTCAACCAAAGTCCGTACTTTGTTCTCATACATGGATCCCATCTCAGATTTCATGGCCTCAAGCCATTTTGCGGAATTTGGGATCATCATCGCTTCCTCGCAGTTCGTAGGTTCGCCATGGTCAAGTAACATGACCTCCAGAATAGGATTACCGTACCACTCTGGTGTGGATCTTACTCTGGTTGACCTACGAGGTTCGGTAGTAACTTGATCTGAAGTTTCATGATCAATATCATTAGCTTCCTCACTGATAGGTGTAGTTTTCGCAGGAACCAGTTTCTTTGATGAACTACTTTCCAATAAGGGAGCAGGTACAGTTACCTCATGAAGTTATACTTTCCTCCCACTCACTTCTTTCTAGAGAAATTCCTTCTCTAGAAAGGATCCGAATTTAGCAACAAAAGTCTTGCCTTCAGATCTGTGATAGAATGTGTACCCAATAGTCTCCTTTGGGTATCCTATGAAGACAGGTTTCTCCGATTTGGGTTCGAGCTTATCTGGTTGAAGTTTATTCACACAAGCATCGCATGCCCAAACTTTAAGAAACGACAACTTTGGTTTCTTGCCAAACCACAGTTCATAAGGCGTCGTCTCAACGGATTTTGATGGTGCCCTATTTAACGTGAATGCGGCCGTCTCTAAAGCATAACCCCAAAACGATAGCGGCAAATCAGTAAGAGACATCATAGATCGCACCATATCTAGTAAAGTACGATTACGACGTTCGGACACACCATTACGTAGTGGTGTTCCGGGTGGCGTGAGTTGCGAAACTATTCCGCATTGTTTCAAATGTAAACCAAACTCGTAACTTAAATATTCTCCTCCACGATCGGATCGTAGAAACTTTATTTTCTTGTTACGATGATTTTCCACTTCACTCTGAAATTCTTTGAACTTTTCAAATGTTTCAGATTTGTGTTTCATTAAGTAGATATACCCATATCTGTTTAAATCATCTATGAAGGTGAGAAAATAATGATACCCGTTGCGAGCCTCAATGTTCATTGGACCACATACATCAATATGTATGATTTCCAACAAATCTGTTGGTCGCTCCATAGTTCCGGAGAACGGAATTTTAGTCATCTTGCCCATGAGGCACGGTTCGCAAGTACCAAGTGATTCATAATCAAGTGATTCCAGAAGTCCATCAGTATGGAGTTTCTTCATGTGTTTTACACATATATGACCCAAACGGCAGTGCCACCAAATAAGTTGCACTATCATTACCAACTCTGCATCTTTCGGCTTCAACATTATGAATATGTGTATCACTACTATCGAGATTTAATAAAAATAGACCAGTCATCAACGGTGCATGACCATAAAAGATATTACTCATATAAATAGAACAACCATTATCTCTAATTTAAATGAATAACCATCTCTTATCAAACAAGATCCAGATATAATGTTCATGATCAACGCTGGCACCAAATAACAATTATTCAGGTCTAAAACTAATCCCGAAGGTAGATGTAGAGGTAGCGTGCCGACCGCGATCACATCGACTTTGGAACCATTTCCCACGCACATCATCACCTTGTACTTAGCCAATCTTCGCTTAATCTGTAGTCCCTGTTTCGAGTTGCAAATATTAGCAACAGAACCAGTATCAAATACCCAGGTGCTACTGCGAGCATTAGTAAGGTACACATCAATAACATGTATATCACATATACCTTTGTTCACCTTGCCATCCTTCTTATCCGCCAAATACTTGGGGCAGTTCCGCTTCCGGTGACGATCGCTTGCAAGTAGAAGCACTCGATCTCGGGCTTAGGTCCAGATTTGGGTTTCTTTTCTTGAGCAACAACTTGTTTGTCGTTCTTCTTGAAGTTCCCCTTCTTCTTCCCTTTACCCTTTTTCTTGAAACTAGTGGTCTTATTGACCATCAACACTTGATGCTCCTTTTTGATTTCTACCTCCGCAGATTTTAGCATTGCGTAGAGCTCGGGAATAGTCTTGTCCATCCCTTGCATATTATAGTTCATCACGAAGCTCTTGTAGCTTGGTGGCAGTGACTGAAGAATTCTGTCAATGACACTATCCTCAGGAAGATTAACTCCCAGTTCAATCAAGTGATTATTATACCCTCACATTTTGAGTATGTGTTCACTGATAGAACTATTCTCTTCCATCTTGCAGCTATAGAACTTATTGGAGACTTCATATCTCTCAATCCGGGCATTTGCTAGAAATATTAACTTCAACTCCTGGAACATCTCATATGCTCCATGACATTCAAAACATCGTTGAAGTCCCGGTTCTAAGCCGTACAGCATGGCACGCTGAACTATCGAGTAGTCATCAGCTTTGCTCTGCCAGACGTTCTTAACGTCGTCAGTTGCATCTGCAGCAGGCTTGGCACCGAGCGGTGCTTCCAGGACGTAATTCTTCTGTGCAGCAATGACGATAATCCTCAAGTTACGGGCCCAGTCCGTGTAATTGCTACCATCATCTATCAACTTAGCTTTCTCAAGGAACGCATTAAAATTCAACGGAACAACAACACGAGCCATCTATCTACAACAAACATAGACAAGCAAAATACTATCAGCTACTAACTTCATGATAAATTTAAGTTCAATTAATCATATTACTTAAGAACTCACAGTTAGATAGGCATCCCTCTAATCATCTAAGTGATCACGTGATCCAAATCAACTAAACCATGTCCGATCGTCACGTGAGATGGAGTAGTTTTCAATGGTGAACATCACTATATTGATCATATCTACTATATGATTCACGCTCGACCTTTCGGTCTCAGTGTTCCGAGGCCATATCTGTATATGCTATGCTCGTCAAGTTCAACCTGAGTATTCCGCGTGTGCAATTGTTTTGCACCCGAGCCTATCACACCCGATCATCACGTGGTGTCTCAGCATGAAGAACTTTCGCAACGGTGCATACTCAGGGAGAACACTTTTACCTTGAAATTTAGTGAGAGATCATCTTATAGTGCTACCGTCAATCAAAGAAAAATAAGATGCGTAAAGGATAAACATCATATGCAATCAATATAAGTGATATGATATGGCCATCATCATCTTGTGTTGTGATCATCATTTCCGAAGCACTGTCATGATCGCCATCGTCACCGGCGCGACACCTTGATCTTCATCATAGCATCATTGTCGTTTCGCCACCTATTGCTTCTACGACTATCGCTACCGCTTAGTGATAAAGTAAAGCAATTACAGGGCGATTGCATTGCATACAATAAAGCAACAACCATATGGCTCCTTCCAGTTGCCGATAACTCGGTTACAAAACATGATCATCTCATATAATAAAATATAGCATCACGTCTTGACCATATCACATCACAACATACCCTGCAAAAACAAGTTATACGTCCTCTACTTTGTTGTTGCAAGTTTTACGTGGCTGCTATGGGCTGAGCAAGAACCGTTCTTAAATACGCATCAAAACCACAACGATAGTTCATCAAGTTAGTGTGGTTTTAACCTTTTCAAGGATCGGGCATAGCCACACTCGGTTCAACTAAAGTTGGAGAAATTGACACCCGCCAGCCACCTATGTGCAAAGCATGTCGGTAGAACCAGTCTCGCGTAAGCGTACACGTAATGTCGGTCCGGGCCGCTTCATCCAACAATACCGCCGAACCAAAGTATGACATGCTGGTAAGCAGTATGACTTGTATCGCCCACAACTCGCTTGTGTTCTACTCGTGCATATAACATCGATGCATAAAACCTAGGCTCGGATGCCACTGTTGGGGAACACAGTAATTTCAAAAAAATTCCTACACACACGGAAGAACATGGTGGTGCATAGCAACGAGAGGGGAGAGTGTTGTCCACGTACCCTCGTAGACCGAAAGCGGAAGCGTTAGAACAACGCGGTTGATGTAGTCGTACGTCTTCACGGCCCGACCGATCAAGCACCGAAAGCACGGCACCTCCGAGTTCTAGCACACGTTCAGCTCGATGACGTCCCTCGAACTCCGATCCAGCCAAGTGTCGAGGGAGGTTCCGTCAGCTTGGCGTGGTGATAATGATGTTCTACCAACGCAGGGCTTCACCTAAGCACTGCTATGATATTATCGAGGTGGAATATAGTGGAGGGGGGCACCGCACACGGCTAATAGAGCTAAAGGATCAATTGTTGTTGTGTCTAGAGGTTCCCCCTGCCCCCGTATATAAAGGAGCAAGGGGGGAGGGGGCGGCCGGCCAGGAGGGGCGCGCCAGGTGGAGTCCTACTCCCACCGGGAGTAGGACTCACTCCTTTCCTTGTCCAACTAGGAGAGGGGGAAGGAAGGGAGAGAGAGGAGGAAGGAAAGAGGGGCGCCGCCTCCCCTCCTTGTCCTATTCGGACTAGAGGGGGAGGGGGCGCGCGGCCTGCCCTGGCCGCCCCTCCTCTTCTCCACTTTGGTCCCATGTGGCCCATTAACCCCCCCCCCCCACCCGGGGGGTTCCGGTAACCACCCGGTACTCCGGTATATATCCGATAACCCCCGGAACCATTCCGGTGTCCGAATATAGTCGTCCAATATATCAATCTTCATGTCTCGACCATTTCAAGACTCCTCATCATGTCCGTTATCACATCCGGGACTCCGAACTATCTTCGGTACATCAAAATACATGAACTCATAATATAACTGCCATCTAACTTTAAGCGTGCGGACCCTACGGGTTCGAGAACTATGTAGACATGACCGAGACACGTCTTCGGTCAATAAACAATAGCGGAACCTGGATGCTCATATTGGCTCCTACATATTCTACGAAGATCTTTATCGGTCATACCGCATAACAACATACGTTGTTCCCTTTGTCATCGGTATGTTACTTGCCCGAGATTCGATCGTCGGTATCTCAATACCTAGTTCAATCTCGTTACCGGCAAGTATCTTTACTCATTATGTAATGCATCATTCCGTAACTACATTGCTTGCAAGGCTTATAGTGATGTGCATTACCGAGAGGGCCCAGAGATACCTCTCCGACAATCGGAGTGACAAAACCTAATCTCAAAATACGCCAACTCAACATGTACCTTTGGAGACACCTGTAGAGCTCCGTTATAATCACCCAGTTACGTTGTGACGTTTGGTAGCACACAAACTGTTCCTCCGGTAAACAGGAGTTGCATAATCTCATAGTTGTAGGAACTTGTATAAGTCATGAAGAAAGCAACAACAACATACTAAATGATCAAGTGCTAAGCTAAAGGAATGTGTCAAGTCAATCACATCATTCTCCTAATGATGTGATCCCGTTAATCAAATATCAACTCATGTTTATGGTCAGGAAACATAACCATCTTTGATCAACGAGCTAGTCAAGTAGAGGCATACTAGTGACACTATGTTTGTCTATGTATTCACACATGTATTATGTTTCCGGTTAATACAATTCTAGCATGAATAATAAACATTTATCATGATATAAGGAAATAAATAATAACTTTATTATTGCCTCTAGGGCATATTTCCTTCAGTCTCCCACTTGCACTAGAGTCAATAATCTAGATTACACAGTAATGATTCTAACACCCATGGAGCCTTGGTGCTGATCATGTTTTGCTCGTGGAAGAGGCTTAGTCAATGGGTCTGCAACATTCAGATCCGTATGTATCTTGCAAATCTCTATCTCTCCCACCTAGACTTGGTCCCGGATGGAATTGAAGCGTCTCTTGATGTGCTTGGTCCTCTTGTGAAATCTGGATTCCTTTGCCAAGGCAATTGCACCAGTATTGTCACAGAGGATCTTCATTGGTCCCGATGCACTAGGTATGACACCTAGATCGGATATGAACTGTTTCATACAGACTCCTTCATTTGCTGCTTCCGAAGCAGCTATGTACTCCGCTTTGCATGTAGATCCTGCCATGACGCTTTGTTTAGAACTGCACCAACTGACAGCTCCACCATTCAATATAAACACGTATCCGGTTTGCAATTTAGAATCGTCCGGATCAGTGTCAAAGCTTGCATCGACGTAACCATTTACGACTAGCTCTTTGTCACCTCCATAAATGAGAAACATATCCTTAGTCCTTTTCAGGTATTTCAGGATATTCTTGACCGTTGTCCAGTGATCCACTCCTGGATTACTTTGGTACCTCCCTGCTAAACTTATTGCTAAGCATACATCAGGTCTGGTACTCACCATTGCATACATGATAGAGCCTATGGCTGAAGCATAGGGAACATCTTTCATTTTCTCTCTATCTTCTGCTATGGTCGGGCATTGAGTCTGACTCAACTTCACACCTTGTAATACAAGCAAGAACCCTTTCTTTGCTTGATCCATTTTGAACTTTTTCAAAACTTTATCAAGGTGTATGCTTTGTGAAAGTCCAATTAAGCGTCTTGATCTATCTCTATAGATCTTGATGCCTAATATGTAAGCAGCTTCACTGAGGTCTTTCATTGAAAAACTTTTATTCAAGTATCCTTTTATGCTATCCAGAAATTCTATATCATTTCCAATTAACAATATGTCGTCTACATATAATATCAGAAATGCTACATAGCTCCCACCCACTTTCTTGTAAATACAGGCTTCTCCAAAAGTCTGTATAAAACCATATGCTTTGATCACACTATCAAAGCGTTTATTCCAACTCCGAGAGGCTTGCACCAGTCCATAAATGGATAGCTGGAGCTTGCACACTTTGTTAGCACCTTTTGGATCGACAAAACCTTCTGGTTGCATCATATACAACTCTTCTTCCAGAAATCTATTCAGGAATGCAGTTTTGACATCCATTTGCCATATTTCATAATCGTAAAATGTGGCAATTGCTAACATGATTCGGACAGACTTAAGCATCGCTACGGTTGAGAAAGTCTCATCGTAGTGAACTCCTTGAACTTGTCGAAAACCTTTCACAACAAGTCGAGCTTTGTACACAGTTACATTACCATCAGCGTCAGTCTTCTTCTTGAAGATCCATTTATTCTCGATGGCTTGCCGATCATCAGTCAAGTCAACCAAAGTCCATACTTTGTTCTCATACATGGATCCCATCTCAGATTTCATGGCCTCAAGCCATTTTGCGGAAATCTGGGCTCATCATCGCTTCCTCGTAGTTCGTAGGTTCGCCATGGTCAAGTAACATGACCTCCAGAATAGGATTACCGTACCACTCTGGTGCGGATCTTACTCTGGTTGACCTACGAGGTTCGGTAGTAACTTGATCTGAAGTTTCATGATCAATATCATTAGCTTCCTCACTGATTGGTGTAGTTGTCGCAGGAATCGGTTTATGTGATGAACTACTTTCCGATAAGGGAGCAGGTACAATTACCTCATCAAGTTCTACTTTCCTCCCACTCACTTCTTTCGAGAGAAATTCCTTCTCTAGAAAGGATCCGAATTTAGTAACAAAAGTCTTGCCTTCAGATCTGTGATAGAATGTGTACCCAATAGTCTCCTTTGGGTATCCTATGAAGACACATTTCTCCGATTTGGGTTCGAGCTTATCTAGTTGAAGTTTCTTCACATAAGAATCGCAGGCCCAAACTTTAAGAAACGGCAACTTTGGTTTCTTGCCAAACCACAGTTCATAAGGCATCGTCTCAACGGATTTTGATGGTGCCCTATTTAATGTGAATGCGGCCATCTCTAAAGCATAACCCCAAAACGATAGCAGTAAATCAGTAAGAGACATCATAGATCTCACCATATCTAGTAAAGTACGATTACGACGTTCGGACACATCATTACGTTGTGGTGTTCCGGGTGGTGTGAGTTGCGAAACTATTCCGCATTGTTTAAAATGTAAACCAAACTCGTAACTCAAATATTCTCCTCCACGATCGGATCGTAAAAACTTTATTTTCTTGTTACGATAATTTTCCACTTCACTCTAAAATTCTTTGAACTTTTCAAATGTTTCAGATTTGTGTTTCATTAAGTAGATATACCCATATCTGCCTAACTCATCTGTGAAGGTGAGAAAATAATGATACCCGCCGCGAGCCTCAATGTCCATTGAACCACATACATCAGTATGTATGATTTCCAACAAATCTGTTGGTCGCTCCATAGTTCCGGAGAACGGCGGTTTAGTCATCTTGCCCATGAGGCACGGTTCGCAAGTACCAAGTGATTCATAACCAAGTGATTCCAGAAGTCCATCAGTATGGAGTTTCTTCATGCGTTTTACACCAATATGACCCAAACGGCAGTGCCACAAATAAGTTGCACTATCATTATCAACTCTGCATCTTTTGGCTTCAACATTATGAATATGTGTATCACTACTATCGAGATTTAATAAAAATAGACCACTCTTCAAGGGTGCATGACCATAAAAGATATTACTCATATAAATAGAACAACAATTATTCTCTAATTTAGATGAACAACCGTCTCGCATCAAACAAGATCCAGATATAATGTTCATGCTCAACGCTGGCACCACATAACAATTATTCAGGTCTAAAACTAATCCTGAAGGTAGATGTAGAGGTAGCATGCCGACCGCGATCACATCGACTTTGGAACCATTTCCCACGCACATCATCACCTCATCCTTAGCCAATCTTCGCAATCCGTAGTCCTGTTTGAGTTGCAAATATTAGCAAGAACCAGTATCAAATACCGAGTTCTCTGCGAGCATTAGTAAGGTACACATCAATAACATGTATATCACATATACCTTTGTTCACCTTGCCATCCTTCTTATCCGCCAAATACTTGGGGCAGTTCGGCTTCCAGTGACCAGTCTGCTTGCAGTAGAAGCACTCAGTCTCAGGCTTAGGTCCAGATTTGGGTTTCTTCTCTTGAGAAGCAACTTGTTTGCCGTTCTTCTTGAAGTTCCCCTTCTTCTCCCCTTTACCTTTTTTCTTGAAATTAGTGGTCTTATTGACCATCAACACTTGATGCTCCTTTTTGATTTCTACCTCCGCAGCTTTTAGCATTGCGAAGAGCTCGGGAATAGTCTTGTCCATCCCTTGCATATTATAGTTCGTCACGAAGCTCTTGTAGCTTGGTGGCAGTGATTGAAGAATTCTATCAATGACACTACCCTCAGGAAGATTAACTCCCAGTTGAATCAAGTGATTATTGTACTCACACATTTTGAGTATGTGTTCACTGATAGAACTATTCTCTTCCATCTTGCAGCTGTAGAACTTATTGGAGACTTCATATCTCTCAATCCGGGCATTTGCTAGAAATAGTAACTTCAACTCCTAGAACATGTCATATGCTCCATGACGTTCAAAACGTCGTTGAAGTCCCGGTTCTAAGCCGTAAAGCATGGCACACTGAACTATCGAGTAGTCATCAGCTTTGCTCTGCCAGACATTCTTAACGTCGTCAGTTGCATCTGCAGCAGGCCTGGCACCGAGCGGTGCTTCCAGGACGTAATTCTTCTATGCAGCAATGAGGATAATCCTCAAGTTACGGGCCCAGTCCGTGTAATTGCTACCATCATCTTTCAACTTAGCTTTCTCAAGTAACGCATTAAAATTCAACGGAACAACAACACAAGGCATCTATCTACAACAAACATAGACAAGCAAAATACTCTCAGGTACTAAGTTCATGATAAATTTAAGTTCAATTAATCATACTAATTAAGAACTCACACTTAGATAGACATCCCTCTAATCATCTAAGTGATCACGTGATCCAAATCAACTAAACCATGTCCGATCATCACGTGAGATGGAGTAGTTTTCAATGGTGAACATCACTATATTGATCATATCTACTATATGATTCACGCTTGACCTTTCGGTCTTAGTGTTCCGAGGACATATCTGTATATGCTAGGCTCGTCAAGTTTACCTGAGTATTCCGCGTGTGCAACTGTTTTGCACCCGAGCCTATCACACCTGATCATCACGTGGTGTCTCAGCATGAAGAACTTTCGCAACGGTGCATACTCAGGGAGAACACTTTTACCTTGAAATTTAGTGAGAGATCATCTTATAATGCTATCGTCAATCAAAGAAAAATAAGATGCGTAAAGGATAAACATCACATGAAATCAATATAAGTGATATGATATGGCCATCATCATCTTGTGCTTGTGATCACCATCTCCGAAGCACTGTCATGATCACCATGGTCACCGGCGCGACACCTTGATCTTCATTGTAGCATCGTTGTCGTTTCGCCACCTATTGCTTCTACGACTATCGCTACCGCTTAGTGATAAAGTAAAGCAATTACAGGGCGATTACATTGCATACAATAAAGCAACAACCATATGGCTCCTGCCAGTTGTCGATAACTCGGTTACAAAACATGATCATCTCATACAATAAAATATAGCATCACGTCTTGACCATATCACATCACAACATACCTTGCAAAAACAAGTTATACGTCCTCTACTTTGTTGTTGCAAGTTTTACGTGGCTGCTACGGGCTGAGCAAGAACCGTTATTACCTACGCATCAAAACCACAATGATAGTTCGTCAAGTTAGTGTTGTTTTAACCTTCTCAAGGACCAGGCATAGCCACACTCGGTTCAACTAAAGTTGGAGAAACTGACACCCGCCAGCCACCTATGTGCAAAGCACTTCGGTAGATCCAGTTTCGCATAAGCGTACGCGTAATGTCGTTCCGGGCCGCTTCATCCAACAATACCGCAGAACCAAAGTATGACATGCTGGTAAGCAGTATGACTTGTATCGCCCACAACTCACTTGCGTTCTACTCGTGCATATAACATCGATGCATAAAACCTAGGCTCGGATGCCACTGTTGGGGAACGTAGTAATTTCAAAAAGTTTCCTACGCACACGCAAGATCATGGTGATGCATAGCAACGAGAGGGGAGAGTGTTGTCCACGTACCCTCGTAGACCAAAAGCGGAAGCGTTATAACCACGCGGTTGATGTAGTCGTACGTATTCACGGCCCGACCGATCAAGCACCGAAAGCACGACACCTCTGAGTTCTAGCACACGTTCAGCTCGATGACGTCCCTCGAACTCCGATCCAGCCAAGTGTCGAGGGACAGTTCCGTCAGCATGACGGCATGGTGATGATGATGATGTTCTACCGACATAGGGGCTTCGCCTAAGCACCGCTATGATATTATCGAGGTGGAATATAGTGGAGGGGGGCACCGCACACGGCTAATAGAGCTAAAGGATCAATTGTTGTTGTGTCTAGAGGTGCCCCCTGCCCCCGTATATAAAGGAGCAAGGGGGGAGGGGGCGGCCGGCTAGGAGGGGCGAGCCAGGTGGAGTCCTACTCCCACCGGGAGTAGGACTCCCTCCGTTCCTTGTCCAACTAGGAGAGGGGGAAGGAAGGGAGAGAGGGGAGGAAGGAAAGGGGGGCGCCGCCCCCCTCCTTGTCCTATTCGGACTAGAGGGGGAGGGGGCGCGCGGCCTGCCCTGGCTGCCCCTCCTCTTCTCCACTTTTGTCCCATGTGGCCCATTAACCCCCCGGGGTTCCGCTAACCACTCGGTACTCCGGTATATATCCGATAACCCCCGGAACCATTCCGGTGTCTGAATATAGTCGTCCAATATATCAATCTACATGTCTCGACCATTTCAAGACTCCTCATCATGTCTGTTATCACATCCGGGACTTCGAACTATCTTCGGTACATCAAAATACATGAACTCATAATATAACTGTCATCTAACTTTAAGCGTGCGGATCCTACGGGTTCGAGAACTATGTAGACATGACCGAGACACGTCTCCGGTCAAAAAACAATAGCGGAACCTGGATGCTCATATTGGCTCCTACATATTCTACGAAGATCTTTATCGGTCAAACCGCATAACAACATACGTTGTTCCTTTTGTCATCGGTATGTTACTTGCCCGAGATTCGATCGTCGGTATCTCAATACCTAGTTCAATCTCGTTACCGGCAAGTCTCTTTACTCGTTATGTAATGCATCATTCCGTAACTACATTGCTTGCAAGGCTTATAGTGATGTGCATTACCGAGAGGGCCCAGAGATACCTCTCCGACAATCGGAGTGACAAAACCTAATCTCGAAATACGACAATTCAACATGTACCTTTGGAGACACCTGTAGAGCTCCTTTATAATCACCCAGTTACGTTGTGACGTTTGGTAGCACACAAAGTGTTCCTCCGGTAAACGGGAGTTGCATAATCTCATAGTTGTAGGAACATGTATAAGTCATGAAGAAAGCAACAACAACATACTAAACTATCAAGTGCTAAGCTAACCGAATGGGTCAAGTCAATCACATCATTCTCCTAATGATGTGATCCCGTTAATCAAATAACAACTCATGTTTCTAGTCAGGAAACATAACCATCGTTGATCAACGAGCTAGTCAAGTAGAGGCATACTAGTGACACTATGTTTGTCTATGTATTCACACATGTATTGTGTTTCCGGTTAATACAATTCTAGCATGAAAAATAACCATTTATCATGATATAAGGAAATAAATAATAACTTTATTATTGCCTCTAGGGCATATTTCCTTCATTTCTGCACATCCAGAATGCCGCCATTTTGTTAAATCCCTTATTTGACATTCATGAGAGTCCGGACGTCGGACATTCATGAGAGAACTTTGGTAACTCTTTAACATGAGGGGGGACGTCGATCAACCCCCTCTCGCCCGACCAAACTCTAGAAGCGTCGAGGCCACCCCAAACCCTAGAAGCATTGCCAAGGCCACCCCAAACCATAGAAGCGTCGAGGCCACCCTAATTTACCGAGTTAAAAGAGCGTTGTCGTCGAGGCGACCCCAAACCATAGAATCATCGAGGTCACCCAAATTTACTGAGTTAAAAGAGCGTTGTCGTCGAGGCTACCCCAAACCCTAGACGCGTTGTCGAGGCCACCCCAAACCATAGAAGCGTCGAGGCCACTAATTAATATTCCTTGTTGTGATTAGCTAGCTAGGTCTATGTTTGCCACTAATATATCTGCTTCCTCTTGAGCACTGCATTGGTTTTCCCTTGAAGAGGAAAGGGTGATGCAGCAAGGTAGCGTAAGTATTTCCCTCAGTTTTTGAGAACCAAGGTACCAATCCAGTAGGAGGCTCCACGCAAGTCCCTCGTACCTACACAAACAAACAAGAACCTCGCAACCAACGTGATAAAAGGGTTGTCAATCTCTTTACGGCCACCTGCGAAAGTGAGATCTGATAGAGATAATAAGATAAGATAAATATTTTTGATATTTTTATGATATAGATTGGAAAGTAAGAATAAGATAGATCGGAAACTTATATGATGGAAAATAGACCCGGGGGCCATAGGTTTCACTAGTGGCTTCTCTCAAGATAGCATAAGTATTACGGTGGGTGAAGAAATTACTATCGAGCAATTGATAGAAAAGCGCATAGTTATGAGAATATCTAGGCATGATCATGTATATAGGCATCACGTCCGCGATAAGTAGACCGACTCCTACCTGCATCTACTACTATTACTCCACACATCGACCTCTATCCAGCATGCATCTAGAGTATTAAGTTCATAAGAACAGAGTAACGCATTAAGCAAGATGACATGATGTAGAGGGATAAACTCAAGCAATATGATATAAACCCCATCTTTGTATCCTTGATGGCAACAATACAATACGTGTCCTGCTGCCCCTGCTGTCACTGGCAAAGGACACCCCAAGATTGAACCCAAAGCTAAGCACTTCTCTCATTGCAAGAAAGATCAATCTAGTAGGCCAAACCAAACTGATAATTCGAAGAGACTTGCAAAGATAACCAATCATACATAAAAAAAAATTCAGAGGAGATTCAAATATTTCTCATAGATAAACTTGATCATAAACCCACAATTCATCGGATCTCGACAAACACACCGCAAAAAAGAGTTACATCGAATAGATCTCCAAGAAGATCAAGGAGAACATTGTATTGAGATTCAAAGAGAGAGAAGAAGCCATCTAGCTAATAACTATGGACTCGAAGGTCTGTGTAAACTACTCACAACTCATCGGAGAGGCTATGGTGTTGATGTAGAAGCCCTCCGTGGTCGATTCCCCCTCCAGCGGAGCGCCGGAAAAGGCCCCAAGATGGGATCTCGTGGATACAGAAGGTTGCGGCGGTGTAAATAGGGTTTCGTGGTGCTCCTCAATGTTTTCAGGGTATGCAAGTATATATAGGCGAAGGAGGTTGGTCAGGGGAGCCACGAGGGGCCCATGAGGGTGGGGGGCGCGCCCACCCCCCTAGGGCGCACCTGGCACCCTCGTGGCTGCCTTGGCTGCTTCTTGACGTCCACTCCAAGTCTCTTGGATTGCGTTTGTTCCAAAAAGATCGCCCCTGAAGATTTCATTCCGTTTGGACTCCGTTTGATATTCCTTTTCTTCGAAACACTGAAATAGGCAAAAAAACAGCAATTCAGGCTGGGCCTCCGGTTAGTACGTTAGTCCCAAAAATGATATAAAAGTGTAAAGTAAAGCGCATAAAATCCAAAACGGGTAATATAATAGCATGGAACAATAAAAAATTATAGATACGTTGGAGACGTATCAATATCCATCTCTCATGTTTGTATATTAATTGCCATGTTGTAATATTTGCAGAAACTATGGATCAACAAAGAGACTTGGACCGTTGTTGGGGGATATAATCTTCGGCGGAGGTGATGTCTTGTCGTTTCTCAACGACACCGATGGTGTGGAAGGAGAGGATGAAGCAGGCTCCGGTGATAGAACAATGGAGGAGGAAATTCATGATCATGATGGCTCCGGCGACCAAATGCCAGTGGAAGAAGGAGACAGTGCTGACGGCTCCGGTGACCGAACGGAGTCGGGATCTGCTGATGCTAAGTCCGGCGAGGTATATATATTAATTGAGCCTGTGCTGACTAGTTAATTGATGCATTAATTGTTTTGGTATGTACATATATTAACTCTTCTTTCTTCTTTTATAGCCCTCTGGATCGAGCCAAACTTCGGTAACGAGACAAGGCCCGAAGAGAAGGTTGCGCCCTGATGAAAGGTTCACGATCACAGCAATCGCGAATGATGGCCAACCAATTGAACCCACGTTGACCAAGGATGCATTTTCTGGTAAGTGCGGAGCTATTGTTAGGGACAGCATCCCGATCAGCATCCAATTATGGAATAAGCCTAAGAAAGAAGACCCTCAAGTTTCTTATGTCACCGATAGAGAGAAAGATGATATTTGGAACTGGGTGAAGGCAAATTTCACCCTACCGCCAGAGGAAGATCCGAATAAGCCAGTTGTAGAGCCACTGGTCAAGTCGTATGCTCTTAAGAAGATGGCAGAGCTATTCAGGAGGTGGAGGAAAGAGTTGAAATCAACATTTGTCGACAAAGGGAAGAATCCAGAATTCATCGGCAGATATGAGAAGATAAGAGATCACTGGCCCACATTTGTGGCCTACAAGACATCGGACAAGTGTAAGAAAATGATAGAGATAAACAAGATAAATGCTGCAAAGAATAAGTGGCACCATTGCACGGGGTCATGCGGCTACCTTAAAGCCCGGCCGTTGTGGGACAAAGCTGAGCAGGACCTGATTGCTAAAGGGGTCGAACCAAAGACATTGAACTGGCCTGACCGTTCGAGGACTTGGTAGTTCGGGGTTGGGGGAACTTTGGACCATGAAACAGGGAAGTGCCGTTGGATGGACGAGCAACTTGCAACACCCATCACGAAGCTTCACGCAGAAATCAAGGCAGCACATGAAGGGACGTTCATTCCCGACAGAGAGACTGACGAGCTGACTGAGGCCCTCGGGAATCCTGAGCAACCTGGACGTACACGAGGCATGCCAGGCTCCGTTGCATGGAAGATTGGGTTTCCCGACGCAGGCGGTTACAAAACCCGGGAGAGGAAGAGGAAACATGAGCTGAGCGATATACAGAAGCTGAATACAAGAGTACTAAAGCTAGAGGCACAAGTTGAGAGCCAGCGAGCTGCCGACCAACTAGGGCTGAAAAAAAAAAGCTCGAAGCTCGCGAGCTAAACGAGTAGCTCGTGACTCGGCTTGAATCGACTCGAACTCGAACAATAATGAGTCGATCCGAGCTTTAGTTTAAGATCGTTTACAAGACGAGTTAAACGAGCCGATCTCACAAATACTTGTATAACTTGTTAGGCTCGGTAAAAGAATCAGCGTTTCTTAATAGGTAGTAAAAAACAGCCACTAAACACCTTGTGTCCAAGCACAAGGCCCAACCGCTCAAGGCCAAGTCACCTAGGACACTCACAAGTACATGACCATATATGTCCATGTAAAATTCCCAGTTAATCTTTTTGTCGTATTCGTAATTTTTATGTTCATATCTTTAACGAGCTTAACAAGCTAAACGAGCCAGCTCGCGAGTTATACGAGTCGAGCCAATCTTGGATTTGAGCTCGTTATAGCAACGAGTCAAGTCGAGCTAGCTCGTTAATGAAACCAGCTTTAGCGAGTCGAGTCAAGCTGGCTCGACTCGGCTCCAATTCCACCCCTACGACCAACCATCTCAGCGGCATGAAGCTACCCCAGAAGCTACCCCGCCGTCTCAGCAGAGAAACAGCGTGGCTTCCACGGAGCTCGTTCAGCAACAGACTTCACGGCTCCTAGCTACCCCGTGGATGCTATCACGGAGGCTCAACATTGCCACCTTATGACAAAATGGCAAAACATCACCTTGAAGGCGGCTGTCGGCACTGTTCCACCTCCTCAACCCGACCGAACTTTTCACTGTCGTCCGATTCCACATGGCTATGCTGTTGTGATTGCAGATGAACAAATGGAGGGATTTGAGGAGCTCGAGCTTGACCACCCTTCAGGTGAAGGGGAGATTCAACTGGGTCTTGCTCTGAAGACTCCATGTCTATGGCAGATGGAGTACATCAAGCTTCCAAACTGGACGCCTCCGCCGCCTCCTCCTCCTCCTCCTCCTCCGGCGAGTTAGGGCACTCTGCCTCCTCCTCCACCGAGTGATAAGGGCTCTCTCCGCCTCCTCATCCGCCTCCTCCGGTGCGTGACGGTACTCGGGCTCCTTCTTCGCCTCCTCTGACGAGCACTCTACCTCCTCCGGTGCATGAGGGCACTACGGCTCCTCCTCCGCCTCCTCCAAAGCATCGGAGCACTCTGCCTCCTCCGGCATGTCGAAGCACTCTGCCTCCTCCGGCGCATCAGCCGACTTCACCGCGTCAGCGGCGGAAGAGAAAGGCCGCCGCTCCAGCAGCTAGCAGTAGTACAAGCAGAGGAGGAAACCGTTCAAATACGGTCCATCTCTCAAGGCTCCGGAAAAGTTACCTTATGAGAGGACCGACAAGGAAAACGAGGACATCTGTTGTGCCCAAGTGAGGGACTTTTTTGCACGGAAACCTCCACCTCCGAAGGAAACGGTAGATCCGGTGAAAGCAAAGCGGACTATCGATGCCCTGAAGCAACCACCACCGCATCTGCCGGATTCCAACTATGTGCACACTATTAAAACGGAATATAAGGAAGCAGAGCGGTCGGGAAGTACTTGCAGTGATGCAAGGTTAGCACAACGAAGAAGTGGGAAAAAAATTCCCCAGCTCGGCGAACAGGGGAAGCAAACGTGCCCCCGCTCAAGGTGTCTAGCGATATCGTCGCTAATCATCCGGGGATGGTGCCCGGTACCAACCTTGGTGATTACCTGCCCGATGATGTACCCAATGAAATAATGGAGGTGGGCGAATTCAGATACAAGTACGGGAAGCCTCTCGTCAAACCTGATCATCCTCGTCTAACAACGATGATGCGAAGACTCCATGAATGGTACATGCAAAGATGCAGGCAGTCTGGGAGGCATACTTAGACGATGGGAATTAAAGAGGAGCACGACCTCATTGGAATGGATATTTTGAATATTGAATTTGATGAGTTAGTCCAGTTATATAATCAAAAAGCCCTCAACAAAACACTCATGACTTGCTACTGTCTGTAAGTACTACTTCTGTAATTAAGTCTCTATATATAGTTCATCTCTTTCATTGCATGTATATATAATTATCCTCACTATATTATGCAGGTTGAAGATCGTCGAATGCAGGAAAGCAGATATCTATGACATTGGGTTCATTAAGCCAAATATCATACATGAATGGACGGTCAAACACAATGTGAAAGAGATCGAGGACAACTTGCTATAATCGTTGCTTAAAAATCAAAACAAAGATAAAATACTATTTCCTTACAACTTCCAGTGAGTGTTACAGTCTTGTGCATATTCGGTTTCCCTTGCTCGAGGTTAATTATAGTAATGTAATTAATGAGTTATGCATGCGTCCGCAGCTTTCACTTTATTTTGCTAGAGATTAAGCTTGAAACTGGAATAGCAAATGTCTTGAACTTGAGAAGAAAAAGTCCCCAGGAGTATGCGAACATGACTGATATGCTCCAGAAGTAAGTTCAATCAATCATTATCGCACCATATCGGCAACTTTGTTCATTTCCTGATATCAAATAATTATTCTCTTTGTCTGGCAGGGTTTGGAAACAGTTCACCGCCATTGTTCCGGCACTGTCGAGGGAGCTGCGATTTACACACTCGAAAATAAGTACTACTAGCTAGTTTCGTGCATCTCCCATTGATTCTAGCTAGTTTCATATAAACCATGAAGCATGCTTGATTATCAGTTTGATTGAAATCTATTTCTCGTAAAGTGCTTGTGGCTTGTGGCAGGAAGCCAGGAATGATTTTTGTGGATACTACGTTTGCGAGTTCATTTACAACTCGATGAAATCTAAGCGGGGCTACTCTAAAGAAGATTTTGATGTACGTAAATAAAAAAATTCACAATTTTATTTTATTACCATCATTTGTGTTGAGTTTCATTCGTATACATGTATTGACCCACTTCTTTAAATTAGATGTGGGAGATGTGGGATGAACTCCTACCAAATGATCGCATACGAGCAATTCAAGAAGAATTGGCGGATTCTTTCTTGACCACGTCATAAATAAAGACGAAGAATACCATGTGGAAGTTCAAATAGACCTTAGATGTTAGGGTTTGTAAAAGACCTTATATTGTATATGTAGCTAGTAGCATCAGATAGATATACGGAAACTTGTTGTTCGACCAAACTTGCGGAGAAAGAGAGGTCGATCACTTCTCTCTGTATATGTTCATGACGATCTTGTGTACTTAATGGTTCCTTCAGTTGCTTACTAGTTAGCGTGTCGAGTTCTCTCTATACGTATGGTAGCTAGCGTCGACCAAGCACGGAGATAAGAGAGGTCACTTCTCTCTAGCTATTAGCTAGCTAACACGATATATGAAACCCCTAAATTTACCCTCCAAAACCCCCTAAACCACCCCCCCTTTCAAAAAAAACCCCATCTCCTGAGCTGCTGACGCATGGATGCCATTTGATCCCGGTTGATGTTACCAACCGGGACTAAAGGCCCTCCTGCCTGGGCTCGCCGCAGCGGCCACATGGACCACCATCTGTCTCGGTTCGTAAGCAAACCGAGACTGAAGGTGTTGGGCTTTAGTCTCGACCCTTTAGTCCCGGTTCCAGAACCGGGGCTAATGGGCGTTTGGAACCGGGAAAAATGACCCATTTTCTACTAGTGCTCATGAAGAAGCTCCTGGACACCGTCCCCGACCGCCCGTTCCCCGTCGTCGCCGACATCGAGCATTTTTGCGATGTGGCGACCATGGCGTTCGACGAGGCACTCGGGCGGCTGCGTGCGTTTGACGAGTGGGTCCGGCGCCATGGACAAGACGGCGGCGAGCATGGCGGCGATCAGCAGCTGCTGACAATGGCGTAGTGGCGGGCGAGGGAGCGGCACCAGGGAGGAGCGTGCGACGACGACGACGGGCGGAGCGTGGCGTCGGGCAATGGCAGCAACCGACGCGGGCGCTGCTACAGGTGCGGTGAGCGCGGACACTTCAAGCGCGACTGCCCCCAGCTGAGTAGGGAGCCGGCGGCGGAGTGCACGTTGATGGCGGGGGCCGGCATTGAAGACGGCGGACTCCTCCGAGCCACAACTTAGGCGGTGAATGTTAGGAATAAAGTTGTGGCCGTCACGGTGGCGACCACGTCGGGTGCGTGTGCGTGCGCGCACCGGACGCGTCGGGTGCAGTCCGAGCTGCATCGGGCCCCTGGCGGGAGTGCGTGTGTGTGTGTGTGTGACTGCACGTGTGTGTGCGCGTGTGTGTGGGTTGGTTTGATGGACGCGCGGGGTGTGGCCGTGCCGGACGCTGGTACCAGTCGCGTCCTGTTGGCGTGCGTGAGCGGCGGGAGCGGGAGCTGAGGAGCGCGAGACCGGCGTTGCGTGGGCACTGCGTCTAGTTGCATGCATGGCTGAGTTAGTTAGTTCGTGTGAGTAGTGCTGTTAGTGGTGGCCGAGTGCAGCGGCAAGCCAGGTTAGTGCGTGGGTGCTTGCGTGTGGTAGTTAGCCTGGTGTGTGTAGCTTAGGTAAAAAAGGCCCTCCGTGTACTCGTGGCTGAGTTCATGCTCACGAAAGAAAACAAGCGGCTGATCGTGCGTCCGGCCGCGTACATGCGTCGGGTAAAGCTTGCTGTGTGCTTCTTGTTCTTTCATCTTCTTTTTTCTACATACGTGCTTGAGAGAGAGAGAGCGCTCCGGTGAGAGGCAAGGCGAGGCTCCGGCAACAACAATAAAACTGCTGGTTAAGGAATTTCATGAGAAAACTCAACTGAAAGAAGAACATATGAATCCAACACACGTACACAGAGCTTAAAACAAGCAAGCATGCATAGCATAGCAGCAGTTTTATATGTACTATGTAGATACGTAATCACAAAGAAAACCAAGGATGTGCGCGGTCAACTAGCAAAGCAGGGTGGGGAACTGGGCCGGGACCAGGGACACATGAGCAGATCTATCAGAGCCTGAGAGTCAAGTCCACATCGTCGGCGCGCTCGATGGCGCCCTGCTCCGATGAGGTCCTGCTACGCTCGCACGCCTTTTCAGCAGCGGCAGACTTTCGCGGCTCCGTCCTCCTCGCCTTCCCATCCGCAGAGAGGAAATCGGCGCCGCCTCTGCCGCCGTACCCTGTCTGGCCCTCATCCTGCGCTGCGGTAGGCACACCGGCACCGTGCGCGCGCCCTGCGGCGGCGATCGGCCGCTGGCGCTTGGCGATGCCGCGCTCGTGCTTGTGCGCGTTCTGGTGGCCGCCGAGCGCCTGCGAGCTGCGGAACTTACGGTCGCAGTACACGCAGAGGAAGAAGCTGCCGCCGGGTTCCGGTGCGGCGGCCGAGGTGCGGAGGGTGAGCTCGAGGTTGAGCTCATCCTGCTCACCGGTCGGCTTTTCCATTGTAGTTATGGAGTTACTATCGCCTATGAGGCTGAAAGCTAGAGAGTTGACAGGAGCTTAGCTCGTTAAACAAAGGATTAAATACACATTCTAAAAAAAAGGATTAAATACACAGGTAGCACTAGCGCACAGAACGGGTGTTGCACTGTTCAACGGAGTCACGTGTGCAACCGGCAATCCGTTAATTTGCTAACGCTGTGGCAACGGAAGAGCACTTAAACATGCATTCTTCACACAGGTCCTGCTCTGGGTAGCTACCATACTACTCCGGCATTTGGGTACGACAATGCAAAAGGAACCATCAAACCTTCTTTCTAGCTTCGGAATTCCATCAGAGAGAACTCAACTAGCTAGACACTATTGCAGATCAGTGCTATTAAGCCCCCTTACCACACACCCTAGCATCAAACTTGATACGATAAAACATCGCACACCATACAAAAGTCAAATCACGTGCACGAAAAGGTAATCGCTACCGCACACCCTAGCATCAAAGTGGGTACAATAAAAATACCGCACACCATATAAATGTGAAATCATGTGCACGAAAAGGGATCATGTGCAATCGCTAACCCAGGCACACGATTGGTTGTTGAAGTCCCACTTCGATACAAGCCCCTCACTAAACGTATAAAGGGCGATATATACCTTTCACAACTTTCGTATGTGTAATAAGTCGCTCGCTGAAACGTACGTTCACACAACGAGTAGTCAACTGGGCTAGCCCAGCAGCGTAATGGAACAGTGGGAAAATCCTAAAAAATAGAGGTACTCGTACAAGGGACTTCCCGTGCTAACACCAACGAACCAATCCACTAGAATAAACAAGCTGTCTTGACAATCTGGCAGCACGAAATACTAAGAACTATGCAAAGCGACAGTTTTAAACTTTTCTTTTTTGAAATTTCAATGCACTTTTTCAAATGCGAATATTTTCTAAAATCATGACAAAATTTTAAAAATAAGAACAATTTTATGAAAAAAATAATCTTTGAAAAAATGGAACACATTTTGGATTTCTGAACAATTTTTAAAAATGAGAATAACATTTGAATTACAAACAATTTATAAAAACACGAGCAAAATTTAAAATGCTGAAATTTTCTGAAAACCCGGACAATCTTGAAAACTAGAACACATTTTGAAATTCTCATTTTTTTGAAAAATGAGAGCAAAAACTGAAATTCCTAATATTTTTGAAAAATTTGAAGTAATTTTGGAACCACGAACAAATTTGAAACTATGAACTTGTTTGAAATTTCAAACTATTTTTCAAAAACAAGGATTTTTTTGAAATCTTGAACAGATTTTGTAAAATGAGAATAAAAATTGAAATACCGAATATAGTTTAGGACAATTCGAGCAATTTTGAAAACATGAACAATGTTTGAAACTCTAAACTATTATCAAAATGCGAACATTTTTAAAGAATTTTTGACAACATGAAGAAAATTTTGAAACTATTTGAATATTTATTAAAAACTTGATTAAATTTGAAATTCTGAACATTTTTCTGAAACACAAGAAGGTTTTGAAAATTTCAGAAATTTTCTTAAAAACGAACATATTTTCAAATACATTGTACGTTCTTTGAACTTTGTGATTTTTAAACCAAAAAAAAAGAAGAATAACATAAAAGAAATGAAAGAGTAACAAAACATAAAAAGAAACATAAATAATGATTCATGAAACTTCCATAGGGTCCTCAAACCAGTTTGTGCTTTTAAACATTTGTTGAAGTATAAAATTTGATATTACAAATAATTTATAAACCCACGAGCAGAATTTAAAATGCTAAACTTTTTTGAAAGTGAGAATAATTTTTGAAAACACGGACAATCTTGAAAATGTGAACAAAATTAACGTTCCAATTTTTTTGTAAAATTTGAAGTAATTTTGAAAACAGATACAAATTTGAAACTATGAACTTGTTTGGAATTCCAAACAATTTTTGAAACATGAATTGTTTTGGAAATTCTGAACAAATTTTAGAAAATGAGAGTGAAAATTGAAATACCGAATAATTTTGGAAAATTGAAGCAATTTTGAAAACATGCACATTTTGAAACAATTTTTAAAGCATGAAGAAACTTTTGAAACTATTTGAATATTTTTGAAAAACTTTATCAAATTTGGAATTTGAACATTGTTAAAAACACGAACTATTTTGAAAATTTAAAATATTTTCGGAGAAAATGAACATATTTTCAAATAGATTGTACATTCTTTGAACTTTTGAAAACGTGAACATTTTTAAACAATTTTTAAAGCATGAAGAAACTTTTGAAACTATTTGAATATTTTTTGAAAAACTTTATCAAATTTGGAATTTGAACATTGTTCAAAAACACGAACTATTTTGAAAATTTAAAATATTTTCGGAGAAAATGAACATATTTTCAAATAGATTGTACATTCTTTGAACTTTTTGATTTTTTTAAAGAAGAAGAAAAGTATCATAAAAGTATCGAAAAGAGTAACAGAACAGAAAAAAGAAACAAAAATAATGATTCATGAACCTTCTATAAGGTCCTCAAACCAGTTTGCGCTTTTAAACATTTGTTTTAAATTTTTAAAAATGTTTGCTACTTCAAAAAATGTTAAAGAAATAAAAAAATTCACACTTTAACTTCTTTATAAAAATTTCAAAAGGATTGTTGTGTTTCAAAATTGCTCAGAATGTTAGAACATTCGATCCAAAGGCCAATGAATGGCCGGACGTGTCTCAACATGCAATCAGTGTTGAAATTCGATCAAACCTTGCATGAATGTCTACCATGAGCATGCCCATCTTCTTGCAAAAATTGGTGTTATTTCAAGAATGTGTGGAAATCGACCTTATTCAATGATGGGTGTGCGGGTAGGCCACAAGGCTCCATCTGAGAGCACGTCGTTTCTCGACATCCTTAAAATGAATTCAATTTTTTGCATGGACTTGTATGACCAATTCAAGGCACCATGCCAAAATTGTTTTGGTTTTTGACAAATTTTGCATTTTCTAAAGTTTTCTTGGTCAAAAAAGGCCAATTAATGGTCGGACATGTCGCAATGTGCAAACGGTGTTGGAATTTGATCAAACCTTGCATGGATATCTACCATGGGCATACCCAACTTCTTGTAAAAGTTGGTGTCATTTCAAGAATGTCCAAAAATAGACCATGTTCAACGGCGGGTGTTTAAAACTATGATTTTTTTTTGAAAAGGCGAACATATTTAAAAAAATAAACAAATTTTAAAAACGTGAAGACAATTTCAAACTATTTGAACATTTTTTGGAAAACATGAACAAACCAGAAGGCTCCGTCCGAGAGCACATTGTTTCTCAACATTCTTGAAATGGTCTCAATTTTTTAACATGGCCTTCACTACTAGGGAAAAGCCTAGCAGCAGCGCGAGTTTTAGGCCTATCAATAGCGCGGGATGGTGCGCTACTGATAAGGCGCTACAACTAACGTATAGCAGTAGCGTGCCCCAGCCCACGCTACTGCTAAATCGGTTTAGTAGTAGCGACTTCCCATAGGAGCGCTACTGGTAATTAGTAGTAGCGCTTCTCCCCGCCCACGCTGCTACTATTATTTCGTATTTTATTTCTTTTTTATTTCATGTTGTATTCATACACCTTTACATAAGTTTTCATACAACAGGAATTTAGAGATTGTTTTTACATCATAATGAGTTATTACATCACGGGGTGAAAGAACCGTGGACTAGTTTCAATTGGATGTCCATCCACTTGAAACTAATCCGCGGTTCTTTCACCCAATGATATAATAAATATCATCATCATCATCATATCATTAACAACTTATCATCATAATACATCATTGTCATATAACACCTCCTCAAGATCATCGTTTTCATCAATGAGACATCACATAGAAAATTTGTCACTAGTCGTAACCACAACTCTAACACATTGTACCACATAATAAACATATTGTACCTCATAGGACCTACTACATTCTCTTAGGACCTACTATATTCTCTAAGGTAAAATAGCAAAAAAACAAGATAGCCCCTGACTCTCCATTATGGAGAATGGAGATTATCCTGTCTCAAATTCTTGCCTTTCGCTTAATGTTACTTCCAAGAACCTCCTTACAAATCTCCAAACATTTTTTCCATTCTTTGATTAGCATGTGTTCACCAGTTTTAGAAATCCGATATGCACAGGTGAGCTCCTTAGATTGACCTGGCTGTATGTTCAGAACTGCAAGGCGACCATTCTGATACATCAGATGAGGCACACAATCCATCAGGATTTTCTGTTGAAAAACATAGTAATAGCTTCATAGTTAGCAATGATGTACTAGTTTTAGAAGTATGCAAAAAATGTACGGATGTCGTAATAGTAAAAAATCTTACCAGGGTATCTCCATAGAAGTTACTGTGGTTCAACACGTGCACTAGTGGCACATATTCACCATAATTTGGAGGAGTTCGATAATAGGTATTGTAATTCTCAAGATAAGTACAGGAAGCAATCAGATGACTTTTCTCCTTATAAGTTAATTCGGAGCCATCAGTGTAGTGGGTTTTGTCTACCATCTTCCGCACATTGTTTGAAGATTCAAAATAAGATGTCAATGAAAATAAGCTGTCAACTATTTTGAAATAAACAATATAAATTAGTTAATAACTATGTTTGAGAAACTCACATTGCGGTAGAATCGGAAGCGTATCAACAAGGACCCAAATGTCCATATTGTCTTGCTCGATGTCAGGATCACCAAGATCCATGGTGACAATCATACCCTCATAAAAACCATACATTTTGCAAAGTGCTTCCCAATTTTGGCAACCAAAATGGGTTACGCTCTGAGAATTGTACATATTTACTTTAAAATCCATAGCATGATGGGTCCTTAGGTGTATTTTCTTTGTTTGAAAATTTTCATGGTCTTCAAAACCCATCCTCTCCAAGACATAGCGTCTTGCATGGCATGGGATAAGCTAGTCGAATTGTAAAAGATGAAAATTAGATGTTGAAATAGTTGAAGTCATGCTTAATTACGAAAAAACACTTGTCATTGTTGCGTACCGTTTCAACATCGAAGGTCTCGTCGAGCTTAATGCTGAAGCGCCGATCTTCGTCCAGCTCAACGAACCTGTCGCACATACCTCGATCGTCGTGGCACCAGCTGCACTCTTCCGGGAGACTGTCGTCGTCCGAGTACGACATTTCCTACGTTCATAATTCAAAGATTAAACTTCTACAATTAAATATATTTACTACAAAACCTAAATTAGATCATTATTTTTCGAGAAAATCCAAGCCACTCGATATTTCCTACATATTCTAGCACAAGTCATGTCAAAATTCACGAAAAAATCCGGCATGACATTTGCTAAAAAAGGACATATCGAGCGCCTGAAATTTGCCGGAACGGAAATTAATATACACTCCGGCAGAACATAGGCCACTCGGAGGTGTAACCTGAACATGACCGGCCACTTGGGCAACCACATATCCTATTTGAGCAACACAAGATATACATGGAGATTTGACTGGTCTCACCTCGAGGTCGGAGGGGGTCGGTGACGGGGACGGCGGCCGGGATGATGGAGGGGCTCCTTGATTTCTGCAAAAGCAAAAACCCTATAAGTTATCACTAATACGTCCCGAATAATTGTTTAACTAAAAAGATAACAACAAATATGACATGTTCAACTAGTTCTATTAATTCAACTAGTTCTTACTAAATATAAACTTACTATAAATAGAAAAAACTAGTTCTTTCTAAAAATAAAGTAGTTCAACTAGTTATATTAATTATTTTAGTAAAAATACATTAGTTCTATTAATTCAACTAGTTTA
Source organism: Aegilops longissima (assembly GCA_021605205.1). Lineage (NCBI taxonomy): Eukaryota > Viridiplantae > Streptophyta > Magnoliopsida > Poales > Poaceae > Aegilops > Aegilops longissima. The sequence goes on from CM038679.1 coordinate 642,223,525, forward strand.
TTAGTTTTCTTACTAAACTAGTTCAACTAAAACTCAACTAGTTCAACTAGTTTATTAGTTTACTTACTAATTATTTTAAACACTTACTAAAAACAGTAAAAATAAACTACATTATACAATAGTTAACTAGTACCATCACTACTACTAATTAACATCTACTACTACTAAAAATCATTATCTATGAACCCTAAATTAACATCTACTACTACTAAAAAACATCTAGTACTAACTAAGCAGAGAGAATGCGGGTGGGGGAGGGGTGGGGGGCTTACAGAGAGGGGAGAGACGGTGGCGGGGAGGTGCTCGGCGACGAGGGCGGGCTCGGGATCGGGAGGCGGCGGTGGGGTTGGGGGAGGCGGCGGCGACGTTGAGGTCGAGAGCAGCGGTGAGGTCGAGAGCGGAGGGGGTGGGGAAGGCGGCGGCGACGGTTAGCGGCGGCGGGCGGTGGCGGTGAGGTTGAGGGCGGCCTCGGGCGGCGGTGGTCAGGGCAGGCTCGGGCTCGGGCGGCGGCGACAGAGGAGTAGGGGAACAAGGGGAGGAAGGAGGACTTAGCGAAATTTTGAGCGGGCGGGTGGTTAAGTCGAACTAGCAGTAGCGCACTTTAGGAAACGCGCTATAGCTAAAGTAGCTATAGCGCGTTTTACGGAAACACGCTACAGCTAAGTTTAAGCACGTATCAAAAATATACATTGGTCATCATTGATCTTTTTGTGTAGAATCTAAATAGTCAACATGAATCCTCACAGTACCTGTATAGGCACTGGTGAAGATTCATATTGCAGCCACAAATCCTACACATATAGTTCAATGAAGACTAAGTGCTCGAGGTAATTTGAGAAGTAACATATTTAAGGTGGTAAACACCTTGTTCGCTTAGCAGTATGGGACTAAACTTAATTAGGTGCAACACTTAGCAGCAGTGAGTTTTGCAGAAAAACGCTGCTACTAAGTACTTTAGCAGCAGCGCGTCCATGGAAGGGCGCTACTACTATATCTAGCCTGGAGGCAAATCCGTGGCAACTATAGTAGTAGCACTTGTTTCACCTAGAGCGCTACTGCTACCTAGTTATTAGTAGCGCGATTAAGTCAAGCTCGCTACTGCTAGTTAGCAGTAGTTCCTGTTTTTAAACCGCGCTGGTGCTAAAATTCTGTGTATAAGGTTTTCCCTAGTAGTGCTTGTGTAACCAATCCAATGCACCATGCCATGTTATTTTGGTTTTTGATAAGTTCTGCATTTCCTGGAGTTTCCCTAGTGAAAAAAGCTGATAAATGGTCCGACATGTCGCAACATGCATATGGTCTCGGAAGTCATTCAAACTAGGTAGGTATGGCTAACATGGGCATGCCCACCTTCTTGCAAAAGTAGGGGCCACTCCTGAGATTTCCAAGAAAATATCATGTTCAACGGAGAGTGTTCGAGTTGGCCAGAAGGGTCCATTTGGGAGCACCTCGTTTCTCGACATCCCTTGAGTGACCTTGAATTTTCGCATGGCCTTCTATGACCAATTCAAAGGCACGATGCAAAGTTGTTTTAGTTTCCGACAAGTTTTGCACTTACTAGAGTTTTCTCGGTTAAAATAGGTCAATATATGACCGAATGATACGTCCCAAACGTATGTACTTTACAAACACTTTTGCTTTTGTTTTGGACTCTAATTTTCATGATTTGAATGGAACTAACCTGGACCGATGATGTTTTCAACAGAATTGCCATGGTGTTATTTTTCTGCAGAAATAAATGTTCTCGGATTGGGATGAAACTTCACAGAGATTATTTTCAGAATATATGAAAAATACTGGCAAATAGAAATACCAGAAGGGGGGCCACCCGGGAGCCACAAGCCCAGGGAGCGCACCCAACCCCCAGGGTGCGCCTACCAAGATTGTGGGCCCCTAGAAGCTTTGAAACCCTATTTCCAACTCCATAAGTACCTTTTTGTCTAGAAAAAAAATCAGGGAGAAAGAATCATCACATTTTACGATACGGAGCTGCCGCCACCTCCTGTTCTTCATCGGGACGGCTGATTTGGAGCCCGTTCAGGGCTCCGGAGAGGGGGATTTGACGCCATCATCATCATCAAACATCCTCCATCACCAATTTCATGATGCTCACTACCGGGAATGCGTAATTCCTTCATAGGCTTGTTGGACGGCGATGGGTTGGATGGGATTTGTCATGTAATCGAGTCAGTTTTGTTAGGGCTTGATCCCGAGTATCCACTATGTTCTGACATTGATGTTGATATGACTTTGCTGTGCTTAATGCTTTTCACTAGGGCCCGAGTGCCATGATTTCAGATCTGAACCCCTTTATGTTTTCCTGAATATATTTGAGTTCTAGATCCTATCTTGCAAGTTATATGCACCTATTACGTGTTATGATCCGCATATCCCAAAGTGATAGTAGTTGGGATTCCTTCCGGTGATTACCGTAGTTTGAGGAGTTCATGTATTCACTATCTGTTAATGCTTTGTTCATGTTCTCTATTAAAAGGAGGCCTTAATATACTTTAGATTTACTTATGGACCCCGCTGCCACGGGAGGGTAGGAGAAAACATGTCATGTAGGTTCTTATTATAAGCACGTCTGATTATATATGGAATACATGGCTTCATTACATTGATGAATTGGGGCTATTGTGCATCGCTCTAGGTTGTGACTGTTATATGATGAATATCATCCAACATAATTATCCATCACTGATCCAATGCCCATGATTCTCTCATATTGCTCTTTGCTAAGTTACTTTCGTTGTTGCCCCTATTACAATCACTATAAAACTACTATTATTACTGTTACTACTGTTACTACTGTTACCACTGCTATCAAACTATCATATTATTGTGCTACTGATAACTTTGCTGCAGACATTTAGTTCTCCCGGTGTGGTTGAATTGACAACCAACTGCTAATACTTGCGAATGTTCTTTGTCTCACCTTGTGTCGAATCAATAAATTTGGGTTAAATTCTCTACCCTCAAAAACTGTTGCGATCCCCTATACTTGTGGGTTGTCGAGACCTTTTTCTGGTGCCGTTGCCGAGGAGCATAGCTCTGTTTGCTGAGTCACTTCGTATTTATATCTATTGATCACTATGAAGAATTTGTAAGATAATAGAACCAAGATCGTTCCCTCTAAGACGAGGGAAGGTATGGAACTGCCTTCTAGCACTGCACTTGATTCACCTTCTGTTTTGAGTAAGCTTGTGACACCACCACCTGCTATTATTCTGATGTGTCGCAAGTAATTGATGATGCTACTTCTGCTATTAGTGATGCTAGTACTCTGCTTAATGAAATTGTGCCACTAGGTGGATTTCTTCATGAACAACTTGCTAAAGCTAAAGAAATTGAAAATATTGATACTAATGAAATTTATGATTCTTCTATTAGACCTAGCTGTCCTAGAATTGAAATGCCTAAGATACCCGAGGGTTATGTTATGGATGGAGAGATAGCTAGGGAATTTCTTACTTGTAATGATAGAGATGATGTTAAGAACTTACTGAAATATGATTAAAGAAAAATCTATGACGGAGAAAATGAAATACGATCCTAGGTTTGCTACTTCTCCTATCTTTGTTACTGACAAAGATTATGAATTCTCTATCAATCTCGAGTTAATTACTTTGATGGAATCTAATGCTTTTCATGGTTATGAAACTAAAACTGTTGTGGCACCTCTTAGTAAACTAAATGATGTAGCCACCCTATTTGCTCTTGAGGAAAAAAATCGCTATTACTATATCCTGAAGTTGTTTCCTTTCTCGTTAAAGGATGATCCTAAGATATGGTTTAATACTCTTTCTCGAGGTTGTGTGCTTAGTCCCCAGGATATGATATATTACTTCTCTGAAAAAAATATTTTCCTGCTTACAAGAAACGAGCTGCCTTACATGAAATATTTAACTTTGTGCAAATTGAAGAAGAGAATCTCCGTCAAGCTTGGAGGAGGCTTCTCCAGTTAGTTAATGTTTTGCCTGATCATCCGTTTAAGAAAAATGAAATACTTGATAATGGACTAACCGATGCTTCTAGGGACTACCTAGATAGTTGTGCTGGTTGTGTTTTCAGGGAATGAACTATTCAACAGGTTGAAAAACTATTAAATAATATATTGATAAATGATAATGATTGGACACTTCCTGAACCACCACCTAAACCAACTCCGATAAAAAGAGGTATTATATTCCTAAGTCCTGAAGATATGCAAGAGGCAAAGAAATCTATGACAGAAAAGGGTATTAAGCTGGAGATGTTAAGAATTTGCCACCTACTAGTAGAACGCCCGTGCATTGCTATGGGCTACAATGCATAAACTAAAGCAAACAAATGATTAAGTTCATCTAGAAAGTAGAAACTCATCTATTTGTCATATGTCCAGGTGTGTTCGAACATCAAACGGGAGTCCAGTAGCGTTCCAAAAATTCAATCGTCTTGACAGTCCAGGCTCCCCAAATCCAGACCATATGTGTGTGTGGTGGGGTGTGGTTGTCCGAACAACACGTCATGTAACCCCCAACATATGGGCTCAACACAAAAACCCCACCCCATGACACACCATTTCCTTTTTATGTTGAACCCTCCCTTTCCCACTCGGTTTCCCGTGGTAGCTGGACATTTCTCGCTAGAGCCCTCTCCTTTAAAACTGGATGACGCTCGTGTCACCTTCTCCATGGTGACCTCACTCCTTCACACTGTAATTCTCGATGGACCGCCAAGGAGGAGTCCCCCTCCACCCCCTCCAACCTCCCTGCTCTCCACACTGACCAACCCCCCGCCCGTTATTGTCAATCCGCCACCTCCAACAAGGGGTAGGTGGTGTGTGCCACCCGTGATGGACCCCGATCCAAGAACACAGATCCATTGTCTCCTAAGGCATTGCCACGTTGTAACATACAATTGAATGTTGTGCATTCCACAAAAATATGATGTTTGTTGTTGAGCACAACCCACCTTCATTATGGCGCCCTTTCTCATACACACTGTACATCTCCACAAACAACCAAGAAGGACTCCCCTCCCAACCGCCCTGATCCCCTCTCCTCATGTTCATGCCGATTTGCCACCCGTCCTGATCCCCTCCCCTCGTGTTTGTGTCGATCCGGCACCCGCCCCGCTCTCCGCCTTGACCCCCACTGGAATTGTGGTTGTGCGGACTATCCGTCATGTTATCACCAACATGTGTGCCCATCAAAAAGCCCCACCCCATGACACACCCTTTCCTTTTCTTGCCGGACCCTCCCCTTCCCCCTCGGTTTTCCTCTGTAGCGGGACATTTCTTACTGGAGCCCTCTCCTTAAAAGCGGATAATGCCTAGCTCATCTTCCCCATCGCAGCCTTTCTCCTTAACATCGTACTTCTCCATGGACCGCCAATGAGGACTCCCCTGCCAACCGCCCCGCTCTCCGTCCTGATCCCCTCCCACTGTGTTCGTGCCAATCCTCCACCCCCATCAAGGGGTAGGAGGAATGCACTGCCTGTGATGCCCTCCTAGCCAAGAAGGAAGATCGAATGTCTCTTGAGCCATTTTTCATGTTATACAGTTGAATGTCATGGATTCCACAAAAACATGGTGTCCGTTGTTTCGCATGCAGCTGATACGCCACTTTTTCTGTTATTAACTCTTTAAGTAACCAAGCAACATTTAGCCATCTATTCTAACTAAAAATTGTAGGCCTAGTTGAACAAAATATGAAATTCTTGTTCATGAAAATTTCTGCCAATCCATCTCTAAGGAAATGAAATTTGTCATATTTTCTAAAGTAGAAAAAATATTCTGCCTAGACAACCATAACTAAACAGAACAACCCAATCCTATCCATATCCACATGCACATCTCTTCCATCATGTATAAGTAGGCGGCTCACATGTGTCCACATAAATTTTGACGGGACAAGTGGACATCCCATATAATCTCACGTCAACGATATATTCAGCTAAACTGTTGTACCAAAACTTAATATCGACACTTCAAGTGACCTATTACTAATGTTGGTTAATTGCCCGTGCGTTGCAATGAGGGCAATTATATATTTTAGCAATCCAACATTAGTTGTATGTTGCATACATATTCAAAATTCTCTTGCACACCAGGCTGCCTTGGCGACTTCTGTTTTACCAGTAAATCACTCTTTTATTGCATTATTTTTGCATCAACGAAAACTATTTCTAAGAATGATATCTGAATGGTTATATCGACAACCATAATAAAATATCAAGAGATAAAAATTAGTGTATCCATGATGCATTTGACATTGGTTCATTTTCATAATTTTTGTCTTGTGCTATCAAACAATGATTCCTTTTCATAGATTTGGTCTTTGAAGATTGGTTAGAGATCATCGTGATTGATTCCTTTTCATAACGACATTACTAAATTTGGCAAATAGAAACCGGATTAAGTATATCAGTGGGCTAAAAACCAGTTTAAATAAAACGATGGGATAAAAAAAATTGTGGGGGAGCTTTAACGATAATGGAGCCGACACCACGAACTCACCATGGCGTAAAGGTCTATATCGATTCTGATAGTATACCGAGAAAAACCCAACGTATTGGTCATAGAAAAAATGTAACATCAAAAGGGAAAATAAAAAAGGAAAATAAAAAAGGCGCAAGTGTCAAATGGGTCGACCAAATTGACAGTAGTTGATGTTTTGGTAAGATTTGATTTGATTGGAGTATGAGTAGTGAAAGACAAGGAAAGTTTGGATTTGGTAAAGGTTTCTTAAGATATGATTTGAATGAGTTAATGCATGATGTTGATTTCAAAAAAATTCGATTTGATTGATTTAATGCATATGTCAAATGGGCCAGCCCAAAAGGTCACATGTAAGACGCCCACGGGGGTAATAGAGGGTTTGCGATGGGCTGGTGGGAGTGAGGCGAGACTACTAACTTCTCCATTAGGAGTATAGATTAGCAAATAAAACCGGATTAAGTATATCAGTGGGCTAAAAACCAGTTTAAATAAATCGGTGGAATAGAAAAATAATTGTGGGGGAGCTTTAACTGGAATGGAGCCGACACAACAAACTCACTATGGCGTACAAGTCTATGCCAATTCTGATAGTATACCAAGCAAAACCCAACGTATTGGTCATAGAAAATATTAAGCATAAAAAAGAAAACAAAAACGGGAAATAAAAACATGCGCAAGAGTCAAATTGGTCGGCCTAATTGACTGTAGTTGATGTTTTGGTAAGATTTGATCTGACTGGAGTATGAGTAGTGAAAGACAAGGAAAGCTTGGATTTGGTAGAGATATTTTAAGATATGATTTGAATGAGTTAATGCATGATGTTGATTTTGGGAAGTGCCGATTTGATTGATTTAATGCACATGTCAAATGGGCCGGCCCAAAAGGTGCATGTAAGACGCACGCGACGTAATATAGGGTTGTGAGGGGTTGTTGGGAGTGAGGCGAGACTACCAACTCCTCCATTAGGAGTAGAGATTGAAGAAATATATGGACTCGACACCCCGACATAGGTAGTAAAGATAAATTCTCTTATAAGATTTGTTTAAGGTGATATTCCTTAAAATAAATATGCTAGTCAATGCCTGGATGAATTTGATAACTACATTGCTAAGCAAGAACACTTTAATATGTATGCTACGAAACAATTAAAAGAAATGTTTCATGATTGAGCGCTTGAGTGACTTGATGTTTAGGGTTGCTAATGATGTTAATGGTTTAAGAATGAATTCATCCATGGTTTGTACTCAGTTAGAACAAGGTGCCAAGTCTCAAAATGAATTGCTTAATGAGATGAATAATAAAATGAATGATCATGTTGTTAGAGTGACGACTAGAGGAGGTAGAATGACAGGAGCCACTATACCCTGAAGGTCATCCTAAAAGAACTGAGAAAGATTCTCAGAGAATTAATAATAATGTGCCTAGTTCATCTAAGAAGAAAAAGAAAAAGAAAAATGATAGAACTTTGCATGCTTCTACTGAACCTGAGGTAGAACCCCCCCTAAGAATAGTAATAGTGTTTCTATTTATGATGCTGAGAAACAATCCGGTAATGAACATCCACCTAGTGATAATGATAATGATAATTATGTTCATGATGATGCTCAACATATAAGGATAAAGAACCTGATAATGATGTAGAAATAGAACAAACTGTTGATCTTGATAACCCACCACTTAAGAACAAAAGATATGATAAGAGAGATTTCGTTGCTGGAAAACATGGTAAAGAAAGAGAACCATGGGTTCACAAACCTATGCCTTTTCCTACGAAGCCACGTAAAAATAAGGACGAGGAAGAATTTGAACGCTTTGTTGAAATGCTTAGGACGATATTTTTGCGTGATCATTTTACTGATATTTTGAAGATGGCGCCATATGCTAAGTATACGGAAGATAGTATCACTAATAAAAGAAACATACCTGAAGACGAAATTTCTACCATGCTTGCTAATTATTCTTTTAAGGGTGGAGTACCTAAGAAACTAGGAGATCCATGAATACCAACTATACCATGCTCCATAAAAAGAAGTTATGTTAAACTGCTTTATGTGATTTTGGAGCCGGTGTTAGTGTTATGCCTTTATCTTTATGTAGAAGACTTTAGTTGAGTAAGCTCACACCAACTGAAATATCTTTGCAAATGGCCGATAAATCAAGTACTATTCCTAATCGAATTTGTGAGGATGTGCCTGTTGTAGTTGCAAATGTTACTATCTTGACATACTTTGTTATACTTGATATGCCCGAGGATGGCAACATGTTGATTATCCTTGGTAACCCTTTTTGAATACTGCAGGGGCTGTTATTGATTGCACCAAAACCAAGATCATTTTTCATATTAATGGTAATGAGCATACGGTATACTTTCCAAAGAAACAATTCCATGTGAATGGTATCAATTGTATTGAAAAAGTTTTGATAATCACTATTGGAGGATTTCAATTCCCTCTCCCTACTATGAAAAAGAAATATGAAACTCTTATTTTTGGGGAGATGCATATCCCCATTGAGGTAACTTAGTGTTATACGAAGGTTCGTTAGTTTCATGTCATTTGAAAATGGTTTGTTAATAAGACCTGATCAACCTTGTTAATGGATTCTTTTTAGGGGCATGTAGTCGATGAATTTAGTAAGCACAACCTAATCTACCTACTATTTGTTCTCTGTTACTTAAAGATATTAAAGTAGAAATGCAATGATTATCCTGTTTTCTGAAGTATCCGTGCAATAAAAGTTGACCCGAAAATAAATGTTCTCGGAATGTCCTGAAAATTGAGTATGATTTTTTTCTAGAATTTTTGGCATTGAACAACCCCAAGGGGGTGTGCTACTTGTGATCTGTGTTGGGATTTCCCCGAAGAGGAGAGGATGATGTAGTATAGTAGAAATAAGAATTTCCCTCAGTTAAGAACCAAGGTTATCAATCCAGTAGGACAACCAAGCAACAACTCGTTAGCAGCTCCTACACACAAAAAACAAATCCTTGCAACCCAACGCGAACAAGGGGCTGTCAATCCCTTGACATTTACGAGAAAGATTAAATTGTATACTTTTTGATAGATAGATCAGACAAAAATACAAAATAAAATAAATAAAATAAAAACTGAGCAAGGTATTTTGGTTTTAATATATGATAATAGATAGACACGGGGGCCATAGTTTTCACTATATGCTTCTCCCTTGAAAATAGCATACAGTGGGTAAACAAATTATCGTTGGGCAACTGGTAGAAAACCAAATAATTATGACAATATCCAAGGCGATGATCATATATGGGAGTCACATCCGAGACAAGTAGACCAAAACGATTCTGCATCTACCACTATTACTCCACACATCGACCATTATCCAGCATACATCTGTATTAAGTTCATGCAAAAATGGAGTAACACCTTAAGTAAGATGATATGATGGAGACAAGATAAACTCACATATGAAAAAACCCCATCTTTTTACCCTTAATAGCAACGATACATACGTGTCATGTCCCCTGATACTCCTTCAATGTATCTATAATTCTTGATTGTTCCATTCTGTTATATTATCATCCTTGGATGTTTTACAATCATTTTATAGCAACTTTATATCATTTTTTGGGACTAACCTACTGACATAGTGCCCAGTGCCAGTTCTTGTTTTTTGCTTGCTTTTTACTTTGCAGAATATCCCTATGAAACGGGGTCCAAATGCATCAAAACTTTGTGGAGATTTTTTTGGACCAGAAGACAAGTTGGGAGCCAAGGAAGCACCTGGGGGAGTACCGTGGGGCCCACAAGACACTAGGGCGCGCCCTGACGGGTTGTGGGGCCTACGGGGGTCTCCTCCACCGCCTCTTAGCTCTAAAAATACCAAAATATTCTAGAAACCCTAGGGCAGGCAACAAAACACACTTCCACCCGCCGCAAGTTAAATAACCAAGAGATCCAATCTAGACCCCTATTCCGAACCTCTGCTGGAGGGGAATGATACGTCTCCAACGTATCTATAATTTTTGATTGTTCCATGCGGTTATATTATCATTCTTGGATGTTTTACAATCATTTTATAGCAACTTTATATTATTTTTTGGAACTAACCTATTGACATAGTGCTAGTGCCAGTTGTTGTTTTTTGCTTGTTTTTTACTTTGCAGAAAATCAATACCAAATGGAGTCCAAACGCAGCGAATCTTTTTGGTGATTTTTTCTGGACCAGAGAACACCTGTTGGGCCAATGAAGTACCAGAGGGGGGCTCCGAGGGGAGCACAACCCACCTGGGCGCGCCCTGGTGAGTTGTGCCCACCTCGGCCTTCTCCCGCACCACCTCTTTGCTCTATAAATACCCCAATATTCCAGAAACCCTAGGGGAGTCGAAGAAAAACAATTCCAGCCGCTGCAAGTTCCAGAAACCACATATGCAATCTAGACACCATCACGGAGGGGTTCATCATCCTCATTGGTGCCTCTTCGATGATGCGTGAGTAGTTCATGATAGACCTACGGGTCTGTAGTTAGTAGCTAGATGGCTTCCTCTCTCTCTTCTGATTCTCAATACAATGGTTTCTTGGAGATCTATTTGATGTAACTCTTTTTGCGGTGTGTTTGTTGGGATCAGATGAACTTTGAGTTTATGATCAGATCTATGTTTTTATCCATGAAAGTTATTTGAGTCTTTTGATCTCTTATATGCATGATTACTTATAGCCTCGTAGTTCTTCTTTGAACCATTGGTTTAGTTAGGACGACTAGATCGATGTTTCTTGCCATGAGAAGAGGTGCTTTGTGATGGGTTTGATCTTGCGGTTCTCAATCCCATTGACAGAAGGGGAAATGACACGTATGTATTGTTGCTATTAAGGATAACAAGATGGGGTCTATTCCTACATGAATAGATCTTGTCTACATCATGTCATCATTCTTATTGCATTACTCAATTTTTCCATGAACTTAATACACTAGATGCATGCTGGATAGTGATCGACGTGTGGAGTAATAGTAGTAGATGAAGGCAGGAGTTGGTCTACTAATCTTGGACGTGATTCCTATATAATGATCATTGCCTGGATATCATCATAATTATTTGAAGTTCCATCAATTTCCCAACAGTAATTTGTTTACCCATCATATGCTATTTTCTCAAGAGAAGCCACTAGTGAAATCTACGACCCCCGGTTCTATTTGCTCATCATATATTTTCAGATCTATATTGCTATTTGCATTTTATTTTATTTGCCACTTTTATTTTCAGATCTATATTATCCAAAACCCAAAAATACCTTGCTGAATTTTATTTGCCGTTATTTGCATCTATCAATCTACTACAATTTTTATCCCTTCAACATGACAATTTCTGGCACCATTACCCAGATGGGATTGACAACCCCTTTTACACGCCGGGTTGCAAGTATTTGTTCTTTGTGTTCAGGTACCATTTGCGTAGTGTTGCGTGGTTCTCCTACTGGTCCGATAACCATGATCTCATCACTAAGGGAAATACCTACCATAGTTGTGCTGCATCATCCCTTCCTCTTTGGGGAAATACCAACGTAGTACAAGCCGCATCAAAAGGAATTTCTGGCACCGTTGCCGGGAGACATTATCAACATCTACCAAGTTCCTAATCACAAATCTCATCTCCTTGCAATTTAGATTATTTTCCATTTGCCTCTCGTTTTCCTCTCCCCCACTTCACAACCATTTGCCGTTTTTACTCGCCCATTTTTCATTCGCTCTTTTCTCGTCAGATCTGTTTTTGAGTGCAATCTTGTTGGTGTAGTCATGATGACTCAAGAGAACACCAAGTTGTGTGATTTCTCCAATACCCACAACAAAGATTTTGTTAGCACTCCAGTTGCTCCTCCCGCCACTAGTGCGGAGTCTCGTGATATTAATGCTCCTTTGTTGAAAGTATTTTCTGCCCACAAAAAATATTTCTCTTAGAACTCAAATCATGAATTTTAAGCAACATGAGCATGAGCATGTTGCACAATCTTGGGAAAGAATGAAATTAATGCTAAGAAATTGTCCTACACATGGTTTAAATCTTTGGAAAATCATAGAAAATTTCTATGCAGGATTGAATTTTGTCTCTAGAAATCTTTTGGATTCCGCCGTGGGGGTACTTTTATGGAAATTACTTTTGGTGAAGCTACTAAATTGCTAGACAATATTATGGCAAATTATTCACAATGGCATACCGAAAGCCACCTACTAGTAAACAAAATAATTCGGTTGAAGAAATTAGGACTTTGAGTGAAAAAGTTGATGCTCTTAGTTGCTAATAAAAGTGCTCCTATTGATTTTAATGATCTGCACTGTCTACTTTGATTGAGAAAAATAGTGATGCCGTAGATGTGAATTTTATCTCGCGAAACAATTTCAATAACAATGCTTATAGAGGTAATTTTAATCCTAGGCCTTTTCCTAGCGATTCCTTTAATAATTATGGTAATTCCTGGTAATCCTTATTACAATAATAATAGGAACACCTCTAATCTTGAGAATAATATTAAATAATTTATAATTACTAAGAAGGTTTTCAATGCTACAATAGAAGAAAAGTTGAATAAGATTGATGATATGTCTAGAAGTATTGATAGAATTTCTCAGGATGTAGAAAATCTCAAGATGAAAATTTTTGTGCCTAAGGTTGAGGAATCAATTAAAGCCTTATATGTTTCTATGGATGAAAGTAAGAAAAGAACCGCTATGCTTAGAGCTAAAAGAGAATTTTTAGAAAAATCGTTTTCTAGTGATTGCTTTCATAAAGGTGATAAAGATATGAAAGTGATTGGTTTTTCTTCTGTTCATTCCTTGTTTAGTAAAATTAAAATTGATGATAAATGGACTGGAGAAGTGTCAACTTTAGCTAGAAGGCGTCCCAATGATTCGGGGGGTGAAATCCTTGTTGAGAAAATTGATAAAAATGGGTTTGGAGTGGTCAAAACTTTAACTAATGATATGCCCACTCTATTGGATTACAAGGACTTTAATTATGATAATTGTTCTTTGATTGATTGTATTTCTTTGTTGCAATCCATGATTAATTCATGCCATGCTTATGAGCAAAATAATTTTTTTACTAAACATATTGTAGATGCCATGATGAAAGCTTTTGAAGAAAAGTTGGAACTAGAGATTTCAATTCCTAGAAAATTACATGATGAATGGGAACCTACTATCAAAGTCAAGATTAAAAATTATGAGTGTTTTTCTTTATGTGATTTGGGTGCTAGTGTTTCTACAATTCCAAAATCTTTATGTGATGTGCTTGGTCCCACCGATGTTGAAGAATGTTATCTTAATTTGCACTTGGCGGATCTACTATTAAAAAGCCTATGGGAAGAATTAATGATGTTCTTATTCTTGCAAATAGGAATTATGTGCCCATAGATTTTGTTGTTCTTGATATTGATTGTAATCCGTCTTGTCCAAATATATTTGGTAGACCGTTTTTATGTACTATTGTTTTCGTGATTGACATGAAAGAAGACAATATTAAATTTCAATTTCCACTAAGGATGGGTATGGAAAACTTCCCTAGAACAAGAATTAAGCCTCCATACGAATCAATCATGAGGGCATCTTATGTATCTAAGGATAAAGATGACAACACTTAGATCTTTGCATCATGCCTATCTAGGGATGTAAAACGATAGTGCTTGTTGGGAGGCAACCCAATGAATAAAATTTACTTTTGTAGTATTCTTTCTGTGCTTGAGTGTTTGCACAATTATGCCTCTGGTTAGATGTGTTTTGTGGTTTTAATTAGTGTTTGTGCCAAGCAAAGCCTTTGGGATCATGTTGGGTGATAGTCGATTTGATCTTGTTGGAAAACAGAAACTTTTGCGCCCAGTAAAGTAATTTTCATAAATCACAGAAACGCGCTTTTGCTCTGAATTTTTTACACAAGATTAATATATAAATTTCCCATGTTTTCCTAATTTGTCAGAAATTTTGGAGTTACGTAAGTATATGAAGTTCCATGATTACTATAGACTGTTCTATTTTTGACAGTTTCTGTTTTCTTTGCATTGTGTGCTTATTTTCATGAATCTATTGTTTGTATTCGAGGGTATAAGCTATAGTAAAGTTGAAATACAGTATATATAATGAATAAATACAGTATATATAATTTGCTTTGTTATACTAACGGATCTCATGAAGGTTTTGTTGAGTTTTTTGTGATTGAAGTTTTCAAGTTTTGGGTGAGATCACGATGGATGAAGGAATAAGGGGTAAGAAGAGCCTAAGCTTGGGGATGCCCCATGACATCCCAAACCATTATCTAAAATAAAAGCAAGCAACTAAGCTTGGGGATGCCCTCGAGTGGCATCCCCTCTTTCTTCTAACGACCATCGGTACATTACTTGGAACTATATTTTTATTTGTCACATATCATGAGTTCTGCTTGGAGAGTCTTGTATTATATGATTCTTTGCTTTTTTTGCTTTTTATTTTGTGCCATCTATCCTTGCTGGACACACCCATTTAAGAGAGCCAAAATTATGCTATGATTTGGTAGAATTGCTCTCTATGCTTCACTTAAATCTTTTTTGAGCTATGGAATTGCTCTAGTACTTCACTTATATCTTTTAGAGCATGGTGTGCTTTACTATTTTTGAAGAAATTGTCTCATGCTTCACTTAAATTATTTTGAGAGAAGAAATTCTTTATGCTCATGTTCTTCACTAAAATTTGTTTGAGCTATCAAAAGCAACATATGAAATTAGTCCCAAAGGGATAGATATTCAAGAGGGATATAATAAAAACTTCCATGAAGATCATTGGAAAAAATAAACTTGATTATTTCTAATAATTTTGCATTATGATGATAGTGATATGTGAGTCATGTTAATGAGTAATTATGTTTTAGTAAGGATATTGGTGTTAAGGTTTGTGATTCCATATGCAAGCACGAAAGTCAATAGTTATGCAATGAAATTACATCCTACTTGTGGTGCATTATTCGATGTTAGTTATGCTTAATGCTCGCGTATGTGATTTTTCGTTTCTTGGTTGGATGCTTCCCAATCATTTGCACTAGTGCAGAACCGGGCAATAGCACCGGTTCGTAAGGCCCTTTAGTGCCGGTTCCACAACCGGCACTAAAGTGTGGTCACTAAAGGCCCCCCCTTTAGTACCGGTTCAGCACGAACCGGTGCTAAAGGCCAACCACGTGGCACGAGGCAGCTCCGGGGGCAGGGAGCCCTTTAGTACCGGTTGGTAACACCAACCGGTACTAAATGTTTGTGGGTTTTTGTTTTATTTTTTATTTTTCAATTAAATTTGTGTTATCAATTTAATTTAGGATTGTTTTACGTTATAGTGAGTTGTAGTGGTCATCATCATCATCGCATATTAATAAATAAATAAACTTTAGCTAGCTAAAAGTCATCATAGTCGTCATTAGTTACCACTATTTAATCATAATAGTCATTACCGCTAGCGATCTAATCACCAACATAATCATCGAGTTCACTTTGTAATAGAAGCAAAGATATCATCGAGTTCAACATAATCATCACCAACATCGAAGTTCAGGACAATACGGACATGAGAGGACAAGTACTAATTAATTAAGAGCATGAACTAGCTACTCCTGCTGCTCCCTCTCGGGTAGAATAGCATAGAACATGTATAGCTCTCCGATTCATCATCTTTGGAGCATGCAGATGAATCTGTCTCCTAATCTTGGGTTGCGCTTCTCCTTGCTGCCCCCTAGTACTTCTCTGCGATCGTTTACAATATTGCTCCAGTCTTTCACTATTAAGCATTCTTCGCTTTCAGAAATCCTGAATGCACTCATGTGTAATGTAGGAAATCTTGGTCGTAAGCTAACCATTGACATGCGACCTTTTGTCTCGATCCACTGAGGCACAACTGTCATCGGAATTCCCTGTTGATGAAAGAACATCGTATAGTAATTAATATACTAAGCAATGAAAGTTTAGCTTCAAAAATAATGTATGCAAAGATGCACTAATTAAGGACAAATAGTTAAAATCCCTGTTGAAGAATTCATCCGATTAACCAGTTAACTTGCCGATTAATCCCTACTCATGGGGTCACCGAGTAGTCGATAAACCGATAAATCATCTGATTAATTGATTAAATGGCTGATTAACTTGCCGATTAGCCTATTAATCCCCTACTCGCCAACCAACCGAGCAGCTACCAGTTAACGATTTCCTTATCAATGGTTAAAATCTTACCATCTTTCGATTATAGATGTGACCGTAGTTCAATACGATCACCATTGGTCGCACATTTTGAGTACTAACATTTCTAAGTTCAGGAAAAAAATTTGTCTTGACAGTATTAAGATCCTCAAGCCATGAACATAATGACTTATCTCCTCGCAGTTTAGTTGAGCCCCGGGGCAGTACTAGGTCCTGTCTACCAAGCGCCGGACATGTTTGCTTGAACCGAAATAAGCTGACAATACAAATTAGTTGTCAACTATTTTTGAATAAACTGTATCAAAGACATAAACATATGCATGCATGGTTGAGAAAAACTCACATAATGGTAGAACTGGAGGCGTTTGCACATTGACCCAGATGTCTATATTACCTTCAATATCATCTTCTGGACGAATATCAAAGGTGATAACCATATCAGGCTCAAATGCATAAGCCTTGCATAGTGCTTGCCAAGTTTTGCATTCAAAATGGGTGTATGTGTCTCCATTATATAATTTGACGTTGAAAGTATACCCATGCTCCGTCTTCAAGTAAACTCTCTTTACCTCCATATCATCTATAGCACTAAAACCTATCTTATCCAAGACAAAAATTCTTGCATGGTAGGGGATGCGCTAGTAGAATAGTGAAAATTTAAAATTATAAGTTGAAGCAAATGAAGCATAAGTCATGCTTTCAAATTATAAGTTGAAGCAAATGAAGCATATGTTTTGCATTCAAATAATAATTGCCGTTGTGACTTACTGTATACACTTCGAATGTCTCATTCAGCTTGATGCTGAAGCGCCTACCATCAACACGGAAATTTCTGTCGGACAGGCCGCGCTGGTCTTCACAGTGTTCGCACATAATGAAATCTTTTTCGTCGTCAGATGACATTTCCTATATGTTCATATAGGTGAAACATTAAACACTTATTACTATCTAACATTAATTAATATCTAGCCGATTCAAATATATATCTAACTATATTCATCTCTAACAATTGACATTACTATTAATTATTCAACTAGTTCAAATCTCAAATACCTAAATAAACTAGTTCGACAATTTTCTTACTAAAAATAAACTAGTTATATTAATTATTCAACTAGTTCAAATCTCAAATACCTAAATAAACTAGTTCGACAATTTTCTTACTAAAAATAAACTAGTTATATTAATTATTCAACTAGTTCAAATCTCAAATACCTAAATAAACTAGTTCGACAATTTTCTTACTAAAATAAACTAGTTATATTAATTATTCAACTAGTTCAAATCTCATATACCTAAATAAACTAGTTCGACAATTTTCTTACTAAAAATAAACTAGTTATATTATATTCAACTAGTTCAAATCTCACATACCTAAATATACTAGTTCGACAATTTTCTTACTAAAAATAAACTAGTTATATTAATTATTCAACTAGTTCAAATCTCATATACCTAAATAAACTAGTTCGACAATTTTCTTACTAAAAATAAACTAGTTATATTAATTATTCAACTAGTTCAAATCTCACATACCTAAATAAACTAGTTCGACAATTTTCTTACTAAAATAAACTAGTTATATAAATTATTCAACTAGTTCAAATCTCATATACCTAAATAAACTAGTTCGACAATTTTCTTACTAAAAATAAACTAGTTATATTAATTATTCAACTAGTTCAAATCTCACATACCTAGCTAATTAATATCTAATTAAATTTTCTAAAAACAGAAAACAGAAAATAAGTAAAAAAATGTGTGTGTGTGTGTGTATATATGTGTGTGTGTGTGTGTGTGTGTACCCCCCGTCCCGCCGCCCAGACGACGTCTGTCTGGGAAGCAAGAGCATCTGATCTTGCGGCGGCGATGAGGCGGGGCACCGGCGTGGTGTGAGAGACGTCTGGGACATGGCGCATTTACGACGGACGGCGGCGGCATTCGGGCGGCGGCACGAGACGCATTTACGACGACGGGTGGCGGCGGGGACAGCGACGACGACGATGGACGACAGGCGACGGGCGCGACGACGGATCGGCGGCAGCGATGTCGCGAGAGGTTGGAGAAGTGGGGAGATGTAACTGAAATTTTCGTAAGTGCTATATATATAGGATGGGCCTTTAGTACGGTTGGAGCCACCAACGGTACTAAAGGCCAACTTTAACCAGGCCAAGAGGCGGAAGAGCAGGCCTTTAGTACGGTTGGTGGTTCCAACCGGTACTAAAGGTGATCTTTGTACCGTTGGAGCCACCAACTGGTACTAAAGGCCTCGCTGCCACCCCAAAGTTTAGTCCCACCTCGCCAGCGAAGGGCAGCCGACTGGTTTATAAACCCAGCCGGGCTACCTCTTTGAACTCCTCTATATAGCAGGATTGTGGGCCTAAATTCTGCGCGCTGCCTGTGAGTCTGCTGGGCCTTTAAGGCCTGTAATTGCACGCCTGTGGGCCTAGCAGCCCACAGGCAGCGCCCCAATTTTTTATAGTTTTTTTCTTTTCTGCTTTATTTTCTTCTATTTATTTCTCGTAGTTTTTGTATAGTTTTTCTTTTCTGTTATATTTATTTTCTTCTATTTATTTGTGAGTAGTTTTTCATCTAGTTTGCCAAAATTCAACATTTTCAGAGTTCATTTTGTAGTGATTTTCAATTTCACGGTCATTTTATATATTTTTTTCTTTTCAGCTATAGTTTTTTTTCTGCTACTTTTTCTTTTCTGCTATTTTTTCTTTTCTGCAAAACTTGATGGTCAAAGTTTGGAGTTATAACCAAAGTTTAAAAAAAAAGAAATGCCGACGTGCAATTAGTTTTTGCCATAACAGAAGAAGTCCGGAGTTGTAATAAGTTATTAAAAATAAAAAAGAGGTGCAATGCTCGTTAATTTGCTTCAAGCCTTTCGGAATAGTGTAATCTGCACTGCGCATAGCTCCGTGCATTCTACCATATTCCTGAAGGCTTGAAGCTAAGCAACGTGAGCATTGAGCCTCTTCTTCATCGTCTCTGCACTCAGGGCTTATAAACTGCTCCTAGTCCCTCTCTCTTCGCGAGGTGGGACTAAAAAACAGCTTACTAAGAAACTGTACTAGTGGTTCATCCATGAACCGGTACTAAAGGTGCTCGTGGGGCCCCAGCCTTACCTGACACAACCTCATTAGTACCAGTTCGTGGCACGAACCGGTGCTAAAGGTTCGCCACGAACCGGTACTAAACATCTCCTCCCGCCTAGCAGTTGGAACCGGTACTTAAGAGCTCCTCCCGCCTAGCAGTTGAATGGTGCATACTGAATGCACAAAAAGTCTGGAGTTGTAATAAGTTTAAAAAATGAAATGCTTTTGTAACAGATGAGTTTAATTTCTTCATAAACCCGAATACTTCGAAAGAGATTGTCCAGTTTGTAAACGAAGTGCATCCAGTTTCTGTCGTAACCCTCTCTACTTTTTTGAACATGATATGTGGGTGAAATGATGATACCATGCCAAGTTTCAACTTTTTCAGAGTTCATTTGTAGTGCTTTTCAATTTCCAGGTCATTTAGTTCTCAAAACAATTCATTAAATGCATGAAAAATAGCAAATGAAGGCATAAACGGTTGAAAGTTGATGGCGTCGCTTTGAATGGTGCATACTGAACGCAAAAAATATAGGAGCATTTAGATCATAATCTTATATTTCTTTACAGTCTAAATTGTCAATATGATCTTATAACATCAAAAATACTTTGATCATCCCTGATCTTTGTGTGTACAATCTGAATTGTCAATATGAGTCATCAACGATTTATAAACCGATGAAGACTCATATTGCGGCCATAAATTCTGCACATAGAGTTCAATGAAGACCAAGTGCTTGTGATAGTTTGAGAAATAACATATTTAAGGTGGTAAAAGGCTTGTTAGGGGAGCGAGGTGGGACTAAAACAGCTTGCCATAACCTCATTAGTACCAGTTCGTGGTACGAACCGGCACTAAATGGTGATGGTGGGGCCATAGCCTGACCGCAGGCTGACACATCCTCTTTAGTACCGGTTCGTGGCATGAACCGGTACTAAAGGTTCGCCACGAACCGGTGTTATTGATCGCCGCCACGAACCGGCACTAGTGTACACATTAGTGCCGGCTGAAATTCAAACCGGCACTATTGTGCTTCACATTTGACCCTTTTTCTACTAGTGTTGCTAGCCTTCACTTGCACTAAGTATGATCACTACTTGTGCATCCAAATCCTTAAACCCAGTTTTGCCACATGAGTCCACTATATCTACCTATATGCGGTATTTCCGTGCCGTTCTAAGAAAATTTGTATGTGCCATCTCTAATTTCAAAATAAATGTCCTTTTTGTGTGCTCGCACCACTCATGAAACAGTAGGGGGTGGCCGATATTTTTCCATGCTAGATGTGTTATTCTCAAGATGAGTGTTTATTCACTTGTCATTGCACGAGAGTACGACAAAGGTATTAGGAACACCCAGTCCCGAAATGAAAAGAAATGAATTTACTTTATGTTGTCAAACAATAAATCCCTTGGAAAGTGTTGGTATGGACGACACCCGTAGATTTGGTTAGCCGTGGAATGTGAAAGTATGGTGGAAAAAGGAACAAACTTTATTTTCTGTTTGGGAACCGCCTACGATATGTCTAGCATGGAAAGTATTGGGAACTACTCGATCATTTTCGTTGACAGGAATGGCCTGCCACCCAAAATGTTTTATCTCTCAATTTCTAATTTGAGATCTGGCACCTCTACAAATCCCTACTTCCCTCTGCGAAGGGCCTTTCTATTTACTTTATGCAATTTTTATTTTTATTTGAGTCTCCATCTTCCCTTATAAAGCACCAACTAAGGGGCACTATGATTGTACTTGAGCATTGGGTGTAGCTAATATGCGACTGTATTTCACATAATGAGCTAGGGATAACTTGCTTTAGCATTGATATTTTGAAAGGACATAGTTTCTTGTTGATATGCTTGAGTATTGAAATCTTCATATCAAAACTAGGCTATTGCTTTGAATCATATAAAAGTCCGAATGTCCATGCTACAAAGAAAAGAATATGTGATGAACATGTTAGGTAGCATTCCACATGAAAAACTATGTTTTTATCATTTACCTACTCGAGGACGAGCAGGAATTAAGCTTGGGGATGCTGATACGTCTCCAATGTATCTATAATTTTTTTATTGTTCCATGCTGTTATATTATAATTCTAGGATGTTTTTCAATCATTTTATAGCAACTTTATAACTAACCTATCGACATAGTTTCCAGTGCTAGTTACTGTATTTTGCTTGATTTTTACTTCGCAGAAAATCAATACCAAATAGAGTCCAAAAGCAGTGAAACTTTTTGGTGATTTTTTCCGGACTAGAAGATACCTGTTGGGACAAAGATGTACCAGAGGGGGGCTTCGAGGGGAGCACAACCCACCTGGGCGTGCCTGGGGGCCCAGGCGTGCCCTGGTGGGTTGTGCCCACATTGGCTGCATCCCGCACCGCCTCTTTGCTCTATAAATACCCCAATATTCCAGACGCCAAAAGTTCCAGAAACCACAAATTCAATCTAGACACCATTACGAAGGGGTTCATCATCCTCATTGGTGCCTCTACTATGATGCATGAGTAGTTCATTGTAGACCTATGGGTCCGTAGTTAGTAGCTAGATGGCTTCCTCTCTCTCTCTCTCTCTCTCTCTCTCTCTCTCTCTCTCTCTTTCTTTTGATTCTCAATACAATGGTCTCTTAGAGATCTATTTGATGTAACTCCTTTTGCAGTGTTTTTGTTGGGATCCAATGAACTTTGAGTTTATGATCAGATATATGTTTTTATCCATGAAAGATATTTGTGTCTTTTGATCTCTTATATGCATGATTACTTATAGCCTAGTATTTCTTCTTAAAATCTTTGGTTTAGTTAGGCCGACTAGATTGATTTTTCTTGCCATGGGAAGATGTGCTTTGTGATGGGTTCGATCTTACGGTGCTTGATCCCAGTGATAGAAGGGGAAATGACACGTATCTATCGTTGCTATTAAAGATAACAAGATGGGGTCTATTCCTACATGACTATATCTTGTCTACATCATGTGATCATTCTTATTGCATTACTCCATCTTTCCATGAACTTAATACACTAGATGCATGCTGGATAGCGGTCTATGTGTGCAGTAATAGTAGTAGATGCAGGTAGGAGTTGGTCTACTAATCTTGGACGTGATGCCTATATAATGATCATTTCCTTGATATTGTCATAATTATTTGAAGTTATATCAGTTTCCCAACAGTAATTTGTTTACCCACCATATGTTATTTTTATCGAGAGATGCCACTAGTGAAATCTACGGCCCCGGGTATATTTTCTCATCATATAATTTCAGATCTATATTGCTATTTGCCATTCCTTTTATTTGCCACTTTTATTTTTAGATCTATATTCTCAAAAACCCAAATATACGTCGCTGAATTTTATTTTCCGTTATTTGCATCTATCAATCTACTACAATTTTTATCCCATCAACGTGAGAATTTATGGCACCATTGCCCGGAAGGGATTGACAACCACTTTTACACATCGGGTTGCAAGTATTTGTTCTTTGTGTGCAGGTACCGTTTATGTAGTGTTGCGTGGTTCTCCTACTGATTCGGTAACCTTGGTCTCATCACTGAGGGAAATACCTACCGTATATGTGCTGTATCATCGCTTCCTCTTTGCGGAAATACCGACGTAGTTCAAGCCGCATCAGGGAACACGATCACAAAGGGGTTCATCATCCTCATTGGTGCCTCTCTGATGATGCGTGAGTAGTTCACCATAGACCTACGGGTCCGTAGGCAGTAGCTAGATGGCTTCTCCCTTTTTGATTCTCAATATAATAGTCTCTTTGAGATCTATTTGATGTAATGACTTTTTGCCGTATGTTTGTTGGGATCTGATGCAGTTCAATTTTATGATCACATCAATATCCTTGAATATTATTTTAGTCTGCTTTGATCTCTTATATGCATGATTATTTAGGGCCTCGTATTTCTTCTCCGAATCTTTGGTTTAGTTATGCCAACGAGATTGATTTTTCTTGCAACGGGAAGAGTTGCTTTGTGATGGGTTTGATCTTGCGGTGTCCTCACCCAGTGATAGAAGAGGTAGCGAGGCACACATGTATCGTTGCTATTAAGGATAAAAATATGGGGTCTATTCCTACATGAATAGATCTTGTCTACATCATGTCATCGTTCTTGTTGCATTACTCCGTTTAGCCATGAACTTAATACACTAGATGCATACTTGATAGCGGTCTATGTGTGGAGTAATATTAGTAGATGCAGGCAGAAGTCAGTCTACTAATCTTGGACGTGATGCCTATATAAATGATCATTGCCTTTGATATCGTCATAATTATGTGATCTACTATTAATTGCCCAACAATAATTTGTTTACCCACCGTGTGCTATTTTCTCGAGAGAAGACACTAGCGAAATCTACGGCCTCTGGGTCTATCTTTTATCATATTTGCATTCCGATCTATCTTTTGCCATATTTGTTTTAAGATCTATGTTTTTTAAAATTCAAAAATACCTTGCTGCACTTTTTCTTTACTTATTTTATTTCGTGTTTTATTCAGATATATTTATCCAAACTACCACAAATCAATATATCTTTTTATCATAGAGGGATTAACAACCCCTCTTACGTGTTGGGTTGCAAGTATTTGTTCTTTGTGTGCAGGAACCATTTATGTAGTGTTGCTTGGTTCTCCTACTGGATTGATACCTTGGTTTCACAACTAAGGGAAATACCTACCATAGATGTACTGCATCATCCCTTCCTCTTTCGGGAAATACCGATGTAGTTTCGAGCCGCATCAAAAGGAATTTCTGGAGCCATTGCCGGGGAGACATCATCAACATCTATTAGGTTCCTAATCACAAATCTCATCTCCTTGCAATTTACATTATTTGCCATTTTCCTCCCATTTTCATCTCCCCCACTTCAAAAAATTTACCTTTTTATTTGCCTTCTTTTTCGTTCGCCTTTTTCTCGTCAAACTATCTTTTTTCTCGCAATTTTGTTTCTGCAGTCACAATGTCTCAAGAAAATATGAAATTGTGTGATTTTTCCAATACCAATAATAATGATTTTATTAGCACTCTGATTACTCCTCCTGCCATTAGTACAGAATCTTGTGATATTTGCCGCTTTGTTGAATCTTGTTATGAATGAGCAATTTTCTGGTACACCTAATGAGGATGCCGCATCCCATCTAAACATATTCGTAGAATTGTGTGATATGCAAAAGAAAAAAGATGTGGACAATGATATTACGAAGTTGAGATTGTTTCCTTTCTCCATGCAGGATCGTGCAAAAAAAATGTCTTCTTCGCCTCGCAATAATATCTACTCTTGGGCTAAGTGCAAAGATGCTTTTATTACTAAGTATTTTCTGCCTGCGAAAATTATTTCCCTTAAAACTCAGATCATGAATTTTAAGCAACTTTTGCATGAACATGTTGCGCAATCTTAGGAAAGAATGAAATTGATGCTAAGAAATTGTCCTACTCATGGTTTAAATATTTGGATGGTTATACAAAATTTTTATGCGGGACTGAATTTTGTTTCTAGAAATATTTTAGATTCCTCCGCTGGTCATACTTTTATGGAGATAACTTTGGGTGAAGCTACTAAATTCCTTGATAATATTATGGAAAATTATTCACAATGGCATACCGAAAGAGCACCTACTAGTAAAAAGGTTAATTCGATTGAAGAAATTAGTACTTTGAGTGAAAAAGTTGATCCTCTTATGAAATAGGTTGCTAGTAAAAGTGCTCCTATTGATGTCAATCATGTGCCGTTGTCTACTTTGATTGAGCAAAAATAGTGATCCCATAGATGTGAATTTGTCTCACGAAACAATTTTAATAACAATGCTTATAGAGGTAATTTTAGGCCTTTTACTGGAAATTTCTCTAATAATTATGGCAATTCATATGGTAATTCTTATTACAATAATAATAGGAACCCCTATGATCTTGAGCGTAATATTAAATAATTTATCAATGCTCAAAAAAATTTCAACACTACGATAGAAGAAAAATTGAATAAGATTGATGATATTTTTAGAAGCTGATAGAATTTCTCATGATGTAGAAAATCTCAAGATTAAACTTTTTCCACCTAAGGTTGATATCAATGAATCAATTAAATCTTTATATGTTTCTATGGATGAAAGTAAGAAAAGAACCGCTATGCTTAGAGCTAAAAGAGAATTTTTGGAAAGAGTGTTTTCTACCGATTGTTTTGATAAAAATGATGAAGATCTTAAAGTAATTGGTGTTTCTTCAATTGATTCCTTGTTTAGTAAGATTAAAATTGATGATAAAAGGACTGAAGAAGAGTCAACTTTAGCTAGAAGGTGTCCCGATGATTTGGAGGGTAAAAATCTGGATGAAAAAATTGATAAAAGTGGGTTTGGAGAGGTCAAAACTTTAACTAGTGATGTCCCACTCTTTTGGATTGCAAAGACTTTAATTATGATAATTTTCCTTTGATTAAATTTATTTCTTTGTTGCAATCGATGATAATTTCATCCCATGCTTGTGAACAAAATAAAGTTTTTTACCAAACATATTATGGATGCCATGATGAAAGATTTAGAACAAAATTGGAATTAGAGATTTCAATTCCGAGAAAATTACATGCTGAATGGGAACCTACTGTTAAAGTCAAGATTAAAAATATGATGCTTTGCTTTCTGTGATTTGGGTGCTAGTGTTTGCACAACTCCGAAATCTCTTTGTGATGTGCTTGGTCTTACCGATATTGAAGAATGTTCTCTTAATGTGCTACTTTTAAAAAGCCTTTGTGAAGAATTAATGATGTTCTTATTCTTGCAAATAGTAATTATGTGCCCATATATTTTATTGTTCTTGATATTGATTGCAATTCATTCTGTCGCTTTATACTTGGTAGACCGTTTTTACTAACTATATGTGTCGTGATTGATATGAAAGAAGGAAATATTAATTTTCAATTTCTACTAACAAAGGGGTATGGAACACTTCCCTATAACAAGAATTAAGCCACCATATGAATCAATCATGAGGACATCCTATGGGGTGAAAACTAAAGATGACAATACTTGAATCTGTGCATTATGCCTAGCTAGGGGCATAAAATGATAGTGCTTGTTGGGAGGCAACCCAATGAATAAAATTTATTAGCTTTTTTGTTTCTTTTATTGAGTGTTTGCACAATTATTTTATTGTGATGATTGTGTTTTTATGTTTTAATTAGTGTTTATGACAAGTAAATCCTTTGGGATCATGTTTCGTGATCGTTGATTCAATCCTATTGAGGAACGGAAACTTTTGCTCTTATTATCAAAATTTTAAAAAATAAGAAAAGCGTGATAAAATTCTGATTTTTTTTACACAATATTGATATAAAAATTACCTACATTGTCCTATTTCTTCAGAATTTTTGGAGTTACAGAAGTATGGACAAGTCCAAATTACTACAGACTATTCTGTTTTTGACAGATTCCGTTTTCGTTGCATTGTGTGCTTATTTTGATTTATCTATGGATTGTATTGGAGGGTATAAGCCATGGAAAAGTTGGAATACAATAGATATTATAATGCAATAATAAAATATGAATGGGTTTGCAACAGTACTTAGAGTAGTGATTTGCTTTATTATAATAACGGATCTCACGAAGGTTTTGTTCAATTTTGTGTGATCGAAGTTTTCAAGTTTTGGGTGAGATCTGATGGATGAAGGAATAAGGAGTGAAAAGAGCCTAAGCTTGGGGATTACCATCGCACCTAAAGTTAATATTCATCAAGGAGAACCAAGCAACTAATCTTGGGTATGCCCCGGAAGGCATCCCCTCTTTCTTCTAACGACAATTGGCAATTTTACTTGGAGCTATATTTTTATTCGTCACATATCATGAGTTTTGCTTGGAGCATCTTGTATTATATGAGTCTTTGCTGTTTTTGATTTTTAGTTTGTCTCATCTATCCTTGCTAGACACACCTATTTGAGAGAGCCAAAATTATGCTATGATTTGCTAGAATTGCTCTATGTGCTTCACTTAATTTTTTTGAGCTATGGAATTGCTCTAGTGAGCACTGTGTGCTTTACTTTTTTTGAAGAAATTATCTCATGCTTCACTTAGATTTATTTTGAGAGTTAGTAAATTTTTGAAGAAATACTCTCATGCTTCACTTATATTATTTTGAGAGATCAAAATTTTAATGCTCATGTGATTCACTTAAATTTGTTTGAGCTTATCAAAAAGCAATTGCAACATATGAAATTAGTCCCAAAGTGATAGATATTCAAGAGGTACATAATAAAAACTTTCATGAATAACATTGGACAAAATAAACTTGATTCTTTGTAATAGTTTTGAGATATGATGATAGTAATATGTGAGTCATGTTGGCGATTAATTATGCTTAAGAATATTGTTGTTAAGGTTTGTGATTCCCTATGCAAGCACGAAAGTAAATAGTTATGCAGTGAAATTACATCCTAATTGTGGTGCATTATTCAATGTTAGTTATGCTTACTGATCGTTTATGTAAATTTGCGTTTCTTGGTTGGATGCTTATCAATCTATTTGCTAGCTTTCATTTGTACTAAGTAGAAATACTACTTGTGCATCGAAAATCCTTAATACCTGTTTTGCCATATGAGTCCACCATACCTACCTATATGCGGTATTTCTATGTCGTTCTAAGTAAATACTGTATGTGCCATCTCTAATCTTCAAAATGAATTTCCTTTTTGTGTGCTCGTACTGCTCATGAAGCGGCAGGGGGTGGCCAATATTTTCCATGCTAGATGTGTTATTCTCATGATGAATGTTTATTCACTTGTCATTGCACGAGAGTACGATGGTAATTGGGATGTCTAGTCCTGAAATGAAAAAGAAATTTATTTTATGTTAACAAATAATAAATTCCTTGGAAAGTGTTGGTATGGACGGTACCTGTGGATACGACTAGCCGTGGAGTGTGAAAGTGTGGTGGAAAAAGGAATAAACTTCATTTTATGTTTGGGAGCCTCCTATGATATATCTAGCGTGGAAAGTGTTGGGAATTACTCGATCATTTTCGTTGACGGGAAAAGTATGCCTCTCAAACAAATTATCTCTTAATTTAAGCTTTGAGCTTTGGCACCTCTATAAATCTCTGCTTCCCTCTGTGAAGGGCCTATCTATTTACTTTTATGCATTTTTTTATTTTGAGTCTCCATCTTCTCTTATAAAGCACCAACTAGGGATCACTATGATCATACTTGAGCATCAGATTTAGCTAATATTCAAGTGTGTTTCGTGAGTGGATCGATGATTGAGCATGATGGGCTAGGGATAACTTTCTTTAGTGTTGATATTTTGTAAGACATGGTTGCTTATTGATATGCTTGAGTATTGAAGTCTTCATGTAAAAAATAGACTATTTCTTTGAACCATCTAAAAGTCCAAATGTCCATGCTACAAAACAAAAGAATATGTGATGAACATGTTAGGCAACATTCCACATCAAAAATTTTGTTTTTATCATTACCTACTCGAGGACAAGCAGGAATTAAGCTTGGGGATGCTGATACGTCTCCAACATGTTATATAGCAACTTTATATCACTTTTTGGGACTAACATATTGACATAGTGCCTAGTGCCCGTTGTTGTTTTTTGATTGTTTTTTTACTTCGCATAATATCCCTATCGAATGGAGTGCAAACGCAGTGAATTTTTTTAGAGTCACAACTGAGGGAATACCTACCGTAGCTATACCGCATCATCCCTTCCTCTTTGGGGAAATACAGATGCAGTATCAAGCCGCATCATCCCCTTCTCCCTTTGCATGAAAAATCAATCTAGTTGGCCAAACCAAATCAATAGATCAGGGAAAAATACGAAGCTATATTAATCTTGCATAAAAGAGTTCAGATAAAAATCAAATAATATTCATGGATAGATCTGATCATAAACTCACAATTCATTGGATCCGAACAAACACCGCAAAAATTCATGATATCGAATAGATCTCCAAGAACAACAAGGAGAACATTGTATTGAAGATCAAAGAGAGAGAAGAAGCCATCTAGGTAGTAATTATGGACCCGTGGGTCTGTGGCAAACTACTCATGCATCACCGGAAGGGCAGCAAGGTTGATGTAGAGCCCCTCCGTGATCGATTCCCTCTCCGGTAGAGTACCAGAGAAGGCCTCCAGATGGGATCTCATGGTTCTGGAACTTGTGGTGGCAAAAAAAGTATTTCGGTTGTCTATCTGATGTCAAGGGAATATTCGAGTATTTACACTTAAAAAAATACACTTCCATGATGATACGTGTTTGTCACAGTAGGTCACGTTTTTCGTCATGCATGTACATATGACAGAATCAAGATAGTCATACCTTTGTTGTCGTAGAAGTGTTAATGACATTACCAAAATTATCATCACGGAAGTGTCCACTTCCATGACAATAAATCGCGCTTCACAGAAGTTCTTTCGTCAAGGGTGACCGACACATGGCATCCACCATAACGGAACAACGTTAAGCTATCGGGTCGGGTTTTGGATTCGATAACCCGTTAACAGCCCGGACCAATGGGAAATTTCCACGTGTAAAATTCTGATTGGCCGGATGAAACACGTGGCAGCTCGTCAGTGGGTCAGATAGGGGCCTATGGTATGTCGACACGTGCGACGGCCCACGACTGGCCCAGTTAGCTTACAAAGCCGGCCTGTTTGACTTGGTCAAAAGTTAATGGGCTGGCCCATGAAAAGCCTGTTAACGATCTCTTCGCAAATAGCCCATTTTACGGCCTGGTAACTCACGACCCGTTAGGGCTTAACGGAAATCAGCCCAACGCCATCATGTGGGCCGTCGAATATAACACCAGCCCGTTTCACTTTCTGCCCATGTATGGCCCACGACATCTTTCGGACCATATGAGGCCTTCGTATCTCTAGGCCCTTTAGAGGCCCACGGTGACTCTAGCCCATAATGAACAGGAAATTTCTTTGTACCCTTTAATGGCCCGTGATTCACATGGGCTGTTTCCAGCCCTTGTTAGCTTTTGGCCTATTGACGGCCCATACGTTCTTGGGCTCCTTTCCGGCCCTCGATTACTTCCGGCCCATTACTGGCCTGCTCGCCTAATGGGCCAAATTCGGCCAGTGGCAAGAGTCGGCCCGTTTTCTGGCCTGTTAACCTATTGCGCCGTTTCCAGCCCGTCCTATATTCCGGCCCATTAACGACCCGTTATGCCAGTGACAGAATTAAGCCTTTTTTGTCCTCCGTCCTGTTAACGGCCCGTTATCGTGCTGGGCCGATACCAATTACGCCCGTTTACGACCCATGTAGACCCATTTATCCGACGGCCCAAGGCCCACCGATTCTATGGCCCTGTTGGAGGCCCATTTATCGATGGCCCGTAGGAGACCCATGGATCCTACGGCCCGTAGAAGGGTCAAGGTTACCACGGTTGTATATGGCCCATGGTTGTTGCGGCCACTAGCAAACCAGGGAGAAAGAAGACTAGGAAATATATAAAGCCGAAACTAATGCTAGGCTATTAAGGTGATTGCACAGATTACATCCACTCGGCATCAAAGATCGCCACTAGTGTAAATATAGGGAACACCCTACACTATACAAAAATGGCTTGCTGTTTTCTTCAGCCAGTGGCTGCACGTTAAGAACAAATTTTGTATCGCACCAAAACAAATTACAACTATAAAACAAAAGGAAGGTTGGCATAAAAGTTAACAGTCTAGCAGATAAATGCACCACCAGAAGTTCAGAAGCTCAGTTCATTTGGCCTGACTGTTACGTTTTCATGCTGTATTGTCCGATGGAGCATCATAACCTTCACCTTCATTTCTCCTAGGCTCCTGAACAGCATAGCAAATGTCTGATAGTCTCGTTTCAAAACCATGCATATCTTGACGACATCGAACAATGTCTCTCCTTGTTTCACAAAGAGTCTCCGTTAGGGAATGGACTTGTGTGGAGCACAGATACAACATTGTTTTGAGCTTGCATATCTTGATCATGAGGCAGTTTGGACGAGATTGCCTTAACAACCAACCCAGTATTACACAGGAACGTGCTGTTGGCACTGTTAGTGGACAGGTACTGACCCACTGCAGCAAGAGCTGACATTGCAGTTATAGTTGCCTCGCCATGTTCAGAAGGTGGCAGTTCCACCATTTTTTCCATAGCTTGCTGAAAAGTTGAGTTTTTACATTAGTAGTACCATAACCGAAGATATTAAGGAGGCAGCAAAACCAAACAAAATAGCTTTGGTCTATATACAAAACTTATTCTAGTGAACCCATGTAAAATATTAGTTGTATTTTATTGCAAAGTACATAATAAAACCAGGTTCCAAACATATGACCATGTACCATCGCTAATGTATTGTCTATTTCTTCACATTGTATTGAGGGCTAAGGATAAAGAGACGAAGTTTATAATACGGTAAGCATAGTATAACATCATTTATATCACAAAACAATTGAGAACAAACAAACAGGCAATTGCAACGTTGTGTGGGCAAGTCCAGCATGGAACTAGATTACAGGTCAAGATCAAAGGAACATCACTCCTCTCTTTTAAACCTTGTAAGGTGCAATGATACGCTAAGACAATTGTGTATAAAATTGAAAAGAGTAATAGATATTGGCTGCAAACCATGCAGTTCAAGGCACAAGTCAGAGTAAGTAGTAGTTAAAAGGCATGAGGATTAAGGACTTACAGCAGCGGATTTGACTCGTGTAGTCATGCCCTTCTTCTTGCCGGTGTGACAGTCCTTGAAGATTTCCACAACATTTGGTTCAGGTACTTTTTGGTCCTTGCAGGCTTTCCTCTACATTTGGAACAAGTCAATATAGATATGATTATATGGTACAACGAAAAGAGTTAAACAACAGCTAATTACAAGAGCCTCGCAGTGTGCAATATAGCTACGAGATCCTGTCGTCTGTTGGAGTTTCACTTTCGTATGATTGGCCTTGTACTTCGAACAGTTCACCTACAAGAAGATAGATTTGTGTGGCACATGCGTAAATAGGACTTCAACATGTGATCTGATCACATATATATAATGTACCTGATACTTCGGATCAGACCTGTGTTTAACGAGGCCTCTCCAGTCTTCATCCGATATATTTTCCACTTGAGATGTTTGGGCAAGTTCACTGTTAGCCTTGCCTTCAAAGTGAGTTTTCCTCAAGTTATACCGATACTGTCACAGAGCAGACTTGAAAACATGGGTGCAAGCTTGTCTGGTTGCATCATCTTGGAAATTGTGAGAGTCTCATTATCAGCAACCTAGAAAGTATGGGACAGAGCAAGACGATATTACTAGTTTCCATACATAAACATACTTACAGATAAATGGTCGACGAAGGTTTTGCACTAGGTTTTGTCTTTGTCATTCCTGTACTGAATCCATGTTGGGAGGATACGTACATGACACCTAACGACAACCGCTGCCTCTAATACTAACTTGGCTGACTCTATAGCATCACGTGGCCTTTTTAAACCTGCCTCAAAACAGATCTCCATTCTTCCTCCTCTAGATTTAGTTAACCTATCGAGCATTATCCTTGATGTTTGTTTCCTCTTGCACCTAGGTGCTAGTCCAACAACGAACATAGGAACTGTTAGTGTACATCAAACTATGAGACTACATATAAAGAAGCATGCAACTTCAGTTTGACTCCAGCAACTACCTTCTTGCTGTTGAAGCTCAGAAGGTTCATCTGATATTGCCAACTCGTCTTGTGTCAAGATTGCTTGGGAAGTAGTGTCAGGTGGCAAGGGAGCTTGGGAACGTGCAGCTAGCTCAGTTGACGCACGAGTAACTCGTGCAGCTGGTAGTACTGTGGAAGGTGTTGCAAGAACTAGGGCTGTCTCTGCTTGTTTGGTGGCAGCTATTTGTTTCTATTTGGCTTTTTCTGCAGCTCGTGTAGCATGGGATAACCTGTTTGTAGAATTTTCTGCTGGACTTTGACCTTTTATTGCACCATCAGTACCAGCAGAATCTGCAGGATTCTTCCGCTTCCCATTCCCTGCCATTATGTGTTTCTTCCTATTTCTCTGTGCCATGTTAAGTCAAGCCGACAAGAAAAACGAATAAAAATTTAGTTCTTCAGAACAAATTGATGCGAGATACAGACGAATTGAACTTTGATGTTAGACAACCAGATGATAGGAGGATGAAATATGTACGAAAAACAGGACGGAAGAGATAACCAGAACTATGATGTGTAAACTAAGCAAAAGACATTTCACTAAATTAGAAGCAATGCAATGGAAGGTAGACACCATATGAAAGATGCTACAAATATCGCTCTGCCAAGTTAACAGTGTCTCATCATAAATGGCGTTTAAACAAATGTGAAGCAGTACAAGAAATAAATCGTATGCAAGATGCAAACAACATCACACTACCAAGTTAGAGGTCTCTCGTCATTAGTGCCATTGCATATTCACAACATTGCATATTCACAGCTTATGATGTGTAAACTAAGGAGAAGGCATTTCAATAAATTAGAAGCAACGAAAGCTAGACACCATATGAAAGATGCAACGAATATCAGTCTACCAAGTTAAAACGGTCTCGTCATAAGTGCCATTTCAACAAATTAGTAGTACAAGCTAGAAATGAATGCGAGATGTAACCTATATCACACTCCCAAGTCAAACGTGTCTTATGATAAGTGATTGTTGCAGGTTACACAACAGTAGTAATTTGATGTAAGAACATGGTGTCATAGACAGATATTGTATGTTCTAGAAACAGGAACACGTGTCTTATTCAAGTATAATGTGTAAAGTAAGCAGATGGAATTCAACAAAATTAGAAGTAATACAAGCTAGACATCACACATAACATTCAACCACATATAACAGTGCCAAGTTAGAGGGAGCACCGGTGATGGTGCACTAGGGGAGACATGCTCATCATCAACACAGCTACATTGAGTGTCTATGCATGTGTTGTCTTGCAAATCATCTTGGGGGGATGGAGGAGTAGAATCTATAGAGGCCCTCCGTTTGGAAGGAGCACCTTTATCCGCTACCTTGCTAACTTCCTTCGGCTTCATTGATTTTGAATTGTCAAGTAAAACTGAAAAGAAAAAGCAATAAAATTCTCTCTTCAGAACTCATTCATGCATGATACTGACGATCACTACTTTGATGTAAGGCAAACACATGATACCAGGATGGAATATGTACGAAAAACAGGACGGCATGGCATGTTCACAACTGCTTGTGTAAACTAAGCAGAAACCATTCCAAAAAATAAGAAGGAATGCAAGCTAGACACCACATGAAAGATGCTACCAATATGACCCTGCCAAGTTAGAAGCGTCCCATCATAAATGGCATTTCAACAAATTAGAAGTAGCGCATGCTATAAATCATATGAAAGATGCAACTAATATCAGACAGCATATACTAAAGGTCTCTCGTCATATTGATTGATGCGGGATACAAAAAAAATAGTTTTATGTAAGCACATGCTTAATAGACAGATGTACTATGTACTAAATACAGGAAGGCATGTCACATTAATAGGTATAATGTATAAGCTAAGCAGAATAGAACATGCAGTTTAACCAGATTGGAAGAATTACAATCTAGACACCATATGCAACATGCAACCACATATCACACTGCCAGGTTAGAGCAATCACCTGCAATGCTAGTGTAGGGGAAATGCGGTAATCAACTACAGAGCTATGTTCACTATCTTCATCTAGCCTTGTTGTTTCTTGAGAATCATGTCGGGAGGCTAACGTTGCATTCTTTAAATGAGGAGTAGTCCACTTGCCCGACTGCCTCATCATAAGTGATTTATGAGGGATACACAAGAACAATAGTTTGATGTAAGAACATGGTTAATAGACATATGTACTAGTATGTACCAAAAACAGAAAGGCATGTCATATTCAAAGGTATAATGTGTATGCTAAGCAGATGCAATTTAACCAAATTGGAAGCAATAGAAGCTAGACATCCGGCTGGAGTAGTGAGCATGATCATCTAAGACCTGAGAGCCTGGTGGGAGCCGGGCTGCTTCGCCACCATCGTGGCTTTTTAGTTGGCTTCCAGGTGATTCCTGTCTGTGCTGGGCTTGTCACTGGCTCGGCCAGTGCCCTGACTAGTTATTTTATCTTCTGGTGCTCACGGGATGGTGGTTCATGTAAAAAATATATTTCCTTATCTTAATAAAGACCGACTTTGGCCTTTCGAATACAAGCTAGACACCATATGGAACATGCAACTACATATGACACCGCAAAGTTAAAGCAAACACCTGGGATGGTGCTTCATTGTGAGTGAGGTCATCAACTCCAGAGCTACGTTTACCGTCTCCATCTACTGACACTGCACCCTTTATAGCGATGTAACGTGCCTTGCCTACCCGCATACCAAGCTGGAGCGACTTCTCTCTTTTCTTTTCTACTTCTCTCGAGGCAGACTCTGAAATACCCTTGCATAAAAACACAATAGTGAGAGTATGGGTGAAGTGTGTGCAGAACTAGTGCACTGTAGAAGTAGCAGATAGCAGGTGGCTGAAAAATAAGTGACAAGAGACATATGATAGCTCTACAACATTGCATGGCAAACAAAATTAGATTCTACACTGTATGATTTTGTAATATATGAGCACAGGAAATGCAGGTACTCCTCCAGCACACCACCACATGTGGTCATATAAGATAACAGTCGACTGAAAATAGGTCAGTCGAATTTTTTATGAACCATCCGATCTATAAGGAACGGACATATGGCCTTCGTCTACCTCCCGCCAATCACTGTTAACGATCTTTCTCAAACCGCCAGCGACCACCGGCCCAGACCCTTGCCTCCGCCGCCCCGCCCTCCCCTTGACATCACACCACCACCGTACTTGGCAGTGCCCCCATGCCATCCCTTTAATCCCGTCCGACCTCCAAATCAGGCGCCTGTAGCTCTAGGCCCCACACGCCCTAAGATAAACACCGAGGCACTTCTTCCCCGGCGTAATAGGCAGACTAGCGCCTGTTACGCCGGGGAATGCTTCCATTAATTGGGAATCAACTGACCAGGAATTGAATCCAGGGGGGCGACGGACCTCTAGCTAAGGTGAAATAGTATATGAGGAGAAACCTTGTGCATCGCGAGTTACTAGGAACATCTAGTATCAAGAAGAAGCGGTCAACTAGTGTCTTCTGTGGGAAGAATACCGTGCAAGCGGACACATAAGATTTGCACGAATAAGGGAAGAGGAGTACCCTTATTGGTTGCGAGTGTGGTCTCCTCCATATGACGCGACGATCTTCTTTTTTCTCCCGGGGGAACCGATGTTTTGGAGGACGATGGATCCTTGGACAAACCCATGGCCAAATTGTTGACTATGTTGCTGTGGCCGTATATCGGCAGAGGGGAAGCAGATCCCAGGCGGCAAAGGACAACGTAGCAGGAACAACTCTGGTGTGGTGGATGGTGGCGAAGTGGAGCGGCAGCGGTGAGGCACAGGATGGCGTGGTTGTACTTGCTCGGGTAGGGTCGACTCGACCTCGGCTTCAACTACTAGCCGTGGAGGGCATTGCAGTTGAGGTTGCGGTGGACGACAACGTCAGGGTATCAGCTCCGGCGTGATGGAGGAGGACGACGGTTGATGGGTGGGATGGGGTGGCTGACGGAGGACGCCGGGGTTTCGCGACTGGTGGAGAGGTAGTTTTTGGGCCCACGGAGTACAAATGGGGAATCAGACAGGTGGGCAGGGGGAGCTAATGGAGAGCCATGTTTCGGTCAGGGACGCGCTTGTTTTTGGCTTGTTTGAATAGATGATGGGACATGCTTGTTTGAAATTTGGACAAAGTACAAACTTTGCCCCCCTCTTAAATTTTGGACCTACCGCGGGTCGGGGGTAGGATGGTAATCCCAGGTGTCCCAAATAGTGGCTGGGAGCGATTTCGGCCGCACTCATGTGTGCTTAGGCGGCCATTGTGTATGAATGTTCTTCGGAGGCGGTTGCGTGGCATCTAGATGGAGCTACAAACCTACCCCGGTTTAGACCTTTGGACATCGGGCTGGTAGGTTTCTCGGGTCAGAGTTATTAGAAAAGTAATTTCCTTATACTACCAAACATTGGTCTCACGCGGTTTCGGGCAAGTAGAGGCTCTTTTGGCGCTTCGTTCGAAATTTTGAAACACAAGCATTCACGTTTAGAGTACTCTTGAACTTTGAGGATTGACCTAAATAGACAACGTTAAATTTGACCTTGTATGTTTGAAAACCTCATTAAATTGTCTGATTCTTTTTGAAATTTTGACACTTCAAAATCCTATAACTACAATTATTTTGGAATGGAGGAGCTAAATTTGAATCTATTTTGTACACGACTACATATGCTATTATGTACAAAATCAGAGCAAAG
The DNA here is from genome assembly GCA_021605205.1 of Aegilops longissima. Classification (NCBI taxonomy): domain Eukaryota; kingdom Viridiplantae; phylum Streptophyta; class Magnoliopsida; order Poales; family Poaceae; genus Aegilops; species Aegilops longissima. The sequence goes on from CM038679.1 coordinate 642,261,615, forward strand.
ATTGGTGCCCCCATAATTTAGGTATGATTTACAAATGACAGGATATCGAATTCAAATAATTGAATGGACTTCATGTTGAATTCGATTGTTTTAAACAACCTTAAGTTGAATTCAAATGTATGCTAGTTCATAGGTAGCTATTTATAAAGTTCTTTGTGTAACTTTCGTATATATAATGTGCTTTACACACACAACATGAACTATACTCACGTTTATATTCGATTGCTAAAGCGATGCATTGTCTGGAGTTCACAATACTAACTATGTGGTTGAGTTGTGTCGAATAATAACATAGACATGCTCAAATTCGATAGAATCTAGATGTCTGATGGATCAATGACCGTTCCTTACGCGAATTGTAAATATCATGATCCCATCCTAATATTGGATATAATTTATATATTTAATCAATGTGTACATCAGTCTTTTACGTGTAGTTTCACTCTCCATCGGTGGTCTCTCACACATGGTCACACACTCTCTCACAAGGTGTCTTTCTCGCAGACATGCTCCCGATATAACCCTCCCTCCCTCTCATAACCATTTACGACTATTTTCACTAACCTTTATCACAAGCACTCTTCCTCTCACAAGCATACACACACACAATTCCCATCGACCCTTTCTATATACATAGACCTGCCTACGTGTCTCATGTACGCACATTTTGTTTAGGCCTGTCTCTCATGCATTGTCTAACACCTCTCTTACTAGTTAATCGATGAGTATGATGCTAGCAGAGCATTCTGTAGGATGCCCCTTAAAGTTAGGTTGGATGAATAGTAATATCAGAGATAAAGGGTTACCTTAGTCCGAGAACCTAGGGTTACAATTCCTAGCCGGCTTTGTCAGTGGACACATAGTCCTTCACAATACTGCTATCTTTGTCTTGTACGACTAGTCATCCATGGGTCTCCCTAAATGCGTCACGGGCCGACCAATGTGGTGCTAGACGGAACCGAATGAAGGGCCTCACCTCAACCCACCGGACCTCACGCGGTGACACACCCTCTGCCCCCACGTATCGTTATCTTCTCACACCCACACATACCAACACAGACACCACACAAAAAAATCTCCTGGTGCCTCTATCCCCTCCCCCCTTGCATATACACACTCAAGGGAATCTCTCGCCGTGATGTCATATTCATCTCTCTCTAGACCACTCTCATTTCTCGTGCTATCCCTCCCCCCCCCCCCCCCCGCCGGCCCATCTATCCATGCCTCTCTCGAATACGTAATACACACACATACCTCTCTAGGCCCTGCCAAATGCATCAACTACACATTCACACATGTTATATCACGTACCCCATTGATCAAGAAAGCCCTCTCTTCACGTTTATTTCGCATAAAACATTCCTTTTGAATTAAGTGTGGCCAAAAAATTATTTTAGAATTTCTACATATATACAACATTACAAAATTATATGGAGGAGTCTGAAGGCTAATTTGCATTGCATGGTGCCCACGATGATATTTATTCCGCGCTGTGAATTTGTATATTTTTATACTATATATAAAGTTATTCATAATAAAGAGAAACGAGGAGCATCTCTCTCTCCATTGCATACCACCCTCTACGCCCCTTTCATGTACGCACACAAACTATCTCCAGGTCCTCTAAAAGTAAGCCCCCAACACATTCAGGCATGTTTCATCTTTCTCTCACAATATATACAGTGACAATCATTGTATTTGAAGCGAAAGCACGATACGTACGTTGGACTTCAGAATCCACTCATTACGGTCACCATTTACGTTTTGTGGTTATTATACAGTCACGGGCTCACCGTACAACTCTGTATTTTCTCAAGACACGACTAGTTGACCAGTTAAACGCTCCACGTGGCACCTCTAGTGTTGCATCAAATTATCTCACTACCATTGGGCCCACCTGTACGCTTGTATCTACTCTACATCTACACTCTTATAAAATACACTCTTATAAAAACAGAGTTGGTGATGATGCTGTGCCTGCCATCCTACAATATAGGCCGTCCGATTTATATCTGATGGATAGGAAAGAAACTATAGCAATTTTGCAAAAAGGTACCAACACACCTCTCCACATTTGAAAATAAGGCCTTCCCCCATTCATCCTTTTCTCTCACAAGATAAACTAGTCATACAAATCCATCTTGATGTTAGTGCAACGCACGGGCATCTTGCTAGTAAGAATGAAAACAAACGACAAAAAAATATTGGACGGTGGTTCGAAGTCATGACCGCGGGCCCAGTGGACAAGGTGGCCTTGTATTGGTAAGCTGAGCCGTCTGTTTTAACACACAGGAGCTGGTGTGGTGATTATGCATACACGCACGCATGCACACGAACTGCATGCACGCAACACTCACATGAACACATGCACCCACACACGCACGCAACACTCACACGTACACACACAACCACGCACGCACGCAACACTCACACGCACACACGCACGCATGCATGCACACACCAGTACACCACACGACCAACACAAACTCTCACGCTCAAGTGCTCAACCTACAAGTGCATGCGCACTCATCAGGCCCTAACAGACACATACACAACCAGGTGATTCCCGCGCACGGGTTGGAGTCATGTCGCGCCTGCGTAAATTTGTGTTTATCTGACCTTTTCCCTATGTGAAATGACAAGTGGGACCCACAACGAACGTGGTCAATTTAACTAGTCAACATGGTGCCACGCAGACTATTTGGCCGGTCAACAGAGTGCAATCCGATGCTGAACCGTGAGCAAGTGACCGTATAATCACCGCAAAACCTATATAGTGAACGTAATCAGCTTATTCTGAAGTTCGGTGACCGTATTACGCTTTTCTCTCTGTAGGCCCTCCAAAACTAAATCTCTACATGTTCTCGCATGTTACATCTAACAACTATGCAATACAACACTAGTACTACACTCTAACACAATAAATCATATGTGTTTTTTGTTTTACTAGATATCATATTGTTACTTAATTATTCAGTTTGCATACATTAAAATTGCCTTTGAAATGTATGGCCAGTATCATCTACCGCGCGGGAAAAATCACGCCCTTTCCTATTTAATCGGGTTTGTATCGATGGATCGTGCGAAAGAGCAAAACTATAGTACTATACAGTACAAGTGACAGTTCACTGGGCCACCGTGTCGTGTACTCCTCCGTCGTAAGAGTGGAGCGCCCGCTTTCACAAGTCTTCTAGTCCCTTTCGCCGACATGTGGGACATCAAACTACCGGGTCCACGTGCCATGCCGAAATACAGTGCAGAGCAGCCAGGGTGAAGGACCCCGGTCATGGCGCCGGCGTAGTAATGAGCAATGAGACGTCAAATCACAAAGCTGCACCTTTCCCGCAGTCAAGTTGGAGGGACAAAGTAATAATGCTAAAAAAAGAAGTTGGAGGGACAAAGCAACCATCATTTCACTCGTTGCTGAATCCGCTTCTCCCTCATCTTCTTCAAGTTAACCTCGTGTTGCTTCTGCCGTTGTTCTGCCTGATGTGGGACGCGGATGGGCTTGGTAAAACACTGACTTGTGGGACCGCATGTTAGCAAACCGCCAGGACAACGTCCTCTAAAGATAAGATACCTCCCCCGCCATCCGCGTGGCAAAATCACCTCCTTTTTACTAATCTTAATTCTATAATTTTTTAGATCAATATAATTGAGATTTGTATAGATAGCACACAGGAGCAAAACCAAGTGGTATGGTTAAGGGCATCCACAATGTGTAGACAAATGTGAAAATAGCTTTTGGCATCGTGGGAACCATTGTGGAGGTACTGCCAAAGCCAAAAATATGGAACCGAAGCTCCCTGATTGATTGATTGAAGAAATAGAAAAATGCAACGTCTCTCCTCTTTCTCCCGTGCTTGGACGCATGTACAGTATAGTGCACAGAATCTACTCCCCTGTCCCTTCTATCACAAATCACAAAGCAGTGAGGCGTCAAATCACAAAGCACAGACGAAGCAACCATCATTTCACTCTTTGCTGACTCCGCTTCTCCATCTTCTTCTTCGAGAAACCGCCTCACCGCACTAAGCTGGACGGACGACGCTATTGTGTACTAGTAGTACTAGTACATTTACGCGTCCTTTGGTTCAATGGACTAACTGGATGCAAATAAGACAGTTATCTCGGCTTGCAGGCGGCACTTGCAAATGACTTACGTGGTCTCCCTCAATGGTGTTCTCCGTCGAACGCACTTCACCAAACCACAACGTTCGAGATATCGTCGACGTCACCGCAACGGGGAAGGAAGTCAAATATATTTACTACCTCCATTTTTTTTACACAAGGCCAGTATATCAAAATTACAATTTGCAAAAGGCCACAAACACTAATCAAGGCAAAATTGATGGGGTTTGCCTCGTACTAGCAACAAAGGAAATTCATATACCCTGCATACATGCGGAAGTAAGAAGGTTGGTTTGCATGACGCTGCATTAATCAAGCGATGAGGAGTGAGATGGTTAGCTCTTTGGGCTTTGGAGAAAAAATACGCATCAATTGACACGTCAAACGAGGATTTGTATCGATTAATCCCGCGAAGGAAAACCCCGCCTTTATTTTTTAACACTAGTACTCGTAGTACGTACATACTTATCCTGTTTCGGTCTAGGCCTTGCATTACCATACTTCACCACACTTTTTTGCCAAGCTTGCCTCAAGTTTTCAAAATGAAAAGGAGGTACACTTGCGCACGGCTGTCGCGGTCGCACCGGACCCTTACATGGTCGCTCCTGCATGCCGCGGTCGCACCGCACCCTCACACAGTCTCTCATGCACGCTGCAAACCCAACCAAGGGAACGCAACCTCACTGACACGTGCTGTCGCATGTGAACAAACCAAACTCAGCCATCCTACCGCTGACACATAATTTTCGTTCATAGAGTATGTTTATCCAACGGCATGTTAGGGAGTATCCGTATGGCCCGTGCGGTGGTCTATTGGGAAAGAAGAAGAGGTGAGGAAGAAGGGTTAGGAGACGTAGGATATTCAAACAACCGCCTGAAATGGTAGACTAACCCAAATGATGAAAGTCAGGAGATTTGCATAACAATATATGTTTTTACACAACAAAAGATCCATAAAAACAACAACATAAAGAAAAACTATCACTGCTCATAGAACAAGCCGAGCTCGTCGTCTTTAGCTGCCGGTGCGAACTAGCCGTAGCTGCCGACGTGTGTCTCCGCACCGTGGTTGTCCTCGGCCTCCAGCTACTCATTCACGCGGAGCATGCGGGTGCTCTGCATGGTCGAGAGCACCGCCCGGTTCAAGTCGAGGACATTCGGTTCCACCTGCAGGAAGGCCTTGATGGCAGCGGCATCCGCACGCTTCGCGTCGAGTCGAGCCTCCGCCGCCCGGTTCAAGTCCAGGACATCCGGTTCCGCCTGCAGAAGGGCCTCGATGACAGCGGCATCCGCGTGCTCCGCGTCGAGTTGAGCCTCTGCGGACCGGTTCAAGTCCAGGACGTCCGGTTCTGCCTACAGGAGGGCCTCGATGGCAGCGGTATCCGCGCGCTCCGCCTCAAGTTGAGCTTTCGTCGCTTGGTTCACATCCACGACATCCGATTCTGCCTGCAAGAGAGCCTCGATGGCAGCGGCATGCGCGCGCTCCGCGTCGAGTTGAGCCTCTGCCTCCCGGTCCTCCTTTAGTATTGCCAGGTTGAACCGCTGGTCCGCCTAGACCATGTGGGACTCGGACGCCGACACGAAGTGGACGTCCATCGTCTCATACCCATCTAGGGCCTTCTGCGCCGTGACCCCTGCCATGAACATTGGATCGTCTTCCTAGCTTGGCTCTAGAGAACTCGAGGATTGGCCCGTGATACGTCTCCAACGTATCTATAATTTTTTATTGCTCCATGCTATATTATCTATTGTTTTGGACTATATTGGGCTTTATTTTCCACTTTTATATTACTTTTGGGACTAACCTATTAACCGGAGGCCCAGCCCAGAATTGCTGTTTTTTGCCTATTTCAGTATTTCGAAGAAACGGAATATCAAACGGAGTCCAAATGGAATGAAATATTTGGGAACGTGATTTTCTCATCGGATAAGATCCAGGAGACTTGGACCCTCGGTCATGAAAGGAGGGAGGCGACCACGAGGGTGGAGGGAGCCCCCCCTAGGGCGCGCCCCCTGCCTCGTGGGCCCCCCGAAGCTCCACCGACGTACTCCTCACTATAGGAAACTGCTAGTTTGCCGTCTGGGCATAACAGACGGCAAAGACGTAAATCCAGATGGCAAAGAGTTTGCCGTCATGAAGTAGATGGCAAAGTCAGACGGCAAAGATTAATCAGCAAAGAATACTTTGCCGTCTGCTTTTTTATTTCCTGACGGCAAAGACTTTGCCGTCGATCTATATTTTTGCCGTCGATGCGGGGAAAGTAGACGGCAAAACATTGCACCGACGGAACGGACGGTCGACGGACGGCGTCAAGTGTTTTGCCGCTCACGGCCGTCAACAGACGGCAAAGTCTATTATCTTTGCCGTCAACTATCGGTTTCGCAGACGGAAAGAAGCATACTTTGCCGTCTGTCATCAGAGTCGATGGGCAAAATAGCAGGACTTTGCCGTCTGGTGCTCCTTTCCCAGTCGGCAAAGACTCATATTTCGCCGTCAGTTGGTGCTGGCCCAGACGGCAAAACTCTACCTGTTTGCCGTCAACATGTGTCATCTTTGCCGTCTGTCCCTTGACGGCAAAGCTTCTTTTTTTTAAAATAAGAAATTAAACAGTTTAATACACAGTACAGAACCATAACAGCACAGAACCATAACAGGACAGCATAGTTCCATAGCAAATATAAGCAACAATGAACAAATATAAGAACGAAGTTCCATAGCATCTATATAGTCCCAGGACAAAGTTCCATAGCATATATATAGTCCCAGGACAAAGTTCCATAGCATATAGTCCCAAAACAAAGTTCCATAGCATATATATAGTCCCAGGACAAAGTTCCATAGCATATAGTCCCAAAACAAAGTTCCAAAGCATATATATAGTCCCGGGACAAAGTTCCATAGCATATAGTCCCAAAACAAAGTTCCACGACATATAGTTCCACAGCATATAATACACAATGAACAAAGATGGCATCACTACGTAAGATTTGGCACTACAACAAATGCCTTCATGTCCATGTCGTAGTCCAAAGAGCATCCAGGTGGCAACCTACAAGATTGAATGGTGTGTGTCAAATAACGTGCTTGAAATCATCAATATGCCAAATAGACAAAAGAAAGTACTTCGACACTACAAAATAAATAGTGATCCATATTCCATAGTGAGTTTCCAAAATAAAAAGCTTCTAGTACATATGGAGTTTCTTGAACACTTATCCAATTTTGAACATGCTAATTTAACACTAGATCTTTACTTATAAGTCTGATCTTTAAATGGTTCAAACGGTCTCTACTTACAAGTTTCTAAATCATGGAGATCTTCAAACACTACTAGAAAAAGGGCTATAGATGGGATTGACACTAATGGCGCACCACCTTCGGATACGCCATTAGTATCAATTTTTTTTGAACTAGTGCGCCTGTCCAAACATACTAATGGCGATTCAGACTCGAGGCGCCATTACTAGTTGTAACTAGTAATGGCGCACCTATCGAAAGTGCGCCACTAATGTTGTTTTTTTATTATATTTTTATTCCTTTTTTGCAAAACTACTAATGGCGACTGTTCCACCGTGCGCCATTACTAGTTTAAACTAGTAATCGCGCCTTTGTGGAGCAAGGCGCCATTAGTATTTTTTTTTTGCAAAACTACTAATGGCGCACCACCAGAAGGTGCGCCATTAGTAACCTGGGTTACTAATGGCGCATTTAGTGTTGGTGCGCCATTAGTAAGTGGGCAGCAACAAGATATTTTGGACAGCCTCTCCCCTACCCACACTCACTTTCTCCCCACTTCATTCTCTCCACCTCCTCCTTGTCTCGGGTGCCTCCTCTTTTTCACCTCATTGCCACCATAGATTCATTCAAATTAAGTGGTTAAATTACCTTGTTTTGATAGGTAAGTAAGGGGGGAAGCTATATTTATGTTGTTCTCCCTACAACAATGTGCACATGCACTTTTTATGGCCTAGCTAGATCTATGTATGTTCGTGGTGTTGCATATGTTTGTGGTGTTGCATATGTGTTTGTGTTTGGAGGTGTACCGGTATTTGAAATGCGATAGTTGCCAATATTTTGCGGAATGTTGATTCATTTCTGTTTGGCGAGAATTTTGGCATTAAGCATTCTTTTGGTCCTATTTTTAGGAAAGTCATGCCAAATTTTTCTTGGTTCTAAAATATCGTTTTGCTGTACCCATGCGACCATGGTCCACACGATGACCGAAGGCATCGCGAATAGGTTTTTGAGGTCCGCGAAGGCCGAGATGCTTCAAAAGAACGAGACGGAGATAAGATGTCCGTGTTGAAGATGCAAGCTGAAGAGCCTTATTGCGGACCCGGATTCCGGGCAAGTGCGAGACCACCTGCTCTTGCGCGGTTTCATGGATGGCTATCGGTGGCAAGGTGATGAAGATGACTACGAAGTCTTCCATGGGGGCCGGGCAAGAAATGAGGAAGGGCAGCAAGACAACCACCGCGGCTCGGGCGGGCGAGAAGACGAAGAATCCCCAGGAGATGATCACGGCGGTGATGCTGTACACAGTCATCATGTAGAAGATGCAGGGACATGATGATGAGGAAGATGCGGAGCGGGCGACGGGCATGATCATGAAGATGATGATGCGGCGGAGCGACGACGCTGGACCATCGATGGGCTGGGTGTAGGACCCTCATATTCAAGAGCTGCTTCTCAAGCGGACGGATAACGCAACAGCTGCCGCCGAGAGAAAGCCAAGATGGATCAACTTGAGTTAGACGCGTTACTCCATTGTATGAAGGATGCAGGCCGAGGATACCCGCTTTGAAAGTAACGCTCATGGCTCGGAGATGAAGGTAAAACACAAAATGACCGACGCATGCTTCGACGAAAACATGTCATTCTGGCACGAACGTCTTCCCAAGGGGAACAAGTGCCCGACCAGTTTGGAGGAGGCTAAGAAAATCGTGTGTCCTCTGGATTTACCGCATGTGAAATACCATGTGTGCATGAACAATTGCATCATTTATCCGGACGAGCACGCGGAGTCTACCATATGTCCGGTTTGCGGCGTCACTCGATATAAGAAGAGGAAGAAAGATCCTCGAAAAGTGGTGTGGTACTTTCTGATCACTCCTCGTCTGCAGCGGTATTTTGCGGACCCTAAGGTAGCAAAGCTCCTGCGTTGGCACGCGGAAGGGAGGAGAAGAAGCGAGAAGATGACGCAAATGATCCGGAGATAGATAAAAAAGACAAGATGCTGAGTCACCCTAAGGATGCGAGCTAGTGGCAAGCGTTGAACTTCGAAGACCCAGAATTTGGGAAGGATCCAAGGAACATCGTGCTGGGTGCGAGCACCGATGGAGTCAATCTGTTTGGCAGCCAGAGAAGCACACATAGCACCTGGCCTGTGTTTGTGTGGATGTACAACCTTCCCCCCTGGTTGTGCATGAAGAGGAAGTACATTCACATGAGTATGCTAATTGAAGGGCGAAACAACCAGGAACGACATCAATCAGTATCTGGGGCTGCTGAAAGAGGAGCTTGACACGCTGTGGAAAATGCTAGCCAATACGGGACGCCGTAGAGAAAGAATATTTCCCTATGAGAGCCGTGACTTTGCTCACGACGGTGCACGACTATCTCGGTTACGGATATCTCGCGGGGCAGGTAGTCCACGGATTTTCTGGATGCGTAAGGTGCATGGATGACACAACGTATCGCCAGCCAGAAAGAGATCCCGGGTCTTCGAAAACCGTGTTCATGGGACATCGAAGGTGGCTTCGCGACGATGACCCGTGGAGGAAACACAAGGATCTGTTCGATGGTGAAACCGAACCCCGAAAACGCCCGTGTACGAGGAGCGGCGAGGAAATAGACAAGCTGTTGAAAAATTGGAAAGACTGCCCACTGCCGGGAAAGAAGCAAAAGGCGCCAGAGCAGGGAAAGAAGCGAAATACGCCAGAGCCGCTGCTGAAGGAATGGAAAACGAGGTCTGTTTTCTGGGACTTGCCGTACTGGAAGATCCACCGTGTGCCTCATAGCCTTTATGTCATGCATATCACGAAGAACATGTGCGAGAGTCTGCTTGGTACCCTGCTCAACATGCCAGAGAGGACCAAAGATGGGCCGAAAGCAAGGGCAGACTTAAAATCAATGGGCATCGGGCAGGAGCTTCACGCTAATGATGATGATGATGATGAGGCGAAGCAGGACACAGTAAGTCGTCGCAAAGGCAAAGAGGCCAAGAAGACCGGAAATGACTACCCTCCCGCGTGCTTCACTCTAAGTCAGGAGGAGATCGAGCAGTTTTTCACCTGCCTCCTAGGAGTAAAACTTCCTTATGGTTACGCGGGGAAGATAAGCAGATACCTAGACCCAGCGAAGCAGAAGTTCAGTGGGATGAAGTCTCACGACTGTCACGTGCTGATGACGCAGATACTTCCAGTTGCAATGATGTGGAGGATATCATCCAACTTGGGCCGATGTTCCTGCACAGCATGATGCCGTTCGAAAGGATGAATGGTGTCATCAAAGGATACGTTCGCAACATGTCACGCCCGAGGAAGTATAGATAGGGGCTTTCGATCAAGAGTGCATCTCCTCTCGCACGAATTATCTAGGCATTGAGAACCCGTTGGTCTGCCTGTCAACAGCACCTCGGCAGGCTCGCTGGATGGGGTCACCGTGAGGGTCGCCGCGAAATGCATGTCGACTTAGAGGGTCGACTCGCCGACTTTGAAAGAGCAAACCTAGTCGCGCTGCAACACATAGACGTGGTCGATCCTTGGGTGGTAGAGCACAAAACCTTTATTAAGAAGACGTACAATGACCGAGGCCAACAGAGGACAGACGGAGATATAATCAAAGAGCACAACTCATGTTTCATGCGTTGGTTCAAGCAGAAGCTTCTGTCGTACCCTTTACATGAGGATTCTTCCGCGGAAGAACAACTCATATTCGCCTTGTCACAGGGCGCCGAGCACAACCTGATGACCTATGAGGCATACGATATCAACGGCTAGACATTCTACACCGAGGCCAAGGACATGAAGAGCGATGGTTATCAGAACTCCGGGGTAACGATGGAATCCTACATCGGTAATGACAAGGACAGATACTACGGAAGGATCAAGGAGATCTGGGAGCTGAGCTACACTGGAGAGAAGGTCCCGATTTTCCGTGTCAGATGGGCGAAGAGCGTCTTAAAAGAAGACCAGTATTTCACCACCATGGTTATAGCCGAAGCCAAATCCAAGACCGCGGGCGCAAACGTCACCGCGAAAAATGAGCCATGGGTACTGGCTTCCCAAGTTGACCAATGCTTCTTCATTACCGACCTGTCAAAGCCCAGTCGTGTTGTCGTGAGGAGAGGCAAAAGGAAGATCATCGGAATAGATGGAGTAGCCAATGAGCAAGACTTGACAAGCACGGCGACCGAGGATCGAACATGACGACGATGATGAAGTAGCAGCATACACCACAAGAAGAAGCAGGACCACCCTACCTAAAGGACGTCCGTTCCACAGAAGAACTACATTTGCGAAAAAGAAGGGCAAGAAGATTGTGAACAGATAGCTAGCTAAGATCGATTGTATTTAAACCGTAGCCTTAATTTCTCGATTGTATTTCATGGGCACTTTTTGAACTATCATGAATATTTTTAAATTTTATGGACACTCGATCTCGATCCCCCTCCATCTCGATCGCTATCCCACCTCGCCAGATCCGGTCCCCCTCGTCGCCGAGCACCCCCCGGTCCACCGGCCGCCGACGCCGACCCCCCGCACCCTCGATTCCCCTACTCAACCGCCGCCGCCGACCCCCCGCACCCCTCCTCTACTCAACCGCCGCCGCCGACCCCCGCAGCCCCGCACCTCCCCGCTTCACGGCATTACTGTTTGATGATATTTTAAAAAATTATTACTGTCTTATAAAAAATATTACTGTTATGATTTAAACAAGTTTGAACATATTTAAACACAAATAAGTGTCAAACAGCATTTTAAATGCATAAAAAATTGTGGAGCACAGGAATCGAACCCAGACCTCTGGTGTGAGAACTGGCTCTTGACGGTCGAGCTAGTAGAGGGAGCTTGATGTGGATCAGGTCGGTGGAAGATAACCTGTTGGCTCGAGCAGAAATTAAAAAAAACTAATGGCGCACAGGCGAGGTGCGCCATTAGTATGGATGTACTTATGGCGCACCGAGGTGTGGTGCGCCATTAGTATTGTGCCGCCCCACCATCCATACTTACTCCCGGCCCTCGATCCCTTCCCTCTCCTCTCCCTCGCCCTCGCCCTCGATCCCTTCCCTCTCCTCTCCGACGCTGCTGCCCGCCGCCTCGGCGCCCGCCCGCCGCCGCCTCGGCCCGACGCCGCCCGCTCCTCCTCCGCGCCTCTCCGCCCAGCCCAAGCCCAGGGCGCCCACCTCCACCTCCTCCGCCTCCGCCGTCGGACGAGGCGCCCAGCGTGGGCCCGTCGTGCGGCCGCGCTCTCGCTGCTGGGGCTCACCGGCGCCGTTGCCGCCAGCGCCTTCAGCGACCTCTCCGACCTCCGCGACGCCGCCCTCGACCTCTCCCTCCCGGAGCTCCTCCCCGACCACCTCCCTTCTAGGTAAGTGTTGCAACTCCCCGACCCCAGTTCTCTAAAGTCTTCACCTCTAGCAAGTTGTGCACTATCCAATTTATGCTGCTGCCCAAATCAAGGATGCAGTGTTTATAAGTGTATATATGCGGTCAAAATCAAGCTCTGATGCATAGCGAAGATATTAGATGCCTGAATTATATAGATTTATTTTTACAAACACCTAATGAATGTATTAGGAATCGTATAGCAGTGCTTATGTAGATGCCTGAAGTATCAACTTTGCATATATCCAGGGGCACATAATTGCGGTTGCATAACTGTCACTTGCGAACATCCAAGATACATGCTTTGAGTAATTGCATAATTTTCAATTACTCTCTCCGTTTCAAATTAATTGAATCTCTAGGCTGTTTGTAAGTCAAATTTCTTAAGTTTGACCATGTCTATTGGAAAATGGGCTAAGATCGACTTACAAACAAAATTTGGGCATATGATCAAATCCCACCAAAAGGTCTTAGGCCATCATTTGGACCGCAAATGGCATGAGCTCTGCTTTTGCATTTGGAAGAGGGCATCATACTGATGTTGAATAATTTCAGGGTATCAAATTAGTTATGCAAACACCTGGTATCTACTTATTTAATCAGGACAGAGACCAACTAATCAGCAAGAGAAATGACATTCACATATAGAGGGACCAACTAATCAACAAGAGAAATAATTAGTATCTGTAAACGAAACTAGTCAATACAGAGGCCTCGACCCAAAGCTGACAGAGCATCCATATTTCGTAAGATCATTCAATCTGATGGATTCACGCCCTATGCGCGCAAGTTTGGTCTTGGTATCGTAATCCTGTATGTATCGGGACAAGTGGTGCTAGCTTTATTGCCGGGATCAATTAAGCGTAGTGCTGCAGGTCCATCATTGGTGGATTTTTTCTGTTGTAGTTCTTATTTGCTAGGCATATCACCTTACAAGTGAGTTGTGGGTGAAAATACCAGGTTAAGCGATATTTGAGTCCATTCGCAACTGCTCCCATTAAGTTAAAGATCAACCAATTTAGTTACTAGGGGGCTACGGACTCCTGCAAGATAGATGCACATATCTACCTTTCACGCTAGTGAAATCTCTGATGCATCCTTACGCTCGAGGATTCCTTTCTCATTATATATTGTATTTTAAGTGCACAACTGAACTTTTAGCTTTGAACAAAGCAATGATGGATATTTATTTACTTTTGTTCCTTTCGCTTAGTAGGTTTTGGCTGACAGCAGTGTATCCCCATATAGGTTTTGGCAGCGGTGTATCTCTCAAGTACCGGGCTCGCCATAGCATTAGCAGGATTTTGTCGGCAGACTTTGAGGTCAGTTTAACCTGTCATTTTTCAACAGTACTCAACTATTTCAATCTATCGTTATTTCTGTCAGCAGACTTTGAGGTCAGTTGGTATTGATTGCGTTGGGCTGTGGGGATTTTGAGCTGTTTTCTAACATGTCTTCTTTTAGTGTACTTGTCTCCCCGCTTGTTGGTTACTTCTCATGCTTAGAAGATGTGTTGTAGCTTTTCTTAGACTTGTACTGTAAATGGATTTGGTTGTAATAGAAATGGCATTTTCTCTACTCAAACTCATTATATTGGAATTATTTGAAGATGTGTGGTGTTAGCCTATCGGTAATAATTATGTGTTAGTGTGAGTTTATTCTTCCTGTGAGCATTCTAATTTTATTTCTCTGGATTCAAGCAATGTGTTTGGACTTGCAAGATTCAGTTCACAAGTACTTGTGGGCTTTGGCTTTTAGCCTAATGAGGTCTCTTACTTGTGACAGTTCACTTGTCAGTGTAATATGTTAGAAACTACTACTATGTCTCTAGAAGAATCATCACTCTTTACACACTTATTAGAAACCCGTTTATTTCATCTGGTGAGACTTGTCTGCATCTTGAGCTCAGCTGCCTTGAGGCTGTTAGACATGAGCAGCCGCCAATTAATTCTGCTCCTGGTGTTCCCCACTTGCAGTTAATAAGAAAGTATTTTGGTTTTGCAAGATTCTGTGTTTTACTACTAGCACAATTATGCATTGTCTTGTGTCTGCTCAGAACAAGAATGACCTTCCTTTAATTGGCACACCCTCTGTTCCTAAATATGAGATGTTTTCACAGTTCAACTAAACTGTCAAAACGTCTTACATTTAAAAATAGAGGTAGTACTTGCTAAGTTACTACACCCTCCATTCCAAAATACTTGTCTTGGTTTTAATTCAGATTTGAACTAAAACAATGACAAGTGTTTTGGAACAGAGGGAGTAAATACTAGGAAAGTTTCTCTTCACACATACTCAAAAAGCAGAGCTTTTCTGCAGGACACTATAAACCACGTACAGTAAAGGGTGGAAACAATAAAAGCAAGCAGAACTCTAATACACAACAAAGTTATTCTGATCCAGTATTGCTTGTAGTGGTTTGTCCAAAATGTTGAATGATACTGCTTGGAGATGCATATATTGTTTCACCTCTTCACATGCCAATGTATTTTCCATGTTGTGATGAAGGCCTTTTTTGCCTTGTCCACCCAAGAGGCCCTTGAGTTTGCTGGAATGTCGATCAACTTCCGTTCCAGCAAATTCGGGTACTCCATATGTCCTATTTTCAGCAAAGGTCATGCTGAAATTTTCTGTGAATTTTAGCATGACTTTGCTAAAAATAGGACATATGGGGTACTTGTGACTAATGCATGGGCCGGGGTACTTGTGACTAATGATGAAAGCTTAGGCTTTTAGGGTGCCTCGGCTTCGAAAAACCCTCAATGATAAAAGCTTAGCTTTTAGGATGCCTCGGTGTCGACAAACCCTAAATGATGAGACCATGATCTTGTAACTTGACAATGACCAACTTTTTGACCAAACTTTGTTCCTATTTAGAGAGAAACATGGCCAACAACGATGAGGCCGGGGGTTCGGGCGGCACGGCATTCTGGGAGCTATCCCAGGAGATGGAGGAACAACCTCACTTGTATGAGGACGCCGCCTTCCCAACCGATCATGAGACTACTGATGGTACCGCCGAGGATGACCCCACTGATGCCACCACTGATGGTGCCGCCGAGGATGCCACCATCGATGATGGCGGCGCATTTACGATGGCAGCCAACCGAAGAGGCAACGGAAGGACGGCGCCCGACCGTGCTTCGCACCCTCAAGGAGGAAGTTATCAAGTGGACTCGACGGAATCCAACGGCGCCCGAACGTATAGTCAAGGGGTACTCGCTTCAGCTCGGGTGCATTCTCCGGAGCACCGTCTCGATCAACACCGAGAACCTGAGGCATCCTGACCGAGGGAATTTGCGTAACCTCCTCTTCACGAAGCTGCACGAACGATACAAGTTCCCCGCTGAATTTTAAAACACAAGCCTCAAAGGTAATAAAGTGAACAATGCTGCCCTCACAAAGATGAGCAAGGCCCTGTCTACTTGGAAAAGCAATGTGAAGAGAATGATCGAGAAAGGTGAGAGTTATGAGAAGATCAAGGAGAAAAATCCTTCGATCACCGAAGATGACTACAACGATTTCAAGATCAATTGCTCGAGCACCGCAAACTCGAATCAAGTCGGTGGGGAAAGAAATGCGGAGCTGAACTTAGGGGAACACACACTCGGTCCCGGCGGTTACAGAGTGGCGGAGCCTATATGGGACAAGGAGGAGGCGGACCGTGCCGAGCAAGGCCTACCACCCTTCTTCGATAAATACGGTGACAAGCTGACCAAGAAATTTGTCAGGGCCCGGTACAAGAAGGACCCGAAAACAAAGGAGCTTACCACGGATCCGAAGACCAGGGCGCTTGAGCTTGTTCTGGTAAGGAATACACCCCCGCGTAATTAGCTCCATATGGTTGCATTCTAATTAATGAAGCCAAATTTCTAAATGGTTCACATTCCTTCCGCAGGCGACTGAAAGCAGTAGCGCGGGGTCTACTAAGAGCAACCCTTGGGACACCACTCTAAATAGGGCGTTGAATGTAATGAAGAACAAGGATAAGCTCAGTAAGCCGACGTCAGCTGGTCGTGTGGCCGGCAAAGGCTTGTCGACAAAATGATCGTCATACTATAACACTGGTGGGCGAAAGGAGAAAAAGACCAGGTCGGAAAGCCAGGTGCGCGAGGTTCAAGAACTCAAGGCACAGGTGGCGCAGATTCCGGGGATTGTCCAAGAGCAAGTGCAACAACAACTCGGAGCGACGATCACCGCCATTGTGCCTACCTTGATCGAGGTGTTGAGTGCGTGGATTGCGGGCGGCCAACAGGGGCCGCCCCCGATTCCTAGCTTCACGGCCAGCAACTCGCTGAACGCGATGGCGGGGCCATTGGTGTCTCCGGCGGAGGCGGCATTGGTGTCTCTGACGCCGGCACGGGAGCTTAATGCACCCGGGTGTACGCCGGCCACCACCTCTGCAGCAAGCGGCCCCTCCGTCAACTGCACGCCCGCCGTTGGCGGTGCCTCGACATTAGCCGAGCTCGATGCCATCATCACGGTAACTAATTAAGCCTCTCTCGGCCGAGGACTTCATATCCTTGCCTTTGACTGGGCATCCCTGACGCCCTACATGTTTACGCAGGGCGCCGCCGACGTTCGTGCACTCTCCCGCGCCGTGAACAACGAGTTGGTCGATGTCGCCAAGGAAAAATCGTTCAACCGGGCAACCCTTGTTCCACGGTACCGGATGCCACCCAAATTGTTTAGGGTTCAACTGGTTGGTGCTGCCAGCTGCGACGAGTTGTTACCTCCGATTCGACCCGTCGGGGCCGGCGATGATGACGTGATGACCCTCGGCGCCTGCTGAGCTGGCCCTGCTTTGGTCAAGAGCAGATTCGTTTGGGGCGGGGACACCACCCCAAAGACAACACCGCCCGTCGTGCGGCGCTAAGTCGGCCCCATGGCAAGACCGCCGCAACGGTGCGGACATCCCTATGCCATCGATCCAAACATGCATATGGCACAGGATCAGAACGACGACGACGACGATACATTTGCCAACGTCGATCAGTACTTTGCCGATCATGTGTACGGTGGCGACTTCATGGGGCCTCCTTCTCAAGAACCCAACCCAACAAAAGACGTGCGCGATCTAGCTGGTACCGCGGAGAAGCCAAGTTGCAACAGGCATCGTCTGCCGTTCAGCTCTCAGGAGACGCCTCCAGCTGCCGACTTCACCGAGCCTCAGATAGGCGAGGTGCGAAATATTATCAGCCCCAACACACTCAAGAAGGCGGTCTGTGAGCAGAACTCGGTCCCATTACAGGAGAAGAAGAAGGCACACAAAGAAAGACTAACTGGGTGCGGGCCAGCCGCACCGAGTACGATCTGTGCTCGGGACGGGCCACCTTCACCGAGGATATCTCGAGGAGGTGCATGTGGTGGGTAGGGCGACGCTACCGACAAATATGCTCAATGCTGCAACCGGTGCTATGCGGAGTCTGCATGACAGTGTTCTTTCTTTGGAGAAGCGGCGCCTCAGAGAGAAGGATGTGGCATACCCGGTTTTCGTGGCCAAGGTGCCAGAGGGCAAGGGCTTTGTGGATAACTCCATCGGGCGTACGATCGTCCTGCGGTTTGATAACATCCACGCTATGTTGAACCTTCATCCACTGCACTACACCTTCGTTCGGCTATTTTCGCTGAGTATGGAGATGCGGATCATTCGCGACAAGACCTCGGACATCGTGATAGTCGACCCCTTCTACATGCGTGCCAAGATCTTGGGCAGCGCTGGGGACAGGCAAGTCGCGAGTTCTTACCTCAAAGGCGTCATTCTGGCAAACCAAGATAAGGATAACTTCCTCGTGCCTTACTTTCCCGAGTAAGTCCTCCCCTCAACCGGCCCGTAACATATGATTTCTTAGATTTCGATCGTTTTTCTTTTAACATTCCGTGTTTTCTGCAGTGACACACATTGCACGCTCATCCTCCTAGGCCCCAAATATTCCATGGCCACGTATTTCGACCCAGACCGTCAGTCGAACGTAGACTACACAAATGTCAAGAAGGTTCTTGATGATGTTCTCCCCGGCTACGCCCAATCTGGAGGCACCTTCACCAGGCCTATTCGTGAAAGCACGGCAAGCACGTCTTCTCCCCCTGTCTGACGTTACGCTGCGTCAAGCAACCGCTGGCGGTCGAAGGGTGCCTACTACGCCATCCATCACATCTTTGGCGATCGACGGGACCATCATCAACTTCGCTACCGAGTAAACTCAAAGATTGGGCGCGGCGTGTCGGAAATCCAGGACGCGGACATCGGACAAGAATTCTTTCGTATCCGATCGGAGTTTGCGGAAATCATCCATCAAGATGTCCTTCGTACCTCGGGCAGTTCTACCTCGAAATCAACCGTCCAACGGTGACATCGACACAATGCTACAAATGCAGGTGACAACGCCCGTTATTTCATGACTCCCACGGTAAACTGCGGCTTCATCCACGCTCCGGTCCCTTGAGTCGAGTCGAAAGCGGTGATGTTGTGTCTAGTTCGAAACATCGATTGGCTCATGTTGTAATTAAACTTTAATGAACTTGTAGTATGTCTCTTTGGTTTCGAGAGTCGTTCAACTTAGATGTAATCGATGCTATTAATGTCTTGCTTTTCTCTTCGATCGTTCTGTTGCATACTTATATATTGCTTATGTATTGTGCGTGAATTGGTACTAACGCCGTTTGGCTAGTGCATAGCGATGCCGTCGTATGTCGTGTACAAGGGTAAGGTTCCGGAGTCTCGACGATCGGGAGGAGTGTCGGAGACAGGTTCACCGATTCAGCGGTAACAGTTACAAAGGGTACACCACTAGGGCCGAGGCGAATCTAGATCGCCCGCTATCTAGCGGGAGAGGGAGGGCGTTGGAGGAACCGGATGAAGACGAGTTTCATCGTGATGATGCTCATCGTGATGACCGCAGCTCTCTTCTATGTGATGGTACTTTAGATGATCGATATCGACTTGTAATGTGAAGACAAACTCGCCACTCGCGGTCTCAAGACTTGTAATATAATGTTCTATCTTTGTTCGGTCTTTTCAATTCGGAGACTAATATGATGAATTGTATTCGGAGACTAATATGATGAATTGTATTCAGAGACTAATCTTCTATTGTATTCGATGAATCTGTTGTTGATGTGTGCTGTCTATATTTTATCCAATTATACATTTTGTAATCTGTGCAAAAAACAGAAAAATAAAAAATAAAAAACCTAATATTCATACTAATGGCGATCACATCACGAGGCGCCATTAGTATGCCAAAGGATACTAATGGCACATCATTAAGCAAGGCGCCATTAGTATGCGAAGTTACTAATGGCGATCTTGTTGTTGTGCGCCATTAGTATGCCAAAGCACTGGTATACATGGCCCCACAGGAGGCATACAAATGGCGCGATCGTTGTATATACTAATGGCGCATCTGAGGTGCGCCATTAGTATACCAGATACTAATGGCGCACCAGTGGTGCGCCATTAGTAAAATATACTAATGGCATGGCACTAATGGCGCACCACTAATGCGCCATTAATGACCAAATTAGGTGCACCATTAGTAGGCCTTTTCCTAGTAGTGAAATGGTCTCTAAATCATGAAAATAAGTAGCTACTTGTCTCTAAATCATGAATATCTTCAAGTGTTCTCTAAATCATGAAACTAAATAGCTTCAAGAATGCATATATTTAATTAAGATCATGGTTGAAATTGTTCAAATGGATTATAGTTTGAAACGGTTCAAATGGTCTCTACTTGTCTCTACTTATAAGTTTGATCTTTAAATGGTTCAAACGGTCTCTACTTACAAGTTTCTAAATCATGGAGATCTTCAAATGGTCTCTAAATCAGGAAAATAAGTAGCTACTTGTCTCTAAATCATGAATATCTTCAAGTGTTCTCTAAATCATGAAAATAAATAGCTTCAAGAATGCATATATTTAATTAAGATCATGGTTGAAATTGTTCAAATGGATTATAGTTTGAAACGGTTCAAATGGTCTCTACTTGTCTCTAC
The DNA here is from genome assembly GCA_021605205.1 of Aegilops longissima. NCBI lineage: Eukaryota > Viridiplantae > Streptophyta > Magnoliopsida > Poales > Poaceae > Aegilops > Aegilops longissima. The sequence continues at coordinate 642,282,351 of CM038679.1, forward strand.
TTATAAGTTGGATCTTTAAATGGTTCAAACGGTCTCTACTTACAAGTTTTAAAATCATGGAGATCTTCAAATGGTCTCTAAATCATGAAATTAAGTAGCTACTTGTCTCTAAATCATGAATATCTTCAAGTGTTCTCTAAAACATGAAAATAAGTAGCTTCAAGAATGCATATATTTAATTAAGATCATGGTTGAAATTGTTCAAATGGATTATAGTTTGAAACGGTTCAAATGGTCTCTACTTGTCTCTACTTAAAAGTTTGATCTTTAAATGGTTCAAACGGTCTCTACTTACAAGTTTCTAAATCATGGAGATCTTCAAATGGTCTCTAAATCATGAAAATAAGTAGCTACTTGTCTCTAAATCATGAATATCTTCAAGTGTTCTCTAAATCATGAAAATAAATAGCTTCAAGAATGCATATATTTAATTAAGATCATGGTTGAAATTGTTCAAATGGATTATAGTTTGAAACGGTTCAAATGGTCCCTACTTGTCTCTACTTATAATTTTGATCTTTAAATGGCTCAAACGGTCTCTACTTACAAGTTTCTAAATCATGGAGATCTTCAAATGGTCTCTAAATCATGAAAATAAGTAGCTACTTGTGTCTAAATCATGAATATCTTCAAGTGTTCTCTAAATCATGAAAATAAATAGCTTCAAGAATGCATATATTTAATTAAGATCATGGTTGAAATTGTTCAAATGGATTATAGTTTGAAACGGTTCAAATGGTCTCCACTTGTCTCTACTTATAAGTTTGATCTTTAAAAGGTTCAAACGGTCTCTACTTACAAGTTTCTAAATCATGGATATCTTCAAATGGTCTCTAAATCATGAAAATAAGTAGCTACTTGTCTCTAAATCATGAATATCTTCAAGTGTTCTCTAAATCATGAAAATAAATAGCTTCTAGAATGCATATAGTTAATTAAGATCATGGTTGAAATTGTTCAAATGGATTATAGTTTGAAACGGTTCAAATGGTATCTACTTGTCTCTACTTATAAGTTTGATCTTCAAGATTCAAGATAGCTACTTGTTTCTACGTTGACAAATTTGAGACCTACGTAAATGAGATATGTACGCACTAACCATACTCGATCTCAAACATTCGGAGAACCACCAAGGTTGTTGTCGCTTGGGCCTCGTGCATGTGAAGATCCATCAGCATTAGATCCATGGCCTGATTGAGCCATCGCATAGCGGGCATACCATTCAGGTACAATAAGCCTGCAAATTATGTTTGATTGAAGATTAAGTACTGGTAGTAGAAGATTATGATTGAGTGAAGATTATGTATGTGTTTGGCAATTAAGGAACTAACGCAAACATTGCAAAGCATTGACTAGTTTGTGCCAACACCTTTGCTGCACCGCTTGCTGCGTCCTCTCATCAACCCGATCGCCTCTCCTCCGCCCTCTCCTCCGCCGCCACTCGCGTCTCCTCCGCCCTCTCCTCTGCCGCCACTCGCCTCTCCTCCTTGATCAGACCTGCAAAATATGGCATGGCAATTGCATCTTCAATCCAACAGTAAGTAAGAAACAAACATATATAGAAGGACTTGTATAGAATACCTCCATCTCAACCATAGCTGGAGTCGGCGTTTATATGTAGAAGATTTTGAGATACGTATCGAGCTTTGTATTCAGGAGAGAGCTACGAGAGGAGCTAGGAACATGCCTCCTGCAATTGCTTCCTTGCCATGTTTCCTGCCTTCTCCAGAGATCATGACCAAAGCGTGGTCAAGAGGCTCTGTTGTCACATCATACTCGGGACCTTTCAACTCTTTTTCCACCCCTTTAAATTTCTCCATCCGATCGTAGGCGGTCTTGATGATGTGGTGGATCCAGCATTCCGGCTCGCCGATTTCTATAATCTTTGTTTTTCGCCCTGTACTCTTTGGCACACCAATATCCACGATCCGCTCCCAACACTCCCCCTTATCGACGCACCATCTCGGAGTAACCTAATTGATCAATTGCATCTCATATATGTCAAAAAGAAATTGAGTGCCAGCCTGTTGAGGAAATAACTAGCATGAATATGCTTTACCTGCATGTACTTGTCCTTCTCAAGACGGAGTCCCCTACCAGCTTTCTTATCAAGACTCTTATAGCCTTGAGTTGCCATATATTTGCGGACGGCTAAAGGGCGCGCCTCATGCATCAGATTATGCACAAGATACAGGCAATGTTTGTTGACAACTGCTCATGCCTCCTCCAACTTTCCATCCTCGCATCTATAGAAATCTTGCAAATATAGAGAAAATTAGTTTGGTGCAGTAATTTTAAAACCTTTAAGTCTGAGGTTTCTTATAAAATCTAAATAAAGTAAAATCTGCTAGTTTATTTATAGTCAAAACAGGCAAATATAGAGACAATGGCTCCATCCCAGAAATCAAAAGGTTAAAAAGACCATCAGAGTTGATGACAATCAAGAGTTAGATAAGCAGAATTCGATCTATTATTTTTAGGAGTACCCATAAAGTGGATTCTAATCAATTGCCACTGCTCAATTTATAATCAATTATGATGCACTTCATAGAAGATACATTATACAGTGATCGCAAAAATTTCACCAAGAATTGAAGTATGTTTACACTAAGAATTAAACATTGTTGCTCGGAAATTTCATTCAATACAGATGATCAGATGCACATATTTCTTTGAATTGACAGGTCCAAAAATCAGGTTTATATATATGCACCCAGGTTCTAGAAATATACTCTAGATACAAATAACACAATTAAGAAATACAGTACGCACTAGTTTTCCAACATAGGGAGCTCCAGTACTGAACATGTACTCTTTCTAGGAATTCATATATTAATAACTAGAGGTCTATTGAACCAAGATTTACAGCAAAGTATCCACGTCACATATTTTTATTCAAGTTAGATATCTGCAGGTTAATCAGCAGAGCTCAAAGAATGCCTCATGTGGTATACACACGCATTTATAAATAAACTAGGCTGTCCGTCCGTCCATGGTGGGCGCCTCCTCGCCTTTGTGGCCACAGCAATATTAAATCTAAGTTTTCTAGATAGTTTTGCTACTGCAATATTATAGTCTGCTAGCATTCTATTAAGAAAAATAAAGTAAAATCTAAATCTAAGTTTCCTAGATAGTTTTGCTACTGCAGTATTATAGTCTGCTAGCATTCTATTAAGAAAAATAAAGTAAAATCTAAATCTAAGTTTCCTAGATAGTTTTGCTACTGCAGTGTGTGAAGGAAACTTAATGATTACCCAAAGTTCGGCAAAGACCCGCTCGGCTTTGTTGTGAAACTCGATGTTGTTTGCTACACCAAGATCCTCATAGGCTTTGGAGTGGTCCCAGGTACATGCTGGCTTCGGAACTTTGCCCTCCCCAGGCAAACTAACCATGCCAGGGTAATGCTCCTTAATGAGGCTCCCAAGGACGCCGTTCACGTGTCGGTACTTTCCCGTGCTAGCTCCAACTTTCTTCCAACCGCTACATAATGAGAAGCCAAAGTTATTAGCAATTGTTGCATACATTGAAGGTAGAAAATGGGAAGCCAAAGTTAGTTACATTTCTCCACATGGAGCAATACATGGCCTCTGCTGCACAGGAAGCCCTCGTTCCGGGAGCCTTGAGGAACCACGTAGGTACACGGACCGACCCTCCTCAACTTGGATGAAACCAGCTTGCTCCTCGTCAGAGGTCGAGGCCTCCTTGTCAGAGGTCGGGGCCTCCTCGTCAGAGGCCTCCGACGACAACCGCTCTTCCTCCACCCTCTTAGACACGGGGGAGTGAGACACCGGATCGTCGTCCACCCTCTCAGACACCGGGGGGGGGGGGTGAGACACCGGCTCGTCCTCCACCCTCTCACACACGGGGGAGTGAGACACCGGCTCGTCCTCCACCCTCTCAGACATGGGGGAGTGAGACACCGGCTCTTCCTCCACCCTCTTAGACACGGGGGCGTGAGACACTGGCCAAACTGGGTTTCTCTTAGCATTTGCTCCACGTGCACCTCTTCCCCGGCCTTTTCCTCTCCCTCGATGAGCCTGAGGATGAGAGGAAGGCGGAGGATCGGCAATAAAAGTGCTAAGCAAAGATCTCGCTATGGGGAGCCCGGGCTTTTTCCTTTGCGGGCCCACCATGCTTCACTCACCTGCTATGACAAAAGTGCATCAATTAGTACAAATACAAGATTATAGTTTAAATAAATAAGCATAAGTTCAAACAATTGTCGCAACGAGAATTACCAATGCAATTGTAGTACAAATACATTATAGTTCAAACAAATAAGCATAAGTTCAAAAAACATAAGCAATGAGAATTACCAGGCAATTATAGTAAAAAAACTACATTATACTTCAAATAGATAAGCATAAGTTCAAAAATATTACAAATTCAACATTACAACATGTTTGAGATCATCTGGGTCATGGTAAAGCAACTAGTACAAAATCAACATTACAGTTCAACACTACGACTAAAAATAGTCGGGATCATCTGGATCACAATCCGTCTCTTCTTCAAGGTCAGTTCTAGCCTCATCATCAGTATCATACGTGTCGTCAAGGATGTTGTCCTCATGTTGACCGTCATCGTCACCTTCATCGGCAATTCCTAGACGTAACCATTCAAGCATTGAGAGGTCTTCCATGTTCGTAACCTCTTCTTCTTCCTCTTCGACTTCTTCTTCTTCACTGTCAATGTGTACTTCCATGCGTGGATGGATGTTGAGACGGCCTCTAGGCCCATGTTCTTCTTGGAAGAATTCTCCATCATATGTGTCAGGGTCGATGTGAGGTTGATAATCCTCTTCACTAGGGGAAGGATGTTTACGATGTGGCGGCACATCGTACACGACATCCCAACCCTTAAGGTACTTCTTTTGGCATGCATACTTGAGATAAAAAACTTGTGTCGCCTGTTGAGCCACAATATAGACATCTTCACATTCTAATTTGTTGTCTTGTCGAATTTCGACTTGCCCAATATCATCCCTCTGCCTAACCTTCTCCGGATCAAACCAATGGCATTTGAAGACAAGGACTTTCAGAGGATTTCCCCCAAAGTAATGCAGTTCATATATTTCATCAAGTCTTCCATAATACTCAACTCCATTGCAAATAGCCGACACTCCCGTGTTCCTTGATTTTAGAACGTGCCGACGTTCCTCATTCCCATGTGTGCGGAAGCGATACCCATTGATGTCGTATTTATCAAATGTACCGACCTTATAGTCAAACCCATTAGAAACTTGCTTCAACTCTTTGTCCAATATCGACGTACCCTACAAGTTTAAGAGAGAAGGATAGGTGTATTAGTCGCACGTAATACCAACTTCAAGTGTTCCAAGAAGTATACCTTACCTTTTCTCTGAACCAAGAAATGAAACCATAATTGTCGTCTCCTTCACTAGCAAGAAGCTCATACTCTTCAAGTGAATCACGTTCGACCCCTCCATTCGAGAATTGGGCAATGAATTCTCTGCCCAATGAGAAATGAGCGGAGTTAAGAGAGAAAGATGTGAGTAAATGTTACATAATGTACCAACACTTACTCAATGTACGGCCGCACTTCTTGAAGGTTGGTGAGGATATACAACGTAAGCGATTTCCACTCTTTCGGATCCAAATTCTTTGAACCAGAAGAACCCACAGGTCCGAGTTGCCCTTTGAAGAGGCTGAGCTTGGGTTCATGTTTAGGGTCGCCAGTATTGTATCGAGACTTTGCATTATGCAAGCTTGGAATATTGGCCGCATAGCGTGATGTCGTGAAGTTTCTAAACTCCTCTGCCAAGAATGCCTCGGCTATGGAGGCTTCAATTCTACATTTATTTCTACATTTAGCTCGAAGAGTCTTCTGCATTCTCTCAAGTCCATAGCACCAACGATTCTGCACAGGGCCACCCATTCTTGTCTCGAAGGAGGTGTAAAATCATATGTTCCATCGGATTAAAGAATCCTGGTGGAAAGATCTTCTCTAGCTTGCAGAGCAACTCGGGGGCCCGTTCTTCCATCTCATCTATCACAGTAGGAGATACTTCTTTAGCACAAAGAACACGGAAGAAATAGCTAAGCTCTGCCAATACTTCCCAATCAACCTCAGGGATAGAGCCTCGAATCATCACCGGCATTAACGGCTCAAGCCATATGTGCCAATCATGACTCTTCATCCCGTTGAGCTTCAATTTATCAAGATTCACTGCCCTTATAAGGTTCGCTGCATACCCATCAGGGAACAACAAAGTTTAGAACCACATGACTATCTCCTTCTTTTGTTCCCTAGTAAGAACAAACCTCGCCTTTGGCGTCCTCCAGTTTTTCTTGCCCTCGGGTTGTCGCAAGTTTTGTTCGGGTCTATGACATAGCTTCATTACATCAAGTCTAGCCTTAGTATTATGCTTCGTCTTCTCAGCAATGTTGAACAATGTGCCAAAAATGGCCTCGGCGATATTCTTTTCAGTGTGCATTACATCAATATTATGTGGAAGCTCGAGCTGGTGGAAGTAGGGGAGATCCCATAAGCATGGCTTATGAGTCCACGCGTTTTCTTCGTTATATGCCAAGAAATACCCTGGACGTTTGGGATCAGGCTGGAGAGCATTTAGTTGATCACGAATTTGTTCACCCGTCATCTCAGGTGGTGCCGAGTGTTCAACGACTTCACCTTTCATGAAGTTCTTCTTGTCTTTTCTGAATGGATGGTCAAGACGCAAATGTTGTCTATGAAAATCGAAGCAAGAATACTTGCGACCATGCTGCAACCAACGACACTTCATGCTTGCCTTGCACCTTGGGCATGGGAACCTCCCATGCACAGACCACCCCATGAAAAGTGAATACGCCGGTAAGTCATGAAATGAGTACTGGTACCAAACATGCATTGTGAAGTTCTTTTTGCTAGCAGCATCGTATGTCCGTATCCCGTTCACCCAAGCTTCTTTCAACTCATCTACCAGTGGTTGCATGTACACACTTATATTCTTCCCTGGATACTTGGGTCCTGGAATTATCAACGACAGGAACATGAGCTTGCGTTGCATTATGGCGCCGGGGGGGGGGGGGAGGTTGAGGGGAACAACAAACACGGGCCAACAACTATATGTCTTTGACACCATACCAAACGGATTGAACCCATCGAGTCCGACGGCAACTCGTGCATTCTTTGCCTCTTTTGCTTTCTCATGATGTATGCGATCGGAACTCTTCCAAGCTTGGGCACAAGACGGATGTATCAGCATCGGTCTCCCATGATCATCTTTGTCGTGTCTTATCCCATATTTGTGCCATGTCATCTGTTTGGCTGTATCTTCGTTCAAGTAAAGGCGTTGAATTCTTGGCAAGATTGGAAAATATCGAAGAACATTTGCGGGAACTTTGCTCTGCTTCTTCATACCATCACTGAGATCTCTCTCGACATACCTAGAGGCTTTGCACTTGGCGCAATACTTGTCATCGGCATACTCTTTCGTAAATAAGACACATCCGTTTGGACAAGCATGTATCTGCTCATAGGGCATCTTAAGTGCACGAAGGATTTTCTTCGCTTCATACCAACTTTTAGCCAGTTTGTGACCTTCGGGGAGAGAGCGACCCCAAGATGTCACCATCGAATTAAAGCAATCTCTGCTCATGTTGAACTGGTTCTTTATAGACATTGCTTGTGCAATGGCATCCAGCTGACATTGGTTTGTGTGTTCGTGAAGAGGTTGTTGTGAGGAATTCAGCATTTCTAAGAAGGCCCTCGCCGACTCCTCCGGTTCTTCCTCTGATCCCTCTTCACGTGCATCGTTGAAGTCAACTACGATGTCAACTATCCCGATACCATTGTTGTCGGTTCGCCGACGCACCACCTCCTCTCTACTACGTTCAGGCTCGCCATGAAGGGTCCACCGGGTATACCCACGCTTAAACCCATGCTTCTGCAGGTGCACACACATCGTCTTCTTCGACTGTTCTGTGCCGTTGCGACACTTCAAGCAGGGGCACCAACTTTTTCTTTGGCCTCTAGCAAATGCTGGCTCCACAAATTCGTTGGTCTTCGTCACCCATTCAGTGGTGATGCCAGCCTGACTAGGGTGTCCAGTGTACATCCACTCACGATCATCCATACTGGTACTTGCACTAACAGTAGGGGCACCAAATTCATATTCATCAAGATATGTATAATGTAATTAAGACTAGATACACACCTAATTACCATTGTCATATTATTTACGCCATGATTTTAATTTTTACCATACAAAGGGAAGCGTGCATCCATGGATTGAATCCTATCTCTAATAGGTAAAGATGGGTCCTAATCTCACCCGAGTGCGTGTAGATTGGGTTCGTTTCCGTGCTCTACTCGGTCCTCGGCAAAATTCGGCAGCACCTCCCGCTGTTCTCCGGATACGTCTCAACAACAAGCCGAGAGAATGTGCACCCGGAGAACAACGAGGAGGCGCTGACGAAATTTTGCCGAGGACCGAAGTAGAGCATGGGAAACGAAACCCAATCTACACGTACTCGGGCTGTCCATGGATAACGTGGACAATTCGAAAGGACGACGGTTATAGATATGCAAAGACATGCATATTTATAGATCCCACCCTTTAGAACGGGAGACGCGTAGGTTACGAGACTTGACATGAAAATAAAATCTAGTGGCAATGGCAACGGAACGAAGCAAATAGGGGAGGGGGAGGAGATGACAGTCAAGCTCACCCCGAGACCGTAGAGGCGGTAGTCGAACAACGATGGCAATGGCAACGGGACGGACAATGCTCCTCGAGGTGAAGAGAAAATCCCTGCACATGAAAAGCACCGGCACAACCAACATAAGAACTCGTGAAACAATCTGATAAAAACATTATCAACATCATCTCACAATTGACAACTATATATATATGTGTAGCAAGACTACACTCTCTGGCTTGTCTTCTCCAATCTAAGCATGTTGCAAAAAACTGAGCATTTAATTTCCTACGAGCATTAATCAAAAGTTGAAATTTTGCCTTGCAGAACAACCATATTATGGACAAGCACAAGGCTGCCTTATACTAAAAAATTTAGGCAGAAGAAAATGGAAAGGGATACATCCATCAGCAAATCATCCATACATCCATCTATGCATCCATCCTTACATACATCTATAAATCCATCCACATATACTGCAATCCATACATCTATCCATCTAAAAGAATACGAACAGAGATGGGGAGCGGTGCTCACCGTGGGGTGGGGCAGAGGGGGGCTTGGGGCAGAGGGGGAGGTGGTGCTCCGCTTCGGTGGTGACCAGCGGCGGCGGATGCGTAGGAGGGAACTGGCGGCGGTGCTGCCCACGGCAGTCGTGCCGCTAGGGCAGGGGAGGACGACCCGGTGGCGGTCGCGCCATTGGAGGAGGACGGGTGGGGGGCGCAGAGGACAAGGGTCCCGATGGCGGCGCGGTGGAGGCGGGGACCAGCTGCGGCGGCGCGGTGGAGGTGGAGGAGGCGGCGGCGGTGCGGTGGAGCCGGGACAGGCGGTGGCGGCGGCGCGGTGGAGCCGGGGACGGGTGGGGATAACCTAGCGCGCGCGGTCGAGACAGAGGAATCGTGGATGATGCGGTCGGGTGGGGTTTTTTTTTCTTAATTTCCATTAATTTGCCGTTAGTAGGACCAAAAGGAGACGACAAAGCAAGGCTCGGTGCCAGGTTTTTTTTCTATTAGTTCGCCGTCAGTAGGACAGAAGGCAGATGGCAAAGCAACTGACTTTGCCGTTAGTGCATGACAAACACAGACGGCAAAACTGGGGCACCGTTACCTACCGTCAAACTAGACATGTGTCCATCCTTTTCCGTCACTCAGTGAAACAACAGACGGCGAAGAGCCAGTTTGCCGTCTTGGTTTCTTTGCCGTCATCCTTTCGCTAGGTTTGCCGTCAGCCAGTGCGCTCACAGACGACAAAGCGCAGATTTGCCGTTAGTCATACTTTGCCGTAAGCTCCTGACGGCAAAACTTTCTTTGCCGTCTACACCGACGAAATGCTGACGGCAAAGCCGCTCACTGATGGCAAACTAGCAGTTTCCTGTAGTGCCTTCCTCCTATATATACATACGTACCCCCAACAGATCAGATACGGAGCAAAAAACCTAATTCCACCGCCGCAACTTTCTGTATCCAGGAGATCCCATCTTGGGGCCTGTTCCGGAGCTCCGCCGGAAGGGGATTCCACCATGGAGGGCTTCTACATCAACATCATAGCCTCTCCAATGAAGTGTGAGTAGTTTACTTCAGACCTTCAGGTCCATAGTTAGTAGCTAGATGGCTTCTTCTCTCTTTTTGGATTTCAATACAATGTTCTCCCCCTATCTCGTGGAGATCTTTTCGATGTAATCTTCTTTTTGCGATGTGTTTGTTGAGACCGATGAATTGTGGGTTTATGATCAAGATTATCTATGAACAATATTTGAATCTCCTCTGAATTCTTTTATATAGGATTGAGTTATCTTTGCAAGTCTCTTCAAATTATCCGTTTGGTTTGGCCAACTAGATTGGTAGTTCTTGCAATGTGAGAAGTGTTTAGCTTTGGGTTAAATCTTGTGGTGTCCTTACCAAGTGACAGAAAGGGTTGCAAGGCACGTATTGTATTGTTGCCATCGAGGATAACAAGATGGGGTATTTATCATATTGCATGAATTTATTCCTCTACATCATGTCATCTTGCTTAAGGTGTTACTCTGTTTTCATTAACTTAATACTCTAGATGCATGCTGGATAGCGGTCGATGAGTGGAGTAATAGTAGTAGATGCAGGCAGGAGTTGGTCTACTTGTCTCGGACGTGATGCCTATATACATGATCATACCTAGAAATTCTCATCACTATGCTCAATTCTGTCAATTGCTCAACAGTAATTCGTTCACCCGCCGTAAAATACTTATGCTCTTGAGAGAAGCCACTAGTTAAATCTATGGCCCCCAGGTCTATTTTCATCATATTAATCTTCCTACGCTTTATTATCGCTTTGCTCTTTACTTTGCCTTTTTATTTTACTTTGCATCTTTATACCAAAAATACCAAAAATATTATCTATCATCTCTATCAGATCTCACTCTCGTAAGTGACCGTGAAGGGATTGACAACCCCTATTCGCGTTGGTTGCGAGGAGTTATTTGCTTTGTGTAGGTACGAGGGACTTGCACGTGGCCTCCTACTGGATTGATACCTTGGTTCTAAAAAACTGAGGGAAATACTTACGCTACTCTGCTGCATCATCCTCTCCTCTTCGGGGAAAACAAAGCAAGCTCAAGACGTAGCAAGAAGGATTTCTAGCGCCGTTGCCGGGGAGTCTACGCAAAAGTTAACATACCAAGTACCCATCACAAATCCCTTATCTCCCGCATTACATTATTTCCCATTTGCCTCTTGTTTTCCTCTCCCCCACTTCACCCTTGCCGTTTTATTTGCCCCTTTTCCGTTCGTCTTCTCATTTGCCTTGATGTCTTACTTGGCTCGTTTGCTCGTTTGGTTGAAATAGTTGAGTATTTATTCCTAAATAGAGAAGCTAATATCTATGGATCCTCATCCGCTTGCCAATCTTTTTAAGAGATCCAATTATGATAAACCAATTCATAGTGATTTGGATGCACTAGATTATCTTTATAAGGTTTTGCCTGAAATCCGTAAATCTGAAAATTGTGATGAAGTGATTTATGAAGTGAGTCACGATAGATTTTGAATAAAAAGCATGATTGTAATGATTTTAACATAAATTCTATTGATGTAAATTATGCTAATAATATGCAAAACCCTAAGCTTGGGGATGCTAGTTTTGCTATGTCCAATAGTCATGATTGGGGAGATTCTTCTTATGATCTTGATAATTTATTTAAGCCCCATGATGAATATAAGATTGATAATAGTGTTTGCAATAATATTGAAAGTGGGTTTGGAAGAGTGTCAACTTTAGATCCCACATATTTTGATAATATTCAATCTTATGAATTTTTTGATAAAAGTGGGCTTAGAGAAATCATGACTTTAGTTAATGATAATCCCACTATTTTGGAAGAGTGTCAACTTCGCATGCATGTGGATCGTGTTGAGAATATGTTATGTGATAGCTATATTGTTCAATTTTCTTATGATCCTACATGTAATTATTGCGAGAGAGGAAAATATGGTTATAGAAAATTTCATGTTACTAAATTACCTCTCGTTATGTTGAGATTGCTATTGTTCTTTTCCGCTTCCTTGCATATGCTAGTTTTTGCTTGCTATGATAATTTTGTTTTTCTATAAGATGCCTATGCATAGGAAGTATGTTAGACTTAGATGTGTTTGTCACGTGGTTTATGATGCTCTTTTTTTGCTTCAATTCTTGTCTTTCATGTGAGCATCATTAAAATTATCAATGCCTAGCTACAAAGGCTTTAAAGAAAAGCGCTTGTTGGGAGACAACCCAATATATTCCCTTTCTGTCGTTGAATAAATAATCCATCTAACTTCTGTTTAGATGTGGTTTTATGTTTTAATTAGTGTTTGTGCCAAGTTAAACCTATAGGATCTTCTTGGATAATAGTTATTTGATCTTGCTGTAATTTCTAGAAACTTTCGGTTCACAAAAACAATTGTTAAAAATCACCAGAACGTGATAAAATAGTGATTCCAATTTCTTCTGATCAATAAGAAAATTTCCTAGGTCGTCCGATTTTAGCTCAATTTTTGGAGGTCCAGAAGTTTGCGTTAGTTACAGAATACTACAGACTATTCTGTTTTTGACAGATTCTGTTTTTCGTGTGTTGTTTGCTAATTTTGATTAATCTATGGCTAGTAAAATAGTTTATAATCCATAGAGAAGTTGGAATACAGTAGGTGTAACACCAGTATAAATAAAGAATGAGTTCATTACAGTACCTTGAAGTGGTCTTTTGTTTTCTTTCGCTAACGGAGCTCACGAGATTTCTGTTGAGTTTTGTGTTGTGAAGTCTTCAAGTTTTGGGTGAATTCTTTTTTGATGGATTATGGAACAAGGAGTGGCAAGAGCCTAAGCTTGGGGATTCCCATGGCACCCCCAAGAAAATCCAAGGACACCAAAAAGTCAAAGCTTGGGGATGCCCCGGAGGGCATCCCCTTTTTCATCCACTTCCATCGGTAACTTTACTTGGAGCTATATTTTTATTCACCACATGATATGTGTTTTGCTTGAAGCGTCTTGTATTTTTTGCGTCTTTGCTTGTTATTTTACCACAATCATCCTTGCTGTACACACCTTTTGAGAGAGCCATACATGAATTGGAATTTGTTAGAATACTCTATGTGCTTCACCTATATATTTTGAGCCTTACAGTTTTGCTCTATGTGCTTCACTTATATCTTTTGAGCTTTATAGTTTGCTCTAGTACTTCACTTATATCTTTTAGAGCACGGTGGTGGATTTGTTTTAAAGAAACTATTGATCTCTCATGCTTCACTTGGATTATTTTGACAGTCTATAATAGCATGGTAATTTGCTTAAAATATTAATATGCTTGGTATTCAAGATTTGTAAAGCTTTCTTTTGGGTGTGTTGAATACTAAGAAAAGTTTGATGCTTGATAATAGTTTTGAGATATGGAGGTGATAATATCAAAGTCGTGCTAGTTGAGTAATTGTGAATTTGAGAAATGCTTGTGTTGAAGGTTGCAAGTCCTGTAGCATGCACGTATGGTAAACGTTATGTAACAAATTTGAAACATGAGGTGTTATTTGATTGTCCTCCTTATGAGTGGCGGTCGGGGACGAGCGATGGTGTTTTCCTACCAATCTATCCCCCTAGGAGCATGCGCGTAGTGCTTTGTTTTTTGATGGCTTGTATATTTTTGCAATAAGTATGTGAGTTCTTTATGACTAATGTTGAGTCCATGGATTATACGCACCCTCACCCTTCCATCATTGCTAGCCTCTTCGGTAACATGCATTGCCCTTTCTCACATTGAGAGTTGGTGCAAACTTCGCTGGTGCATCCAAACCCCGTGATATGATACGCTCTTTCACACATAAACCTCCTTATATCTTCCTCAAAACAGCCACCATACCTACCTATTATGGCATTTCCATAGCCATTCCGAGATATATTGCCATGCAACTTTCCACCATACCGTTCTTCATGACGCATTCATCATTGTTATATTGCTTAGCATGATCATGTAGTTGACATAGTATTTGTGGCAAAGCCACCGTTCATAATTCTTTCATACATGTCACTCTTGATTCATTGCATATCGATACACATCACGGAGGCATTCATATAGAGTCATACTTTGTTCTAGTATCGAGTTGTAATCATTGAGCTGTAAATAAATAGAAGTGTGATGATCATCATTTTCTAGAGCATTGTCCCAAAAAAAGGCCAAAAGAAAAAAAAGAATATATAAAAAGGGGCAATGTTACTATCTCTTTTTCCACACTTGTGCTTCAAAGTAGCACCATGTTCTTCATATAGCGAGTCTTATATTTTGTGCTTCAAAGTAGCACCATGTTTTTCATATAGAGAGTTTCATATGTTGTCACTCTCATATACTAGTGGGAATTTTTCATTATAGAACTTGGCTTGTATATTCCAGCGATGGGCTTCCTCGAATGCCCTAGGTCTTCGTGAGCAAGCAAGTTGGATGCACACCCACTTAGTTTCTTTTGTTGAGCTTTCATACATTTATAGCTCTAGTGCATCCTTTGCATGGCAATCCCTACTCCTTGCATTAACATCAATTGAAGGGCATCTCCATAGCTCGTTGATTATCCTCGTTGATGTGAGACTTTCTCCTTTTTTTTGTCTTCTCCACATAACCCCCATCATTATATTCTATTCCACCCATAGTGCTATATCCATGGCTCGCGCTCATATATCGTGAAAGTTTATAGGTTTGAGATTACTAAAGTATGAAACAATTGCTTGGCTTTTCATCGGGGTTGTGCATGATGAGAGCATTCTTGTGTGACAAAAATGGAGCATGACTAAACTATATGATTTTGTAGGGATGAACTTTCTTTGGCCATGTTATTTTGACAAGACATAATTGCTTAGTTAGTATGCTTGAAGTACTATTATTTTTATGTCAATATGAACTTTTTTCTTGAATCTTTCGGATCTGAGTATTCATACCACAATTAAGAAGAATTACATTGAAATTATGCCAAGTAGCATCCCGCATAAAAAATTCTCTTTTTATCATTTACCTACTCGAGGACGAGCATGAATTAAGCTTGGGGATGCCTGATACGTCTCCAACGTATCTATAATTTTTTATTGCTCCATGCTATATTATATATTGTTTTGGACTATATTGGGCTTTATTTTCCACTTTTATATTACTTTTGGGACTAACCTATTAACCGGAGGCCCAACCCAGAATTGCTGTTTTTTGCCTATTTCAGTATTTCGAAGAAACAAAATATCAAACGGAGTCCAAACGGAATGAAATCTTCGGGAACGTGATTTTCTCATTGGATAAGATCCAAGAGACTTGGACCCTCGGTCAAGAAAGGAGGGAGGCGGCCACGAGGGTGGAGGGTGCGCCCCCCTAGGGCGCGCCCCTGCCTCGTGGGCCCCTCGAAGCTCCACCGACGTACTCCTTCCTCCTATATATACCTATGTACCCCCAACAGATCAGATACGGAGCCAAAAACCTAATTCCACCGCCGCAAATTTCTGTATCCACGAGATCCCATCTTGAGGCCTGTTCCGGAGCTCCTCCGGAAGGGGATTCCACCATGGAGGGCTTCTACATCAACATCATAGCCTCTCCATGAAGTGTGAGTAGTTTACTTTAGACCTTCGGGTCCAATGTAGTAGCTAGATGGCTTCTTCTCTCTTTTTGGATCTCAATACAATGTTCTCCCCCTCTCTCGTGGAGATCTATTCGATGTAATCTTCTTTTTGTGGTGTGTTTGTTGAGACAGATGAATTGTGGGTTTATCATCAAGATTATCTATGAACAATATTTGAATCTCCTTTGAATTCTTTTATGTATGATTGAGTTATCTTTGCAAGTCTCTTCGAATTATCCATTTGGTTTGGCCAACTAGATTGGTAGTTCTTGCAATGGCAGAAGTGTTTAGCTTTGGGTTTAATCTTGCGGTGTCCTTACCCAGTGACAGAAAGGGTTGCAAGGCACGTATTGTGTTGTTGCCATCGAGGATAAAAAGATGGGGTATTTATCATATTTCATGAATTTATTCCTGTACATCATGTCATCTTGCTTAAGGCGTTACTCTGTTTTCATTAACTTAATATTCTAGATGCATGCTGGATAGCGGTCGATGAGTTGAGTAATAGTAGTAGATGCTGGCAGGAGTCGGTCTACTTGTCTCGGAGGTGATGCCTATATACATGATCATACCTAGATATTCTCATAACTATGCTCAATTCTGTCAATTGCTCAAGAGTAATTCGTTCACCCGCTGTAAAATACTTATGCTCTTGAGAGAAGCCACTAGTGAAATCTATGGCCCCCGGGTATATTTTCATCATATTAATCTTCCTACGCTTTATTATCGCTTTGCTCTTTAAATTGCCTTTTTATTTTACTTTGCATCTTTATACCAAAAATACCAAAAATATTATCTATCATCTCTATCATTCTCACTGTCGTAAGTCACCGTGAAGGGATTGACAACCCCTATTCGCGTTGGTTGCGAGGAGTTATTTGCTTTGTGTAGGTACGAGGGACTTGCGCGTGGCCTCCTACTAGATTGATACCTTGGTTCTCAAAAACTGAGGGAAATACTTACGCTACTCTGCTGCATCATTCTCTCCTCTTTGGGGAAAACCAACGCAAGCTCAAGACGTAGCAGCCCGCCGCAAAGCGAGCTTGGGAACGGAGGTCTGTGGCGCCGACCGCCGCCGCACTACGCGGCGCTCCGGCATCAGCATCTTGTAATACGTGATCTTGTGGCACACCATGGCTTTCCAGCGAACTAGGGAACGCTTGACGCCGGCTAGGGGATCGAAAGGTGGGGGATTGGGCTGGAGATTAGGTGTGGTTTTGGGGCAGTGGCTGGCGTAGGCCGAGCAACGAAGGTTCTCGTTTGAATTTTGGTTCCGGTGACGATCGGTCAATCAATTTTGACTGTACATCGCTCTTGTCGCATTCGCGTTACACCTTGGCATGATGGACCCTCCACGTCGCTCACCGAATGGAACACGCTTCATCTTGCGTTTTCGCTCGCTTGTGGGACTGCATTTGAGAGCAAACCGACGTCCCTCCCCCTCCCCCGCCCGCGTCATTTATACTACCACTCCCTCTGTTTTATGCGGAGTAAATAAAAACAGAGGGAGTATACTACGGATGAGGATCCACAGACATGGCCGAACCTATTGAGTAAATGACATGCGGGGCCTAGGAAGCATGGGGTCTGGCAGTAAGTGACCGAAAGGAAGGGTAAGGCAGGGATACCTGTAACACCCCAAAATTTTAATCTTGTTTTGTTAATTAAAATTTTGCCAGGAAATTAAAACTTTTATTTTCTGGGCTCCCTTTTGTTTTTTAAGCTTTTCCTTCCTTTTTATCATGGAGTTATTTCCCTCAGTGAAAACTTTTCAAATATGTTATTGGACTTGTTTACCCTCTCAATAAAAATCTTTCTTTTCATCAAAGGAATTAATTATATAATAATCTCCATGATCTTTATTTTCTTGAAAAATGGTTTCCCATGGTTTTATGGTCCTTTATGAACTGCAAACCTTTTATAAATTCTTTCAAAAATTCCACCAAAAATTGGGGATGTCCTGTGATGTCACCAAACCACTTTTATGCAAAAATATGTTTCATTCCTTAAATATTTTGAGCTCTACACCCAATTTTCTTCTCGGGTCCAGTGGGCATTTTTGCACTACAACTCATTTAAATACTTCTTCCTAGCCTCCACCAAAATTATGGGATGCTGGTAGTAGCTTATGTTTCAACTTTATGCAAAAACCCAGTGTTGTTATTTGAAAATTTTGAGTAAATCATCCTCATCTTCATTCTGTCCCAACATGATGGTTTGTACAGCATCCATATTCTTACTTGCTCTTTGGCCCTTGATTCTTTCCCCTGCTTGTAGACCACCCTACATAACCCCTAAGTACAGGAGCATGCAACCATTGATATACTTTTGGTTCATGAAATGATGCCACTTACCTCATGTCCAGAATTGAAGCTTTGCAAAACTTGCACTAACAAGTTTATGATTTGTACAAACTAACCTCACCACCTTCTTGTGCATCCAAAGAGACACTAGCCTGGAGGATTTGGCCACTCCAAGAAAAGCCTAGGTGCCTGTGGCATTTTGTCAAACACCTGGAGTGCATGGACAGCATTGGCATGAGTTTTTGTTTGCATTATGAACTTGGTCTCCAGGCAAAACCACCTTGTCCCTTGATCTCCCCTCTATCTCTAACCTAGCCTGCCCCGGCTTTTCGTCGAGCATGTTCCATGCGTGCTCTGTGCATGCCCAGAGTGCGAGCGGAGCACGCGTTTTGCACGTGCCACGCCCGAACCGCCGCGTCTCGCCCCGCACTCACTCTGGCCCGTGACGGACCGCAGCCAGCATGCCATGTCCCCTTCTGCTCCCCACGAGCCCCGCAGCCCTCGCCACGTCTCCAGCAGGCCAGCAGCTAGCCGCCACTGCCGCCCGACAGCTCCTCCAATGGCCAGTGCCGCCCAAGCCACTCCCACTCGCCAGCTCGCCCTTGGAGCATTAATCGCTCGTCCACTAGCTCCTGCCGCCATCGCCAGCCTCGCCATGATGCCTGCAAGCTACAGAACGTCGGTCGCCGACGAGCTCATCCATTGCCGCCACGAATTGACGTGGGAGCGCTATAAAAGGAAGCCCCTCGAGCCCTACGAGCACACAAGCAGCCTCACACCATACTCCTAGTGCCCCCATTGCCGTCAATTGGAGAGAAAGAGGCCGTCTTCCCCCACTCCGTCCCATTCGGCCACCGCCGCCTCCCAGCTCCGTTCGGTGCAACCAGGGCCTCCCCCTCTCCACTCTCTTCACCAGGAACCCCCTCTCCCCCTCGTGAGTCCATCCCCCTACTCAATCTTTATCGGGACTCGCCGCGGGCGAAAATTCACTTTTCCCGACGGCCACCATCCGCCGCGGTGCTCGCCGCCGGCAGCTCCGTCCACCCCAGAGATCAAAACGACCACCGGAGTGCCCGCCTCGACCCCCTGAGCCCGCGGGTGACCTTGGTTTCCCGAACGGTGCCACCGTTCGCCGGCGAGCCTCGCCAGAGATCTGCCCCCGCTCGGACAGAGAAACAAGAGGGGAGGGATGACCAGTCAAACCTGACCAGTGGGCCAGGCGGGCCCACTTTCAGTGACTCAGGCGCGGTCCTTGCTGGATAAGTGGAAACGTATTTCCAGAATACGCTTTCGACGTGTACGTATATATTCAAATCGTTTTTCTTTTCTGTTTTATTTTAAATAACAGATTTTGACCTAAACTTTGACCGGCTATAACTTTTTAAATATAACTCCAAATGAATTGATTCTTTTTCCTACATCTCTCAAATTCTGTCTACTTTATTTTAAGATTTATTTGAAAAAAATTCAGACTACTTTTTTTCTGCTGTTTTGAAAATATGTGTTGATTCAAAAATATTTTCAAATAGGATTTTAGAGAGAGAGGAGCAAACTTTCAAAAGTTTTGGAATGCACCCTACCTTTCCACACCTTGAAGGCAAGCATTCTGAACCCTGGCATAATATTTTGCATGCATTGTTTGACACGATTATGGCACCACCTCAATACATGGGACCCGTTATTTTATGTGGTGATGTGATCGTTTGCATAAATGCTTATTCGAAATTTCCTTGCTGTTGGAAATAAACATGCTTGTGAAAATGATCATCCTCGTATGCCTTTCGTGCATACCGGAAGGAAGACGGGAAAGTCTCTGTCTTGGGTAGACCCGAGCTTGTCCCTAGTTCCTCGTCAAGACGAGTGTGTCCGGCATGGCATGAGAGGTATGATGAGTGGTGATTCTATCTGTTGGATGAAATATATTCCTTATGCTAATCATGCAGGGAATACTTAAACCTCCTGAGTCGACCATAGATCGAGTCTTGTTCGATAACCCCATACTTGTTTCAGACTACCACTTGTCCCTGCCACACGGGGAGTGCAGTTCGAAGTTGTCAACCCTTTCCTAGCACACACCTGCATGAGAGGCCATGGTGGAAGATAGCGGAGGCATCCGGTAGGCATGCCATCTGAACCGGGGGCATGGGTGTTTCGGTGGTAGCCGAAGGGGTAGCTCCCCTAGTTTGCGCCCGGTATAAATTTTGTGATCCCATGCTACGTCGAGGTTGTAGCCTCCCCACTTAGAGCTTTGCTCGACAGGCGTCGTGGGTGATTCCAGACACCGGTAAGTTAAGCTGGTGTGTGCAAGTTTGGTGTGTTTTCAACTAAAAGACCGTAGACGGAATTAGTCCCGATGGACTAAAGGAATCCGTTACTCGTGGGTAAAGAGTACACCCTCTGCAGAGATTAAACTTATTCGAATAGTCGTGTCCATGGTTAAGGATTACAGTCTGGGATGGGTCAAGTGTTGGTCTTAATGTCGGTCTTCGGAGGAGAAACTGTTAAAACAAACTTGGATACCGACTTGTGACTTGTGAGGACCATGATTATTATTTTGTTATGGACTAACCATTATATTATCTGAATTATAGAGCATCCCTGGGATGATCTACCTCCTGAATATTCACAGTGATTAATTATAATCCCTTTATGTGGTGTCGCTGAGACGCCCGACTGTGGCATGCTTGATTTTTATTTTACTTTATAAGCCCTTTATGTTGTGTCGCTGAGACGCCCGATTGTGGCATGCTTGTTATTTATTTTTCTTTATAAGCCCTTTATGTGGTGTCGCTGAGACGCCCGACTGTGGCATGCTTGTTATTTATTTTACTTTATAAGCCCTTTATGTGGTGTTGCTGAGACGCCCGGCTGTGGCATGCTTGTTATTTATTTTACTTTATAAGCCCTTTATGCGGTGTCGCTCTGACGCCCGACTGAGGCATGCTTGTTATTTACCATCAATTCGAGACGTCGCTTCAGACATCCGAATGGTGCACTTTATTCCTACTCTGTCACTACATATTCATGGTTGCACATTAATAACCTGCCTGCATGCATCAAGGAATTTATTTTTTATGACTGACGTTGTGATCATAGAATATTTTCAAAGCATGATTATCGGTTGTTGCATTATACCTGTGTTCATAATGTTTGCGAGTACATTCAAAGTACTCACTGGCTTGTCCCTGGCTATTGTCTTGGCCAGATTCTTGCGCGGAAAGGAGCGACCGTGATGACAGCCCCAGAACCTAAGCAATGGTGATAGCAGTCTCGCGAAGATAGGAGTTAACCTGGTCAGCTGTTCCTGTGGGAAATGGAGTCCCATAGACACCGATGATCCACAAACCGCTTCCGCCATCAACCACTAGAAACCATTTGTTGTACTCATAGGCCAGAATGGTCTTGTACTTCATATTTAATATTTTTCTTGGATTTTCTGTATCAAGCTGGTGCCTCATCAACTAACAGTAATCTTGGGGCTGGTGAGCACAAGGGCCATTTTCTAGAATTTATTACCCAAAAACCGGTCGTGACAAACTTGGTATCAGAGCCAGGCTGACCATTTGCTAATCCTATCTTAGCCGGGTCAATAATCCTTGGTAAGCCAAACCACCAGACCTTAACCAAAACCCAGCCAAGGTTCTCATGCTAGATAGCCACACAGTGACCCCGACAATTTTGGCAGTCGGTGCCCAACCTATCGACCTAGCCTGGCGATCACGCGCCAGTGACCGACGCCTATAATGTCTCATTCGCAAGTGTGCGAAGGAAGACTTCGTTCCCTTTTTCTATAAAAAGGGCACGCTCGCCTCAACCCAGCATAGCACAGCCTCTACCCTAGACCGAGCCATAATGCCTGGCCCCGTCGTGCACAACGAGACCACAGCAACCAACCTTGGAGGTTTTGTGACCATACTCGCAAACCTCACCCGTCGTGCCTATGCGTTAGAAGAGCCCCCAGAATATGTTGTGTACCAAGGGTCCATGAGCGGCGAGAGCCATCAATTCTGGGCCACTGTGCACATCTACGGTAGGGGTCTGTCGCCAAAACGCCCCTACAGGTTCACCGGAAGGACAACTTCCTTCGAGCCACAAGCCATCCAGCTAGCTGCTCGAGAGGCTATAGTTCAACTCCGGCAGTTGTCGCCCAGAGTTAACTGTCGCTTGTTTCACTACTACCCCAGACGTGAAGGGTATGGTAGACCACCCCAGGTTGCCAACGGAGATCACGAGACGGATCCTGCACTATTGCACCTAGTGCGCTATGTAGGTGCACTGGAGGAACTGTTCGATCAAATCACCATTGATCTGATCACAGCTCGTGGAGAGCTGGGTCGTCAAGCCGCGGCAAGAGAAGAGAACGAGCCCGACGCCGACAACCCAGTCGTGCTGTTCGGACACCTGATCGATTCCCTGAGGTCTGCCCCAGCCATCAGCCAAGGCGCTTTGATGACCCCAGAAGCGCTTCGTCGCCTCCTGGGAGCACACTCCAACGGAGTTGTGGCCAACAATCCCCGAGATGGTCATCATCGCTACCCCGAGCCTGCATCCCCTCAACCGTCTCCAGCTAATTCCGACTTTGAGACCCATGGAGAAGCCTCGACATCCACAAGGCACGCCAGCTTGGATGTAAACGAGGTAGACTAAGTCACTTGAGTAGTGCCGAGTCTCAGTGTATCCTCGCTTTGTAATCGTGTGACCTTGTGAAATTAACGCAGCCTGCTGTTGTGCCACTGTTTTAATAGTAACCTTGCATATTTATGTCAGCACGCAGTTGCGTATTTTTGCAGGCACAGCTACCAAAACCACCCCGACAACACGCACAGTGATACGTCACTCTGGTGAGATATGTATCTGTGGCTTTGACCCCGACCCTTGGAGCTGAGCTGGAAAATTCATTACCTTTGACCACGGTAAAATGACCCAGTCCTGGCCAACCTTATCCAGTACGTCATCGCTCAAGAGCGTTTAACCCAACATGTGATGGGTTATCTGCAGAGCCTCACGGATTTAAAACCTCAGATCGCCATCGGCAGATCACTGAGGCCCAACCAAGGGAGACACATTCATCGACTGGTCAATCCACTTTCTCCGATAGAAGAGGAGTGTATCCCAGTACCAGAGACATTTTCTCGGGACCCCGTCCGGTTACCGTTTCCATTTTAGACATCGCCGTGGTATTCATTGCTGTGACATTTATTTATGTTTTGTAACTTATGCGTGGTACCCCGAGGTTGTGCAGCAAGTAAATTATTTAGTTTCTATTAATGTGAGTAGTTCTGTTGCGGTTTGACTCTGGTGTATTACTGTTTTCTCTCGCGAGAAATCCTGGAGTGGGATTTCTTTTCCCTGAGTCGCTGCATCATATATCTTCTCACAACATGGATTTATTCACGCAACACCACCACCACTCGAACACATACACTGCTTGCAAAATCTCGTAACCGTGGAGTATTGTGTTTTCAAAACAGCTCTTAGCAAATCTCGAGGACAAGATTTTTCTTAAGGGGGGTAGTGTTGTAACACCCCAAAATTTTAATCTTGTTTTGTTAATTAAAATTTTGCCAGGAAATTAAAACTTTTATTTTCTGGGCTCCCTTTTGTTTTTTTAACCTTTTCCTTCCTTTTTATCATGGAGTTATTTCCCTCAGTGAAAACTTTTCAAATATGTTATTGGACTTGTTTATCCTCTCAATAAAAATGTTTCTTTTCATCAGAGGAATTAATTATATAATAATCTCCATGATCTTTATTTTCTTGAAAAATGGTCTCCCATGGTTTTATGGTCCTTTTTGAACTGCAAACCTTTTATAAATTCTTTCAAAAATTCCACCAAAAATTAGGGATGTCCTGTGATGTCACCAAACCACTTTTATGTAAAAATATGTTTCATTCCTTAAATATTTTGAGCTCTACACCCAATTTTCTTCTCTGGTCCAGTGGGCATTTTTGCACTACAACTCATTTAAATACATCTTTCTAGACTCCACCAAAATTATGGGATGCTGGTAGTAGCTTATGTTTCAAGTTTATGCAAAAACCCAGTGTTGTTATTTAAATTTTTTGAGTAAATCATCCTCATCTTCATTTTGGCCCAACATGATGGTTTGTACAGCATCCATATTCTTACTTGCTCTTTGGCCCTTGATTCTTTCCCCTGCTTGTAGACCTCCCTACGAAACCCCTAAGTCTAGGAGCATGCAACCATTGGGATACTTTTGGTTCATGAAATGATGCAACTTACCTCATGTCCAGAATTGAAGCTTTGCAAAACTTGCACTAACAAGTTTATGCTTTGTACAAACTAACCTCACCACCTTCTTGTGCATCCAAAGAGACACTAGCCTGGAGGATTTGGCCACTCCAAGAAAAGCCTAGGTGCCTGAGGCATTTTGTCAAACACCTGGAGTGCATGGACAGAATTGGCATGAGTTTTTTTTTTTGCATTATGAACTTGGTCTCCAGGCCAAACCACCTTGTCCCTTGATCTCCCCTCTATCTCTAACCTAGTCCTGTTGCTTGCAAACCCCACCCAAGACCTCTAGCCTGCCCCGGCATTTCGTCGAGCACGTTCCGTGCGTGCTCTGTGCACGGCCAGAGCGCGAGCGGAGCACGCGTTTTGCACGTGCCGCGCCCAAACCGCCGCGTCTCGCTCCGCACTCACTCTGGCCCGTGACCGACCGCAGCCAGCACGCCACGTCCCATTCTGCTCCCCACGAGCCCCGCAGCCCTCGCCACGTCTCCGGCAGGCCAGCAGCTAGCCGCCACTGACGCCCGACAGCTCCTGCAATGGCCAGAGCCGCCCAAGCCACTCCCACTCACCAGCTTGCCCTTGGAGCAGTACCCGCGCGTCCGCTAGCTCCTGCCGCCATCACCAGCCTCGCCACGATGCCTGCAAGCTACAGAACGTCGGTCGCCGACGAGCTCATCCACTGCCGCCGCGAACCGACGTGGGAGCGCTATAAAAGGAAGCCCCTCGAGCCCTACGAGCACACAAGCAGCCTCACACCGTACTCCTAGTGCCCCCATTGCCGTCAATTGGAGAGAAAGAGGCAATCTTCCCCCACTCCGGCCCGTCCAGCCACCGCCGCCTCGCGGCTCCATTCGACGCAACCAGGGCCTCCCGCTCTCCACTCTCTTCACCAGGAACCCCCTCTCCCCCTCGTGAGTCCATCCCCCTAATCAATCTTGATCGGGACTACTTGGGCGAAAATTCACTTTTCCCGGCGGCCACCATCCGCCATGGAGCTCGCCGCCGGCAGCTCCGTCCACCCCAGAGATCAAAACGACCACCGGAGTGACCGCCTCGACCCCCTGAGCCCGCGGGTGACCTTGATTTCCCGAACGGTGCCATCGTTCGCCGGCGAGCCTCGCTGGAGTTCCGCCCCCGCTCGGACAGAGAAAGAAGAGGGGAGGGAAGACCAGTCAAACCTGACCAATGGGCCAGGCGGGCCCACTGTCAGTGACTCAGGCGCGGTCCACGCTGGATAAGTGGAAACGTATTTCCAGAATACGCTTTCGACGTGTACGTATATATTCGAATCGTTTTTCTTTTTTGTTTTATTTTAAATAACAGATTTTGACCTAAACTTTGACCGGCTGTAACTTTTTAAATATAACTCCAAATGAATTGATTCTTTTTCCTACATCTCTCAAATTCTGTCTAGTTTATTTTCAGATTTATTTGAAAAAAATTCAGACTACTTTCTTGTGCTGTTTTGAAAATGTGTGTTGATTCAAAAATATTTTCAAATAGGATTTTGGAGAGAGAGGATCAAACTTTCAAAAGTTTTGGAATGCACCCTGACTTTCCACACATTGAAGGCAAGCATTCTGAACCCTGGCATAATATTTTGCATGCATTGTTTGACACGATTATGGCACCACCTTAATACATGGAACCCGTTATTTTATGTGGTGATGTGATCGTTTGCATAAATGCTTATTCGAAATTTCCTTGCTGTTGGAAATAAACATGCTTGTGAAAATGATCATCCTCGTATGCCTTTCGTGCATACCGGAAGGAAGACGGGAAAGTCTCTGTCTTGGGTAGACCCGAGCTTGTCCCTAGTTCCTCGTCAAGACGAGTGTGTCCGGCATGGCATGAGAGGTATGATGAGTGGTGATTCTATCATTGGATGAAATATATTCGTTATGCCAATCATGCAGGGAATACTTAAACCTCTGAGTCGACCATAGATCGAGTCTTGTTCCGATAACCCCATACTTGTTTCGTACTACCACTTGTCCCCGCCATACGTGGGTGCGGTTCGATAAGTTGTCAACCCTTTCCTAGCACACACCGCATGTGAGAGGCCATGGTGGAAGATACCGGAGGCATCCGATAGGCATGCCATCGACCGGGGCATGGGTGTTTCGGTTGTAGCCGAAGGGGTAGCTCACCTAGTTTGCGCGCGGTATAAATTTTGTGATCCCATGCTACGTCGAGGTTGTAGCCTCCCCACTTAGAGCTTTGCTTGACAGGCGTCGTGGGTGATTCCAGACACCGGTAAGTTAAGTTGGTGTGTGCAAGTTAGGTGGGTTTTCAACTAAAAGACCGTAGACGGAATTAGTCCCGATGGACTAAAGGAATCCGTTACTTGTGGGTAAAGAGTACACCCTCTGCAGAGATTAAACCTATTCGAATAGCCGTGTCTATGGTTAAGGATTACAGTCTGGGATGGGTCAAGTGTTGGTCTTAGTGTCGGTCTTCGGAGGAGAAACTGTTAAAACAAACTTGGATACCGACTTGTGACTTGTGAGGACCAGGATTATTATTTTGTTCTGGACTAACCATTATATTATCTGAATTATCGAGCATCCCTGGGATGATTCTACCTCCTGAATATTCACAGTGATTAATTGTAATCCCTTTATGTGGTGTCGCTGAGACGCCCGACTGTGGCATGCTTGATTTTTATTTTACTTTATAAGCCCTTTATGTGGTGTCGCTGAGACGCCCGATTATGGCATGCTTGTTATTTTTTTTATAAGCCCTTTATGTGGTGTCGCTGAGACGCCCGACTGTGGCATGCTTGTTATTTATTTTACTTTATTAGCCCTTTATGTGGTGTCATTTGAGGCCTTGATCGTGGCATGCTTGTTATTTATTTTACTTTATAAGCCCTTTATGCGGTGTCACTCGGGCCTTGATCGAGGCATGCTTGTTATTTACCATCAATTCGAGATGTCACTTCAGACATCCGAATGGTGCACTTTATTCCTACTCTGTCACTACATATTCATGGTTACACATTAGTAACCTGCCTGCATGCATCAAGGAATTTATTTTTTATGACTGACTTTGTGATCATAGAATATTTTCAAAGCATGATTATCGGTTGTTGCGTTATACCTGTGTTCGTAATGTTTGCGAGTACATTCAAAGTACTCACTGGCTTGTCCCTGGCTATTGTCTTGGCCAGATTTCTTGCGCGGAGAGGAGCGACCGTGATGAAAGCCCCGGAACCTAAGCAATGGTGATAGCAGTCTCACGAAGATAGGAGTTAACATGGTCAGCTGTTCCTGTGGGAAATGGAGTGCCATAGACACCGATGATCCACAAACCGCTTCCGCCATCAACCACTAGAAACCATTTGATGTACTCATAGGCCAGAATGGTCTTGTACTTCATATTTTATATTTTGCTTGGATTTTCTGTATCAAGTTGGTGCCTCATCAGCTAACAGTAATCCTGGGGCTGGTGAGCACAACGGCCATTTTCTGGAATTTATTACCCGAAAAACCGGTCGTGACAATACCTACGTCAGAGCATCCACTTCCACTACTACTCCCTCCTTCCATTTACTATACAGGGCCTAATGCATTTTTTGAGGCTAACTTTGACCAAATGTTAGAGTAATAATATATGACATGCAACTTACACAAAGCATACGGTCAAATTCGTATGTGAAAGGAGCTTCCAATGATATAATTTTCACATTATACATCTCATGTACTATTAATCTTGTCAATAGTCAAATGCGGTTTTGAAAAACACATTAGAGCATGGTTAATAATATAGCCAGTCGATGGCTATAAGGAACTGCCATGTCATTTATAGCCATCATCTATTATATGCACTCATACAGTAGTGTGGGCAATAAGGTTGGTTATTTCCAGCAAAAAAATTATAAGGTTGGCTATTGTATCAATACTTTTTACCATCTCCTCCCTATCTCTTTCTTCATATTTATTGTATTTAACTAGGAATGCATATATAGCTAGGCTCTTGCACGAGTGCTCACTCCCTTACTTTTTCACATCTCTCTCCTCCACATAGGCCCTATATAAATGGAAGGAGGGAGTACTACTATGAGCACTGCATACTCTAGTACAGATGTTGTCAGTACTCTACTAGTACTATTGGACAGGAGCTTAAAAAGTTACTATTGGACTGGCTATACGTGGCGAAATCCTAGTAGGGCGAGCATGCGCGAGAATAAGCACATTCACGTGGTTGAAAACAAATTGGAAACTGAGGGAGTCCTGGACTAGGGGGTGTCCGGATAGCCGGACTATCATCATCAGCCGAACTATCATTGGCGGACTATCATCATCGACCGGACTCCAAGACTATGAAGATACAAGATTGAAGACTTAGCCCGTGTCCGGATGGGACTTTCCTTGGCGTGGAAGGCAAGCTTGGCGATAAGGATATGTAGATCTCCTACCATTGTAACCGACTCTATGTAACCCTAGCCCTCTCCGGTGTCTATATAAACGGATGGCTCTAGTCCGTGGGACTACATGAACAACAACCCTTACAATCATACCATAGGCTAGCTTCTAGGTTTAGCCTCCTTGATCTCGTGGTAGATCCACTCTTGTAAACATCCACAATATCAATATCAATCAAGCGGGGCGTAGGGTTTTACCTCCATCAAGAGGGCCCGAACACTGGGTAAAACATCGTGTCCCTTGTCTCTGTTACCATCCGCCTAGGCGCAGATTGGGACCCCCTACCGAGATCCGCGGTTTTGACACCGACATTGGTGCTTTCATTGAGAGTTCCTACGTATGCGTCACCGATAGGCTTGATGGCCTCTTCAATCAACAACGACGCCGTCACTGGTGAGACTTTTCTCCCGAGCAGATCTTCAGATTCGGCGGCTTCGCTGCGGGCCAACTCACTTGGCCATCTGGAGCAGATCGAAGCTTCGCCCCTGGCCGTCGAGTCAGGTTTGAAGCCTAAACTTCACGGCCGATATCCGTGGGGACTTGATCTTCGATGGATCTGAGCCACAGCCGAGCGTGCCGCGCTGTCACGATGGGCATGACCTAACTCTGCCGCCAGACAGCACCTTGGAGGCCGCACACGAATCCGCTCCGACTCATAGTCCGGATCCGATCGCTCGGATCGAGGACGGATGGCTGGACACCGCCTCGGGAGCTGCAACTTCTACAGCGATGGAGCAAAACACTTACCTTGTCCCGCATAAAGCTCATGACTCCGAGGTGCTGGACTCCCTGCCGGACTCCGAACCTCCTGCGCCCCTGCCAGTCGAATCCGATTGGGCGCCGATCATGGAATTCACCGCTGCGGACATGCCAGCACTTCGCCTTTGGCGATATCATAAATTCACTGAAGCATCTCTCGCTATCCGGAGAGCCCTGGCGAACTACGGCCAGGGCGGTTGGTTCGCATGGACGACGAAGAAATTGAGCCCACGCACCACTCACCGTAGCCACCGTCGGCGATTTAACCGGCGTACAAGACTATGACTCAAGACATCGACTGTATGGGCGATGATGCGGAGACTACCAAGAACCAGTGCCTACAGGACCTTTGGAAGACCACCTCGTCACGACATATACATGGTGGACACCCCAAAAGATGGGGACGGCGAAGAAGCAGCGGAGGCCGATTCCTTAAAGAAACAGCCCAAGCGCCCGACGTCGTGGCGCCGCTCTAAATCCCGCCACGGCAAGAATGGAGATTCCGCACAGGAGATAATAACACCCCGAAAGTGCGAAGACAACTCCCTCCAAAGACGATCCGGCGCGAGGAGGAGAAGCAAGCCCTCACGAGAGGCGGCGGGGCAACGAGGTCGAGGATGACAACTACTTACCTCCCTCCGGAGACGAGGCAAGCCTCGGCGGCATTTAATTCGTCGTGCACGAGGATCCCGTCGAACAAGAGCGCTTTCAGACGCAGCTAATAGCCACGGCAAACAGCCTAAAGAAAAAGCAGCAACAGCTTCAAGCTGATCAAGACCTCATGGCCGACAGATGGACCGAGGTCCTCGCGGCAAAAGTATGAACTCGAACGCCCCTCAAAAGTTACCCAAAATGCAAGTTGCTCCCCGATTAGAGGAGGAAGCGTACAAACCTGCATCACCAGCGCTGTCTGCAGACCGGCCACCTCGTGGCGCGGACGAGAGGCGTGCAAGCTCTCCACCAAAACCGCACCCGGCATCGCTCGAAAAGCATGAAGCCACGGGGAGCGCTACCGGACTTGCGAGATATATTGGAGGACAAGGCAAGACAATCCTGATCTATCTATGGATCACGTGGGCGCCCCAAGGCGCACGGCGAATATCGTCGCGCGGACACAACTACTCCGGCCGGGCCGAACACAGCAGACAACGCTCTAACGAGCTACGTCGCGATATCGCTCAATCTGAGGCGCCGACACCCACTATGCTTCAGCGACGAAGTAATGGATCATCAAATCCTTGAAGGGTTTAAACCCGTTAATATCGAATCTCACGATGGCACAACAGACCCAGCGGTTTGGATTGAGGATTATCTCCTCCATATACATATGGCCCATGGCGACTATCTTCACGCCATCAAATATCTCCCGCTCAAGCTTAAAGGACCAGCTCGGCATTGGCTTAACAGCCTGCCCGCAGAGTCAATTGGATCTTTGGGAAGACACGGAAGCCGCATTCTCGACAACTTCGAGAACGCGTCGTGCGACCACCGGACGCAGATGACCTAAGCCACATAATTCAGCAGCCGCACGAATCGGCGGGCAATTACTCGACACGGTTCTTAACAAAGAAAAATCAAATCGTCGATTTGTCCGGATGCAGAGGCACTCGCTGCCTTGAAACATAACATCCACGACGAGTGGCTGGCCCGACACCTAGGACGGGAGAAGCGAAATCCATGGCAGCCCTCACATCACTCATGACCCGCTTCACGTGCGGGAGAGGATAACTAGCTGGCTCGCAGCAACAACTTCAGCAAAAAGCGGCGGCAGTCCGGATACCAAGGACCGCAATGGCAGGTTGCGTCGAAACAAAACAAACGCTGCATTAACGGCGACAACAATGAGGATACAATAGTCAATGCGGATTTCGAGGCTCCAAGCCCGTCAGCGGAAGAAGCCATTCAAAAGAACCACTCCGGGCCCGCCCAATTTGGACCGAATACTCGACCGCTCTGTCAAATACATGGAACCCCGAAAAGCCAGCTAACCACACCAACAGAGATTGTTGGGTATTCAAGCAGCAGGCAAATTAATCGCCGAAAACAGTGACAAGGGGCTACACAGCGATGACGAGGAAGAGACCCGCCGCCCGAACAACAGAGGACAAAAGGATTCCCCCTCAAGTTCGGATGGTAAACATGATATACGCAACGATATTCCCAAGAGGGAGCGAAGCATGCACTAAGGGGCGTATACGGCGATGGAGCCTGTCGCCCAAAATTCAACCCATGGTCCTGTTGCCCGATCACTTTCGATCGAAGAGACTATCCGACCAGTATCCGCCATGGCGGATTCGCGCGCATTGGTTTTAGACCCAATCGCCGATGGATTTCACCTCACGAGAGTCCCGATGGCGGCGGCGGTAGCTGAACCTGCTTTATCGGGATACGGTCGCAAGATGGGCATAGACCGTTCAAAATTAAACCTACAAAGACAACCTTCAAAGGCGTCATACCGGTGTCGAGGCCAGTTGTACCGGCTCGATCCACTCGAAGTGGTCTTCGGATCCCGGATAATTTCGAGCGAGAGTTAATCTTGACATAGTCCCGTTCGCGGTGGCTATCACGCTCTGCTTTCAGACGAACGCGTTCGCGAAATTCAACGCGGTGCCGCATTATGCATACCTTAAGCTCAAGATGCCAGGCCCTCGTGGAGTCATCACGGTCATTGGAAATACTGGGCGCTCCCTCGAACGGAGGAACATACAGCGGCTCGCGGCGAAGTACTGAGCAGCCTTTTAAGGCAATTTTCGAGTCCGGCCGTTAAACGACCGGACACGGCCAAACGCGCCCAGAGCAACATCAACCAAGACCACCTGGCACGTTCCGAGCACGCGTAGCAATGCGGCCTCAACACCAGCCCTCGCAAAATTGTAAGACAAATTCTCCGCGTACATAATTACGCCTTGGAGATACCATGGGCATAGGGGGAAAGGCACAACCACAACCCAGAGTGCGGTTCGACCACACCAGGGGCTCCCAAGTGTGTCGCTCTTTTTCTTTTATTTCTCTCTTTTTTATACAGAACTCTGTCCGGCGGCGAACCTACCGAACTCATGATGCAAGAGCCAGGGAAGGACAAAGGCCGCGACGAACACTTAGGTGGTCTCCATCACGAGCATTAAATTTGTTAAATACAACTTTCTGCGGCCTACCCCTGGAGGGAGACGCCTTTAATTCGTCCAATCCCTTGCTTTCCGCACTATTTGTATCATTCCGCACTCATAGCATATCTTCTCGAATAAAATGCAGCACCTTTTTGCTTATAATTGCATTACCTTATATATATATATATATATATATATATATATATATGTTCATTTACGACATGTTGCATCCGTACATTTTGGTACGGCCAAATACACCAGGGGCTTATGTTCTCCGCATTATGGTGTGATAAAGTCCGAACACTTTCACAAGTGCGGCACCGAACTTATAGCATTATATGAATCGGCTCGAATCATGTCTTGGGTCAATAGTTGGGTTTGCCCGGCTCCCATGTTTGGCACCTTACGCCCGTTCTATCGGCTAAGGTAGCACTGGGAGAACCATCTGCGATTGCGCCCGGTTGAGCGGGTTAACGCTTGAGGAGAAAGCTAAAACTGACTGTCATGATAAGGCGAGAGACTGGTCGCTGTTCGAGAGGTCCTTTCGGGTCTTTAAAGACCTACGCCGCTTCGAGCGAAGTTCCGGATAATGTCGGACGAAGGCGTGGATAGCGCCCCAATTCGGTCTTCCAAATACTAGGGGCTTCGCGAAATTTAAAATTATAGAATTCTATGGCTAAGTGAGAGTGTTCAAGCACTATAAGTCCGGTTGTTCGTTCGTTGTGTTGAGCGCCTCCTAGATGGACCCAAAATGGGAACTAGAGTGCTCAAGTTTATCCCGAACACCCCACTTTCGGCATGGGGGCTGAAGACGACGACTTGCCATCTCTCGATTTAATAAACGGCCGCACGAAGGTAATATTTTAAATTAACAAGCGTTGCTTAGCGATATGAACAAAGTTTTCAGCGCACAGGATAACACATTGCAATTTACTCAATAATTACATCCACAGGGCACTCATCCGCAATCTTGCGGGCGCCTTCTTCAGACAGTCTTATAATACATCTCGAAGCGACGATATTCCTTGCCCGCTGGTGGCGCGTCGCTGATTAGCTTCTACGCATCCAGCTTGCCCCAATGCACCTTTGCGCGGGCAAGGGCCCGACGAAAGCACCTTCAATACAAAGCGGAGCGCTTGATAACCTCCACCCGGGCACGATCCACCAGCTGTCGCGACGAGGCCGAAGTAGCTCCTGTGCATGGCCTCTCGAGGCCACACCGGACTATGAGGCCCTTCATGGCCTGCTCGGCCACCTTGTGAAGCTCGACCAGCTGCTTCACTGGTCGCTAGGGCGGCATCGATGGCTGGCCTCAAGATATCGAGACCGAAGACCTTCTCCGTCGAGCTCCCCTCCTCGGCTCGGTAGAACGCGGCGGCATCAGTCACGCTGCGAGGCAGATCTGCAAACGCCCCACCCCCAGGCCCCAAGAGAGGGTCGTCTTTGTCCGGGGGCTCATGTTCTACTACGGCCTGGATTTCCATGATCTGGCGCCGAACTTCATCCTCAACATCTCGGCGTTTATCGTCAGGCGCGAGGCCTTCCTTCGCATCCGCCCCACTTCGCTTGTGGCTCAAGACCTTCAATGTCAAGTCAAGGTAGTGAAGGGCAGTCAAGCGGAGTGCGGAGGCGCCATGTTGGGCAAGATGCCCAATGTCCTTTGGTTCGAAGGGGCCTTCGTGGAATCCGTCAAGGGGTGGCAATCGGGGTGGTTCTATATCACCGAGCCACGTGACCCTACATGGGCGGCGGCCCCCGAGTTCAGATCTGGTATCCCCACGCAGCTCACCTCCTGGAAAGAGAAGGGCTTGCTGTGGGGTAATTCGGAGGAGCTGACGGGACTCCAAGCCTGTATCCAGAAGCTGGTGAAGAAGCTCAGGCTGGTTAACGTGGTCCAAGTCATGCTCGTCCGCCGGATTCTCCCATGCCAAGAGCAGGCATTCAATCTGTGGGAGTTCGATTCGGAACAGCACCAGGCGCTGAGCGAGCTCTTCGACACGACGTACGAAGGCGCTTGGTGGGTGCTGTTCAAGGGCGCCGAAGCCCCCGCATCCACGACTGAAGATCGCGGATTTCGCTCGCAGCGCCAAGCCAACGAGGTAAGTGATTCTACCCCTTTACGGGACACTTTCTTTTCATAGTTGGACTCTATGCGGGTTTTAATTTCACCTTTTCCTTTGACAGGACTGGATGAGGAAGGCGGAGCAGATTATCTGCCCGGCTCCTATGCCAGAAAATCCAGTAGAAGCTCGTCTAGCGAGGCTGCTGGTTCCGGCACCGCACGTGGTGCCGGAGAAGAAGGCCAAGAAGGAGGCCACGGGTGCTTGAAAGAGTTCCCGTTTTCAGGTGTCCGACGACTCCGGGGCGGAATCCTAACCCGAAAACGAGGAGGAGAAAGAGGACTCTCTCCCAGAGGAGGGAGAGAGGAAGAGGAAGGCTTACCGAACAGGGGAGGCCGAAGGGTCCAAGAGGGGAAGGACTATTCCCCCGGACGGCTCCGCCAACATCAACGTTGGCGAGGAAGAATGGCCTTCAAGGGCCAGGCCTCCGGCGAGATCGTAAGTATCCGGATTCCTGAATGATTTATAATTTCTTTTTCTGCGTCACATAGTGTCATTCTGATGCCGCATGCTGCCTGTAGTCCGGCCAGTGATGATCTCCCCGCTTCATCGAGCGGGTCGTTGGCTCCGTCGGATGTAGACTCCATCCCGACTGCCTCCACCCCTCGCGACACCATGGACACCGAGGTGGGATCCCAAGAAGGGACCCATCGGGGGGAGGCTCCGGAGGCGCCACAAGGCGTCCTCCCGGACTTTGCGCTGGACTCCAAATCAGAACCCGCAGTGGTTCCGGGGTCTGGCCGGCGGCCCCTTCGAATGAAGGGCTAGACCGTGACACCGGCGGCTTCTGTCCAACCGGAGGCGCCAGGCAATTTTTTGGAAGCGCTGCAGAGCGCTTCCATCGAGGAAGAACACCACACTATTATGAGTGCGGTGATTCAGAAGGTGCAGCTTGCTAAGAGCGGGCTGACCGAAGCCTGCAGTAGCTTCCTATCAGGCTTTGAGGTAAGAAGTAAAAAATATGCAATGTAATACCGCATAGACAGAGCCTCGATGCTCGGTTCGGTGTTCAAAAGAAAAGCGGACCGAGGATCTAAAAAAGATATATGCAGGGTTGCTAAAAATTATGTCAATATGGGTTGCAGGCTGCGCTGTTGACCTCTGCCGCACTGACTGCGGAGGTCGGTGCTTTGAACCAGGAGCTCGAGCGATCCGAGCAAGAGCTCGGCCGCGCCAGGAAGCAGCTCCAGGACAGAGAAGGTGAGTAACACCACTTTGAACTTGTACCTTACAGAAAAGGATTTAGGTTGCAACAAAAATTAACAAGGATAACATGGGTACTGTAGGGGCCACGAACGAGGTGGTGACCCTGAAGTAGGCTGTGTCCGCGGCCGAACGCAATGCGCCACGAACGGGCAGAGCGAGAAAAGCAAGAGGCGCTGGTGGCGGTGGTTCAGCAAGAGCCTGTGCTCTCATGGAAAAGAATGAGAGTTTGGAGCGTGACTCAAAGACTAGAGAGTCCGAGCTTGCCTCGCTCTCGAAAGTGTAAAACTGCCAAGGCCGATGCCCATAAGTCCCTTCAGAGATTGAGTTGATGAGGAA
The DNA here is from genome assembly GCA_021605205.1 of Aegilops longissima. Classification (NCBI taxonomy): domain Eukaryota; kingdom Viridiplantae; phylum Streptophyta; class Magnoliopsida; order Poales; family Poaceae; genus Aegilops; species Aegilops longissima. The sequence goes on from CM038679.1 coordinate 642,318,618, forward strand.
GATAGCGCGGTAAGGCACTTTTCTCGCAAAGCAAGCATGTGAATGTAAATGACGTGTTACTTACCGAATTCGAGCTCTCTGTATGCTTGCAGATCTGCCTCGCAGCGTGGATCGATGCCGCCGCGCTTCTACCGAGCCGAGGAGGGAGCTCGACGGAGAAGGTCTTCGTTCTCGTGATGCCGAGGCCAGCCATCCGGTGCCCCTAGCGACCAGTGAAGCAGCTGGTCGAGCTTCACAAGGTGGCCGAGCAGGCCATGAAGGGCCTCATAGTCCGCTGTGGGCTCGAGAGGCCATGCCCGGAGCTACTTCGCCTCGTCGACGGCTGGTGGATGCGTGCCCCGGGTGGAGGTTATCAAGCGCCCGCCTGTATTGAAGGTGCTCGTCGGGCCCTTGCCCGCAAAAGGTGCATTGGGGCAAGCTGGATGCGGAGAAGCTAATCACTGACGCGCCACCAGCGGGCAAGGAATATCGTACGCCCGAGATGTATTATAAGACTGTCCTGAAGGGCGCCCGCAAGATTGCGGATGAGTGCCCCAGGGATGTAATTATTGAGTAAATTCGCAATGTGTTATCCTGTGCGCTGAAAACTTTGTTCATATGCGCTAAGCAACGCTTGTTAATTTAAAATATTACCTTCTGTGCGGCCGTTTATTAAATCTGAGAGATGGCAAGTCATCGGCTTCAGCCCCCATGCCATGAAAGTGCTGGGGTGTTTGGGATAAACTTGAGCACTCTAGTTCCCATTTTTGGGTCCATCTAGGGAGGCGCTCAACACAACGAACCAGGCAACCGGACTTATAGTGCTTGAACACTCTCACTTAGCCATAGAATTCTATAATTTTAAATTTCGGCGAAGCCCCTAGTATTCGGAGGACCGAATTGGGGCGCTATCCATGCCTTCGCCGGACATTATCCGAACTTCGCTCAAGCGGGCGAGGTCTTTAAGGACCCGAAGGACCTCTCTAACAGTGACCAGTCTCTCGCCTTATCATGACAAATCAGTTTTAGCTTTTCCATCGAGGCGTTAACCTGCTCAACCGGGCGCAATCGCAGTGGTTCTCCCAGTGCTACCTTAGCAGATAGAACGGAAAGTAAGGTGCCAAACATGGGAGCCGGGCAAACCCAACTATTGACCCAAGTCATGATTCGGAGCCGATTCATATAATGCTATAAGTTCGGGGTGCCGCACTTGTGAAAGTGTTCGGACTTTATCACACCATAATGCGGAGAACATAAGCCCTTGGTGTATTTGGCCATACCAAAATGTACGGATGCAACATGTCGTAAATGAACATATATATATATATATATATATATATATATAAGGTAATGCAATTATAAGCAAAAAGGTGCTGCATTTTATTTGAGAAGATATGCTATGAGTGCGGAATGATACAAATAGTGCGGAAAGCAAGGGATTGATTAATTAAAGCGTCTCTCCGTGGGTAGGCCATGAATGTTGTATTTAACAAATTTAATGCTCGTGATGGAGACCACCTGAGTGTTCGTCATGCCTTTGTCCTTCCCTGGCTGTTGCATCATGAGTTCGCAGGTTCGCCGCCGACAGAGTTCTGTATAAAAAAGAGAGAAATAAAAGAAAAAGAGCAACACACTTGGGAGCCCCTGGTGTGGTCGAACCGCACTCTGGGTTGTGGTTGTGCCTTTCGCCCTATGCCCATGGTATCTCCAAGGCGTAATTATGTACGCGGAGAGTTTGTCTTACAATTTTGCGAGGGCTGGGGTTGAGGCCGCATTGCTACGCGTGCTCGAACGTGCTGTGGTCTTGGTTGATGTTGCTCGGCGGCGCTTTTGTCCGGTCGCTTAACGGCCGGACTCGAAAATTGCCTTAAAAGGCTGCTCTGCACTTCCGCGAGAGCCATCAGATGTTCCTCCGCTCGAGGGAGCGCTCCATATTTCCATTGACCGTGATGACTCCACGAGGGCCTGGAATCTTGAGCTTAAGGTATGCATAATGCGGCACGCGTTGAATTTTGGCGAACGCGTTCGTCTCGAAAGCAGAGCGTGATAGCCGCCATGAACGGGACTATGTCGAAGATTAACTCGCTCGAAATTATCCGGGATCCAAGACCACTTCCAGCAGGATCGAGCCGGTACAACTGGCCTCGACACCTGGTATGACGCCTTTGAAGGTTGTCTTTGTAGGTTTAATCCTTGAAGGGTCTATGGCCATCTTGGCGACCGTATCCCGATAAAGCAGGTTCAGTTATCGCCGCCGCCCATCGGACTCTCGTGAGGTGAAATCCATCGACGATTGGGTCTAAAACCATCGCGCGAATCCGCCATGGCGGATATGGTCGGATGGTCTCTTCGATCGAAAGTGATCGGGCAAGAGGACCATGGGTTGAATTTTGGGGCGATCGCTCCATCGCAGATACATCCCTTTAGTGCACGCTCGCCCTCTTGGGAATATGTGTTATGATATCATGTTTACCGTCCAACTTGAGGGGGAATCCCTTTGTCCTCTCGTTGTTCGGGCGGCCGGGTCTCTTCCTCGTCATCGCTGTGTAGCCCCTTGTCACTGTTTTCGGCGATTAATTTGCCTGCCTGCTTGAATACCCAACAATCTCTGTTGGTGTGGTTAGCTGGCTTTTCGGGGGTTCCTTGTATTTGACAGGAGCGGTCGAGTATTCGGTCCAAATTGGACGGGCCCGTAGTGGTTCTTTTGAATGGCTTCTTCTGTTGACCGGGCTTGGAGCCTCGGAATCCGCATTGACTGTTGTATCTCATTGTTGTCGCCAGCACGCGGCGTTTGTTTTGTTTCGACGCAACCTGCCATTGCGGTCCTTGGTATCCGGATTGCCGCGTTTTTGCTGAAGTTGTTGCTGCGAGCCAGCCAGCTATCCTCTCCCGCACGTAAGCGGGTCATGAGTGATGTGAGGGCTGCCATGGATTTCGCTTCTCCCGCCCTAGGTGCCGGGCCAGCCACTCGTCGTGGATGTTATGTTTGAAGGCAGCGAGTGCCTCTGCATCCGGACAGTCCACGATTTGATTTTTCTTTGTTAAGAACCGTGCCCAGAATTTCCTAGCCGATTCGTCAGGCTGCTGAATTATGTGGCTTAGGTCATCTGCGTCCGGTGGTCGCACGCACGCGTTCTCGGAAGTTGTCGAGGAATGCGGCTTCCGTGTCTTCCCAAGATCCAATTGACTCGCGGGCAGGCTGTTAAGCCAATGCCGAGCTGGTCCTTAAGCTTGAGCGGGAGATATTTGATGGCGTGAAGATCGCCGCCGCGGGCCATATGTATATGGAGGAGATAATCCTCAATCCAAACCGCGTGTCTTGTAGCCATCATAGGATTCGATATTAACGGGTTTAAACCCTTCAGGATTTGATGATCCATTACTTCGTCAGTGAAGCATAGTGGGTGTGCGGCGCCTCTGTATTGAGCGATATCGCGACGTAGCTCGTTAGAGCGTTGTCTGCTATGTTCGGCCCGACCGGAGTAGTTGTGTCCGGCGCGACGATATTCGTCGTGGGTCTTGGGACGCCCACGTGATCCATAGATAGATCTGGATTGTCTTTCCTTGTCCTCCAATATATCTCGCAAGTCCGGCGCTTTCCCCCGTGGCTTCATGCTTTTCGAGCGATGTCGGGGTACGGTTTTGGTGGAGGGCTTGCACGCCTCTCTGTCGCGGCCACGAGGTGGCTGGTCCGCCAGACAGCGCTGGTGATGCAGGTTTGTACGCTTCCTCCTCTAATCGGGGGAGCAACTTGTGTTTTGGGTAACTTTTGGAGGGGCGTTCGAGTTCATACTCTTCGGCCGCGAGGACCTCGGTCCATCTGTCGGCCAGTAGGTCTTGATCAACTTGAAGCTGTTGCTGCTTTTTCTTTAGGCTGTTTGCCATGGCTATTAGCCTGCGTCTAAAACGCTCTTGTTCGACGGGATCCTCAGGCACGACGAATTCGTCGTCGTCGAGGCTTGCCTCATCTCCGGAGGGAGGTAAGTAGTTGTCATCCTCGACCTTGTCGTCTGCCGCCCTCTCGTGAGGGCTTGCTTCTGCCTCCTCCTGCGCTGGATCGTGGCTGGAGGAGTTGTCTTCGCACTTTCTGGGTGTTATTATCTCCCGTGCGGAATTCCATTCTTGCCGTGGCGGGATTTAGAGCGGCACCACTGACGTCTGCGGCTTGAGCTATTTCTTTAAGGAATCGGCCTCCGCTGTTTCTTCGCCATCCCCATCTTTTGGGGTGTCCACCATGTATATGTCGATGAGGAGGTGGTCTTCCAAAGGTCTCCTGAGGCACCGGTCTCTGGTAGTCTCCGCATCGCCGCCCATACCGCCGATGTCTTCGGAGTCGTAGTCGAGTACGCCGTTAAATCGCCGACGGTGGCTACGGTGGGTGGTGGGTGGGCTCAATTTCTTCGTCGTCCGCGTTCCAACCGCCCTGGCCGAGTTCGCCAGGCTCTCCGGATAGCGAGAGATGCTTCAGTGAATTTATGATATCGGCGAAGGGCGAGTGCTGAAGATGTCCGCAGCGGTGAATTCCATGATCGGGCGCCCAATCGGATTCGATTGGCGGGGCGAGGAGGTTCGGAGTCCGCAGGAGTCCGCACCTCGAGTCATGAGCTTTATGCGGGACAAGGTAAGTGTTCGCCCATCGCTGTAGAAGTTGCAGCTCCCGAGGCGGTGTCCAGCCATCCGCCCTCGATCCGAGCGATCGGCTCCGGACTATGAGTCGGAGCGGATTCGCAGCGGCCTCCAAGGTGCTGTCCGGCGCAGAGTTAGGTCATGCCCATCGTGACAAAGGCGGCACGCCGGCTGTGGCTCAGATCCATCAAGATCAAGTCCCCGCGGATATCGGCCGTGAAGTTTAGGCTTCCAAACCTGACCTGACGGCCAGGGGCGTAGCTTTCGATCTGCTCCAGATGGCCAAGTGAGTTGGCCCGCAGTGCGAAGCCGCCGAATACGAAGATCTGTCCGGAGAGAAAAGTCTCACCCAGGACGGCGTCGTTGTTGATTGAAGAGGCCATCAAGCCTATCGGTGACGCACACGAGGAACTCTCAATGAAAGCACCAATGTCGGTGTCAAAACGGCGGATCTCGGGTAGGGGATCCCGAACTGTGCGTCTAGGCGGATGGTAACAGGAGACAAGGGACATGATGTTTTACCCAGGTTCGGGCCCTCTTGATGGAGGTAAAACCCTACGTCCTACTTGATTGATATTGATATTGTGGATGTTTACAAGAGTGGATCTACCACGAGATCAAGGAGGCTAAACCCTAGAAGCTAGCCTACGGTATGATTGTAAGGGTTGTTGTTCATGTAGTCCTACGGACTAGAGCCATCCGGTTTATATAGACACCGGAGAGGGCTAGGGTTACATAGAGCCGGTTACAATGGTAGGAGATCTACATATCCGTATCGCCAAGCTTGCCTTCCACGCCAAGGAAAGTCCCATCCGGACACGGGGCGAAGTCTTCAATCTTGTATCTTCATAGTCTTGGAGTCCGGTCGATGATGATAGTCCGGCCAATGATAGTTCGGCTGATGATGATAGTCCGGCTATCCGGACACCCCCTAATCCAGGACTGCCTCAACCCCCTACCCGAGATCCGCCGGTTTTGACACCGACAGAAACCATCTCGAGTACAAATCTAGGAGTACATACGAATCTAACAATATTGATTGGGCGTTGTTGAATGTTGATACTTTTTTCTGTAAGTTTGATCAAAGTAGAGATACTTTGACTACACATAAAACTTTGAATCCACATTTGATCAAAGTAGAGATACTTAGGTTCAAAGGGAGTATATTGTACGTTCAAAAATGAAACAAACATTGAATACCCTTTATATATGATTTGCGGATGCTATGATCACTAGTTCAAAAGTTTGAATACGCCTTAGGTATCACACATGCCCCCACTCGTTCTCTCTCGATTTCATCTCGGGGTCCGGAGATCGATTCAAACAGGACTAGGGTGGGTACAATACGTTCGTTTCGCTTATGAACGTACCATATACTGCCTCTGATCCCCACAGACCCCCCCGTGGGTCATTTCTATCATAGAAACAGACCAAACCTTTAACTCCTTGCACGACACACAATGATCTCTCAACATAAATTGATCTCGTCAACATGTGTTGGGGCATGAACCGAATGGAATGTCAAAACTAAGACGCGAAGCGACACGTAGTGGAGGCAAAGTGAAACTTTAAATAAACCATTTGTTTTAAGCATGTCGTACAAATTACAACATTGCAAATACAAGCATGGTCTAGGCCCACATGCGAATGATACTCGGCCCGGAATGTTCAAATAAGGCATGCGGGAGGATGGACTTGACCGGAGGGCGACATGATCGATGGAGAAGAGGGTTGGAGAGGAATGAGAAATAAGCAAACGCCACATGATTATACTTGGACGGCTCAAATAAACAATAAGTTGTCTCGCTTGGCCTACATAGCGAAAGGCCTAATGCACAACGCGGAGCACTGACGCTCGAATATGGCTGGGAAAACAGGGAAACCAACATGTGGGGCACACCTTTCGGGACAAAGTAGCGCAGACTAGTCCAATGGAGGTGTTGGCCCATGACCTCCTCGCCACCGGCAACTGTTCATGTGGGTCGTGGGGGCCAACAATGTGGCACAGCTCCAGCACCGCCTCTGGACACGGCGACCGCGATGAGCGACACGCTCATCATCGTTGGTCACGGTCGGTTTCAGTGTGCCGAGGGTGGCGTTAGTGCTGTGGCACAACCAACAGTATGTTTGGTTTGTGCCCAAGGTTGCCCCATCAAAGCATTGGCTAGCCAAAATTTTGGTTGCGGTTTTGGTTGCCCATGATTTGGCCGACATTGGCAAGAAAAATGAACTAGAGTTGGCTAGAGTTCCTTGGCATGCCAAAAAAATGGCAACCATCCAAACAAAGACCAATCGTTGGGTCATGACCAAAATTTTGGTAAGGTGCACTTTCGCCACAATCCAAACACAACCCAACACCCGGCTCGTCGATGATGCACGGGACGCCATGACGCGTCCGCGGAGTGGTGTCACGTGGACAACTGCATCCTCAGGACCTGATACCATGCCGGGTCGTCTTGCTTTTTCAATGACATGCGGGGATCGCATGTGAGCAAAGGGAATCTCCAACGTTGCGACGACCACAGCTGGCTACCCTGGCACACCAAAAACTCTCGTCCCTCGCGCCCTCGCGCGATGTGTTCCCAGCCGGCGCCAGCTACCCGCATTCATGCCATCCGTCCGTATGCCGTCATTAAGAGGCTCGATGGCCGAGGAACCAACTCCGGCTACTTAATGACTAACCCGGATGCTTGGCGTCACCAGAATGCACTACTTAAAGCGGCAACGCCTGGCTAACGCTCTGCGGGAGAGCTTGTCTTCAGGGATGAAGCTCGAGGTCGCCGCCCTCGCTCAAATCGACTCTCGCGAAGCAATAGAAGCGTAGCCGGACGCGGACGCGACCGCACAAACGGTGGCCACGCTGGTGGTTGACGACGGGAGCACTATCAGCCACGCGTCCTACTTGCCGCCGTCCAACGTCCGGCACCGGCGAGGTCGGGGACTCCTCCGAGGATGAGTATGGCATGGGAGGCGGCAGGGCATGGTGTGCCAACTGGCCGGTCTGTATCCCGTGTTCTACTCTTCCTCGCCAGAGACTGCACCTTCACTTCACGGGTCTTGAACCTCGCCCCCGTACATAGAGATCGCACATGGTAGACGTCGGTCGCCGCCATAGAATAGGTTTAGGGTCGGTTTCTTTTATTTTTTTCGTCCTATAAAAGTTCGAAATGTAATGAAAATCTGCCGTGTTTGCATTAACCTCGGCCGGTGTATATGAACTTTCACAATAATATAGTATATTGTAGGAGTACTAGCAAGATGCCCGTGCGTTGCACGAAACATCAAGATCTTGTGGGAGCAAAGGATGAACGAGGGAAGGCCTTATCTGCAAATGCGGAGAGGAGTGCGGGTAAATTGTCATAGTTTCCTTCCTATCCGTTAGATATAGATCGGACGGCCAATATTGCAAGATGACAGGCACACCATCATCACCAACTCTGCTTTTTATTGAACCGAGACAAAGCTAACATGCGAAGTAAATGAACCCATAGGGTCTATACATACAAAATTTATCTTAGACACTCCAATAGTACGTCCACTACACATTCACGCATTTCACATCTTTCTACATCTACGGGAACCTACGAAAGGGTTAACGTAAATTGTCTCGCTCTCTCCTCCCCTGATTTTCATGGTGGTGGCCCCTCCCTCCCCCCAATTTAAAATCAATAGCTCACACGTTTCACATTACGTTAATTACGTAACTGGGATTACATAGGTGTAGCATTACTCGTCCTAAAAAACCCAACTAAGCCAACCTTCCAGCATATCACGCGGGAAAAGACCCGGCCGCACCATTTTAGTCGGGATTACCGAATTACTAGTAGTAGTATCGATGGATCACGCGAAGCACCAAGTTTTTTTTGAGGGGGCGAAGCACCTAGTTTAAAAGGAAAAAGGCGGTACACTCACAGACCCCTGTCCCGGTCGCATTGCACCCCACACACGTTCGGTCCTGCACATGGCTCACGCAAATGGAATGCGCTTCGGCTTGCCTCTTCACTAACACGTGGGACTCCACTTGGAGAAACCGACCTTGCGCCAAACTCCCCCCGCCCACCGCCGCGGAAATCCCCCAAATTCCCCAAACCTAAATTCAACCGCCCTTCGCCAACTAGCCATAATATTCCCCAAACCCTCCCCGCCCCTCCACTCCATTCGCTCCGCCAAAGCCGCCCTCCCCGCCGTGCTGATACGTCGGCGCAGCGGTTCGTCGAGGGGATGCACGACGATCCTCTCGCTCCCACAGTACACTCTCGTAGACTACCGTCCTCTAGCCACGCTGACACCGCTGGTGACATTCTTGTGGAGGCGCACGGCGGTCAGCGCCACAACTGCTGGCGACGTTCGTGTGGAGACGCATGATAGTCAGCTTCTCCCACGGTACGCGCATTCTATAATGAGGCCCCGTGCACGTCGGTGTAGCGCTAAATGTTAGCTGACAGACGCTATTAATCTCACTGTTTGCCGAAGTAGTTTACAGTCAATATACTCTGCTTAAGAAGCTTCCTTGCCTAGTTCTGCACTCAATCTATTTAGCTGAGATGGCATGCCAAGGCCGATTAGTTGGTAAAATATCCTGCCATATATTTATTGTGACGTAGATTGCCATGGTCTAGTAGCCAATCTGTTAGGTGAAATAGCTCTACACCATTTTATACTCGATCTTTGTTGCTGTGATGGCCTTCGATAGTTCGATGGATGTGTGCTCGGCCTCATTGACTGCTGAAACAACCTGCCATAATTTAGCACTCAAATCTGTTTGCTGAATTAGCTTTACATATATTTCGTTACTTAGATCTGCTCGTCCAAGTATCTTGCCATAGCTTTAGACATCGACCTAGGTATTTTTTTTCTTGACTTCATAAAAATGCATATATGTTTTTCCTGTAATATCTAGTAGAAGAACTAATTTGTATGTCTAATAGATGGACAGGACTTGGATAACTTCTGCTTGAAGATTCTCTGCTTCATATGTCGAGGGGGTTGAAAACTTCATGAACTTTATCAGAGCTGAGTACGGTGGTCCGAAATCAGATGTGCTCTGCCCATGTAGCAGTTGTATGAATTCAGTCACAAGACCCCAGTCAACTGTGCAAAATCATCTACACTTGTATGGGACGTCGGTCACATATACTAGCTGGGTTCATCATGGTGAAGCTGTGAACGACAATTTTATTGACTACGTGGAAGCAGCAGATCACCATCTTGATCTGCCTGATGCTCAGGTGGACGAGGAGGAGGTGGTGGTGGTGGCGGAGCCAGTAAGTTTGACCAACATTGAAACAATGGTACGAATTGCTTGTGCATTTCGTGAAATTTCACCTGCAGAAGAAAAATGGTGGGCCCGCATGTTGGAACAATGCAACATGGCTGTCACCTCAGGAAATAAGTTGTCAGTATTCTTAGCTATGGTCACCTTTCTTTAGGTGAAGACATCTGAGCGGATGACCAATAAATCATTCGATGCGATGTTGGCTGCTTTCCGCAAATCTCTCCCAGATGCGTCTGAGCTGCCGCACACCTACAGTAAAATGATGAATTTCCTTCGTGCAGTTGGAATTGGATATGATATGATCCATGTTTGTAAGAATAATTGTGTTCTATTCTGGAAGGATTATGCCAACATAAGTGAATGCCCGAAATGCAAATTCATCAAGATGGAAAGATGGCGATGCTATGAAGATGATTCCTCATAATGTTCTGAGACATTTTCCAATTATACCAAGATTGCAGAGGTTGTTTCATGATGCTGAAACAAGAGAGGGTGTACTGTGGCATTCTAGGAACCAGGAGTACAGAGATCAAAATGTAATGAGCCATCCATCTCATGGTAGTGAGTGGAAAAGCTTCTACCATAAACACAAAAAGGTTGCTGCTGACCTGAGAAACATTAGACTTGGCTTAGCTTCAGATGGATTTAACCCATTTGGCCACCAGAGCGCCACATATAGCATGTGGCTAGTGCTTGTTATCCCTTACAACATGCGTCCAAATGTCTGCACAAAAGAATCAAACTACAAGATGGCCTTGCTCATCCCAGGTCAAAAAGTCATGGAAAAGATTTTGATTTATTCATGGAGCCTCTTGTGGAGGAACTTCAACAGCTATGGAGGGGTGTTCTCACTCGAGACCTACATATCAGCCCACCAGCTGATTTGTTTCCGTGTGCTGTTATAATTTGGTGCGTCCATGATTATCCGGCTATGGGAACTATGTCAGGGCGAACGACACATGGTTACAATGCATGTGTTCACTGTGACAGGAATCCGCTGTCATACGCAATACTTAGCAAGATTTGTTACATTGGACGCCGCCGTTTCCTTGCCAAGGACAAGCCGCATCCTAGAAAATACCGAAGACATGTGTTCAATGCAAAGCATGAAAACCGTGATGCGCCAAAGAGGCTCACCGCTGATGAGTTGCAAGTGTAATTAGAGAAGGTCAGGCATATTACACCAGGAAACCATCCTGGTAATGGTAGCGGGAAAAGTAAGCATGTCAGGGCAGAAGAGAGATTATTGTTTACCCGCAGGTGCACTTTGTGGGACTTGGAGTATTGGGAAGATTTGGATCTGCGGCATAATCTTGATGTGATGCACATCAAGAAAAATATATGTGACAACATTATTGGCACACTTCTTAATATTGAAGGCAAGACGAAAGATACCTTAAAATCTAGGATTGATTTAACACACCTGGGTATCAGACAGGATTTGCAGGTGCAAGATGAAGGTAAACCACGGGATATGGCACCAGCTGTGTACGTCTTAGACAAGGTAAAAAGAAAGGAATTCTGCGAGGTCCTGTCACGTGTGAGATTCCCACATGGATTTGTTCCCAACCCTTAAAAGAGAGTTAGTGCGGATGGAAACAAGGTACCAGGGTTGAAAACTCATGACTGCCACGTCCTACTTCAAAGGGTTTTACCTGTTGTCCTTAGAGGATTGGGCCGCCCTGACTTATACAGAGGAGTTGGAAAGTTGGGACAACTCTTCAGGGAACTCTGCAGTAGAAATATCAGGATAGATGCTTTGGAGCGTCTTAGAGACAAGATACCAACTATCCTATGCGACCTTGAGAAGATATATCCTCCATCCATCTTTGGTTGTTCATCTACCTGATGAGGCACTATTTAGAGGTCCAATATAGTATGGCTGGATGTACCCTATTGAAAGGCGGCTAGGCACTTTCAAGGGCTATGTTAGGAACAGAGCTAGACCCGAGGATTCCATTGCATAGGCCTACATTGCTACAAAAGTGTTGACATTCTGCTCAAAATACATTGAAACATCTGATCAGCTTACCAAAGAGGTGGGTGAAGACAATCCCGGGCTCAATGTTTTCGATTATTCTGTTCGAGTTACAGGGAAGAGTCGACAAGAGGACAAACCTAAAGATTTGGACAAAATGGTTTGGTATGTGTTGAGTAACTATCCTGAGATACTACCTTATAACAAGTAAGTGCTAAGTACTGCAGTTTATACATCGTAATCTACTAAACTTTAAGTACATTCTTATATATTTAGATGTTTGACGCGATCACTATGTTGTGCAGCATCTACAAAAAGGAGTTGCTGCCGCAAAATCAAAGAAACATTGACAAACTGGTTACGGCAGGATTTGCGAAATGGTTTTAGAGCCATGTAACCTTTTGAATTGCACTGCCAGTTTTTTTAATATATTGAGTACATAAGATGATCAGCTTGTCTATTTTCTAACCATAGGTTAAGAAGATGCGGGAGGATGGGCAGGCAGTTGATGATGCCCTTTACTCACTAGCAATGGGTCCTGATACTCGGGTAAGACATTATGAATTTTGTGTTGTTGGAGATGTGCGCTACAACACCCTTGCACGAGACGAAGGCAGGAAGACACAAAACAGTGCCATCATGAGCACGGATACATATGACAAAGATAAAACTGAAATGTATGCTAACGTAACAGACATTGTTCACTTGAAGTATATCTCCAGTTTCGAGGATCATCGGTGTGTGGTTCTGTTGTGCTGTCGTTGGTATAACCTGTTTTCTAGGATCGCAAAACACAGAGCTGATGATTATTTCAAATCCATTAATGTCAAGGCGGCGTACCAGACCAACGAGCCTTTTATTATGGCAAATCAAGCAACACAGATATTTTTCTTGGAAGACACATTTGCACGTAGCGATGACTGGAGAGTATTGCAAAGGTTTGAGCAGATGAATACATTTAATGAAGTTGCACAACAAGATGATGCTTACACTGCTGCTGATGTACAAGATAACACAAATGTTCCTTATATCTTTGAGAACAATCACGTCAATGACGCCGGCGAAAAGATTGCCTGTCGTGCTGTGGACATACAAGCGTTGATCAAGAAGAAGCAAACGTTCGAGGACGTTGAGGATGAAGAAGAAGATGAAACCATGGGGAATTACGATTTAGACTGATACACATGGCGAAGATGTTGACGCAGCTGTTGCGGATGATGATTAGCTTGCTTTTGTCGTATTTGCCTGTCAGAAGATGTTTGTTTATCTACTATGTGAAATTGTGTTTTCTATGACAACTGAAACCTGATGAACGTGTTTTTAGTATTTAGCTGTGAGAACATCACTTGTTATGTATGCTGATTTGTGTTTGGTGATTGTATGATGACTAAAACATGATGACATTGTTGTTTACTTGTACTCATATTTGGCTGTGAAACTTGAATTTGATGACATAGTTTGCTGCTGGACTGCAATTTGCTCGACATCTTCGAATGAGAACAAAGCTGACCCGACTGGGCCTCTTCTAATTTATTTATTTATTACCAAAAGTGCCTCTGCTATTTATTTATTTATGAGCAAAAGGGGATACCCCCTGATTTATGTTAATAGAAATCATTAGATGTTCGCAACACTACGCCCAGCCTGCTACACAAGTTTCATTCATTACTAGTTTCAACAAAGTGCTCATGTCATAGCCATTGAATACATCACGAGTGCTACATACACTGCAAATAAAGAGACAATCATCCTACAGAGCACATCGATTTTGCCAATTATTTTCACAAGCTCTTTCATCTCCTCATTGCTGTCAAGGCAGTTCATCAGCTATTGCTTGGCCATGAGTAGAGGAACCGCATCTTTAACCTTCTGCTCTGCATCTTCCTCTTCTGCCGTTCCTTCAGTTACTTGTCCAACACCCCAACCTGCTGGTATTCAGATTCCTCGGGTAACTAAATAATCAGCGTAGTTGCATTCCCCCACATCAGCAACTTCCCAGAAATACAAATCACACAAATCTTCCCTCTTCTGCACGAATCAAACTGGAAGATCATCAACCAAACTATTAAAAAAATCAGCAACTGAAAGTAGCAGAGCAACACTTAAACATATTATTACTCCATGATTCGGGCATTTGTAGAAGACTCGGCCAGGGTTGAGGATTGTGGTTGAGACGCGATGGATGACTCTGCGTGATTTGCAACAGTGGCTCCACACCAACGGCAGCGGGTTGCGATGAGCAACCGTCTGCGGTGCGCGTGCCGGCGGGGGTGTGATGAGACCCACAGGCGATGGTACAGGTGGCGACTTGGCGCATATCTAGTTGTTTCCTGCTGAAGAGCAGGTGGATGAGCAGCCATCGGACATGGTTGCTGCGGCCAGAGCTTCTAATGCTAGGCAGAGTAAGTAGAGAAGAGGAGAAGCGAACATAAGATATGCCAGTTTCATTATTTGGAGAGTAGCATAGCACCATATATAGTCATAGTATAGGTTTGGATTCGAACCAGCTACAGGAGCACGTCTCTCTTTTTTTCTAAAACTCAGCAATGTCTCTTTACTGGTACACTAGCTTGTTCTGTACACCTTCTCAAGTCTTTGATTTTCTTTCCCTTTTTTTGTGAGGAAGGAAGGAGGACAAAATTGAGAGTTCCTGGGACTCGAACCCAAGACCTCTTGGTTGAAAACCAAGGGTGGTAGTCACTTATGTGGTGAACGTTCCCTGGGAGGAGGACAGCAGATGAACTCATTTTCCTCGCAGTTTTAGTTGTGACACATGATCGAAGGGTCACAGTTTCGGGAATGTTATCAGGCGAACAAGCCCAGTTTTTATTTTCTTCCTATATATAAAAAGTATGCTACTTGGTGTCGGCTTACTCAATAAACGATTGTGCCAACCTTGACCGTTGGATTAACATTCAAAGTCTGTCGTGTTTCTTCAGTCTCTTCTTCCTCGAGCCGCCAGCCAAACCAGCGCCGGCGGGACCGCCTGCTCCCGCCTCCCACGGCTGGTTGTGCTGCCGTGCACGCATCATGGCCACATCGCACCCTAAAGCTCTGCGCATCTTCCCCGGCTCCTATTCATTCCCGTCTGAGGCCTCACCATCGTCCTCCGCCTTGGTTCACTCGCCTCGGCGCCGCCCTCCGGTGTTGTCAACATGGTCAACAACCGAGAGGAATAAGGAGATGACTGTACATGGTGAGGATGACAGTACGGACCCAGCAGCACACGCAGTAATTTTGTTTTTTCGGGACGGAGAAGGGTATCAACTGGGTTATGCAGGAGCTGTGGCCCATCTAGCCCAAGCTTTTATTTCATATTTTTAGCACATGACTAGCTCAGTTTGTATTTTACCTTTCTGAAAATGGCTAGCCAGCTATTTTGTTTTTTGTAGAATAACCAATGTAGGCCTACTTGCTTTTATACGCCCTGCTGTGCCGGAAATCTTTCAAGATGAGGAGGGATACATTTTTCCCAGAAAATGGGCTATAAGTAATAAGAAATGGGCTATAAGTAATAATAAATGCGCTGTAAAATGAAAATTTTTTAGCAAACTTGCAATTAGTTCCAAAATACTTTTTTCTTTCGGATTTTGATATTTTAAATTTCATTGTTTTTGTGCGGGTAAAATTTCATTGAATTTAAATTAAGGTATATTTGGTTTTAAAATTAATTTGAATCTGGCTAGAAATTTCGGGCTGTATGCTATTTGGGACAGATGTTGACGTGTATGAAATGCTTTGTCAACTTAGTCCACAAACGATTCTAGCAGCAGTGACCGTTGGATGTCAATCCAACGGCCGTGCTCCTTCTTCAATATCTTATCTTCTTGCTCCAGCCGCCCAAACCAGCGCCAGTCGGACTACCTGCTCCTGCCTCCCGTGGCCGGCTGTGCTGCCGCATAGGCCGCACCGCCCCACCCTACTCCATTGCTGGCCAGGCCATTCCTCTACTCACCCACACCTCCTGTTATTTTTCAGTGACGGCAGTCGGACCAGTAAACCCTCATAGTCTGCACCGCATGGGAAACCATTGCCGAGTCTTCCTCGCCCGTCGCTCCTTCCTAGGCCTCGCCGCCGCCCATCGCCATGGTGCTTCGGCGCCGCCTGGTCAACATGGTCAATCTAACGACGCCCATCGGACGGGATCTGACGTGGAGAGGCTGACAGCTGGGTCTACAGCCGCACACAAGGAAATGCCTCCTTATTACACGCAAAATAATGATTCCTCCACCTGACATCTGGGACCCACTGGAAGGGCCTCTGTATTTCGTGAGAAAAACGTGCACCCCACTGACAGGTCGGACCCACCAACTATCTTCGCACGCAAGGAAGTGCCTCCTTATTACGCACAAAAAAAATGAATACTCCCCCTGCTAGCTGGAAACCCAGCATGGTGGGAGGCTGACTTGTGGGCCTACCAAGTTGACGGGGACGGAGGGCTTTGTCAACTTAGTCAATATGAACGATTCTAGCTCCAGTCACCGTATGATGTTCATCCAACGGCCGTAGTGCTTCTTCAACCTCTGGTCTTCTTGCTCCAGCCGCCCAAACCAGCGTCGGTCGTGCCGCGTGCTCCTGCCTCCCGTGGCCGGCTGTGATGCTGCGGAGGCCTCACCGCCCCCTACTACTCGCACCGCTGGCCAGGCCATCCCTCTACTCACCCACACCCCCTGTTATTTTATGGCGACAGCAGCCTCACACCGTAGCTGAATCAGTGAACCATCGTACTCCTCTCCGCGTGGGCATCCACTGCCGCGTCTTCCCCGGCTCCACGTCGTCCCCTTCCTAGGCCTCGCCGTCGTCCATTCCTTGGTGCTCTCGGCGCGGCGTGGTCAATGTGGTCAAGGACCGACTTCCATCGGAAGGGTAGTGTACCTGGAGAGGCTGACAGCTAGGTCCAGGGCCGCAGCAAGGAAGTGCCTCCTTATTACGTGGAAAATAATGATTCCTCCACCTGACAGCAGGGACCCACCGGACGGGCAACTGTATTTCACGAAAAAAATGTTTCCCCCAGACTGCTAGGACCCACCAGCTACATCTTCGCACGCAAGGAAGTGCGTCCGGGCAAAAAAATCGTTCGCCCCCCTGACTGCTGGGACCCACCAGCTACATCTTCACACGCAAGCAAGTGCCTAATAGTCGGGACCCACCTGGTCAAAGCGTACGTAGCATTGTCTTTCTGGTCACGAACGTGTACGTACATACTGGTCGATGTAGAGGCCCGCACGTGTCGTAGTAGAGGCGCGCGCGTAGCAGGTACACGTACGTACAGCGGCCAGTGTGCAAGAAAGAAAATGCGGCCACGTACTTACATACGGGCGGGGTCTCGAATGCCTACTCGCGCATATGTATGGCCAGGGCTCGTGTACATGGTTGGGTCGGAACTGAGAAACTGCGTCATCGTCATGTTCATGGGGAGGCAACGGAATGCGTCGTGTTCATCGGGAGGCAACGGAACGGGTGGGAGCAAACCGGCTTGGACGGAACAGCCGATGGAAACGAGGCCTAGCGTACCACAGAATGGAGGAAACGGCCTTGTGTTCGACTGGCCACGTTCGAAATGGGATCCTATTCATCGGGAGGGGTCTTTCGTTCCGCAAAACAAAGGAAACAGACTTCTGTTGGATCTCCTACAATCGAAACGGGGTCCTGTTGATCGGGAGGGGTGTGGCATAACGCAAAACGGAGAAAACGGACTTGTGTTGGAGTGCTACAGTCGAAATGGGGGTTCTGTTCATCGGGAGGTGTGTGGCGTACCACAAAACAGGACTCCACGGGATACTGTTCATCTCCACCGTTGACCTCCTCCAGCCTCCACGGGCTATTGTTCATCCACCGTCGTCCTCCTCCAGCCTCCATGGGCTACTGTTCATCCACTGTCGACCTCCTCCAGCCTCCACTTGCGACTGTTCATCCATGGCCTCCTGTTCATCCAGCCTCCACCGCGCGTTACTCCACCGAATACAGTTCAACCAGCCCTCTCCACGGGCTCCTGTTCAGCCACACCTCCATGGGCTACTGTTCATCCATCCCTCCACCGGCTACTGTTCTACCAGCCATCCACGGGGTCATCCTGTTCATCCAGCCCTCTATGGGGTCCTGTTCATCCAGCCCAAATAGCTTGATCGATCGGGGTCCTGTTCATCCAGAGGCAACACCACGGGGTCCTATTCATCTACCCCCATCGGGAACTGTTCATCCAACCCCCAGCAGCGCTCACTGTTCATCAAGGGAAGGAGGCAGCAGGGTTCGATCAGCTTCAGTTAGCAGCAGTAGCGAAGGAATCACTCGGGTTCAGTAACGTAGCTAGTGTAATCGCTCGGGTTCAGTTAGAGCCCAACGCCTCGCTCGGGTTCAGTTAGAGCCCAATACATCAGACCCACGCGCGTACGGTACGAGAGAAACACGCATCGCTCGGCCCCCGACCACCCACCGTAACCGGGAACTCCGTGATATTTTCCTCGCCATCGCATCTACCACGGTTTTTTTGATCATGGACCGCCAAAGAATGTCATGCAGCTGCGTCTCCGGCCCGCCCAGGATGAAAAGCCCATTTTATGTCATGATTTTATGATACTATGATAGCATGGAACAATAAAAGATTATAGATACGTTGAGTCGTATTAGGGTGCACGTGTGAGCCACAAGCTCAGAGGGCGCGCCACCCCTAGGGCGAGCCCATCAGGCTTGTGTGTCCCATAGGGACCCACTCACTTTTCCAGCTGCCCACCACCTTCTTCCACCTTGAATAAAAAGAAGAAGAAGAGGGAGGGGGTCCCTTCCCCCTCTCCTTCAATGGTGTTGGGACGCCGCCGGGGACATCTCCTCCTTCGCAATCACCACCAACTTCTCCGGCATTCTCATGGTGATGTGTGAGTAGTTCATCCTTGAGGATGAGGGCATGTGCTAGTAGCTATATGTTCAATCTCTCTCTGTTCTTGATTTGGCATGATCTTGATGTATCGTTAGTTTTGTTAATATAGTGGAATCATAAGGTGTTCTTCCCTCTCTATCTTTGTTGCGATGATTTGAGTCTTGCTCTTTCAGCTTTCATTGTCACCAGATTGAATATTGGATTTGAGATCAATTGATGTATGTCTTGCATGTGGATACCCTTGGTTACAATGGGGTATTATATTGAGTCACTTGATATATGTTCAGTAATCAACTTGCGGATTCCCGTGGTGACAGTGGAGTAATCTAGGCATAGAGGTTGATACACATTTTTGTCCTGCTTTCTCCGATAGGAATAGGTTGATACTCAAGAAAAGCACTTACTAGAGAAGGACTCTTCTAGGTGCTGTGCTTCAAGCAACGTACTGCACCACTCCCGATCAATGGTGCTGTCACGCTCCTGGAGCGTTTTCTCCAAGTCGGCCACCTTGGCAAGGGCCACCTTCAGCTCGGCATCCTTGTCCTCGGTCGCCTTCTCGGACGCCTCATGGCTGCGGGTCTCCTCCGCCATGGCCATCAGCCCTTTTAGGCGCTCCACCTCGGCTTGGAGTTGGCCCTTGTCATTGGCCAGCTTGCCGCGTTGCTGGTATACCTCGGCCAGGGCCCGCTGCGCCTCCACCACCTTGGCGGCTTCCGCCTTGAGGCACTCCACCCTGGCCTCAAGACGGCTCTTGTCGCCCGCCGGCTGCTCTTGCAGCTGGCTGGCTTCGTTGAGCACCCTCTGGGCCACAACCGCCTCCGCCTTCGCCCGCGGCACCTCGGCTCCAAGCAGGCCGGCATCAGCGACAAGCCGGTTGTAGTGGAGGCCGGCCCAAAACAGCCGGGTCTTCTGAGATAGCACCTCGGCTACAAGAAGAAGATTCAGAAACGAAGGACCAGTTTCAAGATTGGACCCAAATGTTACACAGTTGGCCTGAATCTCGGGGGCTACACCTAGTGGGTGCGCAAGCGTGCCCCCACTAAAAAATAGCACAAAAAATACCTGCGGCCACCCGGAAATCCTCCTCCTTGGTGGCGAGCTGCTCCTTGAGCTCCCGATACTTGCCCAGGAGGCGGTTGAAGGTGCTGACCCGGTAGGAATCCAGTTGTTGTAAAAGCCAACGATCAACACAAAGACGATATTTCAAAATATTCGACCCAACTACTATATAGTTGGCCCGAACCTCGGGGGCTACACCCAATGGGTGCGCTAGCGCGCCCCCACAAAGAAGAAGCCACAGAAGGAAAAAAAAGAGGTAGAAGACAAGGAAAAGAACTAACCAGCACGACGCGCTCCAGCTCCCACGTCCGCTCCACCTCGGCCTGGGCGAAGGCATCGATCCGGTCCATCCACCCTCACAGACGGCGGCTGATGGCTTCCATCGCCGCCTCTTCCTATGTCTAGGGCCCGAAGACTACGCCGGCCCTGCCCCGTGCCGGTAGCGACCCGGCGGATCGGCGCCCCCTGGCTTGAGCAACAGGGCATGCTCTCCGCTGGCCTCTCCTCCTGCGGCCGGCGTCTCCTTCGGCGCCCTCTTCGGCGCCACCATTGGCTCGGCATCTGGGGTGGCCTGCGGCGCAACCACCAGCGGCGCCTTGCTCGCCGACACCCGGGGCGTCCCCTGTGGCGCCTCCTCCAAGACGGCATCACCGCCGCCTCCGTCGACCCCCGCCAACTCAACCACGTCGGCACATGGCGGGGTGTCGTCCCCAACAATAACGACCTCTCGGTCGAGGTCCATCACCTCCGCATGGCCTCCTCGGCCGCGCTCCCCCACTGACGACGGCTCGAAGACCGTCGCGGCCACCACCATTCCCATCGGCCCCTCGCCGGCTCGCGCCCACCTCGCCACGGCATTAGTCCAGGCCAGGACCAATGCGGCCTCCAGCTCCGCCTTGGCCCTGTTCCGGTCCCGCCAGGCCAAGCTTTAGGTGTCGACCGGGTCCAGGCCAATATCTGGATCCGCCAGCTCCTCCTCCTCGTCCCGATCGGCGGTGCTGGACCGGCTCCTCCGGAACGCGACGCCCTCGATGGACGCGGCATTCGCCACGCCCTCGCTAGCGAGATCGGCGACCTGAAGTTCAAGACGAAGTAAACTACAAGCAGGGCCGCTCGGCCACTCGGATGCAAGTAAGAGAGAAACTTATCCCGGCAACACCAGAACGGCGGGCCTCTCCTGTGGAACGCCGTGCCTCCTCTTAGCGGACGGCCTCGCACCCCCGGCTGGGTTCGCCGCATGCTTCATGGCCGGGGACCACGGCACGACGCTGTCCTTCTCGTGCGGCCGACTCGCTGACCCTCCCCCCCCCCCGGCAATGACCCGACACCACCCGCGGCGCCACCTCCTCCGCCTAGTGCTACTACACCAACGGCCCGCGTCAGCATTTCCCACGCCGCGTCGCGCCTGGCGACTCAAGGAATATGGGAAACAAAGCTTACCCGCACGGCGCCCTGCGCCGACGTCGGCGGCCGCCTCCCCATCTTTTGTAGGCCGCGGGCTCCTTCGACGCGGCCCGCACCACCTGCGATGGTGCCCGGTCATAAGGATGCCGGATGGCGTGCAGAAGAACCTCCCGCATCGGATCAGAACGAATAAAGAGATGCGGAGCAGAAAAATACGGAGACCAGGGACTCACCATGGGCGCCGGATTCATGTACCTATACGTCGGCTTGCCGAACTGCCAGTCATCCCGCAGCGCGGCCTAGGAGATGTCGTTGACCCGACGTGTGACCTGGTCCACCCCCAGGCGCATGACCGACATGCGGTTGAGATCCTGAAGACCGGTCATCTGACGGATGAGACAGTTGCGTCGCTGCAGCGGCAGAACCCGGCGCATCATGAAGGCGGTGATGAGGTCAGTGCCGATGAGCCTCTCCCGCGCCTTCATGTCCGACACCCAAGTTCATCTTTGCCCGGAGCGGCGCGTTGACGAAAGGCGGCAAGATGATACAGTCCTCGCCGAGATTGCAGACGTAGAAGAAAGAATTCTGCCATTTCTTGGCGGAATCCTCCAGCGGCATCTTGGGGAAATTGGCGCCCGACCGCTTCGAGATGACGGCGGCCCCATAGTCAGAGAACTCTCGAGCCCTCGACCCTGCTGCTTCAATGAGAAGAAGCGCACCCAGAGGTCGATCGAAGGCTCGACCCCAGGTACTCCTCGCAGAGGGTGACGAAGCCCGAGAGCTGCACAATGGCACCGGTGCCAAGATGATGGGGCCGGAGCCCAAAAAATCCAGGAAGTCGTGGAAGAAGGCACTCGCAGGAAGGCCGAACCCGCGCTTGACGTGCCGGAAGAAGGCCACGCGTTCCGCACCATCGGGCAACGATTCTCGCTCTCCCTGCGCCAGGCGCACGACAACCTCCGTCTCCCCCGGAAAGCGGCTGGTGGTGCGGAGGTAGGCAATGTCGTCCGGGGTGACGGTCGAGCCCATCCACGAGCCCGATGGCAGCGCCATCGACGAAGACGAAGAGGAAAGGAGGAAGAGGAACAACGGCGGACCTCTGCTCTAAACGGCGGGTGTCGCAGCGCGGCTGTCGCGGGGAGCAGAGAGAGAGGACGAAGAGGCAGGGCAGCGCGAGTGAGAATGATGTCCGCCGCCCGCTAGCCCCAACTTATAAGCCCTGGTTCGAAACATGGGGAAGTGGGATCGTTTGCGCTCTCCCTTCCCACTTCCCCGCAATAAGTGCACACGTACGCACGTAATAACTGCATGGGGAAGAGCAACCGACTTGCGGATGCCGCAATAAATCCGTGCGCATGGGCCTAGGGCGCGTGGTAATGGGCCCCATCACGTTGCCCAGTCTCGTCATGCGCGTGGCCTGTCAGGCCCCTCCAGCTTCCATGCACGACATGGCGCCCGTGCGAAGCCCAAGGGATTGCCTCGAGATTCGTCGAACCCACCGGTTTCCTGCTGCTGCCGGGATGTTGCGATCCGGTTTCCGGAAATCGGCACACAGTGGGTGTTGCCGGACCCGGCGTTCGCAAGATTCGCCTCCTCAAGGGGGGGGGGGACTGCGAAGGCCCTCCCATCCAAAGACGGTGGACCTTCAGTGCTTCGGGGACTACTGTCGGGGGGATGAACCCCGGGCAGGCAACGAAACCCGGATCCTTTTCAAAAACAACGGGTCAGCATCTCCCCTCAAGCCGGCCAAGGCTTGGCCGGGTCGCTCAACCTGGCCAAGCCCCTCGACCCGGCCGAACTCTCCGACCTGGCCAAGCTCTTCGACTCGGCCTCAACCACTAGCTCAAGGCAGCCGAACCCAGTGCACCAAGACTTCCTCAGCAAGCCAGCTCCTCCCTTGGCGTGTTCCTCAGCCCAGCCACGAGTCAGCTCCCGTCCTATCCAGGCTGGGACGAGTCTCCACCCACTGATGACCGAGGCAACAATGCCCTGCCCATGCCTCTGGTCTGCCGGAGCGTGGCAATAGTGCCCCTCACCTGCCCGCTGACCAGGGCCAGCGTGGCAACAGTGCCACCGTCGTCACTGCTGACGCCAGCAAGCGGTGACCTGACGGAGGGCCATTGTACCCGACTCGACTCAGCCACTCCCTAATGATCGACAAGACAGCGAACAGTGCCCCTAGGCAAGCGGGGCCCCCGCCTAGGGGAACCCGGCGAACCACTGTTATCCGTCAGGTCCCAGCTCCGGGTTCCTAGACGGTGACAACCCGGCCCTACGGCCTTGTAACATTACCATTGTACCCCTGGGGGTTGGCCTATAAAACCCCCCAGGAGCCCTCATGCATACGGGCAAGCACACAGTAATGTAGCCAACCGATCAGTGGAACACACACACACACACAGAGAGAAGGAGCAACCTAAGCCCTGGCTCACCCTCCTTCTTCCTCCATACAGCTCTAGGAGCAACTCTGTATTGTCGCACATCAACCACAGTCGGGCAGGACTAAGGGTATTATCTCTTCGGAGAGCCCCGAACCTGAGTATGTCTTGCATCCCGCGCTCGCTCATGCCGACCTCGCCTCTGGAGCCCACCAGTGCCCTCGAGCCTCCTCCTCTCTTTAGCCATCCCATGGCATCTGCCGTGCGCCCACCACGACAGCCTCCTTTTAATAGAGAACCAGAACAAAGCAATAACACATAGTGAATACATGAAGTCCTCAAACTATGGTCATCACCGGAAAGTATCCCGACTTCTGTCACTCCGAGGTTTGCGGATCATAACACATAGTTGGTGATTATAACTTGCAAGATCGGATCTAGAAAATAGATATAATGGTCATAACAAAAACGGTTCAGATCTGAAAAAAATGGAACCCGGGCCCAAAGTCACAAGCATTAAGCATGGCAAAGTCATAGCAACATCAATATCAGAACATATTGGCTACTAGGGATCAAGCCCTAACAAAACTAACTCAATTTCATGATGAATCTCATCCAACTCCTCACCGACCAGCGAGCCTACGAAGGAATTACTCACACCCTGTGGGGAGCATCATGAAATTGGCGATGGAGAAGGGTTGGTGATGACGAAGATCGAAGATTCCCCTCTCCGGAGCCCCAAACAGACTCCAGATCTGGCCTCCCGTTGAAGAACACGCAGCCGCCTCCATCACGTGAAACGCGATAATTCTTTCTCCCTAGTTTTTTTCTCCGAAAATCTGATTTTATAGTATCAGGGTTGAGGTATGTAGGGCCACCAGGTGGGGACAACCCACCTGGGCACGCCAGGAGGGTCGGCGCGCCCTGGTGGGTTGTGCCCACTGATAGTCCATTTTGCAACATGCTTTTATATCGATATTTACTGCATAATGGGTTGTTATTACACATTAGGTCACAATACTTATTGCTATTCTCTCTTATTTTACAAAATTTACATGAAGAGGGAGAATGCCGACAGCTGAGATTCTGAGCTGGAAAAGGAGCAAATATTGGAAACCTATTCTGCACAACTCCAGAGGTCCTGAAACTCCACGAAAGTCATTTTGGGAATGAAAAAAATATTCAGCGGAAGAAATACCTGAGGGGGGCCACCCACCACCCACGAGGGTGGGGGGCGCGCCCCCCTGCCTCGTGGGCCACCTGGCAGCCCTCTGGTGCCCATCTTCTGCTATATGAAGTATTTTACCCTGGAAAATATAATAAGCAAGCTTACGGGACAAAACTCCGCCGCCACAAGTCGGAACCTTGGCGGATCCAATCTAGGGCTCCGGCGGAGCTGTTCTGCCAGGGAAACTTCCCTCCGGGAGGGGGAAATCATCACCATCGATCCTCTCATCGGAAGGGGGTCAATCTCCATTAACATCATCACCAGCACCATCTCCTCTCAAACCCGAGTTCATCTCTTGTATCCAATCTTTGTACCAAAACCTCAGATTGGTACCTGTGGGTTGCTAGTAGTGTTGATTACGCCTTATAGTTGATGCTAGTTGGTTTATTTGGTGGAGGATCGTATGTTCAGATCCTAAATGCATATTAATACTCCTCTGATTATGAACATGAATATGCTTTGTGAGTAGTTACGTTTGTTCCTGAGGACATGGGTGAAGTCTTGCTATTAGTAGTCATGTGAATTTGGTATTCGTTCGATAGTTTGATGAGATGTATGTTGTCTCTCCTCTAGTGGTGTTATGTGAACGTCGACTACATGACACTTCACCATTGTTTGGGCCTAGAGGAAGGCATTGGGAAGTAATAAGTAGATGATGCGTTGCGAGAGTGACAGAAGCTTAAACCCTAGTTTATAAGTTGCTTCATAAGGGGCTGATTTGGTTCCACTTGTTTGATGCTATGGTTAGGTTCACCTTAATACTTCTTTTGTAGTTTCGGATGCTTGCCATAGGGGTTAATCATAAGTGGGACCCTTGTCCAAGAAAGGGCGGTACCCAAGCATCGGTCCACCCACATATCAAATTAAAGTAACGAACACGAATCATATGAGCGTGATGAAAACTAGCTTGACGATGATTCCCATGTGTCCTCGGGAGCGCTTTTCTCATTATAAGAACTTGTCCAGGCTTGTGCTTTGCTACAAAAAGGATTGGGACACCTTGCTGCACTTTATTTACTTTCATTGTTCGTTACCCGTTACAAATTATCTTATCACAAAACTATCTGTTACCTACAATTTCAGTGCTTGCAGAGAATACCTTACTGAAAACCGCTTGTCATTTCCTTCTGCTCCAAGTTGGGTTCGACACTTTTACTTACCGAAAGGACTACCATAGATCCCCTACACTTGTGGGTCATCAAGACTCTTTTCTGGCGCCGTTGTCGGGGAGTGAAGCGACTTTGGTAAGTAGAACTTGGTAAGGAAACATTTATATACTTTGCTGAAATTTACTGCCACTGGTTACTATGGAAACTAATCCTTTGAAGGGCTTGTTTGGGGTATCTTCACCCCGACCAGTACAACAAAGAGTTGCTCCCCAACCTACTGAACCTACTGAAAATTTGTACTTTGAAATTCCTTCGGGTATGGTAGAGAAACTGCTAGCTAATCCCTTTGCAGGAGATGGAACATTGCATCCTGATTGACACCTTATCTATGTGGATGAAGTTTGTGGATTCTTTAAGCTTGCAGTTATGCCCGATGATGTTATTAAGAAGAAGGTTTTCCCTTTAATTTTGAAGGGAGACGCATTGACATGGTATAGGCTATGTGATGATATGGGATCCTGGGACTATAAACGACTGAAATTGGAATTCCACCAGAAGTTTTATCCTATGCATCTTGTTCATCATGATCATAATTATATACATAAATTTTTGGCCACGCGAAGGAGAAAGCATCGCTCAAGCTTGGGGGAGGCTTAAGTCAATGTTATATTCATGCCCCAATCATGAGCTCTCAAGAGAAATGATTATTCAAAAATTTTGTGCTCGGCTTTCTCTCAATAATCGCACCATGCTCGATACTTCTTGTGCTGGGTCTTTTATGATGAAGACTATTGAATCCAAATGGGATTTATTGGAAAGAATTAAATGCAACTCTGAAGATTGGGATTCATACGAAGGTAAGGAGTCAGATATGACACCTAATTTTTGTTATGTTAAATCTTTTATGGATACCGATGCCTTTCGTGGATTTAGCACTGAATATGGACTTGACTCTGAGGTAGTAGCTTATTTTGTGAATCATTTGCTACTCATGTTGATCTCCCGAAGGAGAAGTGGTTTAAATATAATCTTCCCACTGAAGTAAAAGTAGTTGCACCTACTACAGTTGAAGAAAAGACTATCACTTATACTGATCCTATTGTTCCTTACTCTTATATTGACAAACCACCTTTCCCTATTAGGATAAAGGGTCATGCTAAACCTTCAACTGTGGTTCGTAAGGGTAATACTAGAACATATACACCACCTGAGCAAATTAAAATTGAATATAGTATTGCTATGGTTAAAGATCTCTTGGCTGATAATATTGATGGGCATGTTATTTATTTCTGTGATGCAGCTGCTAGAATTGCTAGACCCGATGCTAAGAAACATAGACCTGTTGTAGGCATGCTTGTTATTTCTGTTAAAATAGGAGATCATTGTTATCATGGTTTATGTGATATGGGTGCTAGTGCCAGTAGAATGCCTCATTCTTTATATGATGAAGAAATTATGCATGACATTGCACCTGCTAAGATAGAAGATATTGATGTTACAATTAAGCTTGCCAATAAAGATACTATTTCACTAATTGGTATCGTTAGAGATGTTGAAGTCTTGTGTGGGAGAGTTAAATATCCTGCTGATTTTCTTGTTCTTGGCTCCCCACAAGATGACTTTTGTCCCATCATATTTGGTAGACCCTTCTTGAATACTGTTAATGCTAAGATAGATTGCGAAAAGGATGTTGTTACTATTGGTTTGGGAGATATGTCTCATGAGTTTAATTTTGCTAAATTTCGTAGACAACCCCATGATAAAGAATTCCCTAGTAAGGATGAAATTATTGGTCTTGCTTCTATTGCCGTGCCTCCTAATGATCCTTTAGAACAATATTTGCTAGACCATGAAAATTATATGTTTATGAATGAAAGAAGGGAAATAGATGAAGTATTGTTTAAACAGGGTCCTATTTTGAAACACAATTTGCATGTTGAAATCTTAGGGGATCCTCCACCAACCAAGGATGATCCCGTGTTTGAGCTTAAACCATTACATGATACTCTTAAATATGCTTATCTTGATGAAAAGTAGATATATCCTGTTATTATTAGTGCTAACCTTTCAGAGCAGGAAGAGGAAAGATTATTGAAAACTCTGAAGAAGCACCGTGCTGCTATTGGATATACTCTTTATGATCTTAAGGGCATTAGTCCCACTCTACACTACTAGGGAAAACGTTATACACAGAGGTATAGCAGTAGCGTTGGTTAAAACTCGGCGCTACACTACTAGAAAAACCGCTAATAATGGCGCACCTAATTTGGCCATTAATGGCGCATCTCTCGTGCGCCATTACTAGCACGCCATTAGTAATTTTTACTAATGGCGCACCACTGGTGCGCCATTAGTATAGGCTATGGTGCGCCATTAGTATGCCTCCCAGGGGCCATGTATACCCTGGTGCTTTGGCATACTAATGGCGCACGACCTCAGATGCGCCATTAGTAAACACGGATACTAATGGCGACTTGACCATGATGCGCCATTAGTATGTTTGTCATACTAATGGCGCACTGTCATGTGATGCGCCATTAGTATGAATATTAGGTTTTTTTTATTTTTTAATTTTATGTTTTTTGCACAGGTTACAAAATGTATAATTGGACAAAATATAGACAGCACACATCAACAACAGATTCATCGAATACAATAGAAGATTAGTCTCTGAATACAATTCATCATATTAGTCTCTGAATACAATTCATCATATTAGTCTCCGAATTGAAAAGACCGAACAAAGATAGAACATTATATTACAAGTCTCGAGACCGCGAGTAGCGAGTTTGTCTTCACATTACAAGTCGACATCGATCATCTAAACTACCATCACATAGAAGAGAGCTGCGGTCATCACGATGAGCATCATCACGATGAAACTTCGTCTTCATCCGGTTCCTCCAACGCCCTCCCTCTCCCGCTAGATAGCGGGCGTATCTAGATTCGTCCTCGCCCTAGTGGTGTACCTTTGTAACTGTTATCGCTGAATCGGTGAACCTGTCTCGACACTCCTCCCGGTCGTCAGAGACTCGGGAACCTTACCCTTGTACACGACATACGACGGCATCGCTAAGCACTAGCCAAACGAAACGTTAGTACCAATTCACAGACAATACATAAGCAATATATAAGTATGCAACAGAACAATCGGAAGAGAAAAGCAAGACATTAATAGTATCGATTACATCTAAGTTGAACGACTCTCGAAACCAAAGAGACATACTACAAGTTCATTAAAGTTTAATTACAACATGAGCCAATCGATGTTTCAGAACTAGACACAGCATCACTACTTTCGACTCGACTCAAGGGACCGGAGCGTGGATGAAGCCGCCGTCTATCGTGGGAGTCATGAAATAACGGGCGTTGCCAGCCTGCATTTGTAGAATTGTGTCGATGTCACTGTTGGACGGTTGATTTCGAGGTAGAACTGCCCGAGGTACGGCGACATCTTGATGGATGATTTCCGCAAACTCCATTGGATGCGAAAGAATTCTTGTCCGATGTCCGCGCCCTGGATTGCCGACACGCCGCGCCCAATCTTTGAGTTTACTCGGTAGCGAAGTTGATGATGGTCCCGCACGATCGCCTCGCATGTGATGGATGGCGAGTAGGCACCCCTTCGACCGCCAGCAGCTGCTTGACGCAGCGAACGTCGATTGTGGGAGAACACGTGCTTGCCGTACTTACGAATAGGCCTGGTGAAGGTGCCTCCAGATTTGGCGTAGCCGGGGAGAACATCATCAAGAACCTTCTTGACATTTCTGTAGTCTACGTTCGACTGAGGTCCGGGTCGAAATACGTGGCCATGGAATATTTGGGGGTCATCACGTCATTATCGCCGCCCCGACGGGTCGAATCGGAGGTAACAACTCGTCGCAGCCTGGCAGCACCGAACCAGTTGAACCCTAAACAAGTTGGGTGGCATCTGGGTACCGTGGAATAAGGGTTGCCGGTTGAACGATTTTGCCCTTGGCGACATCGACCAACTCGTTGTTCACGGCGCGGAGAGTGCACGGAACGTCGGCGGCGCCTGCGAAAACATGTAGGCCGTCGGGGACGCCCGATCAAAGGCAAGGAGATGAAGTCCTCGGCGAGAGGCTTAATTAGTTACCGTGATGATGGCGCCGAGCTCGGCTAATGTCGAGGCACCGCCAACGGCGGCGTGCAGTTGACGGAGGGGCTGCTTGCTGCAGAGGTGGCGGCGGCGACACCCGGTGCATTAAGCTCCCGTGCGGCGTCGGAGACACCAATGCCGCCCGCAGGAGACACCAATGGCCCCGCCATCGCTTCTGCGAGTTGCTGGCCGTGAAGCTAGGAATCGGGCGGCCCTGTTGGCGCCCGCAATCCACGACTCAACCCTCGATCAAGGTAGGCACAATGGCGGTGATCGTCGCTCCGAGTTGTTGTTGCACTTGCTCTTGGACAATCTTCGGAATCCGTGCCACCTGTGCCTTGAGTTCTTGAACCTCGCGCGCGTGGCTTTCCGAGCTGGTCTTTTTCTCCTTTCGCCCACTAGTGTTATAGTATGACGACCATTTTGTCGAGAAGCCTTTGCCGGCCACACGACCAGCTGACGTCGGCTTACTGAGCTTATCCTTGTTCTTCATTACATTCAATGCCCTATTTATAGTGGTGTCCCAAGGGTTGCTCTTAGTCGACCCCGCGCTACTGCTTTCAGTCGCCTGCGGAAGGAATGTGAACCATTTAGAAATTTGGCTTCATTAATTAGAATGCAACCATATGGAGCTAATTACGCGGGGGTGTATTCCTTACCAGAACAAGCTCAAGCGCCCTGGTCTTCGGATCCGTGGTAAGCTCCTTTGTTTTCGGGTCCTTCTTGTACCGGGCCCTGACAAAGTTCCTGGTCTGCTTGTCACCGTATTTATCGAAGAGGGGCGGTAGGCCTTGCTCGGCACGGTCCGCCTCCGCCGGGACCGAGTGTGTGTTCCCCTAAGTTCAGCTCCCGCATTTGTTTCCCCCACTGACTTGATGCGGAGTTTGCGGTGCTCGAGCAATTGATCTTGAAGTCGTTGTAGTCATCTTCGGTGATCGAAGGATTTTTCTCCTTGATCTTCTCATAACTCTCACCTTTCTCGATCATTCTCTTCACATTTCTTTTCAAAGTAGACAGGGCCTTGCTCATCTTCGTGAGGGCGGCATTGTTCACTTTATTCCCTTTGAAGCTTATGTTTTCAAATTCAGCGGGGAACTTGTATCGTTCGTGCAGCTTCGTGAAGAGGAGGTTGCGCAAATTCCCTCGGTCAGGATGCCTCAGGTTCTCGGTGTTGATCGAGACGGTGCTCCGGAGAATGCACCCGAGCTGAAGCGAGTACCCCTTGACTATTCGTTCGGGCGCCGTTGGATTCCCGTCGGAGTCCACTTCAGTAACTTCCTCCTTGAGGGTGCGGAGCACGGTCGGGCACCGGTCCTTCCGTTGCCTCTTCGGTTGGCTTCCATCTGTGCGTGCGCCGCCATCATCAGTGGTGGCATCCTCGGCGGCACCATCAGTGTTGGCATAAGTGGGGTCATCCTCGGCGGTACCATCAGTGGTCTCAGGATTGGTGGGGAAGGCGGCGTCCTCATACAAGTGAGGTTGTTCCTCCATCTCCTGGGACAACTCCAAGAATGCCTTGCCGCCCGAACCCCCGGCCTCATCGTTGTTGGCCATGTTTCTCTCTAAATAGGAACAAAGTTTGGTCAAAAAGTTGGTTATTGTCAAGGAACAAGATCATGGTCTCATCATTTAGGGTTTGTCAACACCAAGGCATCCTAAAAGCTAAGCTTTATCATTGAGGGTTTTTCGACGCCGAGGCACCCTAAAAGCCTAAGCTTTCATCATTAGTCACAAGTACCCCGGCCCATGCATTTGTCACAAGTACCCCATATGTCCTATTTTTAGCAAAGTCATGCTAAAATTCACGGAAAATTTCAGCATGACCTTTGCTGAAAATAGGACATATGGAGTACCCCAATTTCTTTGGAACGGAAGTTAGTCGACATTCCAGCAAACTTAAGTGCCTCTCGGTGGACAAGGCAAAAAGGCCTCCATCACAACATGGAAAATACATTGGCATGTGAAGAGGTGAAACAATATATGCATCTCCAAGCAGTATCATTCAACATTTTGGACAAACCACTACAAGCAATCTTTGGATCAGATACAAGAAGAATGTGAGAAAATGCAGATAAATACTAACAGATTGAGGTGTTTAACTTGTGGTGCTCTCTGTGCTATTAACATTTCAAGTCAAAACCATTTCTGGTTAGTAAGTGTTTCTTGAGCATATGTATGTAGTAAGTTTTTCTGCTCTCATTGTTTCGAACACATATTTTAGCTACCTAGTACCAGTGCTATTACCCAGCAGTTAATTAGCTTTTGCTTTTGCTTTTCAAAGGTCAATTCTAGCTAGTACCACAAATTAACATCTAGCAGCAATCATTTTCAAATATATATACACTGGACATTTTAATATTAACCTAAGGAAAAATGAATAGTTAGGTTAATTACCCACTGTTAGTTATTCAGTCTGATGCTTTGTTCTACACTTTAATTACCCACTGTTAGTTATTCAGTCTGATGCTTTGTTCTACCATATATAAAAGACATTCAGTCTGATGCTATTTACTAGCAGTAGTAGCAGTTTTTTTTCTTCTTCATTAACTGTACTAGTAGTTTTTTTCTTCTTCATTAACTGTATTAGCTATTTACTAGCAGTACTAGCACTTGGATCATATGCTAACGCTACATTGATACATCGTCATGCTGGGTAATATTAAACCCAAGCAACTTTATAATCAACCCAAGATACATCAAATACTGCACTGTCCTGCCTAATAAAAACAGTCATGCCAGCATATAGTATATAAATCTGAATTTGTGTTTACTAGAAGAGTGCCCATTGCAATGTAAACCTGAGAACACAACTCACCTCAAGTGCAGGATATAGCAGACACCTACTTCTTCACCAAGCTGCAGTAAAAGACCGTTTATGTAACCTGTTTAGTCAGAGTTGAACATTAGAATCCATACTATGCTCTACTATGCTTGTAAAGGAACACCTGCTAGCTAGCTGCTTTGTCGAGTTGCCAAGATTCGCCGTCAGTGAAAAAAAATTAAGATGAAAAAAGGCATGCATGCATCGATTTGCCAAAACAGAGCACTTTAGTCCTCTGTTTTTGCTAACTCGCTACACATACCCCAAGTGAACCACCACAACATCTAAAAGCTAACAATTGTTTTTGCTTATATAATCAGACTTTTGTGCTAAAAATCCATAGAACAACTGCTCCAAATTTCTAAATAAACTGCCATTTCATTTTATTCAATAATGAACTGTACTCTTTATGGGTTTTTAGTTAAATGCAGAAAATCCAAAGTTAATTCCGCCGGGCTTTTCTATGTTTTTTATACATAACTGCTAAAACCCTAGGAGTTAACCGAGCCACCAACAGAATGTGGACTTAAAAGAGAGAGTCACGGACAGTGACATGATACATTTTCATAAAATTAGCTAGTTTTACTTATGGTGCACAAAGGAACAAGTTATGCTAAGTAGAAAAGAATGCGAAGGCACATATTATGGTAAGTAGAAAAGAATGCGAAGGCACATCGCATGAAGTTCTTTTCGACTCAGAATGCAATTCTATGAATATAAGTCCAAGCATATAATCCATGAAAATTGCATTTCTAGATTGATAAAAATATTAGTAAGAAACACGGTTTAGGTGTCTTGTATGAAATCCAACATAAATATCATCTAAAACAGAGAATTGCACAAATAAATATCCTCAACTGTGGTTCTGGGCCTTATAAAAACTATTTTGTTGGGCAAATCCACTTGTCTTGTCATGGAGTGTACAAGCACGCTAATGACGTGCTTTTGTTTGGTACTTTGGTGCATGAAAGTCTGAAACCATCAACCAAATCAGCAGCATTTCAGAAGCTACATTTCCTTCAAAATACATTTGAGAATCGCACTAATTTTTTTCATGCAAGAATGTTCCAGTGGTAGTTTGCCTGTTTGACAATCAAATTATAGGATTAATAGCTAAAGTGTTCAATTATGCCATGAAGACATGTTTCAGTATAAACAAGGTAGCAGTCCTCCCCAAGTAAAGTTATCAAGTCAAATTGTTCATGGTGCATTGGCAATTCAAGACGCACCAGCTTACTAGTTAATTTTGCATCCCTGACTAGAGCAGTTCATACAATGTCTTTCACATGCTAATAACACACCGTCAGAACACCATATCCAGCTACCCGACTAGACATCGCAGTCCCAAATCCTGTCCCAAGCATCCGAGAGTCAAACCGCAAGCCCTTCCCAATCCTCACTTGCAGAGGAGCTGAATTCAGAAACACCGCAACCTCCACCAAAATCCACCCAGCCAACCTGAATTTCGCAGCTCACAGATTTGTTGCAGCCCTGACGCCGTAAATTTTGCAAGATGTCTGTACATGTACAAGTCAGTAGAGCGCAATTCCACGGGGTTGACGGACCGTACCTGCAGGTAGAGGAAGGGGTCGGCGACGAAGTTGCTGGGGTAGCCGGCGTCGGTGGCGGAGGCGCAGGTGAGCACCTGGTTGGCCACCGGCCACGCGGAACCGTTGGCGCTGCTCTTCCCTTCATGCGCGAACCAAATCAAAACAGCAGTGAGCATCCCAGCGCCTCCCCGAAAGTCAAAACCCACACCAAACACACACAGCCTTGAAGCTCGAGGCTCCTCACCAGCTCGATGGGGCGGAGGTGGAAGGGGCTGCTACCGTAGAGGTGGATGGGGCGTCGGGCCGTCGAGGCGGCGTCGAGGCATCGAGGCGGCGTCGGGGCGGCGTCGAGGCGGCGGGGCAGCGGCGTCGGGAGAGGAGAGGGGAAGGGGATCGAGGGCGAGGGCGAGGGAGAGAGAGGGGATAGGTTTGGGCCGGGGAGGAAATATGGATGGGGGTGGCACAATACTAATGGCGCACCTCACCCTGGTGCGCCATTAGTATTTTTTTTTTATTTCTGCTCGAGCCAACATGTTATCTTCCACCTGACCTGATCCACATCAAGTTCCCTCTACTAGCTCGACTGGTCAGCAGCCAGTTCTCACACCAGGAGGTCCTGGGTTCGATTCCCAGGATCCACAATTTTTTTATGCATTTAAAATGTTGTTTGATACTTATTTGTGTTTAAATATGTTCAAACTTGTTTAAATCATAACAGTAATATTTTTTTATAAGACAGTAATAATTTTTAGAAAATATCATCAAACAGTAATGCCGGTGGAGCAGGGGGAGGTGCGGGGTGCGGGGGTCGGGTGGCGGCGGTTGAGTAGGGAGGGTGCGGGGGTCGGTGGCGGCGGCAGTGTACTGGGGTGCTCGGGGCGAGGGGACCGGATCTGGCGAGGTGGGTTAGCGATCGAGATGGAGGGGGATCAAGATCGAGTGTCCATGAAATTTAAAAATATTCATGATAGTTCAAAAAGTGCCCATGAAATACAATCGAGAAATGAAGGCTACGATTTAAATACAATCGATCTTAGCTAGCTATCTCTTCACAATCTTCTTGCCCTTCTTTTTCGCAAATGGAGTTCTTCTATGGAACGGACGCCCTTAGGTAGGGTGGTCCTGCCTCTTCTTGTGGTGTATGCTGCTACTTCATCATCGTCGCCATGTTCGATCCTCGGTCGCCGCATTTGTCGAAGTCTTGCTCATTGGCTACTCCATCCATTCCGATGATCTTCCTTTGCCTCTCCTCACGACAACACGACCGGCTTTGACGGGTCGGTAATGAAGAAGCATTGGTCAACTTGGGAAGCCAGTACCCATGGCTCATTTTTCGCGATGACGTTTGCGCCCCCGGTCTTGGATTTGGCTTCGGGTATAACCATGGTGGTGAAATATCGGTCTTCTTTTAGGACGCTCTTCGCCCATCTGACACGGAACATCGGGACCTTCTCTCCAGCGTAGCTCAGCTCCCAGATCTCCTCGATCCTTCCGTAGTATTTGTCCTTGTCATTACCGGTGTAGGATTCCATCGTTACCCCGGAGTTCTGATACCCATCGCTCTTCATGTCCTTGGCCTCGGTGTAGAATGTGTAGCTGTTGATATCGTACGCCTCATAGGTCATCAGGTTGTGCTCGGTGCCCTGTGACAAGGCGAATATGAGTTGTTCTTCCGCGGAAGAATCCTCATGTAAAGGGTACGACAGAAGCTTCTGCTTGAACCAACGCGTGAAACATGAGTTGTGCTCTTTGATTATATCTCCGTTCGTCCTCTGTTGGCCTCGGTCATTGTACGTCTTCTTAATACAGGTTTTGTGCTCTACCACCCAAGGATCGACCACGTCTATGTGTTGTAGCGCGACTAGGTTTGCTCTTTCAAAGTCGGCGAGTCGACCCTCTAAGTCGACATGCATTTCGCGGCGACCCTCACGGTGACCCCATGCAGCGAGCCTGCCGAGGTGCCTGTTGACGGGCAGACCAACGGGGTTCTCGATGCCTAGATAATTCGTGCAGTAGGAGATGCACTCTTCGGTCAGAAAGCCCCTGGCTATACTTCCTTCTGGACATGACATGTTGCGAACGTATCCTTTGATGACACCATTCATCCTTTCGAACGGCATCATGCTGTGCAGGAACGTCGCCCCGAGTTGGATGATATCCTCCACTATATGGACCAGCAGATGCACCATAACGTCGAAGAATGCGGGCGGGAAGTACATCTCAAGCTCGCATAGTATCACCACGATCTCTTCCTGTAGCCTTCTGAGTTGCCTCACGCCAATCGACTTCCGAGAGATGATGTCGAAAAAGTTGCATAGGCCAAATAGCGTTTCACGGACGTGCGCGTCCATGATCCCACGGATTGCAACCGAAGTATGTCTGTGTCATCAAGACGTGATGTCATGAGACTTCATCCCATCGAACTTCTGCTTCGCTGGGTCTAGGTATCTGCTTATCTTCCCCGCGTAACCGTAAGGAAGTTTTACTCCTAGGAGGCAGGTGAAGCACGCGGGAGGGTAGTCATTTTCGGTCTTCTTGGCCTTTTTGCCTTTGCGACGACTTACTGTGTCCTGCTTCGCCTCATCATCATCATCATCATCATCATTAGCGTGAAGCTCCTGCCTGATGCCCATTGATTTCAAGTCTGCCCTTGCTTTCGGCCCATCTTTGGTCCTCTCTGGCATGTTGAGCAGGGTACCAAGCAGACTCTCGCACACGTTCTTCGTGATATGCATGACATCATGGATGTGAGGCACACGGTGGATCTTCCAGTACGGCAAGTCCCAGAAAACAGACCTCGTTTTCCATACCTTCAGCAGCGGCTCTGGCGCCTTTCGCTTCTTTCCCAGCTCTGGCGCCTTTTGCTTCTTTTCGGCGGTGGGCAGTCTTTCCAATTTTCAACAGCTTGTCTATTTCCTCGCCGCTCCTCGTACACGGCGCTGGGTTCGGTTTCACCATCGAACAGATCCTTGCGTTTCTCCACGGGTCATCGTCGCGAAGCCACCTTCGATGTCCCATGAACACGGTTTTCAAAGACCCGGACTACCGCCCGCTAAATATCCGTGAATCGAGATAGTCGTGCACCGTCGTGAGCAAAGGCGTCTCTCATAGGGAAATATTCTTTCTCTGCGGCATCCCACGATTGGCTGGCGTTTTCCACAACGTGTCAAGCTCCTCTTTCAGCAGCCCCCTGACATGATTGATGTCGTTCCTGGTTGTTTCGGTCCTTCAATTAGCATACTCATGTGAATGTACTTCCTCTTCATGCACAACCAGGGGAAGGTTGTACATCCACACAAACACAGGCCAGGTGCTATGTGTGCTTCTCGGCTGCCAAACGGATTGACTCCATCGGTGCTCGCGCCCAGCACGATGTTCCTTGGATCGCTCCCAAATTCTAGGTCTTGAAGTTCAGCGCTTGCCACTGGCTCGCATCCTTATGGTGACTCAGCATCTTGTCTTTTATCTATCTCCGGATCATTTGTGTCATCTTCGCTTCTTCTCCTCCCTATCCGCGTGCCAACGCAGGAGCTTTGCTACCTTAGGGTCCGAAATACCGCTGCAGACGAGGAGTGATCGGAAAGTACCACACCACTTTTCAAGAAGCTTTCTTCCTCTTCTTGTACCGAGTGACGCCGACACGAACATATGGTAGACTCGCGTGCTCGTCCCGATAAATGATGCAATTGTTCATGCACACATGGTATTTCACGTGCGGTAAATCCAGAGGACACACGATTTTCTTCGCCTCCTCCAAACTGGTCGGGCACTTGTTCCCCTTGGGAAGACGTTCGTGCCAGAATGACATGTTCTCGTCGAAGCATGCGTCGGTCATTTTGTGTTTTACCTTCATCTCCAGAGCCATGAGCGTTACTTTCAGGCGGGTATCCTCGGGCCTGCATCCTTCATACAATGGAGTAACCGCGTCTAACTCAAGTTGATCCATCTTGCCTTTCTCTCGGGCGGCAGCTCTTGCATTATCCGTCTTCTTGAGAAGCAACTCTTGAATATGAGGGTCCTGCACACAGCCCATCGATGGTCCAGCGTCGTCTGCTCCGCCGGCATCATCATCTTCATGATCATGCCCGTCGTCTGCTCCAGCATCTTCCTCATCATCATGTCCTGCATCTTCTACATGATGACTGTGTACAGCATCACCGTCGTGATCATTTCCTAGGGATTATTCGTCTTCTCGCCCGCCCGAGCCATGGTGGTTGTCTTGCTGCCCTTCCTCATTTCTAGCCCGGACCCCATGGACGACTTCGTAGTCATCTTCATCACCTTGCCACCGATAGCCATCCATGAAACCACGCAAGAGCAGGTGGTCCCGCACCTGCCCGGAATCCGGGTCCGCAATAAGGCTCTTCAGCTTGCATCTTCGACACAGACATCTTATCTCCGTCTCGTTCTTTTAAAGCATCTCGGCCTTCGCGGACCTCAAAAACCTATTCACGATGCCTTCGGTCATCGTGCGGATCATGGTCTCCTGCGGGGTAGAGCAAAATGATATTTTAGAACCAAGAAAAAATTTGGCATGACTTTCCCTAAAAATAGGACCAAAAGAATGCTTAATGCCAAAATTCTCGCCGAAACGGAAATGAATCAACATTCCGGCAAAATATTGGCAACTATCGCATTTCAAATACCGGTACACCTCCAAACACAAACCCATATGCAACACCACAAACATATGCAACACCACGAACATACGTAGATCTAGCTAGGCCATAAAAAGTGCATGTGCACATTGTTGTAGGGAGAACAACATCAATATAGCTTCCCCCCTTACTTACCTATCAAAACAAGGTAATTTAACCACTTAATTTGAATGAATCTATGGTGGAAATGAGGTGAAAAAGAGGAGGCACCCGAGACAAGGAGGAGGTGGAGAGAATGAAGTGGGGAGAAAGTGAGTGTGGGTAGGAGAGGTTGTCCAAAATATCTTGTTGCTGCCCACTTACTAATGGCGCACCAATTCTAAATGCGCCATTAGTAATCCAGGTTACAAATGGCGCACCTTCTGGTGGTGCGCCATTAGTAGTTTTGCAAAAAAAACATACTAATGGCGCCTTTGTTCCACGAAGGCGCCATTACTAGTTTAAACTAGTAATGGCGCGCGATGGAACAAGGCGCCATTAGTAGTTTTGCAAAAAAGGAATAAAAATATAATAAAAAAAACAACATTAGTGGCGCACTTTCGACAGGTGCGCCATTACTAGTTACAACTAGTAATGGCGATCGAGTCTGATGCACCATTAGTATGTTTGGACAAGGCGCACTAGTTCAAAAAAATTTGATACTAATGGCGCACCTTGGGCCAAAGCGCCATTAGTAGTTTCAACTCTAATGGCGTATCGAAGGTGGCGCGCCATTAGTATATACTAATGGCGCACCGCTTGTCTGGTGCGCCATTAGTGTCAATCCCATCTATAGCCCTTTTTCTAGTAGTGCCAGTGAAGAAGGTTTACGAGACAAAACCGGTCATTACGAAGTTCATGAGACTGCTGGTAATTTTAGTTTCTGATCAATTCGACTGCACATGTTAGTCATATTTGTAAACGATCCTTGTGCCTTTTGCAGAGAGAGCAACACAGGATTGCGGCCAAAAGCGACTCGCCATCTGAGGCATTGGCGAGGCCCAAGTGGGACACTCCATTCAACCGGGCGTTGAACATATTGAAGCGACAACCGGTGGATACTCGACCGTCGTATGGACGTGTGGACGGTGTCGGAGACGGCGCCACGTGGAAGAAGTACTACCGTGAGACCACGAAGGAGAGAAAGGAAAGACGGAGGTTAACTGAAGAAAACATCGACAAGAAGGTTGAGATTGCGGTTGAGAAGGAATCAACTCAGACAGTCGCAACAGCGGTAGC
The DNA here is from genome assembly GCA_021605205.1 of Aegilops longissima. Taxonomy (NCBI): domain Eukaryota; kingdom Viridiplantae; phylum Streptophyta; class Magnoliopsida; order Poales; family Poaceae; genus Aegilops; species Aegilops longissima. Next base: position 642,358,895 of record CM038679.1, read on the forward strand.
TGCCGTAAAACAGGTGGTTGCAGATTTGTCTACTTCCTTGGTTCCGGCAGTTTTCACTTGGACAAGGAAAAATCCAGAAAAAAGTGCAGAGGGCTTTCCCCTTGCTGACTTCTTGGGGAGCAGCTCGACTAGCGTTGCACCAGCACCTGCTCCCGCACCGGCTCCCGCACCTGCGCCCGCACCGGCTCCCGCACCTGCTCCCTTACAGGCTCCTGCACCGGACGTGCTCGGCGGTGCTTCGTCTTTGGCTGAGCTCGACGCCCTCACGGTATCTGTCACACCGGCCCCCTTCAATATAAATGTATAATCTCCCGTTTTCGTTGCCTTTTGGATGTCTCACATCGCAGACTTTTCTTTCCAGGGCGACGAAACCCCGTGCACCATATTGTACACCATCGGTGACCAGAAGGTGGACGTGGTGAAGGCGGCGATAATGGAGCCGAAGGAACCATTTTTCCACAGCCGGCCGACCCCCCCGAACGTCTTTAAGGTTTCCATGGCCAGTGTCAAACCGGGCCACGAGAATTTCCCTCCTCTAATACTAGTGGGGGATGGAGACGAGACCCCGCGGCGGCTTGGTGATTGTTGCAATGGGTGGGTCCTGTTGTGGCCAAAGAGTCTGCTTCGTCTGGAGCACATCCACGAGCATGCAGCCTCAGCAAGGTATGAACATCAACACCCCACCTACCCAATTAGCGTCAGGTGTCGGGTTGGGTGATAGCGGATGGGGTAAGGAGGAGGCTCCACTAGTCGCTGATGACGTTGCCATGGATGAGGATGAGGATGACGATGGCGCTGAACAGTATGTATATACTGGCGCCTCCTCAGGGTTTGAGCGTCATGAGTCGGTGCCTGAATTGTCGTCTCAACGTATTATGGACGACCTTCCGGTAGTAAAGAAGTCTAGGAAGAGAGCGAGGAAAGGCAAAAAAGCTGATTCTATGATCCAGCCGCCTCAGCAGCCTCGGCTTCAGGACCGTATAGATATCCCCGATGCGGATAAATGGCATATCCCTGGTCAACAATCCTACCTGCAACAGCGCTACAGGCCAGATTCGGCGATCTAAGGAAACATCATGACAATGTGCTGCGGGTAGAGAAAGGCCTCATCGCCTCGAAAGATCCAAGATACCGACTCTACGTGGTTAACGTTCCGCGGCAAATGTCGTACGTCGACTGCTTCCCCGCGGATAAGTTCTTCCTCCGATTCGATTACATATTCGACATGTTTCACGTGAAGAAGCTGGATTTTACATTTGTCCGCCTTTATGCCTTGGACATGAACTACATCATCGGGGTTGAGCAGATACCTCATATCAGTGTCGCTGACCCGTACTACATGCACGAGGGCTTCTTGGGAGTCTGCGCAAAGCACGGTGAATACGTGAGGAATTACATCGCCAGTTTCATGCTCGCCAATAAGGACAAGGAGGCGATTCTCGTGCCTTATCATCCCGTGTAAGTCATCCGCGCTACTATCCTTCCTTCGATTTCAATCATTCATTTGCACAGTGGAGGCTAATTAATTTGAGGTGTACTTATTTTGCGCAGCGGCGAGCGCGCCGTCCTCATCATCCTCTACCCCCGATTCTCCCACGCTCTTTTACTTGGATTCGTCGAAGAACATTCACAAAAAGGATTACACCCACATCAAGGATGTTCTCGACAGTGCTATGTTTTACTACCAAGCAAGGGGTGGAGAGGTCAGGGACAAGAAGAGAAGGGGCGGCAGGGTCGCCTTCAGCCATAAGACCAACTTCTACTACATCCAGCAACCGAACGATTCTCTTAATGATGGATTCTATGTCCTACACCACATGCTGGAGTACAGACGGGATCACCAGAACCTTCGCATGTCACCTAGATCCGGCGATACCCATATTCTACAATGGGCAAAGGACATAGGAGATATCGAGGATCATCGACTTCTATAACATCCAGCGCGAACTTGCCCAAGTCATCATGAAGGAGGTCGTCGAAAAAGCAGGGATGTTCTATGGAGAAGGACAAATGTCGCGGGAAGACGTCCGAACATGGATAGCCTCTCAGCGTCTCGACATGAAGCCTTTCACTAAGCTCGAGGACTATCTCCCTGACATGGATGGATGGCACGGCATGGTGGAGTGATTGTCGATATATGACAGTGTGTCCGTTTAGTCCATACTTTCTGTATGACAAAACTTTGAGTTATGCACGGTGAAACTTTATTTGTTATGTAATTAAATCGTCCTCCTCCTCGACTAGCGAAAATCACTCTAGTTAGGGCATTTTGGGTACGATGAACTTTGCTATTTATGCTTATGATATGTTGTTTCTATTTTTGCCAAGTATGTCTCTTTCTGTTGCTCAACTATATATGTTGCATATCATCGACTCATGTGACGATGCAGGTGCATATATCATAGATGGCGAAGAAGTGCTATGCCAGGAGTATATATACGACGAGTGGCCGGAGTGTCAGGCCCAGGTGTACCCGTTTCCGGTTTCTGAGCGACAGGCAGTAGTTAGTTTAGGTTCACGCTAATGCGAGAGAGGGATACGAACTCATGTACTCAAAGTGATAGTTCTTCTCGCGTATATCATTGGTTAGATGGATGAGGATGTATTTGCAAGTAATCGAGACTTGTATCGCTATTTTCGAGATGATGACGAGAGACCAATTTGTGTTGGATGATGATTATGATGATGACATGATTTGATGAGACTAATTGTATGTATATACTATGATTACATTTGTATGTGTATGATATGCTAAATATTATTGTAAAAAGCCCGTTCAAATACAAAACAAATATGTAGGGAAAAAACTAATAAAACTAGTAGTAGCGAGGGGGCAAAATTTAGCAGTAGCGTCGCCTTACCAGTAGCGCCTCCTTGTAAACAGCGCTGCAGATAATATCAACAGCGCCCTTTCCTAAAGAGCGCTACAGCTATTAATGTATAGCAGTAGCATGGGACAACAGGCGCTACTTCTATAAGTTAGCTGTAGCGCCTTATTAGTAGCGCCGGTCCCCGCGCTACTGAGAGGCCTAAAATCCGCGCTGCTGCTAGGCTTTTCCCTAGTAGTGCTATGCCAACACAAAATAAAATTGGAGGAAGACGCCAAACCAGTTATTGATCACCAACGCCGATTAAATCCTAAGATGAAAGAAGTGGTAAGAAAGGAAATACTAAACCTCCTTGAGGCAGGTATAATTTATCCCGTTGCTGATAGTTAGTGGGTAAGTCCTGTCCATTGTGTCCCTAAGAAGGGATGTATTATTGTCGTTCCTAATGATAAAGATGAATTGATCCCGCAAAGAATTATTACAGGTCATAGGATGGTAATTGATTTCCATAAGTTAAATAAAGCTACTAAAAAAGATCATTACCCTTTACCTTTTATTGATCAAATGCTAGAAAGATTATCCAAACATACACAGTTTTGCTTTCTAGATGGTTACTCCGGTTTCTCTCAAATACTTGTGTCAACGGATCAAGAAAAGTCCACTTTTACTTGCCCTTTCGATACCTGTGCTTATAGATGTATGCCTTTTGGTTTATGTAATGCACCTGCTACCTTTCAAAGATGCATGATGGCTATATTCTCTGACTTTTGTGAAAAGATTTGTGAGGTATTCATGGATGATTTCTCCGTTTATGGATCCTCTTTCGATGATTGCTTGAGGAACCTTGATCAAGCAATCTTGTTTTGAATTGGGAAAAGTACCACTTTATGGTTAATGAAGGCGTTGTCTTGGGGCATAAAATTTTAGAAAGAGGTATTGAAGCTACGGTTGATGCTATTGAAAAGATGCCATGTCCTAAGGACATTAAAGGTATTAGAAGTTTCCTTGGTCATGCCGGTTTAATAGGAGGTTCATTAAGGACTTCTCTAAAATTTCTAGGCCTCTGACTAATCTATTGCAAAAAGACATTCCTTTTGTCTTTGATGATGATTGTGTAGAAGCGTTTGAAACACTTAAGAAAGCTTTGATTTCTGCACCTATTGTTCAGCCACCTAATTGGAATTTACCCTTTGAAATTATGTGTGATGCTAGTGATTATGCTGTAGGTGTTGTTCTAGGACAAAGAGTTGATAAGAAAGTAAATGTTATTCAATATGCTAGTAAAACTCTAGACGCTGCCCAGAGAAACTATGCTACTACTAAAAAAGAATTCTTAGCAGTTGTATTTGCTTGTGATAAGTTTAGACCTTATATTGTTGATTCTAAAGTAACTATTCACACTGATCATGCTACTATTAAATATCTTATTCTAAAGAAAGATGATAAACCTAGACTTATTAATTAGATGGGTTCTCCTATTACAAGAGTTTGATTTGCATATTATTGATAGAAAGGGAGCTGAGAACCCCGTTGCAGACAACTTTTCTAGGTTAGAGAATGTTCTTGATGACCCAATACCTATTAATGATAGCTTTCTTGATGAACAATTAGCTGTCATAAATGCTTCTCGTAGTGCTCCATGGTATGCCGATTATGCTAATTATATTGTTGCTAACTTCATACCACCTATTTTTACATACCAGCAAAATAAAAAGTTCTTCTATGATATAAGACATTACTTCTGGGATGGCCCACACCTTTATAAAGAAGGAGTAGTTGGTGTTATTGGACGTTGTGTACCTGAGCATGAACAAGAACAGATCCTACGCAAGTGTCACTCTGAGGCATATGGAGGACACCACGCTGGAGATAGAACTGCACATAAGGTATTGCAATCCGGTTTTTATTGGCCTACTCGCTTCAAAGGTGCCCGTAAGTTTGTCTTGTCTTGTGATGAATGTCAAAGAATTGGTAATATTAGTAGACGTCAAGAAATGCCTATGAATTATTCTCTTGTTATAGAAGCACTTGATGTTTGGGACTTTGATTATGTGGGACCGTTTCCTGCCTCTAATGGGTATACACATATTTTAGTTGCGGTTGATTACGTTACTAAGTGGGTAGAAGCTATTCCAACTAGTAGTCAAGTAGAATTACATCTCCATATCACCCACAGTCTAGTGGTCAAGTAGAATTGAGTAATAGAGAGCTTAAATTAGTTTTGCAAAAGACTGTTAATAGATCTAGAAAGAATTTGTCCTAGAAACTTGATGATGCATTATGGGCTTATAGAACTGCATATAAGGATCCTATGGGTATGTCTCCATATAAAATGGTTTATGGAAAGGCATGTCGCTTAGCTCTCGAGCTACAACATAAGGCATATTGGGCCATTAAAGAGCTCAATTATGATTTCAAACTTGCCAGTGAGAAGAGGTTATTTGACATTAGCTCACTTGATGAATGGAGAACCCATGCCTATGAGAATGCCAAACTGTTTAAAGAAAAAGTTAAAAGATGGCATGACAAAAGGATACAAAAGCTTGAGTTTAACGTAGGTGATTATGTTTTGCTTTTCAACTCTCATTTAAGATTTTTTTGCAGGAAAATTTCTCTCTAAATGGGAAGGGCCTTACGTTATCGAGGAGGTCTATCATTCCGGTGCCATAAAAATCAACAACTTCGAAGGCAAAAATCCGAAGGTGGTGAACGGTCAAAGAATCAATCATTACATCTCAGGTAACCCAATCAATGTTGAAACTAATATTATTGAAACCGTGCCCCCGGAGGAATACATAAGGTACACTTTCCAGAACGTTTCAGACTCCGAAAAGGAATAGGTATGTGGTACGGTAAGTAAACCGACTCCAAAATAACTCTAATAGCAAATTTTCTCTATTTTGGTATATTTAAGAAAATAGGAAAATAAGAAGTAGTCCGGGAAGGACACGAGGCATCCACGAGGGTGGAGGGCGCGCCCTACCCCCCTAGGCGCGCCCCCTGCCTCGTGGGTACCTCGTGTGCTCTCCGGACTCCGTTTTCTTGCACGATAGTTCTTTTGGTCGGTAAAAATTCATTATATAATATCCTGAAGGTTTTGACCACCATATCACGCAAATATCCTCTGTATTTGTTTCGAGCTGTTTTTCTGACAGATCTTGAGCACCATGACGTCTTCAAGCGCCCCAAGAACAAGTTTTTCAAGAGGGTCATCAACCCCTACCTTGCGGAGGTGCTGCATCACCCTCAAACCATTGAGATGCGTGAGCGGGTGCTGCACATCCGCGATGTTGATGGACCAAGGAGTACAGGAAACATGGAGACAAAGCTCGAAACAATGGAACAACAAGTTTTCAAGTGCCAAGGGATGGTGGAGCGCGGACTCAATGCCAACCAGCTGATGATCGCGGAATTCACCAATAACCACAAGCTGGATGCCAAGAACATTGGGGAGACCATCTTCAAGCTTCATGAGAAAATCGAGCACCTCCAAGCCCAGATCTATGAACTGCAAAACCAAAACTATGAGTATGAATATAGGTTCAAGAGGATGAGTTTGGCTGAACATTTGAGGATCCCGGAGACTCGATCATCCTTCTATGATGGCGAGCCTATGCCTTGGAAGACAGACGACAAGCCTACATCATCAACAACTCCACCATCACCACCTCTGAGGACATAAACACATGGGTATGGGCACTCCCGTTGGCGACTGCCAAGCTTGGGGGAGTTGCCCCAGTATCGTATCACCATCACACTCCTATCTTTACCGTTTTACTTAGTTCGATCCCTTTGGTAATATCTTGATCTAGTAGAATAAAGTTTTGGTATGAATTAGTTTTGAGTTTTGCTTTGTGATCCCTCTATGTAATCGAGTCCGTGAGCTATATATAATAAAGATTAGTGTTGAGTCAAGGGCTTGCTATCTTGTTATGATCTTAAGTGCATAAAATAATAAAAGAAATAAAAGAGATCATATTGATCTTATGGATAGTAATGACTTCACATATAGAGAGTATGATGATTAAAAGTTGTTGAGAGTTGGCAAACATAGTTTTGGTCATCGTTGGAATTAATATGAAGTAATAAAGAAAGAGAGGTTCTCACATATAAATATACTATCTTTGACATCTTTTATGATTGTGAGCACTCATTAAAATATGACATGCTAAAGAGTTGATGTTGGACAAGGAAGACAACGTAAAGGGTTATGTTTCCTCGCATCTTAGTTAAAGTATATTGTCATGGATCATTCAACTTGTTGAGCTTACCTTTCCCCCTCATGCTAGCCAAATTCCTTGCACCAAATAGAGATACTACTTGTGCTTCCAAATATCCTTAAACCCAGTTTTGCCTTGAGAGTCCACCATATCAACGTACAGATTGAGTAAGATCCTTCAAGTAAGCTATCATGTTGCATGCAATAAAGATTGCTCTCTAAATATGTATGACTTATTAGTGTGGATAAAATAAGCTTTATACGATCTTGTGTATGGAAAAAATAAAAGCGACGGACTGCATAATAAAGGTTCATATCACAAGTGGCAATATAAAGTGATGTTCTTTTGCATTATGATTTCGTGCATCCAACCATAAAAGCACATGACAACCTCTGCTTCCCTCTGCGAAGGGCCTATCTTTTACTTTATATCTTATACCTTATGCAAGAGTCAAGGTGATCTTCACCTTTCCCTTTTACATTTTATCCTTTGGCAAGCACCTCTTGTTGGAAAGATCCTGATATATATATCCAATTGGATGTAAGTTAGCATGAACTATTATTGTTGACATTACCCTTGAGGTAAGAGGTTGGGAGGCAATACTATAAGCCCCTAGCTATCTTTCTCTGTGTCCGATTAAAACTCCATAACAATAAGTACTGCATGAGTGTTAGCAATTGTGAAAGACTAATTGATAGTTGAGTATGTGGACTTGCTGAAAAGCTCTTATGTTGACTCTTTCCTATGTTATGATAAATTGCAATTGCTTCAACGACTGAGATTATAGTTTATTAGTTCTCAATGAAGTTCCTGATTCATACTTGACATTGTGAATAGATTGTTACTTGAGAATAAGGAATCATATGACAATATATAAGTTTTATGATGCCCTCATGTCCGTATTTTATTTTTTATCGACACCTCTATCTCTAAACATGTGGACATATTTTTCAATATCGGCTTCCGCTTGAGGACAAGCGAGGTCTAAGCTTAGGGGAGTTGATACGTCCATTCTGCATCATGCTTTTATATCGATATTTATTTCATAATGGGCTGTTATTACACGTTATGTCACAATACTTATGGCTATTCTCTCTTATTTTACAAGGTTTACATGAAGAGGGAGAATGCCGGCAGCTGAGATTCTGGGCTTGAAAAGGAGCAAATATTGGAAACCTATTCTGCACAGCTCCAAAAGTCCAGAAACTCCAAGAAAGTCATTTTTGGGAATTTAAAAAAATATTCAGCGGTAGAAATACCTGAGGGGGGCCACCCACCACCCACGAGGGTGGGGGCGCGCCCTACCCCCTGGGCGCGCCCCGCTGCCTCGTGGGCCACCTGGCAGCCCTCCGGTGCCCATATTCTGCTATATGAAATCTTTTACCCTGGAAAATATAAAAAGAAAGCTTACGGGACGAAACTCCGGCGCCACGAGGCGGAACCTTGGCGGAACCAATCTAGGGCTCCGGTGGAGTTGTTCTGCCGGAGAAACTTCCCTCCGGGAGGGAGAAATCATCACCATCGATCCTCTCATCGGGAGGGGTTCAATCTCCATCAACATCTTCACCAGCACCATCTCCTCTCAAACCTTAGTTCATCTCTTGTATCCAATATTTGTACCAAAACCTCAGATTGGTACCTGTGGGTTGCTAGTAGTGTTGATTACCCCTTGTAGTTGATGCTAGTTGGTTTATTTCGTGGAAGATCATATGATCAGATTCTTAATGCATATTAATACTCCTCTGATTATGAACATGAATATGCTTTGTGAGTAGTTACGTTTTTCCTGAGGACATGGTTGAAGTCTTGCTATTAGTAGTCATGTGAATTTGGTATTCGTTCGATATTTTGATGAGATGTATGTTGTCTCTCCTCTAGTGGTGTGATGTGAACGTCGACTACATGACACTTCACCATTGTTTGGGCCTAGAGGAAGGCATTGGGAAGTAATAATTAAATGATGGGTTGCTAGAGTGACAGAAGCTTAAACCCTAGTTTATAAGTTGCTTCGTAAGGGGCTGATTTGGATCCACTTGTTTGATGCTATGGTTAAGTTTACCCTAATACTTATTTTGTAGTTGCGGATGCTTGCAATAGGGGTTAATCATAAGTGGGATGCTTGTCCAAGAAAGGGCATTACCCAAGCATCGGTCCACCCATTATCAAATTATCAAAGTAACGAACGCGAATCATATGAGCGTGATGAAAAATAGCTTGACGATAATTCCCATGTGTAGTCGGGAGCGCTTTTCTCATTATAAGAACTTGTTCAGGCTTGTCCTTTGCTACAAAAAGGATTGGGCCACCTTGCTGCACTTTATTTACTTTCATTTTTCGTTACCCGTTACAAATTATCTTATCCCAAAACTATCTGTTACCTACAATTTCAGTGCTTGCAGAGAATGCCTTACTGAAAACCGATTGTCATTTCCTTCTGCATCTCATTGGGTTCGACACTCTTACTTATCAAAAGGACTAGGATAGATCCTCTACACTAGTGGGTCATAACCCACCCAGGTGCCCCCCCTCCAGTGGTTCTTGGCTCCAGAAATTGTCTTTTATTGTATAAAAATCCTCGCAAAATTTCGTTCCAATCCGAGAACTTCTATTTCTGTACAAAAACAACACCATGGTAGTTCTGCTGAAAACAACGTCAGTCCGGGTTAGTTTGATTCAACTCATGCAAATTAGAGTCCAAAACGAGAGGAAAAGCGTTAGGGAAAGTAGATACGACGGAGGCGTATCAACTCTTCCAAGCTTAAACCTTTCCTTGTCCTCAAGCAATTTAGTAGATAAACTGAAAGTGAAAAAGAAAAAAATTTACGAACTCTTTTGCTCTTGTTTACATAAATAAGCTTAAGTAGCACCCAGGTTTTCAGCAAATATTATAACTATCCATGATGACAATAACTCTTAAAAATTTTATTAACTCATATCAATGACATAATCAACTAGCGAGCCATAATAAGATATCTCAAATGAAAACACTTTGTCAAAACAACCATGATATAATATGACAATAGTGGTATCTCGCCGGCCCTTTCTGAGACTGCAAAACATAAATGCAGAGCACCTCCAAAATTTCGAGCAGCGACTAAACATTGTAATTCATGGTAGAAAAGATCCAGTCATGATGCACCTAACATTAGCTATATGATATGTCCCTAATGTATCTATACTTTTTTTATTGTTCCATGCTGTTATATTATCATTATTGGATGTTTTATAATCGTTTTATAGTCATTTCATATCATTTTTTGGTACTAACCTATTGACATAGTGCCCAATGCCCGTTGTTGCTTTTTGCATGTTTTTTACATCGCAGAACATCAATATCAAACGTAATCCAAACGCAGCGAAACTCCTGGAGGATTTTTTGGGCTAGATGACATCCAGTGGGCCAAGGAAGCACCTGGGGGTGGCTCGAGGGGAGCAGCACCCACCAGGGCACGCCAGGAGGCCCAGGCGCGCCCTAGTGGGTTGTGCCCACCTCGGGTGCCCCCTTAACCGCCTCCTTTCTCTATAAATACCCCAATATTCAAGAAACCCTAGGGGAGTCGACGAAAATCCATTCCAGCCGCCGCAGAGTCCAGAACCACCAGATCCAATCTAGACACCATCACGGAGGGGTTCACCTCTTCCATTGGTGCCTCTCCGATGATGCGTGAGTAGTTCTTTGTAGACCTACGGGTCCGTAGTTAGTAGCTAGATGGCTTCCTCTCTCTCTCTCTCTTTATTATCAATACAATGGTCTTTTGGAGATCCATATGATGCAAGTCCTTTTGCGGTGTGTTTGTTGGGATCCGCTGAACTTTGAGTTTATGATCAGATCTATGTTTTTATCCATGAAAGTTATTTGAGTCTTCTTTCATCTCTTCGTATTCCTTCTCCGATATTTGGGTTTTGTTTGGCCAACTTCATCTATTTATCTTGCAATGGGAAGAGGTGCTTTGTAGTGGGTTCGATCTTACGGTGCTTGATCAGAGTGACAGAAGGGGAACCGCCATGTATGTATTGTATTTGCTGATCATCTGAGTCGAGGGTTTAGCCCTCCCGGATCAAAATTCCTCCGTGACGTGCTTGCTAGCTTCCAAATCCGCCTCAAGATATTGGACCAAACTCCGTGTCCAATATTTGCAATTTTCAAGTGTTTTGTGAGGCTTATCTGCAAGAAGAACCTACTGTCGAATTATTCAGAGACTTCTTTTACTTAAACCGCCGTACTGAATTTACGGACGAGCCCAACACTGAACGTGGCGGCGTGTCAATTCAGAAGAGGAAAGATGTCAACTTCCCTCATGCCAAGCATCATTGCCACCCCAAAGACTGGAATCGGACTTGGTTTTATTGCCGAAACATAGCTCCGAATGACAAAAATCCTCTGCCGGATTATCGTGCTCACCGACTTACCAATACACATCTAGTTCCCCAACGACTCACTACAAAGGAACGAGCTAAGTATGCACCCCAGCTTTCAAAGCTCCGAGCCTTTTTGCGAATGGTTTAACTGGCATCGACTTTGTCCGCTGCTGGGTCTCTTGGAGTATTTTATCCTTAAGCCGTCGCCCCGGTTTAACGTGTGAGTACACAGGAGATCTCAAGGATCCTCAGCGGCATATTGATATTCAGTTAACCGACGAGGAAATTTCTGATTCTGTCAAGAAGATGCTGGATGAACTGGTATCTAAGTGTAGCAAGACAGGGCTCTGTCAGCTGTAAGAATTGCATCATTCTTGTCTTAATCTGTCCCTGTTAAATATTTCTTTATACCTTGTTGTTCATCTTTGCTGGGTGATGATCCGTTCTGGAAGAGGAAAACGTCGGATAAACCGGTGAAGCCGCAGGATAAGCTGGTGAAAGGACCTCACACTAAGACCAAAGTCACAAAGAAACCTGCAAAGAAGAAAACCGCCGAGTCTCCTGACCTGCCCAATGATGAAAAGCTTGATGATCTAGAGTCAGAGGTAGAACTTGATTCTCTTGGTTCTTTTTTCATACACCTCATTGACAATGATCATTATCAGGATGACGCGGAGGCTAGCCGTGCTGGTGATGTAGAGGTAACTGTCCTTTCTTCCGACTCACATCCTGTGCCAACTTCAAAAACCCGTCAAGCAGTCCGGAAAGTAAAATTTTCACAGCCTATAGCTTATTCGGATCTGCACTTTCTTTTGAAGACCCAGCAGCATGAAGCTCGCTGCACAACCCGGCATAGCGGCCAAGTGGTTACCTCCTCCGATTTACCGAACTCTCCGGTTCGTAAACATCGCCAAGAGGTCTCTTATACTTCTGATACACCTTACCCCAGGGCGGGTAATTCCCGATATCCTCTTAATCCGTCTAACTCGAATTACCAGGGGACCTCCCATTCATCTTCTGGCGAATCAACATCAACAAAGCTTCCAACCCTTAAAATGGTTCCTGGGTGAGCAGATTTTGCTAATCCTTCATACCTTCATATTTTTGATCCTTGCACTGCTCTGATGCATACTTATTACTTTCCTGGGCCAAAGCCGGAACCATAAAGAAGGCCAAAGTGAACAAACCGGCTCAAGACCCCAATCGGGATAAAACGGAACAAACTCCTGAACCGTCACATCCAGATGTTGACAATATTCCTGATGGCCCATCGTTGCCGGATCAACCAACTGAAGCTGAGAACATGGATATTGATCCATCGGCTCATGCTAATGATCCGCCAAGCCCGACTAAGGGTGCTGATGACGATGTTGTCATTACTGGCACTGGTTTCACCTCCCCTGGCAATACTATCGCTTTATCGAAACATAGTGCCAAGGAAGAACTTTTTTCCATGGACAAGGGCAAGTGGAAAATAGATTTATCAAGCTACGCCCACCTCAACGCCCAAGACATTCCTTTTGTATTTTTAAACCGCCTGTACACAAGCTGCGACTATGAAGCCGGTTTAGTGGGCCTGATGAAGGAACAATATGAGGTAAATATCACTCACTCTGTATACACTTTCTTTCCTTATGACTGACTTAGACTATCAATTCCAATAGCCCCCAAGGGCCAGTTCATAATATTGATGTGAACCGGGACTTGTAGTAGAACAATCCTTAAATTTTCTTGCATAACCCCCAGGGACCGATTTATACCTTTAGGATGAACCGGTCCATTTCTGTCATGAAGCTTCGAAAATTCTTGATAATCATCTTTGTAATCCGATTGAGGAGGAAAAATCCATAACCTTGACTTGAGCAAATATGCATTAGCCCCCAAGTGCCAAGTGTATAACCTGTTATGTACTTGGGACTTAAAATGATAGTTGATAAAAGCAATATGCATTATCCCCCAAGTGCCATGTGTATAACTTGTTATGTGCTTGGGACTTCAGATATGCACTACTAACTCATGAAATATCTCCTCCAGGCTGACCTGAACAAAAAGGAATATCAAATCGCCGACCTTCAAGAAAATATTAAATCCCAGCAAGTGGAAACTTCCAAGGCAAAAAAAGAGCTGACCAGTGCTTTAACAGACATGGAACAGTTGCAGGACAACTTCAAAAGTGAACAGGAAGGATGGGATGCTTACAAAGCAACTTTGCTAAAGCGGGCGGAGGACGCTGAATCAGCCCTTAATCCAGTAGCAGAAGAACTGACTGGCTTGAAGCGGCAAATCAATGCTACGACCTCTGCTGTCTTCGATAAATACCCTCTTTATAAGCTGTAAATAATCGACATCCATTGAATTACCGGTTTACTATTATTTTGACCGTTGCAGGTAGCCGCGTTACTCATCTTGGCTCAGACATGCGCAAAAAACTGAAGGCTGCTTATACATTGATAGAGCAATTATATACCGGCGTTCAACGGGTCATCTGCACTGCTTCCCATAATAAACCGCCCCCAACTTTAATCAAGGAAACATTTGAAAAATTATCCATGATGCCGGCCCAGCTTGAGGAATTGAATAAATCAGCTGCTAGGGCCGGTGCTCTGACTGCATTGACCCGGGCCAAGGCCTGGATATCTGACCTTGATCAGGAAGACATTGGAAACGGCTATCCAGGCCAAAAAAAGACGGGTCAGATTTTGACAATGACGACCTTAGGGCCATAACGAGGGAAATGCATCCATTGGCAAGCAAACTGGCTGAAGACATTGATTTGTCATTTCACCAGACGATTTATGATGCCAACAACAAACGGGTTAACGCACCGACTTATGATGTGCAAAATCTTATCCCGCAATCCGTAAGCATACCTATGCTCCTGATGTTGAACCGTCGACCCTTATAAGTGATGAAGCTGTCTTCCGAGCCTTAACTAGGATTGAATCGGCAACCATGGACTTCCAGCCACTGGGTGGAGAGCAGGAGGGTGAACTAGCGCAGGATGATCCACAGCCTTCAAGTCAGCCTGGTGAAGAATCATGATCTGGAGGCCGGTTTAGCTTCTGCACACTGCAATCCGTGTGATAAACAATTATCCTTTTGGGGCATCAAAGTGCCTTGTAATATTCTAGTTTAAATACTTGGTCTGCTATGCCATCGTGCATATTCACTTTGCATAATATTGTTAATCCGTCATGACTATGATATGTATACTTATCATCCTTAGCAGCTTTATTCAATCCTGTTTCTGCATACAACAAGTTTAAAGTGTCCTGGCGGTTTACCGCCGGACGGGTCATAACGCCCAACATAAAAACAGGATTTATAACCAAGGCTGTACTTTTAAGAAAAAATATGAAATATATAATACCTGTGACATTGAATCACATCGTTGGTTTACCAACTTATTGTAGTAAGGGTGACAACCCAAATCTTGAGTACTTATAACTCCCACCATGTTTTGCCGGTTTACAATGAAGCCGTAACGAGTTATAATAAACAACGGATTATCCATATATCATACTGGCGACTTGTAGTCAAAGCCAGACCGAGTTAACAAACACCGGATTATAGTTGTTCATATGCTGACAACTTATAGTTGAAAGCCAAGCCGAGGCAATCGACACCGGTCATCTTGTAAGTTTGTACTTGGCAACTCAAAAGCCAGACCGGGTTAGTAAGCACCGGATTTAAGATAAACCTCATCGAAATAAACATCGAAAAGAAAGAGTTGCAAAGAAAACATGCAAAAAGGCGAGGCTTTTCATGGGCTGCCAGGCCACTGAGTTAAACCATTTTACAAAGCCTTATAAGATGGACCTCACATTAACCAACCGTAAATTTAACTATGACAAGTTCAGGGTCTTTATAAGATTGATTGTCAAACGTTCGATGGGTCTTACCAGGATTACCTGGACGGAGTGACTTACTTAAAAAGGCAGGATAACCCGGGGTTTTAGGTGAATACACCTAGCTTCCAAGCCTGGCTTTTATAGCCTATTGCAAGGTTATAGACTCTTTCTTCTTGTAGAAGCAAAGAGCCCCCAAGAAATATTTTGAGTTGTGCTCAGTGGACGCCTATGTTTGAGTTATGCTTTGCAACAAACTCTCTCTGGCTCCTTATGATGTTGGGTATGAAGCCCCCAAGCTCTGTTTTTTTGTAGCTTTATAAGCCGGATTAGTGGACAATCAGGACTCCCCTTTAAAAACAGAAGCCCCCATGTAACAAAGAAAACATTAAGGAAGAACGGCAGAAGCCCCGCTTTAGCAAGGATGCCGGTTTATTATATTGATCATAATATATACATTTGTCGAGAATATGTACATAATAGGAGCCTATGGCTCAGGTGTAGTAAGGCCGAAGATGAGCAATATTCCACGGCCGGCGGATCTCCTCCTCCAATTTGCGTGAGTCTTTGTGCTCTTGAACATCGATAAGGTAGTATGAACCATTGTTCAGATTCTTGCTGACCACAAAGGGCCCTTCCCAAGGTGGGTATAACTTGTGCATATCGGTTTGATCCTGGATAAGCCGGAGCACTAAGTTGCCTTCTTGAAAAGTTCTAGTTTTAACACGGCGGCTGTGATAATGCTGCAGATCTTGTTGATAAATCACCGAACGAGCCGCCGCTATGTCCCATTTTTCATCTAACAGGTCCAATGCGTCTTGGCGTGCTTGTTCGTTGTCCGCTTCAACATAAGCTGCCACCCGAGGCGAGTCATGGCGAATGTCTCTGGGGAGAACTTCTTCTGCTCCGCAAACCATGAAGAAGGTTGTATAACCCATAGATCTATTGGGAGTGGTATTAATGCTCCACAATACGGAAGGCAGCTCTTCCACCCAACAGCCCGGCGTCCTCTACAATGGAACCATAAGCCGAGGCTTGATGCTTTTTAGGATTTCATGATTAGCCCTCTCAGCTTGACCATTAGACTGGGGGTGAGTCACCGATGGCACATCAAGCCGGATGTGCTCAAGTTGACAGAACTCTTCCATAGCACCCTCGGAGAGGTTCGTGCCATTATTTGTTATGATGCTGTGTGGAAAACCAAAGCGGAAGATGACCTTCTTCATGAATTGAACCGCCGTGGCTACATCACACTTGCTGACTGGCTCAGCCTCAACCCACTTAGTGAACTTATCAACCGCCACTAGAAGGTGGGTTTTCTTAACCTTGGACCTCTTAAAGGGCCCAACCATATCCAGCCCCCAAGTTGCAAACGGCCAAGTGATTGGAATCATCCTCAACTCCTGAGCCAGAACATGGGCTCGGCGTGAAAACTTCTGACAACCATCACACTTCCTGACCAAATCCTCAGCATCAGCATGAGCCGTTAGCCAGTAGAAACCATGTCGGGAAGCTTTAGCCACAAGGGATTTTGAACCGGCATGATGACCACAATCCCCTTCATGGATTTCACGCAAAATCTCACAGCCTTCTTCTATAGAAATGCAGCACTGAAACGCCCCCGAGACACTGCAGTGATGTAACTTGCCATTGACAATAGTCATGGACTTGGACCGCAGGATTATCTGCCTAGCCAAAGCTTCATCCTCGGGTAACTCTCCCCTTGTCATGTACGCCAGGTATGGCACCGTCCAATCAGGGATAGCATGAAGAACCGCCACCAAATCCCCCTCCGTTGGTAGTTTGACCGACGGGTTATGCAAAACGTCAAGAAAGACATTGGGCGGCACCGGTTTACGCTGAGACCCCAGCCGGCTTAAGGCATCCGCCGCTTCATTCTTGCACCTGGTAACCCTTGAAGTGACCAGCAATAACATCCACCTCACACCGATAAGCCGCCATGAGTGGATCCTTAGAATCCCAAGTACCAGATACTTGCTGAGCCACTAAATCGGAGTCCCTACAGCATCGTACCCAGATTAAGTTCATTTACTTAGCCACCCGAAGACCGTGGAGAAAGGCCTCATACTCAGCTACATTGCTAGTACAAGGAAACATTAAGCGGAGAACATAACCAAATTTGTCACCTCGAGGGGAAGTAAGAACCACTCCAGCCCCCGAGCCCTCCAATTGTCTGGACCCATCGAAGTGAATAGTCCAGTATCACTACAAAAAAAGACACATCCGTGACATTTTGGGCCGAATGAAACTTTTTTCTGTCATACATATGACACTTCTATGACGATAATTGTGACAAAACCCGGTATCATGATAGATGTGGTGGGCTCCTACTTCTATGACAAAAAATCATGACAGAAAATGGGCTTTTCGTCCTGGGCGAGCCGGAGACGTAGCTGCATGACATTATTTGGGCCATCCATGAAGGAAAAAACCACGGTAGAAGCGAGGGCGAGGAAAATTTCTGGGAGTTCCCGATTACGGTGGGTGGTCGGGGGCCGAGCGATGCGCGTTTCTCTCGTACATGTGCGCACGTGTGTGCGAGGCGTTAGCTCTAACTGAACCCGAGCGAGGTGTTGGGCTCTAACTGAAGCCGAGCGATTGCACTGCAGGCTACACGTTTCTTAACCCGAGCGATTCCTTCACTACTACTGCTAACTGAACCCGATCGAGCGATTCCTTTGCTACTGCTGCTAACTGAAGCCGATCGATTGGATGAACAATGAGCGCTTGCGGGGAGGTTGGATGAGCGAGCGGTGGGGTGGATGCAGGACCCTGTGGCGTTGCCTCTGGATGAACAGGACGACCCCGTGGAGGTTGGATGAACAATAGACGGTGAAGGGGTGCCCGTGGAGGGGTGGTTGGACAGTAGCCGGTGGAGTAGCGCGCGGTTGAGGCTGGATGAATAGGAGCCCGTGGAGGCTGGATGAGGTCGACGGTAGCCCGTGGAGGCTGGAGGAGGTCGACGGTGGAGATGAACTGTATCCCGTGGAGTCCCGCTTTGTGGTACGCCACACCTTCCCGGCGAACAGACCTCGTTTGACCGTGGCGCCCAACACAAGTCCGCTTGTTCGCTTTTGCGAGACGCCACACCCCTCCCGATCAACAGGACCCCCGTTTCGACCGTAGTGCTCCAACACAAGCCCCTTTCGTCCGTTTTGCGGTACGTCACACCCCTCCCGATCAACGGGACCCCCGTTTCGACCGTAGCGCTCCAACGCAAGTCAGTTTCGTCTGTTTTACGGTACGCCACACCCCTCCCGATCAACAGGACCCCCGTTTCGACCGTAGGAGGTCCGTTTCCTCTGTTTTGCGGTACACCAGACCCCTCGCGATGAATAGGATCCCGTTTCGAACGTGGCCGGTCGAACACAAGGCCATTTTCTCTGTTGTGCGGTATGCCAGGCCTCGTTCCATTGTTTGTTCCGTCCAAGCCGGTTGGCTGCCACGCATTCCATTGCCTCTCGATGAACACGACACATTCTGTTGCCTCCCCATGAACACGACGCATTCCGTTGCCTCCCCATGAACACGATGCATTCCGTTGCCTCCCCATGAACACGATGACGACGTTGTTTCTCTGTTCTGACCCAGCCATGTACACGAGCACTGGCCGTACGTATCACTACAAAAAAATACACTTCCGAGATGATACATGTTTGTCACAGTAGGTCGTTTGTCATGCATGTACATCCATGACAAATTTATGACAGAATCAAGATAGTCATACATGTGCTGTCGTAGAAGTGTTCCATGACATTACCAAAATTATCATCACGGAAGTGTTCACTTCCATGACGATAAATCACATGTCACAGAAGTGCTTTCGTCAAGGGTGACCGACACGTGGCATCCACCGTAACGGAACACCGTTAAGCTATCGGGTCGGGTTTTGGATCCGATAACCCGTTAACAACCCCGACCAATGGGGATTTTCCATGTGTAAAATCATCATTGGCTGGAGGAGACACGTGTCAGGTCCGCGTTGGCACAGATGTCACGCATCCAATGGGCGAGACGCGCCTATGATATGTTGACACGTGGACCGGCCCATCAAGTTTAAATGGGCCGGCCCAACTAAAGGCCCACAAGATTTTGCAGACCATAATGGGCCGGCCAGCTAAAGGCCCACGAGATTTTGCGGACCATAATGAGCTGGCCTAGCTAAAGGCCCACAATATTTTGTGGGCCATAATGGGCCGGCCAAGGTAAAGGCCCACAAGATTTTTGTGTGCCATAATGGGCCGGCCCAGGTAAAGGCCCACAAGATTCTTGTGGATCATAATGGGCCGGCCCAGCTAAAGGCCCACGAGATTTCACCGACATTAATGGGTCGGTCCAGCTGTAGGCTCACAAGATTTTGAGGACCATAGTAGGCCGACCCATTAACTGGCTCCCATGTTTTGGGCCAAATGCCGGCCAATATTTGATCTGGTCGATTAATGGCCTGCCACGTTCCGGGCCTAATAATGGCCCATATGATATCCGGCCCGTTAAAAGCGTACCATGTTCTGGGCCAAATTACGGCCCAGATCAGGTCCGGCTCTTTAAGAGGCTTTGGGCTCAATTATGGCCCATATCAGATTCGGGCCGTCTACTGGACACTATGCTTTGGGGCCCACTTGCTAAAGGCCCACTTAGTAATTCGACCTGATATTAGTTTTGGCCTGTTAAGGGCCCGTTTAACATTTCGGTCGTATATTAATTTCAGCCTGTTAATAGCCCGTCATATAGTTGGGCCTAACTACGGCCCTGTTTGCATCCGGCCAGCTCGCAGCCGATATCTGATTGGGCCAAACAAGAACCGAGACATTTTTGGCATGTTAAAAGCCCGTGATTTGATTCGCACAATCATGGGTTGTGGTCCATTTCGGGCTGTTGCGGGCCCGTGAGTTGTTCGACATGTTCCAGGCCCAACCTAAATCGTGATTGCATGACGTGTCGATTATGTACCGTAATTTTACGGTTTGGCCGGTTTACTGCAAACACAAGATATATATATACAGTAAAATAACTACAGCGTCGTGAATAAGAAAAAACCTAGACTATACAATAAAGAAATTACGGCATTTTACATCCACTGGGCATCAAAGTTCGCCACTATGATAATAAAGAACAAGCAGACAACAGATTACATACACTGGGCATCAAAGATCGCCACCAGTGCAAATAAACACGCCGACAAAATAATATAAAAAACCGACAGCACTTCAATAGAGTTCAAGAAAGTCTGCAGCGCAAGCAGCTGAGCAAGATGATGAGACTACGCTTGTTCAACACTTATATCTTCCTCACTATGAATGATAAACAAGCAAGCAGATTACTGGTTTTTCACATAAAAGTATCAGTGCTGACAATTCATCACATTTCTTACTGACGAATAAAGTGACACAGTTTAAAATTGTATTAACACAATATGGTATTGTTCAGGTCAAGACATGGCAGGAAATGACATTGTGAAGGAGTTGGCAGCTTCACGACACCACTGGATTACAGATCAAGAACTCATAAATATCAATGGTTAGTGTGCTGTCAATTTATCCCATTTCAGATTGGCAAATAAAGAGATGGTTTAAATAATAGTAGAATGATATGACATTGTTCATTGTTAAGACATTGCAGAATATGACATTGTGCTGTAGTGGGTAGGTTCACCACACCACTGGATTACGGATGAAGAACAAAAGCATACATGCAATGCAAAAGAAGAACACTTGCTCTGTATAGTTTAATTTACATGGTATGAAGAAGGAACTTGGTTGTACAACTGAAAACTTAAATTGAGAAGGACAAACTTTTGTTTATGAACTACATAATAAACATCAAACATGCAATTTGATGAAACACCAAAAATAAACAGCTGTTGCAGTCATGCCTAACCAAATATATACAACAAAGTTTGAAGGCTTGAGATGGACAAACTTACATTATTGGTGAAGACAGGCTCTATAAAGGCCTTGTCCATGCTGATGGGGGGGGGGGAATTCAAGAAGTTTACCACAGAATCTTCTTCATAAGCATTGCCTTTATTCTACATTTTGTTAAGACTAAATATTGATGTGATAATCTACAAAATATGTAGAATATTTAAGATAAGATGAAGAGTGATGCTACATAACCAAGTAGCTATAAATGTAAGTGCAGCGATACAGGCAAAAGGTACAGCCAAGAGCAACGCACAACTAAACTTCTTCAGTACCAACCTTATGGTAAGAGTAAATATGGATCTGATGTGTAGATAATGGAGGTCAAAGGAAAATAAGCTGCAGAGTGATGGTACGTGAACAACTACCTGTCATTATAAGTACACTGATAAAGGACAACATGTACTTACAAGAACAATGCAGAGCTAAAAAAACATTGGCATTGGATATATTCTACACTAATGTAACCATTCATACAGATCAGATAATTTGGAGCGAACAATTGATAAGCAAGCTATCATGCATACTGCTGTCACATAATGAACCAGGTATGTATGCAAGTACAAGTGATACAGGACCTTGATTACTAACGGGAGAAAAGCAGAGGGCAGCATATTTGCGATATCCTGTCGTTCTTTTCAAACCGGAATTCTTCTTCGAGCAGATTTCCTGCAAAAAAGATCCATAAGGCACATGCGGAAAAGTAGAAGTTCAAATTGTCATGTTATTTCATAGACAATACCTCATCACCGAACGAGACCGAGTGCATAACAAGGTTTTTCCATTCAATGTCTTCTAAATTTAGCACAGGAGACTTCACCGAGAAATTGCTTATAGACTTGCCATCAAAGTGTGATTTCCTCAGGTAACACCGATACTGATGCAATGCTTCCTTGAAAAGCACAAGGAAGCTTTGCTCGTCATGACTATCCAGATTGACCCTCGCCTAGTTACAACAATGTAATGTAAATCATTGATGTGTTCAATCATTAGAAAACAGGAAAATAGTAACCATGAATAATAGCACTTACACGTAAGTTGGACAGGAAGATGTGAAAATGGTGTTTGTCTTCACAATAATCTTCCCATGATGGGAATATATGCACGTAGTCCCTAATAACATTGAAAGCATTGTCTTTTAAACTGGGAATAAATGGAGTGAGGTTCCAATCTGCAGGAATTGGCCGTCTCTGCAGTTGGGATAGGTCTTCGGCCGGTGGACTTGCTGTACTTTTTGCTTGAGTGGGATTTTTCTGTGGTACAGCTGGTGCTATGGCCAATGAAATCGGTATACCTTTTGCTAGAGTGCAGGTCCTATGTGGTGGGGCTAGTGGTGTGGCCAGTGAAGAATGGGTACAGTCTGCTAGAGTCGGTCCTATGTTTTGTGTCACTGGTTGTACAACCAATATAAGTGGGGTGTTGTCTGATTTCTCCGGCACCACCACGTTTTTCAAGGACTTTGCTGGTGCTCCTTCAGGTTCGGCAATCACCCTCTTCCTTTTTGATGTCTGATGCACAAGAACAACATTTGAGTGGAAAAACATGGTATGATGACAGATGGAATATGTATTGATAATGTATGGGCATGGCATCTCGACATATATGATGAGTAAACTAAGCAGATGGCGGTGCAACAAAGTAGAAGAAATGCAAGACAACATATGCAAGATACCCGCAATCAATAAAACATTGCCAAATTAGAACAGGCACCTTGATGGCTGAACAGGACATGCCATCTGCCTTTGACTCCTCGAGGTTAGAATAGTCATTAGGATCATATTCTGAACAAGAATTAACAGGTGGGGAGCGTATGAGTTTCATTGCATCCAGAATGGCCCTCAATGCCTTGGTGCCAATTTAGTAAGCCATTGTAGTGTTTAGCTTCAAGAGTGCACTGCTGCTAGTGCGACACAAAGCAGCTACACAGATCATAGTATAGATATAACGGGGAAAATCGTAAGCATCAGAGTAAAATCAGCAAAGTGGAACTTGCTGGAATGTATGTGCGAGAATATCCGGTACGGCTAGAAAGGATTTGGATACCAGCTCTCTTCAAGTGAAGGTGCGGTACTGTTAATATCAGTTTAGCTCTCAAAGGCGACACAGCTCCCCGCATTTCCTTGCTATTCTTATAGGATTCAAGTGGGCAGGTGACTAGAAATCCTATTCCTATGTTTACAAAATCCTACTGAATCAAAGAGGCTCAAAGTGTCCATCACAACCTAATCGAGATAGACCTCTACATCGCAAATGTCCCTGCTCATCTTCAAGACAAAGAACATATCAGATTACTATCATACTCCCTCCATTCCAAAATATAAGTCTTGGTAGAGATTTCCACTATGGATCACATACAGATGTATCCAGATAATTTTAGAGTGTAGATTCACTCATTTTGCTCCATATGTAGTCCATGGTGGAATCTATGCAAAGACTTGTACTTAGGAACGGAGAGAGTACATATTAAAGAAGAACGGAGGGGAACATGGTAAAGAAGAGAAAGCAGATTTTGATAATAAAATGTTGGTTGCGCAGTGCCCACACATGATGAACCAGATCAAGACTAAGAATGCAACTCCCACTGTCTCTCGACCATTTCAGTGCAGTTGGATGAAGATCACACGCCTCCTAACCCATCTTCTTCCTCGCTCGATTCTTCCCATGCAGAACATCTTGACGGGCCACTGGCCGGGCCACCGCCCCACAGCTTGTGCTCCTCCCACACCCCGCCGCCCCCGCCCCCAACCCCAGCCCTGCCGAAGTTTTCTTCGCTCGGCGAGGCCCCACAACCACCCGAGCCCTTCGTTCAAGACCGCCGAACTCCGCGAAGCTGAAAAATCGACCGCCCAATTTTGAAATTTAGCCTATTGTGATTTAACTAGTGTGGAATATAAAAGGGGAAAACCTTAAGCATTGGGAGTATAGTGTTGAGCGTGGCATGGCGGATCTGAAGGTGCAAACCGGACAAAGGCAACTTCGCAACCAAGATAAGAAATCAGAGTAAAGCAGTGGCGATCTATTTTCTTGCTGCGATAAATAAGTTGAGCAGATACGAAAGAGTACTGCCTCTGGTGCGGCGCCGTGTACACGTCTACTGAGAATTTGATGGTGTTGTGGTAGAGATGGCTGTCGGCGTCGTGGAAGTAGATCTAGGAGGGTAGACGGTGGCGGCGGGGCGCGGTGGATGATACGGTCGTAGGAGCAGCGCTGGCATGGTGGACGACGGCGGGGATGAAGCGAGAGGACGGGATGCAAGGATCCCAATCCGAAGCCGTGGATGAGAGAGGTCGATCTCTTGTAATGCACGGCGGCGTCGGGGTATCAGCTCCGGCATGGTGGAGGAGGACGGTGGTGGATGGGGTGGCGGACGGCGGCGGACGGAGGAGGGTGGGGTGGAGAGGGTGTTTTGGCACCCACGGTGTACGAATGGGGAAAAGGGAGGTAGAGAGGAAGGGGGCAACCATGTATTTAGGGCGCGCTTGTCTCAAATGCGAGGAAATTTACAAACTTAGCCCCCGTTTCAAATTTGTACTACATCATAGCAACATTAGTCGGTTGGGGATAGGACGGTAATCTCGCATACACCGAATATTTGCCGACGAGAGTTTGTTTTTGGCGCCCACCGTGTATGAATATGAATCAGGGAGGGAGTCGATTTCGGCCGAGGACACACTGTGTTTTGGCGCCCGCCGTGTATGAATCCAGGTGAGAGGCGGTTACATCACATTTGGGTGAAATTACAAACCTACCCCTATCGAAACCTATAGAAATCCAGCAGATAGGCTTTGCGTGGCAGGGATAGGCAGTAGTAATTGCCATCTCGCAGATCTTGGTTTCGGAGTCGCCGTTATCAGAGTAGGGTCAGCAGAAGCTTGTAGTACCTAGCTGCAGCACACAAGACCTTTGTCATCAAGAGCTTTCCCTGTCAGTCTGCTGTCAAGCAGTATCGCCGATCTGCTTCTTCAGGCAACTCCGCCTGCATCAAGAGATAATACTCCTACTGCTGCTTGTCTGATTATTTGGGCGGAGATTGCACGAAGAGCAGATCGAGGCGATGCACACGAGCAGTTTTACCCAGCTTCGGAGCTCTCCGGAGAGATAATACTCCTACTGCTGCTTGTCTGATTATTTGTGTTCTTGCTAGGGAGCAATGAGAGCTACAAAACTTAGCTTGAGTGTCTCTAGTCTCGAATCAGTCGAATGAGCTGAACCTAAACGAACCGAACCCTTTCTACGTTGCACATGGGCCTCCTTTTATAGGCTCAAAGGGGTCACCACAGTGCACGCAGATGAGGGTACAAATGGAAAAACAGTGGTTGGTACACCGACTTGTACAAAGGTACAAGTGAACTATACCTAACTCGACGCCAAGGGACAAAGCATTAAATGCCCGCCCCTCGCCGCCCAAAGAGTGTAACAGGGACCGCTGGCGCGCCACCATTCGCCACGATAGTAAGCTCACGCCGCTTATCGCTGCTCCCCGCTGGCTGCACAGCTTCTTGACACGCACGCTCGAATGGCCCTGTATGCTACACGCTGGTGGATGAGCTGGAGCGAGATGAAGAGAGGTTGTTGTCATGCAAGCGCCTTGCCGCAGCCACATCCTTGTCGCGCCGAGCTTGTCGCCATCAGCCTTCCCGCAAGCTCCTCTTGCCGGGTCTTGTCCTCTCGTGCCTTGAGTATGGCTCTCCCGGCAAGCTCCTCTTGCCGCGCCTTGTCTTCTTGGTTAAATACTTTGTTCTTGAATGGCTCCAAGGAACCACGGAGGATCTTGGCGGTCCCTAGGCAAGCCTCGCCGCTGGGTGCTGAATCGCTGCAGCATGAGTTCGGGATACTAGGTACCCCTACCTAGTACAACCGACAGAGCCTCGGCCTGGGCCACACACGATGCTAAGCGCTGTTGGGCCAGGCCCAAAACAGTGCACGGCACGCGCTGCCCAGATCACGCCACTACGCGCCCGACCCACCACGCCCCCATGAACAGCACACGCTTTAACGTGGCGCCGTGGGAGAGATCGTGGGGCTTTTAATTGAAAAGCGAACGCCCGCCCTCTCCTCCTTATAAACAGAGCAATCAGGGCAGGTCGCCCACCTCGCCATTGCCGCCACATCTTGAAAAGCACCTTCGCTTCCCTTCTTCTTTGGTCGAAGAGAGGAACGCTTCGCCCCCATCGCCACCAAAGACGATCAACGCCGCCGCCTTCCACCGCCGCCCGCCATGGTCTCGAAGGCGCATAAGGGAAGGGCGTGAAGTCGGCCGAGGCGCAGCGGTCGGGCGCTGTGCAAGGAGCGGGTCTTCGACCCCCAGGACGACGCAGCGAGCTGCGGAGGGTACTACCTCTTCGGTCGACGGAGACGCGGCGCACTCACAAGACGAGTGTGATCTCCGCCACAGATCCGAGAAGGTTTCGCCGGGTATCCTTCTTCGCTTTTCATCGCGGGCTCGCCCTCTTTTCCGAATTCTTCGCGATGTCATGAATACCTACGGTTTCGGCCCTTGATTTCACCCCCAACGCTGCTCGACCATGGCGGTTTTCGCACACCTCTGCGAGAACTTTGTCGAGTCCACCCAAATGTAGCCCTTTTCCGCCACTTCTTCATGCCCCTGCCGAGAGAGGAGAGCCACTTGTCGGAGGGATTGCTTGGATCTCCAGGATCGGCAAGAAGGAATCCTATCTTGAAGGAGAGCTCCGCAGCAAGTGGGAAGAGTGGAGAGCCGATTGGTGTTGGATTGTAGAGGAGGACCCACAGCCTTTTATCGCCCAGCGCCAAACTCCCATAGTGCGTGGGCAACGATTGGAGCAACTTACGCCGAGGATGCTAGGTTGAAGATAGTTGTGACCCGGATCTTGCACCTCAGCTTGCCGGATTTCACCAGAGGCGCAGCTGGCGAGATTTCCTTCGCCGCTGCATCGCCTCCCTTGCAAGAGAGGAGGAGGCCTGCTTGGGAGTTCCAAACCCGGCAGATATCATGAGTTTGCGCCTCGGCCTCAATTGAACTTCACTGTTTTGGAGTTGGACGAATGCTACCGGAGTTGTTCAAGCATGACCCTGACCACCCCGAATGGTTCATGTTGCCGAGGGGGTCGCCTTTGTGCAATAACTTTCGCTTGACCGTGATCCGCGCCATGATGCCCCTTGTGCGATTCGTGATGGGATCGCTCCAACCCGCAAGAGCCTTCCGATGACATCGCGGCAGTTCTTCGACAGCTTGGAAGAGGTGCCGATCCGCGCCGACGAGCAGAGGTGGCTCACCCGCGACACCACCGAGCAAGAGATGGTGCGAATTGCCACAAGGTTGGAGGAGGCAACAGCAGCTGCTGCCGCTGGCGTCTTTGGGTTCACCGTGGAGGAGGCAGAGGCAGCCGAGGCAGCAAGCCTTGTCGATCGAGAGGAGTTTGCCGGCGAGGAGGAGCAGGCCGAGCCCGAGGTTGAGCCGAGCGAGCCTGTCGCGGGCGCCTCCTCCACACCTTCAAGCAGCTTGCCGCGAGCGGAGCCCGCAGCTCCACCACGAAGGCGTCTCCGCAAGGCCGGGGAAGTGACGGGGCGGCAGGCGGGCCAACAGCCGCAGAGCGCGCAGGCGACGCGCTTCCACTGCTGCAAGCACTGCTGTCAAGGAACGCCCCACACTGCTGCAACAACTGAGACGGGGCCCTCTCAGGCCACCACTGCCACCCCCGCCAAGCGGCCAAGAGAGCCCACTCCTCCTCCTCTTCGAACCGGAGGCGAGCCAAAATTCGATCTCTCCGCGCTCAGCTCCGACGAGACAGAAGAAGAAGAGTAAGTCTCTATGTTGTGCTTGTATTTCTTCGGTTTGTTGTTTGCCTTGTATCTAATTTGCTTCATTCTGAACTCTTTTCTTTTTCAGGACGCTGACTCAGAGGGCGTCGAAGAGAGCCAAGACGCTGGTGGTTGTCATCAAGACGATCCTCGCGTGATTTACTGTGAGGCACGTCTCGAGACTCCTTTGCCGGACCCGCAACTCTTCTCAGAGCAGCCCTCAAAGACAGCCCCTCGCGTAAGTATTTGGTTTATTTCTACGTTAGTGTGCATGGGTGCTTCTTCACGCTGATATCTGACTTGTTGATTTGTGTAGGAGCAGAGCAGCCTCATCAGAGGGCCCGGAAGCCGCCCCGAATACCATCTGCTACAACCACGCCAAGGGAGATTTCCCGCAAGGAACGCCTCCGCAAGGGATGCTTCTCCGACAAGGGAAGCCTCTCCGACATAAGGCAGCGCCGTGATCCTCCGTGGTTGAGACCGCGCCACGATCCCATCGCAGTAATCCTTTGACCAAAATTTTCCTTGGCCTTTTTCTTCTGCTTTTTTTTCAACCTTTGCTTGACTGTTCTTTCTTTTTCTTGATCGTCAGCTCCATCTGTCGCAGAGCCGATGGAGACTGAGGTTGCCGGCGAGGAGGACGCGCGCGGCAACATTGACGACGCCGCCACCATGGAGGAAGTGGCTGGCGCCGATGGATCAGCCGGCGAGGAGGCCGCCAAGGCTTCCGCCGCAAAGGCTGGCGAGGGGTCGGACGATCGACCGACGCACTTCGAGGCCGCAGGAGCGCCAGCGCCACGCCGACCGCCAATCCTCCGCCATCCGGTGCAGGCCAGTTCAAGAGCCCTGGCCCGGGCGCCTATCTGAAGGCCGGCGAGGGTATCTTCATCAAGCTCCCCTGGGCGTCGAGCTCCAGGGCGCCGGTCGAAGGAGAGACCTTCGACGGAGAGCTGCTCGCTGCCGCTGGGCTGACTCTGGTTGACACGCCAAGCAGCAGCAGCGGCGAGTCTGAGGAGAAGCAGCTGCTGAAGAAGCTGCTATCACTCTACCGCGCCCGACAAGCCAAGTTGGAGTCCCGGGAGGCACTTGTCGCGAGGGCGGGAGCAGACATGGAGAAGCGCCAGAAGAGCTCCCGGGCGCCAATCAAGAAACTCTCCGGAACATAGCGAAGCTGGAGCTACCGAGGAGCGCACAACCTTCATCCTTGAGAAGGCTGAGGTCGAGGAGCAGCAAAGGCTTGCCGGGCGAGAAGCTATCTGCAAGAAGAAGGCGAAGCTGGCGAGCAGGGAAGATCAACCTCGACAGCTATGAGGAAGAGCTTACTGCTGAAAGCAATCACTTGGCAGGGCTCTCAAGGAAGCGAATGACGCTGCTGCAGCTGCCGAGACTGCCAAGAAAGAGCTGGAAAGGAAGGTGACTCAGCTGGAGGCCAACCTTCAGAAGAGCGGCGAGGAGCTTGCCGCTACTGAAGCACGAAAGCCGAGAAGGACGCCTACACTCTTGGCGAGTTGCAGGGCCGTCTCGCTGATAAGATCAAAGAGCTCGATGCCGCCAAGGACTCCAAGGCAGACCTTGAGCTGAAGCTGACCACCCTGATGGAGACGTTGGACGGCGCCAAGGAGCGGGAGGTGGCCCTGCTGGAGAAGATCAAGGCCAACGAGGAGCTGTTGGCGAGTGCCACGACCACCCAGGATACCTTCAGAGAGAACGTGATGCACTGGACGGAGGGTCTTGTGGATACTGCCGCCGCCATCGACAAGGAGCTGATGGAGCTGGGGATGGTGGATCTTGGGTACTTCTACCGACGAAGCGCCCAACCCAGCGCCAAACTCAGCCTGTTCCTCAAGGGCGCAGGACGGCTTCCAGCGACCGGAAGAGATCCCGAGGCAGCTGGCCGAGGAATCGCGCCAGATCCGCGCGGGAGCCCTCCAGAAGGTGTTGATGAAGGTGGCCTTCCGCAATCCAGGCCTCAACTTCGACGGAGTCCTCAAGTCCTTGCCGACGGATGCCGATGTGAAGGCACTCAAGGCCCTTGTCGCACCCATTGTGGACAGGGTGGGCAAGATCAAGAGAGTTGATGGCGACCGCGTAGACTAGGCCGCTAAATTTATCTTTCCCTTGTCGCTGCTGATCATGTTTAGGAGAACAATTCATTAGATCAGCGACAAGTTATTTTTGTAATATACTCTATCTTAGGCAAAGATTGCAATGTTATTTCCTTTACTCGATCCCTTCCTTTGTATGTTTGTGCCCACGCCAGTGGAACTTGTCGGCGCTGGCACCTTTGTCATGAAGCGCCGAGTGCGGAACGTCAAGAGCCTGTCGGGCGGTGCCATTCCGACAAGCAACCTTGTCGCAACTAGCTGCAGCTCACTTGTTGTTGAGCGGACTCAAACAAAGTAAGGGCGCAAACTAGTTACGAGTTGGTTCCTCCAAGCACACGCTTTCCATACAAAGTACTATCGCTCGAGGAAGATAACTTAAAAATTTAAAACTGATTGCTCAAACTTTGGCAACTTAGCTTTTTGTCGCTTGCTTCCGGCAAGGCGATATTTCCTCGAGCGACACTTGGTGGCCCACACCATTATCTTCCTCCCCGCTAACTTGTGGGGAAGGAACCTTCCTTTCTTTGAGAAGAAAGAAGAGAAAATAGTTATGGAGCCTTGTGGCTCGTTATTGTTACATCGGTGTGGATGCTGCACAAAATGTCGATAACACATGCAAATTGATTATGAAAGCATGAAATTGACAAGTTGTGCGCAACACATGAGCTTTATCGATGCACGGGTCTCGCTACCGCTTTGTACAAAGGATTACATGCAACTTCGGCAAGATTTGTATTAAAGGTGGTTGCGGAACAGATTCCGCAACCGCGCTCTATGGGTAAAACTTACGAAGATGCTCAATGTTCCAGGAGTTGCTCACCGAATGCCATCTTTGGTCTCAAGGTGGACAGCGCCAGCCTAGTGACTCGCTTCACCCGACAAGGGCCTTCCCACTTCAAGGCCAACTTGTTGGAATTATTGGCGGATTGAAGCGCCAAGAACAAGGTCGCCTTCCTCGAGGCTTCGCACTAACTTTGCGGCTATGGTAGCGACGCAAAGCTTGCTGGTAACGAGCAGCTCAGATACCGCTCAAGACGATCCTCCTCAAGGAGCAGCGCCATTTTGTTGCAGCTGCTCTTGATCGAGCTCATCATAAGCGAGCACCGAGGTGACCCAGATACGAAGTTCCATGGGGGAACTGCCTCGTCCATAGACTAGAGCGAAGGTGTCAGCAGCTGGCTCGACGGCGCCATCCCGATCGACCAAAGAACCACCGGCAGCTCCTCAATCCAGTTTCTTCCGCGATTTGTGCAGCCTCGTCAAAAGTTCTCGTCTTGAGTCCTCGCAGCACTTCAGTGTTTGCCCTTCGCTTGACCGCTGCTTCTCGGATGAGCAATGTATAAAGTAGACCTTGGCGCCAATATCTTGGACGATTGCATGAAGGTGCGATCAGGAATTGTGTGCCGTTGTCGGTGATAATCCTGCTAGGAATCCCAAAACAGCAAACAATTGACCAAGAACTTGATCGCCGACCGGCGGTCACCTTCCTCACTACTTCCACTTCCGCCACTTTGTGAACTTGTCGATCGCAACGCATAAGTACTCAAAGCCCGCGACAGCTCGGGAAAGGGGTTAAGGATGTCAAGCCCTGCACCAAAATGGCAAGGATAAAGGGATCGTCCGAGAGCTTGAGCTGGCTGGTGTATCTGCTTGGAGTGGAACTGGCACGCTTCACACTTGGTTACTTGTGCAGTTGCATCCTGGAGGGCTGTCGGCCCGAAGAAACGCCAATGTGGTGACCACATATGCCTCCATGTATCTCCGCCAACAGCTTCTGTCCATCTTCCCGGCAAATACACTTCAATTTCACACCGTTGAGTCTTCTTCTGTACAGTGTGTTGTCAACAAACTGGTACATACTTGACTGCCGGGCTACTCTTTCGGCTTCTTCTTGCTCTTCGGGAAGTTCTCCTGTCTGGAGGAAATGGACAATCTCTGTGCCCATGCCGGAGCTTGTGGCTCGACAACAAGGACTAAAGGCACATCTCGCTGCTGCGGAACATCCCTTCGACGGCAAGAACCCGCGGCTTGGACGGAGTTGATGTTCCCCAAGCTTGCCGGAGCAAAACTTGTCGGGAGCGCTCGCTTCAACGAAACAAACCTCGGGCTTGTCGGAGCAGATCGCTTCCTCAAAGACTCTTGGTGTTGATCTTGGGAACCTTCGCGATCAAGGGCTTCGGGAAGCTCGGCCGGAAGTAGTCACCGAAATCAACTTCCTCTTCTTGTTCTGTCCAGCTTGATGGTGTTATAGCTTGGTTGAGTCAGCTTGAGCACAAAAATCCCTGGTTCCATTGTGTAACTTGAGGCGGCGCACTTTGACAGCCATCAGCAATGTCATTCTGAGCTCTTGGAACATGTTCCATTTGCAGGCCCTCAAAGTGCTCTTCTAGCTTTCTCACTTCATCAACGTAGGCTTCCATCAACGGACTCTGATAATCTTTATTTACTTGGCGGACGCATAAGCTGCGAGTCACCCCGATAATGAGTTCCCCGATCCCAAGGTCCACCATGATCTCGAGACCGCAAGCAAGCCTTCATACTGCAGATTGTTTGTTGCTTGTTCCTTGGGAAAGTGCATCCGACTATGTACTTGAGGTGCTCTCCGTGGGTGCGATGAGCAGACGCCGCACCGGGTGCCTTGCAGCGAGAAGGCACCATCAAAGTACATCAGCCACTCTTTATTTGCCTCCTTGACGGGATGCTTGTCTCCGAATTTCTTCATCTTGCGTCAAGGCCCATTCTGCTATAAACTCTGCCAATGCTCGCTTTGGATAGTTGAAGTGCTTTCAAATTTGAGGCCAAAGCTTGACAATTCCAAAGGCCCACCGACAATCCTGCCTGTTGCTTCGGATTTTGCAATATCCTCTTCAGCGGAAAGCGAGTGACGACTGTAATCTCATGTGCTTGGAAGTAATGGGCAGCTTTCGAGGCCATGAGGAGGCCGAAAAGGTTTCGCACACCGAGTACCTTGACCTAGCCTCAGAGAAGGGAACCGACAAAGTACACCGGGCGCTGCACCATCCTTTTCTCAATGTTCTCGCCGCTTGCGCAGATCCATCCTTGTCGGGACCAGAGCTTGACGGTGAAGCCCCTCGCTTGTCGCTGGATGTATCCGCCATGGCTGCCGCTCATCATCCGCCTCCTCTCCGCCACTAACGCAGCACTAACCATTTGATTGGTTGCCGCTATGTATAGCAGCAACTTCTCTTGTGGCCTATGTGCGACAAGTATTGGAGTGGAGGACAGGTACCTCTTTAAGTCCTGCAGCGCAGCCTCCGCTTCGAGTCCATTTCATTGACCTGCCTTTTCAAAATCTTGAAAATGGCAGTATGGCCAGCAGATCTAGAGATAAACCTGCCGAGAGCAGCCACGCAACCGCAAGTCTTCGTGACATCCTTGACGCGCTTTGGTGCTTCAATCTGCTCAATGGCCTTGATCTTGTCGGGATTGGCTTCAACCTCACGAGACACGAAGAACCCGAGAAGCTTGCCGGAAGGACTCCAAACACGCACTTCTGGATTGAGCTTGAGGTTGATCTTTGCAGATTTGCAAAGGTTTCATCCAAATCTTGAACCAGAGTTGCTTTGTCCTTGCTTTTGACTACTATGTCATCCATGTAGGCTTCTACATTTTGTGCATTTGCGGCTCAAAAGCCGCCATGGACCACTCTTGCAAACGTTGAACCAGCATTCTTTAGCCCAAAGGCATCCGTATGAAACAAAGAAGTGCCACATGGGGTGATGAATGCGTTTTCTTCATCCTCTTCTCGCCATGAAGATCTGATGATATCCTGAATATGCATCAAGAAATGAAAGCAAATCACATCCACCATGGAGTCAACAATCTGGTCGATGCGTGGCAAGGAAATGGGTCTTTGGGACAAGCTTTATTAACATATGTGAAGTGAATACAAAGTCTCCATTTCCCATTTGCCTTATGCATAACCACAGGATTGGCCAACCACGTAGGATGGAGCACCTCCGACAAGGCCTGCTGCTTCCAACTTCTTGATCTCTTCTCGCAATGAATTCTTGGCGCCCACCGCCTGCTTTTCTCGACTTTTTGCTTGACGGGCCGCGCATGAGGACAGACAACTAGGTGGTGCTCAATTACTTTCTGGGAACACTGGGATGTCGATGGTTGCCATGCAAACACATCGACATTCACCCGCAGAAAGCAACGAGCTCGCTTCCTATTTAGGGTCGAGAGTGGCACCGATGGTGAAGGTACCACCAGCTGCCGCCCTCCTCATGGCACCTTCTGGTCTTCGCGAGCTGCCATCATCTTTTGCACTTGCCGGTGGAGCTCGGCGGTGCGCCCTCGACGGTAGCGCAGCACCAAGAGGTGCGCTTGCCGGAGTGGGCATCGAGCTATTGCCGGACTTGGTCTTCTTCTTCCCCGGAGCTTCAGCGCAAGTGACTTGCTTTCGCTGCAGCTGCTGCTTCCCCGGTAAATCTTGTCGGCGCAGATAAGAGCATCCTTCTTGTCGCCATGAACATAAATGACACTTATCGGGCCGGGCATCTTGAGCAAGTTGTATGCATAATGAGAGGCTGCCATGAACTTGGCAAGTGCCGGACGCCAAGTATCCCATTGTAGGGCAATGGAAATCAGCAACGCCGAACGTGACCTCTCGGCTCTGAAATTTAGCTCGCTGCCAAATGTTACCGCAACGTGATCTTCCCTTTCGCTTGCTCCTTCCCGGATTGATTCCTTGAACGTGCTGCCTCTTCGAGCTCGCCGTCGTGGATTTGAAGCTTCGAGCACCGTGGAGGAGATCAGTTCAAGCCGCCCCGCCCAACTAGCATCTTGGTGACCTTGAGGTTGCGGATAGTTGGTGAGACCAACATCGGCAAGCACCGAACGCAGTTATGCGATCAGGGTGGTCCTCAATATCAAAGATGATAGGCGGCTGGACCACTTCAGAGGCTTGCGGACTTCACGGATGGTTCTCGCTGCATTAACCTCTCGTGATCCATTGCTTGAGTTGGCGGTGGCGAGGTATGCGAGAAGCACCGCCATCAACGCAGAGAACCTCCGCTGCCTCAAACTCCTGCTCATCAGTTTCTTCATCCTCCATATCTTCATCGTCATCATCTTCTTTCATCCTTGTCGCGCTGCTGGGAGGTCTGTCTCTTGCCGCTGCTTGGCCTTGCTACAAGGCGCCCTCCCCGGCCACTCGCTTGCTAGCTGCCCCAGCACCTTCCCTGGCCTTCTCTTTGTCTCGCCGCCAGACTCAGCCTTCTCGTAGTTCAACAAGCTGCTCGACTTTCTTGCAGCCTGGAGGTCATGGCCCTTGGTGCGGTGAATCTTGCAAGATTGTTTGTTGAGCTGTCCCGCTTGTCGGCGGCCGCCACAGCTTGGAGGTCGGTGTCAGCGGCAACCTCCTTGCCGGAGCCACCAACCTTGCCTTCTTGGCGCCACCTCCGTTGCCGGACTGCTCGACAACTAGTACCTCTTTGCTTTTCTTCCTTCGTTGTTCCGCCACCGCTCTTCTTTGCCGGGCTTCTCCTCGCTATCGATTCTCTGTTTCCGAGTCTTCTCGGGAGTCTTCAAGCACGGCACACTTGTCGGCCAAGGCATACAGCTCATCGACGCCCTTGACTTTACACATCGCCATCTCCTCCTCATCCCGCGGTTCCACACGCTCGATGAAACACGCTGATCACCGGGCAGGGTGGACATCCGATGTAGTAGCACACGGCTGAATCTCTCAATGAACTTGCGCAGGACTCTCCTTCCTTCGGGCGAGCAGGTGAAGGTCACTTTGGCCATGAGGTTTGTGGTCACCGTGAAGGCACCGACAAACTGATGGCATAAATCTGCCCAAGAGGATATGGAACTGTCCGCAAGTGCATGAGCCAAGATCCGACATTAGGCTTGAGTACCAGCGGGAAGTAGTTGGCGAGGATCTTGTCGTTGGCCCCCCGCAGCCTACTCCGCAATGGTGAGATGCCGAGGAACTCCGGCGGATGCCCCGCCATCATACTTCTCCGCACATCTGGCTTGAAATTTTTCTTGTCGGGCCATCGGACTTGCCGCAGCTCACAAGTGAACGCAGGGCAACCTACCGCTGACGGCAAGTCACCGGTTCTTCGGGCGCATGCATCGTCGACAGGGCCCCGCGCTGGTCGGATTGACGCCGCTTTCTTTGGCGCTGGCGAAGTTCGAACGCCTTCTTGTTGCCGTTTGAAGAACTTGGCGCTGATCACGGCGAGCTATGGATCCGGACGACGCGGTGGAGTCGCCTCGAGGTGGATCCGACGAGTCGGCGATCTTGGCCTTCGATGGAGAATGCATGGTGGTTGCACCCCATAGGTTTTTGCCGCCACCGCTCGCGTTTTGTCGCCGCGCCGCAAGGATGCAGTTGGTTGCCCGGAGTGTCGCCGCTGGCGGCCGGCGAGACTTTGATGGTGGCCTCCATTCGCCGACCTTGTCCGCCGCCGGAGGGTAATCCAGAGCAGCTTGAGTCGCGCCAAAGCTTCCGCTGAGTGGTGGGCGCAATGGCGAACGGTGCGAGGAGCGGATGTGCTCGACTTCTAAATATGTTAGAAGGAGCAGCATCCCGCCCAGCGACCGCGTTCGCCGCACCAGCCTGTTGTGCGCGAGCTGTTCTTGAGCGCCTCTCGATCCACCAGCTCGATCATGGCTCAACGAACGCATGGCGCCTGCGAGCACCATGGCGTTGTCGGTCTCAAGGCCTCCCGGGATGGACGCGTACGATCTCGACGCCGAGGTCTGCGCCGCCTTGTCCTTGACTTGGCAGCGCCGTGAGCCTCGACGACGCCTGCCTTCCGCTACCGCCTTCCCCACCACTCGCCAGCTCCGTGATGGTGGGTTTGACCCGACGGTTTGCTGCCACCGCCTTCTTCTTCGTGGCATGTTGAGGAAGGTGATGAAGATGTTGCTCGGTGAACGCCGGATCAGGTTCACAGCCTCGACGCTTCTACCGGGCGCGCCAAAGATGTCGGGAAGCTGATCGTGACCCACGGACACCTATGGGACCTGGCGGACCGAGTCCCTTTTGGTTCGGTGGGGGGCGGAGATTGCACGAAGAGAAGATCGAGGCGATGCACACGAGCAATTTTACCCAGCTTCGGAGCTCTGCGGAGAGATAATACTCCTACTGCTGCTTGTCTGATTATTTGTGTTCTTGCTAGGGAGCAATGAGAGCTACAAAACCTAGCTTGAGTGTCTCTAGTCTCGAATGAGTCGTAATGAGCTGAACTCTAACGAATCTAATCTCCTTTCTACGCTGCACATGGGCCTCCTTTATAGGCTCAAAGGGGTGCCCACAGTGGCAACGCAGATGAGGGTACAAATGAAAAACAGTAGTTGGTACAACCGACTTGTATAGTGTACAAGGAACTATACCTAACTCGACGGCAAGGGACAAAAGATTAAATGCCCGCCCCGTCGCCCAAACAAGGTAACAGGGACCGCTGGCGCGCCAACCGCTCGCCACGATGGTAAGCTCGCAGCACCGCTTATCGCTGCTCCCCGCTGGCTGCACAGCCTCTTGACACGCACGCCTTTGAATGGCCCCTGTGGCTACACGCTGGTGGATGAGCTGGAGCGGAGATGAAGAGAGGTTGCCGCCGTGCAAGCGCCTTGCCGCTGCTACATCCTTGTCGCCTCGGAGCTTGTCGCCACCAGCCTTTCCGGCAAGCTCCTCTTGCCGGGTCTTGTCCTCTCGATGCTTTGAGTATTCTTCCCGCAAGCTCCTCTTGCCGGGTCTTGTCTTCTTGGTTAAATACTTTGTTCTTGAATGGCTCCAAAGGAACCATGGAGGATCTTGGCGGTCCCTAGGCAAGCCTTGCCGCTGGGTGCTGTAACTGCCCGTGCACGAAGTTCGGGATATTAGGTACCCTCACTCTAGTACACCGACAGAGCCCTCGGCCTCGGGTTACACACGGTGCCGAAGCGCTGTTGGGCTGTGCCCAAAATAAAGGCACGGCACGCCGCTGCTGCCTAGATCACCCCTGTTACTCGCCCGGATGTTGGAGATATGCCCTAGAGGCAATCATGTATGATGATATTTCCTATGTGTTTATGAATAAAGATAGTCCTTGGACATTATCAATGATGTGTATCAGCAAGTACGTGACTTGTTTGTGGGACTATGCATTGTATGATGACTGTCCTAAAAGGTCCCTAGTCGAAGGGCTGTGTGGACGCCAAGAGCCGACTAGACTAGCATATGACACGGTCGATGGCTCGGTCTCACTAGCCATGGAGCATTGATGCTAACCGGATAATATGGACTTGAAAGGTCTGGTCGGATTTGACATAGTCGGATCCGAAGTCGAGATAAGGTCCGAGTCGGACAGACCCAACTATGAGACGCAGCGATATGTCATCTGTGAGTCTCTAGTACAACATACGCTCTATGTCCTAAGACCTGAGCCGACGATGTACTGGATGGTTACAGACTTGCTTTGGGCCGACCAAACGCTACTCCGCTAATGGGTAGTTACAAAGGTAGGTTTCGGTTTGTCCATCCCATGTCTGCGTAGACATGGTCGAGCAAGATGGGATTTGCCCTCCCATCGAGAGATATACTGGGCCCTGTGTGATCTCGACCAGAACAGCATGGCTATGCGACAAGGATTATGAGATAATCCGGATAGTGGTCGGTATCACCGAACGAGAAAGAGGTCGAGCTAGCAAGAGGATGACAGTCTCGCTTTGAGCCCGCAAACATATATCGTGGCGGCAAAGGGAATGAAGTGTGACACGTTGTACAAGTTCGCTTAACCAGCTTCATAGTCTGCTTGGTGGTCGGCATGCCTTGCTAGAGGCCGCTACCAACCGCGCATGTCGGAGGTGATCCGAATCGTGACAAGCCGACTTGAACCTAAGGGGTCGCAAGGCTTAAGGGAAGGAACCTACGAGGTCAATTCAGAGGACACCGGTCGGATGTGATCCGAATCGACTAGGAACATGACCGAATAGACTTTGCTTTAGGGTCCGCGGCGAGGCCCAAGTGTTGAGCCCACGACGGACGCCTATATAAAGTGGAGGTGCGGCACACTCAGCGGTTGATCGGTTCGGGCGTTATGCTAGGGTTTGCATGTGTTGCGAATAGCCACCTCCACTCGCCGCCGATCGGTGATCGGACTAGCAGTCCGCCGACGACGCTCCTCCCGCACGCGCGGATACCATTAGAGGCGGTGCACTTGCGCCATCCGCGAACTCGCACGCGGATTGGACGACCGCCGCCGAGGGAGATCGGACGAGAGGAGACGATACACTCGGACGCCGCTGCCCCAACTCTTCTTCACGCACGGCAAGATCGCTGCCTAGTGGTAACGAATCGTGATCCATCTCGTAGCATGTTCCCGGATGTTCTCGCGATAGGATTTTTAATTTGCAGTCGACGCACCCTACCGTAGAACCCAACAAAGGTATCGAGCCAGGTTATAGGATTTGATTCAGATCGTATGCATATTAGATATGTGGAGGCGCAGATGAGATCTGTTGTCCTTGAAGAGATCGGCTATGTGCACGGTTGATGTGATCAATCGCACATGGGGATCGTGAGGCTATGTTTTCAGAATCGATCGATGAGGTCGTGACACGATCTACCCCTACCCGGCCGGTCATCCGCCATCGGGTTAATAAGGAAACGAACCGAATCGGATTCGCTGATGATCGATAAGATCGGTCGATCGTAGAATTCGCGTGATCGGAGTTCGATGTGATTGTGATTCGAAACGCCGGCCGCTGCAGCGTAGCGCCGTATTTCGTGACCACACACAAACCGGTAGAATGCGATTCTATGCATAACTTTGTTTTGCAGGTTTGATGTGAATAGTATGGCTCATGTGTATGTGATGCATGTGTGTAATTTATACGTGGCTCTCGTGTCATGTTTGTCACCGGCAGAGCCAAAGTGCTGTCATTATAATGTATAACGACCATGCGGTCGACTTGTGACTCTATGTAAATTCATTACTAGTTGTAGTAGTTGGATAATAGAGATCAGGTTGGTGGCTTACGCCCCGCGTGACAAACAAGATGGAGTTCGAGATGGTCACCGGAGTCGGAGCCGACCGAAGAACGCCCATGAAGGAGCCATACTATTTCACAATATGTGTTATATTTGTGATTGTTATGCTTTTTTGTTTCTATGCATGTTAAAATGATAGAATGATCCTCATGAATATCAAGCTTAATTGCCATCCCCGATGTTGCACCTTCGCACGCCAAGTACGCCTAGTAGTGGGCTCATAAAATTGGGGTGCTGCTGGGTGTCCTTGAACTCAAGGGTTCGTGGTTTGACACGGACATGCACTCGCATCAAAGTTAACTTGACAAGGCTATCAAACGGTTTTGGGCCTTGTGGCAAAGAAGGTTGGGAGCCGGGTATGAGATACCTTCCCGATCGATGTGAGTCGATAGAGATACGATTAGCAAGGAGTTGCTTACGGATAGGTATGTTGGCTAGCAGTGATGCTAAAGCTCACTAGTCGCATGCGCTAGTCGGATCCTCGAATCACCGAGAGTTTATGGAGGATGCTGACTTCAGTGGGAGTATTTCTGTTAGGCTAGAATTACTCTACATAAACACATTGCTTAGTGATTGCATATTTTCTGTTGTAGATCAATGGCACCACCTGCTCAACCCAACTTTGCATTGAAATCAATTCTGGAAAAGGATAAACTGAATGGAACAAACTTTACCACCTGGTATAGAAATTTGAGAATTGTTCTCAAGCACGATAAAAAGGAACATGTTCTAGAGGATCCACTTCCAGAGGAACCTGCCGATAATGCTAGTGCCACAGCTAAGAATGCCTACCAGAAACTCGTTGATGAATCAACGGAGATCAGCTGTCTGATGCTGGCTTGTATGGAGCCCGATTTGCAACAGCATTTCGAAAATGTTGAGGCTTACGATATGATCGAGAGTCTCAAGAGCATGTTTCGGACACAGGCTAGGACCGAAGGTTCAACGTCCGCGATCCTTGATGGATTGCAAGCTGAAGGAAGGTGATCCATCGAGCCCACATGTGATCAAGATGATCGGATATGTGCAAGCTTTGGATCGCTTTGGGCTTCCCGCCTTGGATGAGCTGGCTATCGATGCTGTTCGGGTTCTTCCGCCCAGCTATGGGACGTTCATCTCGAACTATCATATGCATGGCATGGATAAGAAGCTCACTGAATTGCATGGGATGCTCAAGGTGGCAGAGCAGGATATTAAGAAAGGCACGCATCAAGTGTTGATGGTGCGAAATCGCTAAGTTCAAGAAGAGTTGGTCCAAGAAAAGGCTAAGGCAAAGGGCACGGAGATGGTAACCTCTCGCCGCCAGCGCCAAGTCTGGACCGGACTCAAGACCGTTTGTTTTCGCTGCAAGGAGACCGTCACGGAAGAGAAACTCAGAGCAAGTGGCTTGTAGAGCATGGCAAGAAGGCCGGAAATGCTTCTTCAGCAAAGGTACACTTGTTGCATATGTTATAGACATTTACCTTGCTGACATACCTAGTAGCTCTTGGTATTTGATACCGGATCGGTTGTTCATATTTGCAACTCGATGCAGGGCTGGTAAGAACTAGGCGTGGGGCACAAGGGGAGATTGACATCGTGGTCGGCAACAAAGCAAGAGTTGCTGCGTTGGAGGTCGGCACGATGCAGCTCCAGCCTTCCTTCCGGATTCATTATGGAATTGAATAATTGTTATTACATTCCTGCACTTAGTCGAACATTATTTCTGCCTCATGTTTGATGAGTTAGGGTTATGAATTCAATTTAAAGGACAATGGTTGTTCGATATTTTGAATGGTATGTTCCACGGCTATGCACCCATTGTTGATGGGCTATTTATATTGAATCTAGAACAGGAACCGGTCTATAACGTGAATGTCAAGAGGCATAAGCCTAATGAGATAAATCCGACATACTTCT
Source organism: Aegilops longissima (assembly GCA_021605205.1). Classification (NCBI taxonomy): domain Eukaryota; kingdom Viridiplantae; phylum Streptophyta; class Magnoliopsida; order Poales; family Poaceae; genus Aegilops; species Aegilops longissima. The sequence goes on from CM038679.1 coordinate 642,400,888, forward strand.
GGCATTGCCGGCTTGGACACATTAGTCTGAAACGCATGAAGAAGCTCCATGATGATGGGCTCCTAACTTCGTCCGACTTCGGGTCGTTCGAGACATGTGAATCATGCTTGCTCGGCAAGATGACTAAGTCTCCTTTCGCAAAGAGTTGCGAGAGGGCATCCGAGCTATTGGAGCTTATACACAAAGTGATGTGTGTGGTCCAATGAGCACAACCGCCCGAGGTGGCTATCAAGATTCGTGACTTTTACCGACGATTTGAGTAGATATGGATATATCTATTTGATGAGGCACAAGTCGGAGACTTTTGAAAAGTTCAAAGAGTTTCAGAATCGAGGTTGAGAATCAGCTCGGCAAGACTATAAAGCTTCGCGATCTGATCGTGGAGGTGAGTACATGAGCCAGAGTTCGATGATCATCCAAAAGTCGAGGTATAGTACTCAGCTCACACCTCCGGCACGCCATGAGAGAAACGGCGGTCGAACGGAGGAATAGGACCTTGTTGGACATGGTCCGGTCTATGATGAGCAAATCGGATTTACCCTTGTCATTTTGGGGATACGCCTAGAAACTGCAGCTTACACTTAATAGGGTACCATCAAAACTGTAGACAAGACACCGCGATGAGATGTGGACCGAAGAGTCCCAGCTTTGTCTTTTCTAAAGATTTGGGGTTGTGAAGCATTTGTCGTTTACTTATGTCGCACAAGCTTACACCCAAGTCGGATAAATGCATATTCGTGGATACCCGAGGGAAACCTTGGGATATAGCTTCTACAACCGGAAGAGAACAAAGTGTTTGTTGCTCGAACGGGTTTTCCTTGAGAAAGAGTTTCTCACCGGGAGGCCAGTGGAGGACGGTTCGACTCAAGAAATTCGAGGACCACTTAGGGACGGCTCGGCTGGTGATGAAATCATACCGAGTCAGTCAGGAACCCGTAGTGGAAGCGGCACCGAACCACGGAGGTCGGAAAGATTGCGCAGAGAGCGCGATGTATTGTTGCTAGAAAGCGACGAGCCGCCACGATGCGAAGCCGGATGGTGAGCCCAGATTCGAGGCATGGCTAGAGGCCATGAGATCCGAAGTTAAAGTCCATGGATGAGAATCAAGTCTGGGACTTGGTTGATCCGCCACCGGCGAATCGCCATTGGTTGCAAATGGGTCTTTAAGAAGAAACCGATGTGGATGGAAATGTTCAGATCCACAAAGCTCGGCTTGTCGCTAAAGGTTATGGACAAGTTCAAGGAATTGACTATAACGAGACTTACTCGCCGGTATGGCGATGCTGAAATCGGTGAGGATCATATTAGCTATAGCTGCATATTTCGATTACGAGATATGGCGATGGATGTCAAAACGGCTTTCCTTCACGGAAATTTAACCGAGGACGGTATATGATACAGCCCGAGGGTTTTGTCGATCCGACTAGCACTAGTAAGGTATGCAAGCTCAAGAGATCCATTTATGGGTTGAAGCAAGCATCTCGAGTTGGAACATTCGCTTTTGATGAGGTCGCCACTGGTCTCGGTTTCATCAAAAGCTTAAGAGGACTCTTGTTTATACAAGAAGTTAAGGGAGCTCGATAGTGTTTTTGATCTTGTATGTGGACTACATACTACTGATCGGAACGATGTTTCATGTTAAACTCGGTCAAGGGATCATTGAATGGCAAGTTTTCGATGAAGGACCTTGGTGAGGCAGTCTATATTTTAGGCATTAAGATCTATAGAGATAGATCGAGGAGGCTGCTCGGCTTAAGCCGTGAGCACGACATAGATAAAGTGTTGAAGCGGTTCAACATGAGTGAGGCGAAGAAAGGGTTCTTGCCGCCTCACATGGTATAAGGCTAAGCGAGACTCGAGTCCTTCGACATCCGATGAGCGTAAGCAGATGAGTAGGATTCCGATGCCTCTGCAGAATCGGATCCATCATGTATGCCATGATATGTACAAGGCCTGATGTTGCTTTTGCAATAAGCCTAACAAGTAGATACCAGGCCAACCCTGTGAGAGTCACCGGGCAGCGGTAAAGACTATTTTGAAGTACCAAAAGGACTAAAGAGATGTTCCTAGTTTATGGAGGTGAGGAAGAGCTCGTCAGAAGGGGTTACGTCGATGCTAGTTTCCAAACCGACAGAGATGATTGTCGATCACAGTCCGATTCGTGTACATCCCGAACGGAGGAGCAAGTAATCGATGAGTTCCAAGGTGATACGGTGGTTTATTCTACCACAAAGTTTAATACATTGCGCTTGTGAAGCTGCAAAGGAAGGTGTTTGATCCGCATTTTCGGATGATCTTGGTATTTTCCCAGCCTCGTGAAACCGTTGGACCTTTATTGTGATAATTTCGTGCCATCGCACGCCAAGGAGCCGAGGAATCACCACAAGGTCGCACACATAGACCGGAAATATCACCGATACGAAAGATCGTGAAGAATGGTGATGTAGAGTTATGCAAGATTCACACGGATGCAAATGTTGCAGATCCTTGACTAAGCCGCCCACAACCCAAGCATGAGGGGCACGTTAGAGCTATGGGCATTCGATGTCTATTTGATTGACTCTAGTGCAAGTGGGAGACTGTTGGAGATATGCCCAGAGGCAATCATGTATGATGATATTTCCTATGTGTTTATGAATAAAGATAGTCCTTGGACATTATCAATGATGTGTATCGCAAGCACGTGACTTGTTTGTGGGACTATGCATTGTATGATGACTGTCCTAAAAGGTCCCTAGTCGAAAGGGCTGTGGACGCGCAGTCGACTAGACTAGCATATGACACGGTCGATGGCTCGGTCTCACTAGCCATGGAGCATTGGATGCTAACCGGATAATATGGACTTGGAAAGGTCTGGTCGGATTTGATATAGTCGGATCCGAAGTCGAGATAAGGTCCGAGTCGGACAGACCCAACTATGAGACGCAGCGATATGTCATCTCGTGAGTCTCTAGTACAACATACGCTCTATGTCCTAAGACCTGAGCCGACGATGTACTGGATGGTGACAGACTTGCTTTGGGCCGACCAAACGCTACTCCGTGGATCGGGTAGTTACAAAGGTAGGTTTCGGGTTTGTCCAATCCCATGCCATGCAGACATGGTCGAGCAAGATGGGATTTGCCCTCCGATCAGAGAGATATACCGGGCCCCTCGTGTGATCCGACCAGAACAGCATGGCTATGCGACAAGGATTATGAGATAATCCGGACAGTGGTTGGTATCACTGGAACGAGAAAGAGGTCGGGCTAGCAAAGGATGACAGTCCTCTCCTTGAGCCCGGCAACATATATCGGGCGGCAAAGGGAAATGTAATGTGACACGCCAGGCTGTGTTCGCTTAACCAGCTTCATAGTCTGCTGGTGGTCGGCACGCTTGCTAGAGGCCGCTACTAACCGCATGTCGGAGGTGATCCGAATCTGTGACCAAGCCGACTTGAACCTAAGGGGTCGCGCTTAAGGGAAGGAACCTACGAGGTCGTTCAGAGGACACCGGTCGGATGTGATCCGAATCGACTAGGAACGTGACCGAATAGACTTTTGCTTTAGGGTCCGTGCGAGGCCCAAGTGTTGAGCCCGCGACGGACGCCTATATAAAGTGGAGGTGCGCACACTCAGCGGTTGATCGCTTCGCGCGGCAGCTAGGGTTTGCATGTGTTATGCATAGCCACCTCCACTCGCCGCCGACGTGTGATCGAACCCAGCAGTCCTCCGCGACGACGCTCCTCCCGCACGCTGGATACCGTTAGAGGCGGTGCACTTGCGCCCGCCCGCGAACTTCAGACGGGATCGGACGACCGCCGCCGAGGGAGATCGGACGAGGAGGAGACGATACACTTGGACGCCGCTGCCCAACTCTTCTTCCACGCACGGCATCATGCGCCTAGTGGTAACGAATGTGATCCATCTCCGTAGCATGTTCCTGGATGTTCTGCGCTAGAGGATTTTTTAATTTGCAACGACACACCCTACCCAGAGAATCCAACACCGACCCACCACGCCCCCACGGTAACAGCATGCTACCAACGTGGGCGCCGTGGGAGAGATCATGGGGCTTTTAATTGGAAAAGCAGAACGCGTCTCTCCTCCTTATAAACAGAGGAATCAGGCAGGTCGCCCACCCGCCATTGTCGTCCACATCCCGAAAACCACCTTCGCCCCCATTCTTCTTCTCGGTCAGAAGAGAGCAACGCCCGCCCCCATCGCCACCAGCCATCAACGCCGCCGCCTTCTCCACCGCTTTCTCCGCCATGGTTCGAAGTCGACATAAGGGAAGGGCGTGATGTTGGCCGAGCAGCGCAGCGGCTCACGGCGCCGCGCATGAGCGG